>CM053771.1:272629658-272746192 GCA_028658325.1 Potorous gilbertii | reverse complement strand
TCTGGAATTTGGCCACAATGTTCCTAGGAGTTTCTCTTTTTGGATCTCTTTCAGGCGGTGATCGATAGACTCCTTGAATACTTATTTTGCCCTCTGGATCTAGAATATCAGGGCAATTTTCCTTGATAATTTCATGAAGGATGATGTCTAGGCTCTTTTTTTGATCATGGCTTTCAGGTAGTCCCATAATTTTTAAATTTTCTCTCCTTGATCTATTTTCCAGGTCAGTTGTTTTTCCAACGAGATATTTCACATTCTCTTCCATTTTGTCATTCTTTTAGTTTTGTTTTGTGATTTCTTGGTTTCTCAGAAAGTCACTGGCCTCCTGGTGGAGTAATTCTGAAGAGTAGTTGCCATTATGTTGGCTTTGTCACCCAAGCCAGTAATGTCTCAAGAATCAATTAAAGGGGGAGTTCATTTTAACTAATGAATTTGCATGAGTTATTGTAAAAATTCACTAAGTTGCTGTGTTTAAAAAGAAGACAGCATAGTGGGATTCATGCAGAAGATGGTACTTGAGTAGGATGTTAGAGATCACCTAGACTGGCCGCTTGATTTTACAGATTGGGAAATTAAATGTAAAGTGATTTGTCCAAGGTCACAAGTAGAAAAGAGAAGACCAGGAGTTCCAAAATCATAGACTTTTAATTGGAAGGGATTCCAGTGGTCATTTGGTACAGCCATGCCTGAAAAAGAATTTGCTCTACAACATATCTTATGAGTAGTCACCTGGCCTTTGCCCCAAGATCTCTACTGGGGAGAATCATTAATTTCTGACACAGTATCTTCCATTAAGAGACAGCACTCATCGTCGTCAGGAAGGGATTCCTTACATCAAGCTTAAATTTGTTTGTTCACTAGGCAAACCATCTATTCCCTCTTCTGGATTATAGCTCTTCAAATACCCGATGATAGAGAAACTGTTATGTCTTCCCTAATCTTCTGTAAGTCAAACCTTCCCAGTCCTACCACTTTTCCTCATGTGGTATGAAGTTGAGAGCCTTCACTATCATGGTTTTCTCTGAGTGCTCACCAGCTTGTCAGTGTCTTTCCTGAAATGCCCTGAACTGAACACACCACAGTCTGGCTAAGTGGAATTATTGTCTCCTTATTTCTAAAAGCTGTGCCTCTCTTTATGCAGCCTAATACAGTTTCGGGGCAGCTAAGTGGCACAGTGGATAAAGTACCAGGCCGAGAGTCAGGAAGATTCCTCTTCTTGAGTTCAAATTTGGTCTCAGACACTTGCTAGTTGTGTTACCCTGGGGAAATCACTTAACCCTGTTTGCCTCAGTTCCTCATCTGTAAAAAGAGCTGGAGAAGGAAATGGCAAACTACTCCAGTATCTTTGCCAAGAAAACTCCAAATGTGATAATGAAGAATCAGACATGATTGAATTGACTTTACAACAAAACAAACTCAGTGTTAGCTTTCTTTACTCACATGCTGTCTCAAATGGAATTTGCAGTCCTAGATATTTTTTAAACTATCTTCTAACCATGCCTCTCCCACTTTACTGGTGAAGTTGATTTTTGAACCACATAGATAAAAATTTATATTTATTACTGTCAAATTTAATCTTATTGGACTTGGCCCAATGTTCTAGCCCCTGAGTAAACAAATGATAACCTGAGGACCAAATCCAGCTTGCTGCTTGGTTTTTTTGCATGACCTAGGAGCTAAAAATGTTTTGTTATGCTTTTAAATATAATTTTAAAATTATTTGCAAATGTTAAAACAATTCTTAGCTCTCAAGCTCTACAAAATTGTATGGCCTATGGGTTGATTTTGTCCCACAGGCCATAGTTTTTCAACCCTTGTTCTAGGCTATCAAGATCTTTTTATGATTCTCTGCCATCCAATGCTTTTCACAGATAGGTAAATAGATAGATACATGGATGGATGGATGGATGGATAACAGAGTGTTGAACCCAGGTCCTAAATGCTAAGGTCTTTCTTCTGTAGCACAATTGTTTTATAATATGGACCTCCATCCCTGCTTCCTCTGTTTTGGCCACTCACTTGTACTGTTTAAAAGAGTAAGTCAGAGGTTATCTCCTTTTTCCGTGTTTTTTTCCTGACATGAAACAGAGAGTTTAGTCCAAAATCTTTGTTAGTTTTCATTCCTTTGACATTGCAGGGATCCCAATGAGAACTGGCATCCTACTCTTATGTAACTGGGTATGTAGATATTAAAAACAAGATATCCTCATTCATAATGAATAGAATTAGTAGGTTGTGTAAGAGTTACTGTGGCAAATAAGGTTAGTAATAAACTATGAGGAGGTTAAATCCAGGAAATCTTCCTAGAAGGGATGAGATCTGGATTGTCCTTCAATGAAAAAAATGCCAAAGGTTCCTAAAACCAACCACTCCCTCATTGCGTGTCATGTTTCCTGCTTTTAGCCCAGGTTCCTAAATAGAGTGCACTTTAGTGGGTGGAAGGAACCAAACTCCTAAAACATGCATATAGAATAAAGTGTTTGATTATTAAACCCATGAGAATGTATGACTGGTTGGAAATTTCTGATTAGTGAGTACATGGGTGGGGAACCATTAACTATCAAGATAATAGAATTTATAGTTGGAAGACATCTTAGAAGTTGTCTAGCCCAACCTCCCAGAGTCCAGAGTTGTCCTGAACAAGATTCCTGACAGTGAACTACTCTGTATAAGTGTCTCTAGTGAGCCACATAACCTAATAAAGCAGTCCATTCCATTGCTGGACAGCTTTAGTTAGAACATTTTTTCAAAGTTGAAATAAAATCTTCCCCTCTGCAAATTTATTGGTCCTTTCTTTCCTCTTTGGGAGGTACATGGAATAAAATATAAGAAACTTTAACATAAGAATAAAGTATGTTATATAATAATAGTTCTTCAGATAATTTAAGACAGATACCAGATGTCCTCTTGTTAAATACACTCACCTGGTTGAGGTAGTTGGTGGCTCAATGGATAGAGTCCTGAGCCTGGAGTCAGGAAGACTTGAGTTCAAGTCTAGTTTTAGATGCTTACTAGCTACGTGACCCTAGACAAGTCACCTAAATGCTGCCTGCCTCAGTGGCCCCAGCTCTAAAAATGGGAGTAATAGTAGTATCTGCTTCCCAAGGTTGTGTAAGGATCAAAGGAGATAATATTTGTGAGGTACTTAGCACAGTGTTTGGTACACAGTAGGAGATTATTTCATGCTTGTTTCCTTCCTTCCTTCCTTCCTTGTTATTTCATTTGTTTCTTATGTGCTATGGTTTCCAGATCTCTCACCATCCTGGTCCACTTCCTTCAGAAGAAATATTTTTTGGAATTCACACAGCTGCGGATCCACCAATTAGTTGAATTACCCAACCTATATTTCACTATCTTACCTGAAAGAATATTATGAGAGTCTGTAAAATACTTTGTTGAAATCAAACTATCGTATATCTATAATGTTCCACTAACTATAGTACTTATTTAAGGGTCTATGACTTTAATGAGAGGAGTATATCCCTTACAGAAGACCTCAAGTCCTACTTATCTTTGTAGATAGTTTCATCAATTATTTTGCCAGAAAGAAATCCGTCACCTGGTTATCAACCTTCTGGTGACAAACATCTCCAAACTTATCAGGGCTAGTCTTTAGGACAGTGAGCACACGGTCTACTACCAGACCACCCTTGAAGCCTTTCCAGTTTTGTAGGATCGATCAAGTTTGTGTTCTTTAAGAACCAAGGGCCATCATGAGGTATAGGCCAGGATTTTAATGGAAGACTAGTTTATTAACCCTGACTCCAAAATTAATTTAATTTAATATGATTTATTTTAGTGAACCTGTGTTGACATGTGGTGACCAGTTCAGTTTTTTTCCCCCATAAACTCATATTTTCTTCCTCCTCTTGAGAGGATCTTGCTGGGGATCAGTGCTAAGCTTACTGGGATGTAGTTTCTGGACACCAACTTTTTTCTCTTTTTCACAATTAATTCAGAACTTAACTAAGATA
The DNA here is from genome assembly GCA_028658325.1 of Potorous gilbertii. Classification (NCBI taxonomy): domain Eukaryota; kingdom Metazoa; phylum Chordata; class Mammalia; order Diprotodontia; family Potoroidae; genus Potorous; species Potorous gilbertii. The sequence goes on along the minus strand of CM053771.1, from coordinate 272,742,218 downwards.
GTTTCTTCTGCACAGTAGGGCATATTTTTGTCTGAACCTCAAGCCTTGAATTCCTTTAGAGCTGAATGAGTTTTTATTATACTTTCCATCCCAGACTTAAGTTCTCTCTTTATGGAATTTTTTCTGTCTATCATAGGACAAAGTTCATTCTCCTTTCTAGTTCTTGTTTGAGATATAGCTTTTGTCAGTCAAAGAGCTTTATTAAGCACTTTCTATGTGACAGGCACTGTACTGGGGATGCAAAGAAAGGAAGAAAGAAATAGTTTTTACTCTCAAGGAGCTCCCCCCTCCCCTTTTCCTTTTCTTTAGCTTTTTTATATGTCTCAATTCATTCTGAAGTTTAGGTCCATGATAGGTCACTCCATTTCCAATTGTCACGAAACATTTATTTTCTCATATTTTTCCATATATATTTGTCTGCTTTCTTGGATTTGCTTATTTTCCCCATCAAAAAGAAATTGTCCTGAAACCAAGAGCTGTCTTCTCCATTAGACCCAGAACTTCTTTGAGCATTTGGCCTTGTTGCTGATTCTTATGAGTGAGTGTACAAGTGAAGGCTGTCTTAAAAACATTTGGAAAATAGAGCAATGTAGTGATCATGGCATGGCAGTGAGGGAGGGTTGCGCTCATAAAAGTGGGTGGATATTAGAAAGCAAAGCATATATACCCTTAAGGTCTATAAAACACCTCTCTATAATAACTCTGTGAGATAGGCATTGCAAGTATTATGCCCATTTTCAGATGAGATACTGAGGCTTCAGAGAAGTTAGGGATCATGGATCATGCAGCAAGTAAGTAATGGAGTTGGGACTTGAACCAGGTCTGTTGGCTTCAAGACCAGTATTGTAACTGGTTGGGTCTATTTTTTGCCTCTTTCATTTATTTTATGTAATATTCTATCATTAAACTTTAAGGCTACCGAGGACTTCAGAGGTCTTCTAGGGCAACCCCCTTTTTTAGCATTTCTGACAGGTGGTCATAACTCAGAATAGGCAGGCTCAGTGATAAGGAGAAACTCCCTATTATTGGAAATCATAGGTGTTGCAGGTCCTTTTAAAAAGTCTATTTTTGAGGACCACAATCCATCTAAACATGTCACATGCTCACTTAACCTATCCATTCATTCACTAGCAAATGGGTCATTGAAAGGTGAATTTTTAGCCATAGAAAAGTTTTCCCATGTTAACATCACCAGCAACTCATGCCAGGCTGAGAAAGGAACACAGTATAGGAAAATTAAGTTTTTAGACTGTCATCATCAGCCCCAAATGTCTTTTGCTAGGCTTCTATGTGTGTGGCATTGTGTAGGACTACACAAAGCCAGGGACACAGAGAAGCCACACTCTAATACGGAAATATTGACACAGAGAGGATAATTCAGGTCATGAATTAAATGCATACTTAAACAATCCATGTGCTTATATTGAGTGTTAGGGTGATGGTACACTGAATAGGAAATTGAAGGAAGAGGAAGATAGGCTCTTGAGAGCAGGTACCTTATTTCTTTGTTTGATTACCTTATTTCTTTGTTTGAAAATAATCATTTTGTATGGATATGTTTTTATTTTTACTTCACCACCATTTCTGACTATATCCCTTCCTCTTCTTCCTTCCCATTAAGTCATCCCTTATAACAAATAATTTTTTTAAAAAAAGGAAAGGAAGCAGTTCAGAAAAACAAACCAACATACCCCCTGAACCTAACAATGTTCCACACCCTAATCCCCTACTACTGGAAAAGAGGGAAGATAGCACTTTCATTCACGCTTCAAAGAAGCAGGATTTTATTTTATATAATATTTCTATCATTCAATTTTACATCTGAGTGGGACTTCAGAGGCCCCGTTTATGTTTCTTGTTAGGAAAGAGAGTCTTTTTCTATTTTCTGCTTCCCCAGTGATACACCAAGGGACCTCTTCTCAGCCAAGCACACAGCCCTTTCCATACATTCCTTTAGAGTTTTGTTCTAATCATCTAGTTTTCCCCCTTTATAAAACAACTCATCTTAATTTTTTAAGCTAGTTTCTGCTGGAGAGTTTTGAGAAGTTTTGGTTTCTAGGAATTCGTTTGGTAAGAGATGGTCTAGCACTCTAATGTTCATCTTAATATCTTCAATGTATATTCCATTGAAGACTTTTCTGAGACTTTTGCCTAGCACCTTAATCCTGGTATAATGTATCAAGTTGTGCTGAATTTTCTGGTTCCTGGTGTGGTCCTGTGTTGACCATTAATTGTCTAATTCCTTTACAACATTATAATTATAAGAATGGTGAACCTGATTTCCTGTACAAATATTGACATAGTGTCTTGGTAATTATGCTATTACATAAATAATATATATGTATTACAACAATTTTTGCATAGCTTTGTAATATAGCCTATTCTGTATTAACTTCTTCCTGATTTTAGGATCTTTTACAAATACAACTTGTTCTATTTCGTTCTTATTGTGACTTCTCCTCAGTTCACTGACTGTCTACTAGTGTATGAGGGGCCCCCTTCTCAGACTGGTTCTTTCCTGTTCTTGTGAAGTCAGTGAAGTCCATTTTACTGGACCACATATGCAGAGTCTGTCATCTGCCAATTTTCTCACTCTTCCAAGTTACCCATGAATCAATCACCCAGAGACTTACTAAGTAGTCATTCTTCAGCATTTTTGTGTATCATGATATTTAGCCTAGGAGATTGAGAAGCAAAGGGAAAAGGAAAGGAATGAGGGAGGAAGAGATGGGGAGGGACAGAGAAATTGAGAGAATTTATTAAATGTTTATACTGTGCTAAAAGTTGGAGAAATAAATACAAGCAATCAAGATAGTCACTGCCCTCAAGGAGCTTACATACAAACGAGGAAAGACAACCCATAGCTGGAAACTGAAGGTGGGGGCAGTGTATGGAAAGCATCATGGAAGGAGGGGTGTGCTGGAGCCAATTCACACTGTTTTATGAGAGCTGATTATTAAATTTTCAGTACGAGCACTGAAACCTCAGAAATCAGCAAATTCTATGACTCAGGTTTTTAGTTGTTTTTTTTTTTGGTTGTCTAGACTTAAGAAAATGATGAAGGAAATTTTAATAATTCATATTAAGTGTAGAATTATGCCATATATATTTTTCCAGAGAGTGAGTTATTAAACATTTATCAGTACAATTATGCATGGAGTCTGGATCCCAGCAAGATAAGGCAAAAGCTCATCTATCAAAGCTGACGGGCCCAGTGGCAGAACCCAAGTGACTGGTAGGGAAGAGGAGGTGGAGGTGATAGTCTGAATAGAGAAGGCATGGGTGAGATCAAGGCCCTAGGAAATAAAGGCAAAGCCATGCCTATCAGAGCTAAGGAACCTGGGGCAGAGACCAAAGTTCCAGTGGGGAAGAGGTGCGGTACTGAAGGTAAAGAAGGTATAAGAATAAAATCTTGAAACCGGAAAAAAGAAAAAGGAGGTGGAGGTGGGACTTTGTAACTGCCCTCAAGGATCTGAAGGATTGTCATATAAAAGAAGGGTTGAACTTGTTTTGCTTAGCCCTAAAGCACAGCAGTTGGAGCAACGGTTAGAAGGCTTGGAGAGGCAGGTTTACGCTTGATGTAAGGAAAAATTTCTTAAAATTAAAGCCAGTGAGTACTTTGTCACAGGAGATTTCCAAGCAAGGGACTAGATCACAACTAGATTGCCTGATCTGAAGTCCTTTCCCAGCTCTGGGATTCCATGGAACTAGAGCAAAACATCCTGTCTTGTCACTGGGCTTAATGCCATGTGTTCCTCCTTCTTCCCTTTCAGCTATATAGGAGACTGCGAAATCAGTGTGGAGTTACAAAAAATTCCTGCTGGGGTAAATGGTATACAAGTAAGTATTTTCTGGGGGGCAAGGGAGGAAGTAAGAGAACACGGAAGGGAGTGGGGAAGGACTCAAAGATGAGAGAGAGTTTGGTTACGTAGAGAGAGGAAACGTTTTGAGGATTATACTGGGTTTGGCTCATAGAGAAGATTTTCAGAGTTCAATTTAGGATGAGGAAATGTTCACATTTGTTGAAGTCTGACAAATTCCTAACTAAAAACAAAATTTTAAATAGTCCATTTAGGAGAAACATTTACCGTCCATGGAACTAGTAGGGGAGAATCCTTTTGGAGGGGAAATGACAGATTAGTTAGAAAGGAAGGTAAGAAAAGGAGAAAGTATGAAAACCCAATGCAAGCAGTGAAGGAAACTTGCAAAGCAAGGACCCAATAGTCAATGGAATAGAAAGCGGAGGATAGTCTTGCAGTGTTTCTGAATCTCTGTGTCAAGTTTTGGGTTGAAGCTGCTTTCCTGGGGCATCGGAACCAGGGGAAGACGTGAAGGTTAGAAGTAGGGAGGAGAATGGGAGAGGAGTAGATGTGACTTGGTGAAATTTCTGCGCCCTCCTTTCATTTGATGGCCTCATGGGACTCAGCATCAACACTCACATCCATTCATGGACACATCCATAGGATAGGGGGCAAATGACTTTAGATGAGTCATTATGTAGTAAGAGAGAAGCAAGAATTATGCCAGTATAAGACTTGTAGATTGATCAATGGAGGATAAGACAGGCTAAGTTTGCAGAGGATGATAGTTGAAGGCTGGAGATTGTCTGGTGATGGTCTAAAGTGAGGGGCCAGGGCCCAGGTCTTAAACTCACTGGAGGTTTGTTTTCTGTGTGTCATAGTTACAGGGCACTCTACGTGTGATCCTGGAACCTCTCCTTTTTGATAAGCCATTTGTGGGAGCTGTGACTGTATTTTTCCTTCAAAAGCCTGTAAGTATGAGATTGGAGGGTGGGGTGTGAATAGATAACTGAACTTTGGAAAGGGACATCAGCATTAAAATGCTACATTTGTTGAGTACCTACTATGTACTAGACCTTGGAGAATACTAATAGGAGGATTACATTAATATGTGGGTCTTCATTTCCTCACTGCAAAAATAAGGGGATTGAATGGATGGATGGATGGATGAATAAATGAATGAATGAATGAATGAAGCATTTATCTAGCGTTTACTATGTGCCAAACATATACTAAGCATTGGGGCTATAATTAGAAAAGGTAAAACATTCCATGATCTCAAGCTCATACTCTAATTGGAAAAGATCATACATCGAAGAAAGCTAAGCTGTAGAGCAGAGGAAATAGCCCATAAGTTACAAGGACGCATCAGTGGGGTGAATGGCAAGGCCCAGACAGAGGGCCTTAGGATACATCAGGAGCTAAGACAACACTGTTGAGAGACTGCAAAGCCTAGAGGAAGGGCAGACAGGAAGGCCTGGAGGTCCTCCCTCTCATCAGAAGAAATGGAGTTGTTGACTGCCATCTCTTCTAAGCCCTGTGAACAATCATGCAGCCAATTCCAAGAAGGAAGGCAAGAGTGTAACTTTTCCTCCATGGTGGCCATTTTCCTATCAGCTGGCAGGAAAGTTCAGAAGCTCATGCTGATCAGAACACATCTACCGTATTACATTCTGGACATCCCCTTGTAAGCAGGACACTGACAAGCTCAGGTAGGTTCAGAGAAAGGCAATCAGAATAGCCAGGAGTCTTATAGTCACTAGACTAGAATTATTTGAAGGAGTTAGGTGTAATTAGCCTGAAGAAAAGACAACTTAAAGGAAATGTGACCTTTGGGTGAATGCCGTGTGAAAGAGATGGGAAACTTATTCTGTATTGCAATAGGTTGCAGAATTAGGACCAAATGATTATAGTAAAGCAGATGTCAGCATAAAGGATAATTTTAATAGAGATGTCTAAAATGGAATATCCTTCCTGGGAACTGCCTGCTCAGGTAGTAAGCTCCTTGTCACCAGACATCATTGAGCAGGGACTACACCACCACATAGTATACATGGCAGGTATTAGGTATCAAATGAGATAATATTTGTAAAGCACTTACCACAGTGTCTAGTGCATAGAAGGTACTATATAAATTCTAGCTATTTAGTGTTGTCATTATGGAATTGAACGGGTCCTTTTCAACTCTGAGATTCATGACATGTTTCCTGTCCTTGAGGACCTTATAAAACTAAAGAAAGTGAAATATGCTCAACTTGTCCTCTCTCTGCCCTGTACTTTTGGAGGGGAGGGTGCTGATGGAGTCTGACACTAGAGAATTACACTGAGGACATAGAGGGTAGGAAAAGAATAGCAGGGGAGAAATATGGGTTAGGTCCAGGAAGCATGTTGACCTTTGAATATCACAGGGGATTCAATAGGGACATGATCAAAGTTGCCCTCCTGCTTTTGGAAAGGGGAGGGGAATGGTTCCCTGCCCCCCCATCAACTCAGTTGGTGTAGTCTTAGAATGTAGTCATTCCCTTTTAAACATCTACTGAGTCACCAGCAATTCCTGCTCAGCAGCCAATAAGGGGACTGTTTTTCAACATCTCAAAGTGCCAGGCCTCTCTAGCTCTGAGACACACATGGCCTGAATCATCAGAGAGGGAGTTTATCATCTCTAATCTGTACAAGTGACGAATCACACATCTGATCAGCTATAAGTAGGAGGGCCACTTTCAGTGTCTGTTACATGCATGGTGGAGTGATGGAAGGCTCCCTATCCTGGGACGTACTGCTGATGAGGCAGTACTTTACGTTTTAAAGTATTCTTGCACTGCCACGCCTTCAACATCTACCTTTTCCTGCGTGTGGTAGACAGACAGCATCAGGCAAGAGCTAGGCTTATCGACTGTACTTTCTATATAAAATAGAGCTGTCCAGGAGGGGAGATCTATAGAAAAGGGAATGATCTGGGCTGAGAAAAACCAGAAGAGACTCATGGGAGCAGGAAATGGTTATTCCAGCCCGTTCTCAGGGGAAGCAAGAGTAAAAAATTGGAAATTTAGAGAGTGGGGAGGAAAATAAAGAGATTGGCTTCATATGACACACCTTCATGTAGAAACATAACAATTCATTCTCCTCTACATGATGAAACTGTGCACCCTTTATAAAGAGAGAGTGGTTGAAAACACATCTATGAAGTATCTCCTGTTTGCCATGCGCCATGCTAAGCACTGCAGATAAAATACAATGTCAGTACTGAAGGTGAGATTGTCTCCCTGTAAGGTTCGTTCTTTAGGATCAAAGGACTAGCTTGGAACATTAAAGTTTTGTATCTGATGTTCCACTTCTTTCCATGTTGGTTTGTTATTTTGCTTGCTTCAGTATTTCCCTCCGCTCACTGAATAGTCTTCTCTCTTCATTCTCTCTTCTCTGGTCTCTTACAGCACCTGCAGATAAACTGGACAGGCCTGATGAACCTCCTTGATGCTCCAGGCATCAAGTAAGTGCCGTTGTCCTTGGACGGAGCTACTTTTCCCAGGGTCAGGAGGTAGCACACAATAGCTGTCACCACTCAGCCTAGTTAATGCAGAGTTGTTCTCCATTGCTTCCCCCTTAATCCCCACCTCAAACTCTCCCTTGTGCCAACTTTCAGCATTAGAGTGATGGCAAACCTGGTCCCCTTACGTCAAGTCCAGCTGTTGGCTCTATAGCATCTTGATATCTTATCTTCAAATCAACACTGACTGCCCTGGTCCTGCCCCTGGAGGGAACAGGCTGTCTGGCTAGTTCTCACAGACATCTTTCCATGTAGCCAGCCAGCAATTGTACTCATCCCCACTCAAGGAGAGCAGTGTAAGCCTCATATTGGGGAGTCAGGAGTCAGGAGGGCCTGAGTTCAAATCTGGCCTCAGACACTTACTAGCTATATGACCCTGGGAAAGTAATTCAGCCTTGTTTGCCTCAGTTTCTTCATCTGTAAAATTTACTGGAGAAGAAAATGGCCAACTCCTCCAGTATCTTTGCCAAGAAAATCCCAAATGGGGTCACTAAGAGTCAGAAACAAGTGAAAAATGAATGAACAGCAATAAAACCATTGAAGGACAGATTTAGATTTGAATGAGACCTTCTTGGTGTTTAAGTCCTACTCTCTCATTCTGAAGATTAAGAAATTTAAGAAAGAAACAAAAGAAATCGAATGACTTGTCTGGGGTCATCCAACTAGTAAGTGTCTGAGAGAGGATTCAAACAGAGGTTTTCCTAACCCTAAAACCAGCATTTAATCCACTCCCTCACACTGTTTTATAGTTCAGTTTAGACTCTCACGTACTTAGTTGGATATATCTTTTTTTTTAAAAAGCTATAGGTTTTCTATAGTGGCAGTCTCTACAGAAAAACAGGGAAGTAGTATTACGTAGTAGGGAAAAGCAGAGGATTTAGTGTCAAAATACTTGAGTTTAAGTCAGCAAGCATTTATTAGTCACCTACTATGTGCTGACACTCTGCAAAGCACTGAGTTCCATCCCAGGTCTCTATTCTTATTTGTAAAATGAGGAATCGGGATAAAATGATCTTTTAACTTATTGCCAACCCTGTATCTCACGATTTCTTGAGGTTACAGATCTTAAAATAAGGATGAAGAGCTCTCACCTGCACTGACATAAAAGAGGGCTACAGGATCAGGTCTTTGGAGGTGACCTTTGCCTCTGATTCTATGACTGATTCTTGGAGACTGAGAAAAGTCAGAGTGAAAAAACAGCCCCAGTTCCCTCATTTCTTCATATGAGAGATAAATACAACTAACTCTCCCCACTCCCATTCCCCCCCAAAACGTCAGTCCAGAGCACCCACCCACTATGTAAGCAGTTTGATATTGGATATCATGAAGGGGTCGAGAGAAAGGAGGAAGCATGGGCCCTGTTCTCAAGGATCTCCATGTCTAATAGGAGAGATGTAGCCTCTGCTCTCAGCGCATAGCTTGCTCACCACAAATGTGTAATACGGGATGACACCACACAGTGGGGTTGGTGTAGGGGAGAGAGGGATACTGGAGTAATGACTTCCCGAGGAGACCGCCACCAGAAAAAATCCTCCTTGAATAGCTGCCACCCTCAGACTCTGCCTTGGGAGCTAAATTAAAAAGTATTTACTGCTTGATAGAAGCTGAGTAACCATTTACTATAAACATGCCTCTCCGGGAAATACAGGTTGGACCAGAACAGGGTGGAATTTGCTTACCCAGTGCTAGCTACAAATTCCAGCCTTCCCTTGGACTGGTTCCCAGCTGTGGTTTAGGAAGCACCTTGTCGGTCAGTAGAAGTAAGACGGATTTAGGTCCTCACTGGCTTTTTAATTCTTTAAGTTCATATGAACAGCCTGCCCTAGTGGGACATCTAGCATTGGGGATGGTTTATCTTCTGAACCACAGTTCATGGTGACCAGAATAGTTTCTTCTTGGTCTGAGCAACTCTACCGTGTGACTCCTATAACAGGGCAGGATCTGAATGCCATTCTGTTTCTTCAGAGATCCCGTTCTGGGTCAACACCCCTTCTAAGCCTCTCTCTGCATCATGATTTGCTCAACTCTGCTCTATGATTTCTTGCATGCTACCCTTTGACCAATGTACTCTAGGTTTAATGGGGTGGGGTTGGGCAAGGGGAGGGTTAGAGAGGATGGTGAGGGATGCTTATTTAATGCAGTGAGAAATGTCCTGTCCTCCTTACTCTTTCAGTGAGAATCCACAGAGATAGTTCAGGTAGGAAGAGACCCAGGGTTACCTACCTTATAGAAGATTATCATTCCTAGGGGCTATGAAGTGGGAGATGTGAATGAGAATGCCATGCCATATTCAATGAGGGGTAAGGTACCTACTATTTCAGGGAGTCTGCGTCTGGAGAAGAGAAAGAAAACAAAGCTATTTAGATACTGTATTGCCACCTGACTGCCCCTCCAAATTGCTACCCTCCTGTCTACTGTCATCCTCCTTTCCCCCCCCAAAAAAATCACTTACTGGATCCCTTGTCTAAATTCTTCGGTCTATTTTATCTGGTACAGTGGGGGAAATGCTGGATTTGAGCCTAGGTTTGAATCCTGGCCCTGATTTTCACTACCTAGTGATACTAGACAAATCATTTATTCTCTCTGGGCCTCAGTTTCCTCACTTGTAAAATGAAAAGTTGGATTATGTGGCCTCAGACGTCCCTTCCAGCCCTAAGTTTTTGATCTTATGGTTCTATACCCAGTATGTAAATCCTTTAGCTATATTATTCTCATCCTTGAGGGTACAACTGAATTGTAGCAAGTTCTGAGCCTTCTAAATTTCGCCTTGCTCTTAGGGGTTACCATGAGGCTTGGCTACTATGTTATGCATATTCACTATTTGCATTTAGGTGTGCATATATTCATTAAAAGCATGCATATATGTGTACACTATGCCAAGACCTCCACAATTCATATTTATTCTTCTGTAGTTCATTGGCATGAATCAGACCAGGTTTTGGGGAGGGAAGATGTTTAGAACTGGATGAGACCTTCAAGGTGATTCAAGGTAATTTTCCAAGTTAGGAAACTGAGACCTACCTCGTAAAGTTAAATTACTTGCCAAGGGTCACATGCCTAGTTATATGGAGGCATGGGGAATGTTAGAGTAAATTTTCCTAAGGCATCTGTTTTAATATTGAACTTCTACCTAAAACTACCTAAAACCACCTAAAACTTAAAGTTGCTTTTTCAACCATCTCTTATGTAACTTTCATGTTCTTAATGTAAGTCATTGTGAATATAAATAGTTCATTATACTAGATTGAGGGAGCAAATTGGAAAAATTCAAAGCATTTCTATTTCACTTTGAAAATTAATCTGATGCCATGTGAAGTAGTGCATGCCTATAATCTCAGCTACCCAGGAGGCAGAGGCTAGTAAATCTCTGAGCTGCAGTGAGTGATATGTCATTTGGATATATGAATAAGTTCAGCATTAATATTATGAGTCCCTAAGAGCAAGGGGCCACCTGGTTACCTAAGAAAAAGCAAACCCACCCAGGTAGAGAGGGAGGTAGGTTAAAATCTCCCATGCTAATTAGTGGTGCAATGGGCCCTTGAGTAGATTCTACATTTTCAGACCAGATGAGATAGGGAGAACTAGTCTTTACTTTTATTTTTTTTAAGAGAAGAGAAGAGAAATGGAAAGGAAAAGAAAAAAAGAAGGAAAGAGAAAGGAAAAAAGGTTAACCATCCCTATGAGTACACAAACCCTTAGACATACTCTTTCCTCTGGTGCCCTGATGTCCTCCTTTTTCTGGCCCTGTTGATTGAGCAGCTAGCTGTCTCCCTTTGGGACCAGAGGTCACAGGGCATCATGGATAATCCACAATTACACATAACCACAAATCAATTTCATAATCATGACAGCAGTGATTGTATTTTGTTTGTAATTCAGAGGGCTGGAGAGTGTGTGATATTGAAATAAAAGTCTATCATCTTGGATGGGCATGACATCACCATAACAGCCTGTGTTCTTATTGCCCCACAGTGAAGTGTCAGACAGCATGTTTGAAGACCTCATCGCTGCACACCTTGTGCTGCCAAACAGAGTGACGGTCCCCGTGAAGAGAGGGTTGAACATAAACAACCTTCGGTTCCCGCTACCCTGTGTGAGTACCCAATTCAAGCTTTACAGAGAGAGGGGAAGGAGACATCAGGTCAAACCATGTTTGGCACAGGGCTGAACACATAGTGGGTACTCAGTCCATGATGTTGTCTGGGTTAGTGTTAGAGGAAGCTGGATATGGTAAATGTGTAAATAGTTCCCATTTTTTTCCTTCCTTCATGCAAGGAGTGTGGCAATTTATATAAGACAGTGGAGAGAAAAGTTCCTTCTCAAGAAAGGAAAAGTCCTTTTTTTAAATTTCATCATTCTTTTTTCTTCTTATGTCACTTTTATTTCCCAGAATTCCTTACATTTTTTCTTACCTTGAGAGCCATCTACTGTAATGAAAAATGAATAAAAAGAGAACAAAAAGCAGTAGAGCAAAACTAACCAGACACATCAACTGCATCTCACAGTGTGTCCAGTGTTCCATGCCCATAGTCCCTGACTTGTGCAAACCGTGGAGGGTGATGGGCTTTGACCTCTCTCCTTTTCCAGGTCAAGCCTGATCACTACAATTACAGAATTCAATTTTATTTTTTTTCTTTTACATTGTTGTAGCCATATCTGTGATTTTCCTGGTTCTGTTTCCTTAATTTTGCATCAGTCAGTTCATCTAAGTTTTTCCATGCTTCTTTGAATTGGACTCTACCTTTTAACCTAGGGGACTTTTTTATTATATGGCCAGAGAGAGGCTTTTCTTTGTGTAGTTATTTGTTGTTGCTTAGTCATTTTTAGTCATTGTGTCCCCATTTGGGTTTTCCTTGGCAAAGATACTGGAATGGTTTGCCATTTCCTTCTCTACTTAATTATATAGATGAGGAAACTGAGGAAAACTGCATTAATTGACTTGTCCAGTATCACATAGTCAGTAAGTGTCTGAGATCAGATTTGGACTCAGGTCTACCTGACTCCATACCTGGCATTCTATCCACTGTGCCACTTTGCTACTCTCTTGTGTAGTCATACTGATAGGTAAACCTATCCTTTTCTGGCCCTTTTGATCTGCCAGCACACATACCTAAGAAAAGAATCTAATGGCTTCCCAGTGAAGGGGAACTGTTTGGTTCACTACTTGGTCTGATTTTACTAAGTGAGACACACGGCACACCTGGGCAGGAAAGGAATGAGGAAATGTCTCACTGAACCTTAAAGTTCAATCTCAACTTTCTCTTTATCTGTTGGGAGCTCTGACCCTTGGCACTACTTAACCATCCTTACACATCCTCAGATTTGTTTTCATTAGCTCAGCTCAGGTTTTCTCATTCAATACCTATCCCTTGGCAAATATCTCTTTTAATCTCCTTTGCTACACTAAAGCTACTATTTGTTTTTTCAATGCTGTATTTACCTGCTCTCAGTCTTGATAGCCGCTTTATTTGTCCTTCTCAGGGAATTTCCTTCTAGTGGTATCTGGATTCTTATTGGATAATCTTCTTGTTCACACCATCTGCCTCCTTGCCAAAAATGTGTACAGTGAATGGTCATCTTTGACCACCATTTTGCCTACTTTAAAACAGCTTATTGACATTTTCCGAGGTCTAAAGCTCAAGGACATGGTGACATAATGGAAAGAGCACTAGATTTGTTGACACAAGATTTAAATCTTGCCATTTGCTGGCTATCTTGCCAGCAAACTGAAAAAGTAGCATCACCTTTCTGGGTCTCAGTTTCCTTACTGGGAACATGAAGGAGTTGGACTTGGTAACCTCTAATGTCTCTTCCAACTTTCTTGAGTAGTTGTGAATATGTTTGAAGCTGGAGACAGAACAACCTTGGTGAGATGTTGTCCCTAGATTGAAAGGATAAATTAATCCAGCTTCCTTAGAAGAGGTTTTGTCATCTCCTGTCCCAATGAGGTCATCCAATCACTTAAACCAAAGAAATTCAACAGCCACAAGCATACAAGTGCTTATGTAAACACCCTAATACTACTGTTTGTTATCTAGTGTAACAGGTATCAAAAAGAAAATTGACAAGTTAGATTTTTTTAAAAAAACTTCAGAGAAATTTTTTGAAAAACTAACGGATTCAAACTAGAACTTGCCATTTACAATTCTAACAATTGAAATTATAATTCAGTTCTTCAGTGTATTTGTCAAAGTGACTGAATGCAACAACATTAAAGAATACTTTCCATTGGGTCAAAGGATAGAATCTTTTTTGGATATTTCTAACTGGTTCAGAATATCTGGCCTATGGTCACACAGCAGATGTCAAAGGCAAGATTCAGAGTAGGTTGGTTTGTTAGAAAAGGTTAGGTCTTTGTTGGGAAAGAGGTAGAATAAATTACATATCCATGGCTGCTTCTCTATCCACAAGGAAAAATAACAAGTGGTAATTTTTTCTGCTTGACTATACATGCTTGTAACAGGAGTTTTATTTTTCTTTCTTTCTCAACTGGGGTGAGTGGGTGGAAGGGAGAGAACACAAATTTTTACTGATTAAAAAACATTAACTTTAAAAAATGACAGGCATGGTAAACTTATCCGAGGTTGTGTAGGTGTACATAGAAACACAGGGGTAGATTTTAGTTCACGAAGAGAAGGTTATTATATTTTCCTCTTCTGTGCTTATGACCTTGAACCAAATGCAGTAAGGTCACTGCTCATGTAATGCATGACTGAATGTGGCATGTCACAGAGGAAGGAGAATCAATGCTGGATACTAAGATGGACAGTGTGGTGGGAAATTTGTTGTTTTCAGTCATTTCAGCTGTATCCAACTCTTCATGACTCTACTAATGGTTTTCTTGGCAAAGATACTGGAGTGGTTTGCCATTTCCTCCTCCAACTCGTTTTATAGCTGAAGAAATTGAGGCAAACAGGGTTAAGTGACTTGCCCAAGGTCACGCAAGCTAATAAGAGTCTGAGGCCAGATTTGAACTCAGGGAGATGGATCTTCCTGTCTCCAGGTCTGGCGCTCTGTCCCCTGTGACACTTAGCTGCCTGAAATGATTTCCTATTATTAGTGGAATAGTAACTTGCTACCCGATATTGGACTTAATGCATTTTAATTGTTTCTTAATTGTTAAATGCTTATCTTTTCAATGAGGTGAGGAGGAAAGGGAAGAAGGGAAAGAATTTAAAACTCAAAACTTTAAAAAATGAATGTTAAAATTATTTTTACATGTAATGGGAAAAATAAAATATTAAATATGTATGTGTGTATTTAAAATGAGTTATAAAGAATGAAGATATATAGAAGAGTATACTGATAAGAAGCCACTTTATCTCATTAACAACCAATTTGGAGCTTGTAGCCTCCTATGCAGTGATTATGGTGACATCTACACTAAAAGAAAAGTTGGGGGAGGAAATGGGGTTTTTTTAAGGGAGACTAGTTGAGATTTAGATTATGTTGAATTTGAAACTATTCAAATGGAAATAGCCAGTGGATGCTGAAATCATAGAAGCTTATAATTAGAGGCCATCTGGACCACCTCCTCCCTATATAAAAGTGGAAACTGAGACACAGAAAGGTTAAGTAACTGGGCTGTAGTCAGATTGTGTGAATCAGATTTCCAGGGGATCAATTATAAAGAAAAAAGAGTAAAATACTAAAGATTGAACTTTGAGGTCTGGAAGAGAAAGACTGGCAGCAAAGGAGTCAGAATGGAAGGAAAGCTAGAAGAATATGTCATAGAGAAAGAAAAGAGAGAGTAGCCAGCAATGTAAAATGAGAAAAGGGAAAAGCATTTGTCATAATGTGGTTGGGTTGGAGAGCATGGTTGGTACGTTTTTGTTGTCATTCAGTCATTTCAGTTGTGTCCAACTCTTCATGACCCATCTGGGGTTTTCTTGGCAAAGATACTGCAATACTTTGCCCTTTGTTTCTCCGTTCATTTTACAGATGAGAAACTAAGGCAAAAGTTAAGTAACTTGCCCCATGATCACAAAGCTAATATCTGACATCAAATTTGAATTTAGGATTATGAGTCTTTCTGACTTCAGACTGAGCATTCTCTCCGCTGTACCACCTAGTTGCCCCAGTTCACATTATTCCTTTCAAAAGTCTGGCAGTAAAGAGATGAAGGAAAAACTAGTTAATAACTGAAGTGGATAAAATAAAGCAAAGGGTTTTTTTTTTCAAATAGGGAAGACTCATGAATGTATGAAAGCAGAAGTGAGGGACTGAAGGATTAATAATATCTATCTTTTAGGAATACAAATTTGCATGTATGTGTTTTGTCTACTATAAAAGACACCTGAGGAAAAATTCAGATCACTTTGATGGTTGAGACTGCATGCTACAGATGTAGTAAATTCTCTCCTAAAGCTTCCTTGGAGGATGCCAGAAGGCATCCAAAAGATATAATGTATCATTGTGGTTTGTAAACCAATACTCTACTATTCAAAACAGGGAATGTCTGAAAGAGGCTGAGATACTCTTTGATGTTAGACTGATTTCCTTCTCTACATTAGGAGCCTTTCACTTAAAGTAACTGAGAGATACATGGAGAATTAGCAGAATATCAGCCAAGTAAGCTTTAGAGAAACTGAGCTCTGAGAGAACTTTGTAGAATTTTTGGGAATAGCCACTTAAGAGTAGAAGCTGGGAGAGAGGATAAAAGCCATTGGGACATAACCAAACAATTCAGAGCCCAGGACATTAGATCACAGGAAGACACCACCAGCACATAGTTTTTCATTCCATCTACCCACCCACTCCCAGAAGCACATGAGACAAACGGTCAGAGTTTCAAGGGAAACAATCCTAAGAATCAATAAATTAAAGGAAGAGGGACCACTAGTATGACCATTTAAGAACAATGGGCCATCCCCAGCCACCAGGAGGAGTCTAAGTGCCCACCATTGGTAAGAAATCTAAGGGATGTCACACTAGAGAGATCGTGTGAATCATCCCAAAAGAGAAAAAAATGGACAACCTCCGCCTCTCATTAAATCGGGCAGGGGTTCTTAAATAGTTTTGTGTCACAAATCCCTTGGAAGTCTGGTGACGCCTGTGGAACCACTTCTCCTGATAATGCTTTTTAAGTGCATATAATAAAATGAAAAGGATTACAAAAGAAAAAACTGTATCGAAAGCATTATTAAAGTACTGTTAAAACCCAAATATATGGACCTTACGAACCCCTGTTAAAAGGGGGAGTCCGAGAAGTTTAATTTTTAAAAATTTTAAGAAGTCTACACTGTATAGAGTACTCAGAAAGCCCTGAAAGAACCAAGAACTGTGTTAGGTCTACTCAGAGTACCAGAAATTAACTCTTCAAGCCCTTGGTTTTCTTCATATACACTTGACTTAGAAAAGAATACTAAGGCAATCATCAGTTAGTCAATAAGCGTTTATAAATTACCTACTTTGTGTCAGGCACTGTGCTAAGTGCTGAGGATGCTAGAAAGGGCAAAAGACAATGCTGATGGAGTGAATTGGACCACAACCAGTCTCTAACCTGTGGGTGGCCAGAGCTGAACAAAGCAGGCTAGAGACAAGAGAGTCAGGAAACAAACTGAATTTTAATTAATTTCAGAGTGAGTAAAATGCTCCAAGTGGAAGTCCACCTGAGGAGGGCTTGACATGCAAGGGCAGGGTTTATAAGTCTGAAAATCACAAAACGGCAGAACCCAACATGGTCATTCTTAGGTCTGCAGTAAACCTTTCCCATAGCAGGCCCATGCATGCAGGTATTTGGGGGACAGACATTCTTGGGTCCTGTGGGAACAGTCTCCAAGTTATTAGAATAGTTGAGCTTTGTGATTGTCTCAAGTTGTAGGAGTCATTGAGCCTTGTGATCATTCAGCAGAGTATAGAACCAGAGTTAGCATGGCAGGAACAAGAGTGCAATCCCTAGTTTGGTTCACTTAGCAATTACAAGCATAGGATTTCAGGAACTGTTAGCACATCAGGAGATTTTAATGGATCACTTTCTCTTGCAGCATGTTAGCTGCTTCTGGCTTTCACACATATCAAACAATACAAAAATTATATGATTTTGACAGAGGTTGAGATCATCCAGCGGGAAGATTGTTGTCATGCCAAGCTCAGGGCACTGCTTGCTTGCTGAGCATTAGATATATACAGGATAAAGTGGAAATGATTAACAGCAGGAAGGGATTAATGTTAAGGATAATCAGGAAAGGTTTCTCATAGAAGGTAGTATTTTAGTTGGGATTTAAAGGAAACCAGGAAAGTCAAGAGGATTTCATATTACAGTGAGAAATATACATAGGAAATGATACTCAACCTGCAGAGGACCCAAATATAATAATTTTTTTCCCTTCATTGTTCATGTCCAATTCTTTTTGACCTCATTTGGGGTTTTCTTGGCAAAGATACCAGAGTGGTTTGCCTTTTCCAGCTCATTTTACAGATATGGAACTGAGGCAAACAGAGTCAAGTAAGTCGCCCAGGGTCACACAGCTAGTAAGTATCTGAAGCCACATTTGAATACAAGAAGATGATTCTTCTTGACTCCAAGCCTAGTGCTCTATCCACTATGCTACCTAGCTGCCCTAAAATATAAATATGGAATATATATAATCATAGAGTCATATAATATTAGAGCTGGATGGTTTTACAGAAATTATCTAGTCCAAACTCTTCATTTTATAACTGAGGAAACTGAGGCCTGGAAAGCTCAAATGATTTGCTCACTATGTGATGTGTTCAATAAGTTAAATAAATGTTAAATTTAAAGTCCTGAAACATGCCCCAGATGACAATAGAGGTAAGCAAGAGGTGCTAGGAGAGAAGCCACCCTGAGTTTTAAATCTTGCTGTGTTTAACCACCTACAGATATTTGAGAATTTACTGTCGTTATGAGTCAAATGCTGGAAGATGCTTCCTAATTGCTTTGTTGTTTAGGGAGTTCCTGTCAACTTGGTGCGGGGTTTGTATTTTTCAGGGAGTTATGAGAGTTCGCTTGGTGGAGGCTGAGAAACTAGAACGAAAGGACGGTTTCCTGGGGCTGAAAGGCAAGTCAGATCCATACGCCCTGGTGACTATTGGCCTCCAAAATTTCCGGAGCAAGACTGTGTACAGAAACTTGAACCCTACCTGGAATGAAGTTTTTGAGGTAAGGGCATCCTCAGAATCTTACCTTAATCTTTTAGGTCTGATTCTGTCTTTCCACCTGTCAAAGGACAATCTTACTACATGTTCTGTGGGAACATCTACCCCTTAGAAAAAGTGTAGGTGAAGTTGCTTAGGATTCCTCCTTTCTCTCTTCCCTCTCCCATGTTCCTGATGCCCTTATGTGATTCCCTATCTAACCATGAGAGTAATAGCTAATATTTATGTAGCACCTGCTGTGTGTCAGGCACTGCGCTAAATTCTTTACAAATATCATCTCATTTTATCCTCATAACAACCCTGGTTGGTAAGGGATATGATTATCCCCATTTACAGACGAGGAAACCAAGGCTAGCATAGGTAAAGGGATTTGCAAAATGTGTCCAGGGATGTATTTGAACTTCTAGACTTCAGATTTCGTTCTGTGTCCACCATGCCATGCAGCTTGCCCAGTGTTTCCCAGAGGACTGCCCTTTCTGAATTGCATTTCATATTTGGATCACTCCCAGATTTTTTTGGGTAGTCCCTCACCCTGTCTGCACCCTGCTGTCCTCATAATTCCCCTAACCTATATTTAATAGCCTCAGGGTTCTGACCTCTGCTTTTCAATATCATGTCTAGTTAATTTGATTGAACTAATGCTGGTGTATTAATGAGAGAAGGCTATCCTTTCTCCTAAAATATTTGTACTTTCCAATGATTTCTGTTTTTGTCCCTAACCCAGAGAAATTGTACTGGGTGGCCTCTGAAGTCCTAGCCAGCTCTAAATCTATGAACTTTAAAATTGACTTTCACTGTCCTCTGTCTCCCCCTTTATATACTTTATTAACTCTTTGAACTCTCCTGGTTCTATCTTCTTCTAATACTTTGTGCCTTCTCACCATCAAAGGACATGATGCCCAAGATCTATAATTTAGAGCATGACTTTCATAGAGACTCCCAGAGTGATAAGAAGGTTTGAGAGTCTGTTTGCTTCAGGCCTATCCTTTCATGGGTTTGATTGACCAAACCGTCCAAGGGAAAGTTAGCTGTTCTCTTGCTGAAGAGCTCACCACTTCCCTCAGTTACCTAAACCACTTTCAAATCTTAAGGTTAAGGAATTCTTCCATGACCAACCCAAAGCTTTCTTGCCTAAAGGGAGTTTCAGTTAGTAGGAGACCCTGGAGGACTTCCTGGTATCAAGACTTCACTGAATGAATGGGGCCACTGACTGGCCTTGGGTCAGTCTGACTGGGAAGCATGTTCTCTTTTCCAGAGGCAGGAGTGGGACAATGTAGCATGAAATATTGACGTAGGGCCAAAGTATCAAGGTACTTTAGAACCAGCATTTGGAGGTGGCCCAAGGGGGCAGGTTTGCCAATCGCTCTGAACATCAAAAACTGGCACAAGGGAGAGTGTGGGATTAGGGATCATTGCGCAATACTGGGCTGTGTGTTGACAGAGCTGTTGTATGCCAGAGATTTGGTTTTATTTTTTCCTCATGCTCTGTGGGAATATCAGACTTCTAGAGGACACCAGCTCTTTATCCCTTAGATCCTTTTAGCTGTTCTCTCAGGAAGTTTTGCATTTTAAGCCTCTTCTCTTATTGTGGAATGAGAGTTATTATGTGACTGGTGGGAAAGCCAAGCAATATTTTGTGAAACAGCAAGCCCTCTCTGACTGAAGTCCAAGGGCACAGGGCCATATTCAATTCAAGAAACATTTAGATGCCTACTACACTCCAGGCACTAAGCTAGTTCATGTGGATCCAAAGTTGAAAATCAGCAGTTCCTCCACTCTCAAGGAGAATATAATCTAATGAGGACAGGACACAAATAAACATAATACCAAGTAGAATGTGCTTGGGCTAAGCAGACATTCATACAAGTGGAATCAACAAGCATTAGAAATATGAGCAGAAACAGACAGTCTCTGCCCCTCAAGGAGCTTATCTTCTGAACAAATAATACATAAAAAGAAGCTGAAAAGAGTGTAGAAGGTGGGGCTGGGAGAGAAGGTGTAGAGGATCCGGAGTGTAGCCTAGAGGGAAATGAAGACATGACTCATCTGGCTGTTTTCCTTAAAACAGAGGTTCTGAGAGGAACTGGCCAACTAGAGGAACAGACTGCAGGGTAGGATGTACTTTCAGCATGAGAAGTCCATGGATAGAGTGAATTTCCAGGGTGTGGCATGTTAAAAAATATAAGAGACTTAGGAATGGAGCCTTTCTTATCAAAGAATAAGTTCATTTCAGCTGACTGGAAGGAGAGGGGCAGGATTTAGATGCACAAGGCAATCTGGAGCTTCTATTAGATCATGCCATTAGGGGTTCTACCTACCTTGCCAGTGTGGGGCAAGTCCTGCCTGCCTATGAGTCTGTGAGGCTTCTCCCTCTTCACTCCTCCTCCTCTTGATCACTGGGGGAAATCAGCAACACAGAAACTTATTGCAAATTAATGTTTTGGAAGTTACTACTCCCTTTATCCTCTGTGAATCTCGTGTCAGTTGATAGATAATGCTATCATCAGAGTTTCTGATCTAGAATCATAAAATGTTAAGGCTGGGATGGACTTCAGACATCATAAGGTCACAGAGCAAGAGCTGAGAGGTCATCTAAGGTCTCCTAACCCCATTTTTTCAAAAGAAACTCAGACCCAGAGAGAAGGTAGATGTCCCAAGTCCAGGTAGCTAGTTGGTGACTATCCTTCCTCCTTGTTAAGATGATTATGACCTTTTGGATACTCTCCCTTGGAAAAAGAGGTTCAAGTAGGTTACCCAGTATCTCTTCCTCTCTGCCCACATCCTACATTCTCCATAAATAGGAACTCTCCTTTTCTTTCTCCTTGTATTTGTCATTTCTTCCCTATTCCTAACCAGGATGGGAGTCTCAGAGAGCAATGGGACATGAACACAGGGACCTGAGAGAAAATTTGTTTCTAACATAAGTCATTTTTCTTCATCTGTATAATGAAGAAGTTGAACTAGATGGTTCCCTAAGGCCTCCACCAGCTCTAAATCATATGATCTCACTTTTCTGGGGGGAAGTTACCGAACAGCAGTTACCTGAGCCCTAGACATCCTGACCACTGCTTGATGCAAGGTACCACAGTTTTGGGGAAAGCATCTTGGTTGGCCTCAGCTCTCTTTCCAAGAAGGGACTATCTCCATATACTTTGTAAAGCATGCAAACCTTTTGTGAAATAATCATCCCAGATAAACCAAAATGGTATAAGTATGAATGATGAAAACTGCTGTTAGGCATGTGAGTAGAGGGTGGGGGAAGGCGAAATCTATTTTCCTACCTCTTGCCAGGAAAGTTGCTGCAGAACCTAAGGATATACCATCTACCCATTGCATTGCCAAGGAAACTTTTTCTCTTTCTGAAGTTTATAGTTTATGAAGTCCCGGGGCAAGACCTGGAAGTGGATTTGTATGATGAAGATACAGATAAAGATGACTTTCTGGGCAGGTGAGGATAATGCTAGCATGGGTCCACAATGGCAGACTTCCTTTAATTAGCCCAACTACCACTTCAAGGGTACCAGGCTGTTGGGCTGAGGAGCTCAGGGACTTGGATTTCTGTTGCCCTCTTCCACCATTAGAAAACTGTGGCATTTGGGAGGCCTGGTGATCTTCCTTGTAATTTCAGCTACTGGGAAAGCTGGGGCTGGTGGATTGAGTCTGGGAGTTATGGGATGCATAAAGGCTAAAGCCAATCAAGTGTCTGTGCTATATATATCTAGCACCAATATGACAAACCAGTGGAAGGAAGGATGCCGCCAGGCTGCCTAAGGTGGGGCAGATGGGCCCAGGTTGGCAGGTCAAAATTTCCATGACAATCCGCAGTCCCTTTAGAGAGGCCCCCTGCACTTCCACCTTGGACAAGATAGGAAGACCTAATCTCAAGAAATAAATAAATAAAAATTCAACCTTATGACCTTCAACTCCTGGGACATGTAGCATGTCTCTAATATCCTATTCTCTACCTCCGAAGTATCTTGACTCAAAACAAACAAACATACCCTAAGGTAATTATCCCCTAAGGTACTGAACCTCAGTTGCCTCATCTGTAGAATGAGGGAGGATGAGGTGGCTTCTAAGCTTCCTTCTAGCTCTTAGTCTATGATTGCATCCCACTACCCATATGCATCCCTGCTATATAGGGGACTCTAGGTTAGTTCAAATGAATGGTGCTTCTGGCCTCACAGAAAACTTGCTTCCTTGATACCTGTGGTCTTAGGAGTGCAGCCAACCCAGCAATTCATTGGCAAGCCTACTTGTACCTGAGGACTACAGTATGAATTTAAATGAATATTTGTGTGAAACTTGACTGGGCTTTTATTTCACAATCATATTTGGAGATACAGTGTGACCACTTGCAAAATGTCCTTTACGAAAGTCCTTTGTGCCTTCTCACCCTTCCCTCATTTTTTTATTTGTTCAGTTGTTTTTCAGTCATATCCAACTCTCTGTGACCCCATTTAGGTTTGTTTGGGGTTTGGAGGAGGGGCAAAGATTTCTTGGTAAAAAAGTGGTTGGCCATTTCCTTCTCCAGCTCATTTTACAAACAAGGAACTGAGGCAAACAGAGTTAATTGACTTGACCTGCCCAAAGTCACACAGCTACTAAGTTTCTGAGGCAGGATTTGAACTCATAAAGATGAGTCTTCCAGATTCCAATCCCAGCTCTCTTTGCATTGCCATTTGGCTGCACTCTTCCCTCATTGCAATCAGCCAAAGGCAGAAGGTGAGGAGTGGATCTGTGGTGAAAGAAGCTAGCAGTTTAAGGGGGAAATAGCCAAGGCCTTCTAGGAGCCTGAAATAGATCACCAAAGTTCCTTTTTGTCTTCCAGTCTCCAGATCAACCTTGGAGATGTCATGAAGAACAGTGTGGTGGATGAGGTAAAGTGTGTCTTGGGACCTCACTCAGAGTCAGGACAGGCTAGCAGCCCAGAGATAAATAACCTGCCCCCCATCACCTTGTAACCCTCCAGTCTAACAGTGGATGTAATCTTGGAACTGGGTTATGGGAATGAACCCGTTACTTCACTTCAACTGTCATGACTCTTTTCTGCTGAGAGACATACATGGTGCCCCTATGTCTTATAAGGACATCCCTGTTGCAGATGGCTACAAAGAATTCTTAACCTAGGATACAATGAATTTTAAAAAATATTTTGATAACTGTTTTTCAATATAATTGGATTCCTTGGTAATCCTATCTGTTTTATTTTATATATTTAAAAACATTCTGAGGAGTCACAAGATTGTCAAAGAAATGCACAGCACAAAAAAGTTAAACTCTACTTTTGCTGTAATCTCATTGGAACAAGCATTCTCTCCTCTCTCTCTCCATCCCTCTCCCTTTCCCTTTCCCTCTTTCACTTCCCTGTCCCTTCCTTCCTCACTCCCTCCCTCTCTCCTTCCCTCCTTCCTCTCTTTTTAAAATAAAAAGTTTGAGTGCCAAATTCTTTCCCTTCCACCTCTTTCCTTACCATGCACCATTGAGAAGGCAAGTAATATTATATCAATTATAAATGTGAAATCATGTAAAATATATTTCCATATTAGCCATGTTGCAAAAAAAAGGTACAAGAAAAAGAAAGTGAAACAATTATCCTTCATTCTGCACTCAGAGTTCATCAGTTTTCTCTCTCTGGAGGTGGAGAACATTTTTCATCATGAGTCCTTTGGAATTGTGTTGGATCATTGCACTGATCAGAGTAGCTAAGTAACAGGGGCCATTCCTGAGTCTTGGGAAACTCTGTGTTGAATACTAAATGTAAGACAAGCGCAGAGATGTCATTGTCATATTACATGGGGAAACTAAGACTTAAAGAAATGACTTGCCCAAGGTCACACTGGTAGTAAATGACTAAGACAGGATTCAAACATAGGTCCTCTGACTCTCAATCCAGTTCTTGTTCTGCTGCACTCTACTGCTGTTACATGTAGGAAAGAAAAGCTAGAGCTTTTAAATAACTTAGTTGCTTTACTGAGTAAGAAAAGAAGCTATATTTGGAGTCCCAACCCTCAGCAGATTCTTTTCCTTCTTAGGATCACAACTCCAAATCAGTGAGTCAAAAGCTCTTTCTTGAAGTTCCCATAATGAGCATCTTGTTCTCTTTCCCAAGATCCTCTAACATAAAGCAAGGACCTCTACCTAAGATGCAGTGGCCAGTGTATTTTGTCATTCTGTCAGATTGGGGAGGATTTATAGCATCTCTCTAGAAATAGGAGGATCCCTGGGATGATGTATCTCCTGCCTTCTTTTTGTTTTCCCTCCTTTATTCGCAGTGGTTTGTCTTGAACAACACCACAAGTGGCCGGCTGCACTTGAAGCTTGAGTGGCTTTCTCTGACCACCTACCAGGAAGTGATGGCTGAGGTAAGTGTGGCAGATCTGATGGCTCAGCTGTCCGAGCTCCCCATCTCTTCCCTGCTATACCCCCATCCACGAAACCCCAGACAAAATTCAGATTTGTAAAACTTGAAAAGGTATCATCCTGGGGCACCCGCTTTCCAGCTAGGCTTCTGAATTTGAATCAGCCCCACTGGACAAAATGGAACTGCCATGAGTGAGGTAATAGGATTATGACATCCTTTAAAGATAGGTTAAGTTTGCAGAATTTAGAAATAAAAGGAATTTTAGAGATTCACTCACTTAGTCCCTTTATTTTACATGTGAGCAAGCCAGGGTCCCCAGAGACTAAATGATACCCCAAGTCACACACCTGGGATTCAAGCCTAGGTCCTTTGAGTTCAAATTCAGTGTTGTTTTGTTTTTGTATGTCATACTGTTTGGAAATGACATCCCCTTTGATCTCTGATTCTACTTCCTCTACCATCCCTAAATGATCTTTCCTTTTTTAAAGTGAATATAATCTGTTTACATAATCCTCTCCCTTGTTACCTGTCATCTACTAACAGACAAATCACACTGCCAATATTCTTAATAACCACATTCTTTGCTCCTGATTTTTTTTTACTCATATCCTTCCATCTTTGTTGGAGACTTCAGTTGTTGGCAGTGACGAGCCCTTGGACCGCCTAGTTCTTTAACCTACTCATGTCTCCCTTGCCAGCTCACTATGGCCACCTGCTAGTCTGATCGCTGTCTTCAGCCTTGCCATCTTTTGGAATTGCTCTTTCTGAAATCTTGAAATGCTATTCTCTGACCAGATCTTCCTTTCCCTCCCCTTCTCTCTCTCTCACTCACATTGACCTCCTTTTTGTCCTTCATGTATACCTAAAATCCTTTGACCCACCCCTTGTCTCTCTGCCTCTGCCCCTGACTTCACTTAACCTCTTTAAGTCTAGCGGCCCAGCTCCTAAGCAGGTTTAGAGAGTGGAGTCTCCCCTGTTCTTTTAAAAACAACTTCTACTGATAGCTCTTGCTGCCCTATCCAGCAACACATCCCTTGTGACAAAATAATCACAATGATAGTAATGATATTTACAAGAGGTCGAAACTAACCAACACATCACCTGGGGCTGATAGAAGATGTAATGTTTCGCACCCATAGCCTCCTGTCTCTGCAAGGACGGGAGCAAGGTACATTTTAGCATCTGTTCTCCAGGGATTAACTTTGATCACTGTAACAACAGAGAATTGAATTTCATTTTTCTTATATTATTGTAGTCATTCTCTGTGTGTGTATGAGAGAGAAAGAGAGACAGAGACACAGAGAGACAGAAATACAGAGACACAAGACAGAGAGACAGAGACAGAGAGAGAAGCATTTTCCTGGTGCTGCTTTTTTAACTCTGCATTACTTCACATGAATCTTAGTCTACTTCTCTGATTTTTTATTCTTATAGAGCAGCAGCCATTTCATTCATGCAACACAAAATACTTAGCCATCCCCAATCAGATTTGCCCCAATCTTTAAAAAAAAAAAACACCTTCCGTATATTATTTAGCAACAATATTTTCCTCTTCCCCTCCTAGAGAACCTTTACTTACGACAAAGAATAAAAGATGGAGGTGGGGGGGGGAACAATTAAATAGAGCTATGTTGTTACTGTTCAATCATGTCCTACCCTTGGTGACCCCATTTGGGGTTTTCTGGAGTGGTTTGCCACTTCCTTCTCCAGGTCATTTTTCCCAATGAGGAAACTGAGGCAAACATTAAGTGACTTGCTCAGGGTCACACTGCTCATCGAAGGATTTAAAAACTCAGGTTTTCCGCACTACAGGTCTACATTTCTATCACTGCAACACCTAGCTGCCAGCAGCACATTAAAAAAAAAACCAACTGATGTTATACATAGTGTTCCATACCCAAAGAGATGACCTCTGCGAAAAAGCAGGAGAACGCCTTCTCATGTCTCTTCTTTGGAGCCAGGCTCTATAACTCATGATTTCACAACGTTCAGTTTGGATTGTTTTATTGTTATTTTCTCCATTTACTCTCTCGTAGACATTGCATGTATTTTCATCCTGCTTCTGTTTTATTGTTAATTCATTTATATAAGTCCTGACCATGTTTCTGTACTCATCAGACATCATTGCTTACAGTGCAATGCTGTGCAATTCTATTACATTCATGTGTCATCTGATTAACAGTTCCCAAATCAGTGGGTATTCTCCCATGCATTGAGGAAAATGCCACAATCTCCCCTCCGAAGCTGTGTCAGTACTTCATAGTCCTCACTACTGGGAAGTTCTTCCTAAGTCTAACTTAACTTCTCCACACACACATAGAGAAGAGTTGGCTACAGAGTAGCAGATATCTACCACTTCTTGAGCCAAGACCCCTGGTACTAGATGTAGGCCCCCTTTATAGAGGCAGCATCCTTCAGGATCACCATCCATCCTGTTTCTTGGGTAATTTTTCAAGAGTTCTTTTTGTGTCTGTCTACAGGATCCCTGTGGCCTCTCAACTGCCATCCTTGTTGTCTTCCTCGAAGGTGCCTGCAATTTACCAGTGAGTATTAAAAGTAGCCAAGTGCCTTCTTCGAATATAATTTTTGCACATCCGTGATGGTAACTCATATTTTTATATTTTTGCTATAGAGAAATCCTTTTGAGTATATGAATGGCGAATACAGAGCCAAGAAACTGCCCAGGTATGCCAAGGTAAGTGCTGGGATCCAGCTCTTCATCTGAAAGTGTAAAAGTTATGGATACTTTTCTTTTTCCTTTTGACCAGAGTAAGACTAATCCCAGCTTCTAGAAAGTCTGTTTGCTTAACCATATATTTATTAAGCATCCATTGTGTGCTCCACAATTCAGTTCAACAAACATTTATGTTTGTTATATGGAGGACCAGTCCAGCTTCTGGGAAGATACCAAATTTTAATAAGACTGCCCTCCTGGAGTATGTTGTCTAGGAGGAGGATAAAATACATAAACAGATAAATACAAAATACCATAATACATGATAAATACATTAGAAGACTTCAAAAAAGATTGTGATATGAGATCAGAAGGGGAAAGTCATTATCAACAGGGTGGATGGGGGAGGGCAGAATCAAGGAAGGCTTCAGGAGGAGGCAGTGTTTGAGTTGGGCTTTAAGGATGGATAGGAGATGAACAGTTAAGGAGCGAGGACATGCCAGGCCAGGAAACAACATAAAAAAGATACAAAGGCGAGAGAAATCGAGGTTATGTTTAGAAACGAGAGGACAGAAGCTTGGTTGTAGTGTAGAGTATGTGCAAGGGAGCAGTTTGCATCCAGGATAACTTGTCTACCCCCATCTCCAGCTTCGCCTCCAATTCTCCAAATACTTACCTCTCTTCTGTTCTTCTTCCTTAAGGTCTTGTCTTTAGGTTCCATAACAGTATTTGCCAGGTGAATTGTAAGAGTGAAAGTATTGTTTATTTAACTGGGTGTTGGAGAAGGAAAAGATTGGGAAGTGGGATAAGTCAAGGCAAAAGCAATAAGGGATACCTTGTAGTATTAAGTGATGATTGATTATCAGAAGAATAATGGGGAAACAGTTGGGAAGAAACATCCATCCCCCTTCCAGATTGACCCCTTCCTTTTAACAAAAAGTAACAGTTAAAACTATCTTCTTCAGGGATTGTATCTGAAAGTGTAAATAGCATTTAATCCCAGGTGTTCTTAGCTTTACTGCGGCAAAGAAGGACAAATATTAAATTACCATTTTATTCTCTGAGATCTTGTTTGGTTTTTTAATTACTCAGAGTTCAACATCTTTTTAGTGATTATTTACACTGTTGTAGTCATTGTATACGGAATATTTTCCTTGGGCTGGAACCAATTACCATATTTTCCATAATTATAACTTCTGATAATGTGAATTTGAAGACATGCAACCACTTCTTGCGCCAATCAAAATCTAGCTGTATTGTTCTCCTGGCTCTCCTTATTTCATTTTGCATCAATTCATAAAAGTCTTCCCATGCTTCTCTGAGTTCCTTATATTTGCCCTTTCCTACTACACCGTAATATTCAATTACATTCATATGCCCCATTTTCTCAAACTATTCTGTAGTATAAGGGTGCTTTGTTTCTAGTTTTCTGCTGCCATGAAATGTTGCTATGAATATTTTGGTATATACCCAGGGGTGGGGAACCTGCGACCTAGAGACCACACCTGAGGATTTGAGGACCATATGTGGCCTCAAAGTGGGTTCCCCACCCCTGTTTAGACCTTTGTTTTGTCTTTGACCACTGGGGGATGGTCTTTGCTGAAGAATGGATTTGTCAGAATGGACAGTTTAATCACTTTTTCTGAAGAGTTCCAAATTGAAATCCAGAATGGTTGGAACAATTCCCAGCTTCACCAAAGTATTTTAGAGTGCCTTTTGATTCTTTTTATTCACAGAACAAGATGGATCGAGACCCCTCTGCCTATGTCAAGATGTGTGTGGGTCAGACAACTCAGACAAGTAAGGTAGGAGTGTGCTATATAGCAAATACCATCTGTGTCTGAGAGGAGAGGAGAGTCCATCATTTTAGGCTATTCAACCACTTAAGAATCCTAATTATTTCTATGTGAGATTCCCTGAACTCTGCCTTAAAACAAATTTTTGTCACAGAAAGATGAATTCCATCTTTACTGCAAGGTGGCCTAAAGCATTTTTTTCCTTTATTTTTTTTCAATTTTAAAAATATTTTTATTTAAAGTTTTCAGTTCTAAATTCTGTCCCTCCCTTCCTCCCTTCCTTCCCCCCTCCCTGAGACGATAAGCAAATACATATAGGTCATATATGTGAAATTATGTAAAACATTTCCATATTAATCATTTTGTACAAGAAGACTCAAATAGAAGGGAAAAAATGAAAGCAAGTGAAAATAGCATGTTTTAGTCTGTATTCAAATAATATCAGTTCTTTCTCTGGAGTTGGATAGTATGCTTCATCCTTAGTCTGTTGGGATAGTCTTGGATCTTTGTATTCCTGAGAATAGTTAAGTCATTCATAGTTCATAGAGAGCAGTTAAGTCATTCATAGTGAACAATATTGCTGTTACTATGGACAACATTCTCCTGGCTCTGTTCACTTCACTATACGTCAGTCAGTTCATGTAAGTCCTTCCAGGTTTTTCTGAGATCATCCTATTTGTCTTTTCTTGTAGCACAATAATATTCATTACAACAATGTACCACAGCTTGTTTAGCCATTTCCATTTGATCGGCATCTCTTCAATTGTCATTTCTTAGCTACCACAAAAAGAGCTGCTATAAATATTTTTGTATAAATAGGTCCTTTCTCCTTTTGTGGATGCCTTTGGGATATAGATCTAGCAGTGGTTATCACTCGGTCAAGGGGATGCATAGTTTTATAGCCCTTTGGGCATAGTCTTGAAGCACTTTTGAAATAAAGCTCTGTTATTAGTCAGTAATCAGTCTGCCCCAGTGTTTGCCTGCCAGACATAGCCAGTGGTAGAAGAAGCTGAGAAGGAACACCTCAGCAGATTTCAGGAAGTGTGTTTGTCAGATAAGCAGTTGAAGATCACATTTTGGACACACTGTTGTGGAGAACAGGCACAGGTCAGAGGGATGCTGCTGGCTGGGGATCTCCCTTCCCATCTCACCCAAGAAATTTTGTGCCTGGAACCTGTGATAGTTTCAGGAGTGGTTGAGAATCTGAGCCTGGGCAATCTGGAAATGGATAACTAAACCTGAATAGCAGAGTTGGATTGAGCAGGTTTTCTATGTTCACAGACGTGTGCCAACAGCAAGGATCCTGTCTGGAGCCAAGCCTTCACTTTCTTTGTTTACA
This sequence comes from Potorous gilbertii, assembly GCA_028658325.1. Taxonomy (NCBI): domain Eukaryota; kingdom Metazoa; phylum Chordata; class Mammalia; order Diprotodontia; family Potoroidae; genus Potorous; species Potorous gilbertii. The sequence continues at coordinate 272,711,580 of CM053771.1, read as the reverse complement.
GCGTGGCCACTGAACAGCTGCATCTGAAGGTTTGCTTGGGCTTGGGCTTAGACTCTTACAGAACAAAACCACAACTCTGTTAATGTCATCTTTTATGACAGCATTCTTAGAGGGGCCCACATATTAATCCCCATGTTTTGTGTTCGGTCAATGGGAGATGACAGACTCAGTTTGGGATGCACTGAGGGCTGCTTTGTTCCAACCACTGTTTCCTCCAGGTCATCGATGATGACCAAGAGTGTGCCCTGGGCATTCTGGAGCTTCCTTTGAGCCAGATCCTCACCTATGCAGACATGACCATCGAGCAGCGATTTCAACTTGACTGCTCTGGCCTGGACAGCCTCATCTCCATGAAGCTGGTACTTCGGGTAAATGTCCCTCTTTCCTGCTTCCTTTGGACTAGCATCCTGCCTGTATGAGGAAGCTTTCACTGAGTACTTGCCACCTCCCCACTGCACTGCACCAGGGAGACACAAAGAAAGCCAAATAGAAATCGCCTGGGCTAGGGAAGCAGAATGGGCCTGGGCAGCACTTCTCCAAGCGTGATGCAGGATTCAAAGGCTCAAAACTCTTTTCATAATAATCCTGAGATGTTCTAATTTCAAATATGGTGAATGTCAACAGATATAACTCATGTAAACAAAATTTCTTTGGTGGGGGACATTAGGGAAGAGAATTCCTCAATCATTTTTAAGAGTGTAAAAGGGCCTTGAAAGGAAAACATTTTAGAATCGCTGGTCTTGTGGAAAGGATCTGGGAAGGACAAATCAGGGTATACTGGGTTCTAGTTCTGGCTCTATTCTACCACTATTTGCCAACAGGTCATAGAGGTAAACTTCTCTTTTCCTCAGTTTACTTTTCTATAAAATGGATTTAATAATACTGTTTTCATGAAGCTATCTAAAATATACTTTTAAAAAATTGAGTTTTATGCAAACAGAGCATGTATAGCATGGTCACTACTTTCATGGCTCTCCTAGACCAGGGGTGGAGAACCTGTGGCCTCAAGGGCACATGTGGCCATCTAGGTCCTCAAGTGCAGCCCTTTGACTGAATCTAGACTTCACAGAACAAGTCCTCTTAATAAAAGGATTTGTTCTGTAAAACTTGGAGTTAGTCAGAAGGCTATACCCAAGGACTTAAAAGGTCACATGTGGCCTTGAGGTTGCAGGTTCCCCACCCCTGCCCCTAGTCTGATGGGCAAGACCTGGTTTCTGCTCTTGGAGAGATTTTTGGATCTGACTAGGAAAAATGGGCTAGACACAGGATAAACAAATTTCATTACCCTCTTTACCATTACGGTCATTTGTATTTGTTTCCAAGTTGCCATGTAAGTATCCTTAAGTGCTAAGAGGTATCCTGTTAACCAAAGTGCATGTGACCTTTGGGGATAGGGAAGACACTGCCTCCATTTTTCTAGTAGAAGTCAGGGGAGTGCTTACAACTTTAAGCTGTATGGTTGCCTTTCTTTCTCCATTGCTACTTTTACCATGGGAATTCCTCAGCAGTGAACAGGGGGATGTTTAGCAAGTTGATCTCTGCTGAATAAATAGAAAAACTGCTAGAGAGAAAAGCATTTAATGAAACTAGCAAGAACACAGGCTTTGGGGAAAATTTGTAATTCTATAACAAACAAAAAAATTCATGAAAATGATTTCTGTAAATGACAAAATATAATTCTTAATAACCTTACGCAACCATTCCTTGAAAGAATCATGTTACAGGAGAGAGAACACAGGCCCAGGATCCTCAAGTCAGGGTAACTAGGTTCACATCCCACTTGTGATGTTTATTTTTTGACCTCCCTGGACCTCAGTTTCCTAATCTGTAAAAAAGAGAGGATTGGACTAGATAGCCTCTGAAGTCCCTTCCAGATATAGGTCTGTGATTCTTTGTAGAAATGGATTCCCAGTCCTAGGCACAGAGATATTCCCATGTAGCTACTATGGAGGAGCAGAAGATTCTGGTGTCTACCAGGAATGGGGTGCAGAAAAGGAGCCAAGAAGAGAAACCCTGCTCCCTGGCATTCTGTTCTGCAGTGAAAGAGAGAAGGAAGAATGCTATTCTGCCTTCCAGGAGAAAGAAGACAGAAGGAAACCAAGATTAGAGCTGCTTCTCTGGCCATGTGGAAGGAGAGAGAGCAAGAGCCAAAAAAAGCCTCCACAGAAGATCTCTGTATTTTTAAGCCCTGTCTTCTCTGATCAATCAGGTTGGGTCACATGCTCCAAATCCTGTTCTTTCTTGCTATGCCTGTTCCTCAGTTACACTGAAGACTGGAGGCAACACCTTTATCTCCGCATTCCAAGCTTTATAGCAGATACTAGGCTTGCTTCTTCTTTCCCTTATCTTTAAGGGACAAATCAGTTTTCAATCAAGGGGTTCCTGCCTGGGGAACAACAGAAAGCCACCTCTTGCATCCAGTCATATGACTTATTGGGATCTGTTATGAGGAATGGGTTATTATGCCTTCAGTTCTAAAAAGTTAGAAAATAATTCAGTGTCTAGTGGAATTATGTGTAGTAATACTAAGGATGGCTCAGTTGGCAGATGCCTACCAGCATTCCAAGTTATGAATGAGATTTTGAACAGTGAGGATCTTGCCTCAAAGTAGAGAGATGACAACAGTCCAGATGAGGACAATAGTCTGTAAAAGCACATTTAAGCCCTCCCATGTGTTCTAGATAGGGTAGCTTTGATGCTACTGCCAATTATAGAGTCTCAGTTCTGGCAAGAGATGTTAGAAATCTAGTTCAACCCTTAAATTTTACAGAGAAGGAAACTGAATCTCAGAGAGATTAAATGACATGCCCACAGATAGGATTTTACTTAACCACTGCATATAGAGTATTTAAATCCTTTTGTATAAGCACTTGGAGGGCATGTCATAGAGTGGTAGAGCATTGGATTCCGTCAGGCTGACCTGAGTTTAAGTCCTCCTTCAGACATTTAATAGTTGTGAGATTATCTTATGCAAGTCCCTTACCCTCTGTCAGTCTCAGTGTCCTCATTTATAAGATGTTGATACTAATAACAGCACCAACCTCCCAAGGTTGTTGTTGGGACCAAATAAAATGATGTACGTAAAGCTCTTTGCAGACCTTAAAATGCTGTATCAATCGATCACTATGGTAACAGGCTTCCTTTATGAATTGGACGAGATGGTTATTGTCCCTTCCAAACTACCAAATTTTGTGAGTGCCTTCCATATTTGATATAATCCCTTCTGCTTTCAGTTTAGGCTTGCAGCACAAGCAAGTCTGTTGTCCTTAATGGAGTTTGTGAATTTATGGTCACCTCTCTCTCCCTCCCTCCATATCTCTCTCCCTCTCTTCTTTTCTCCCTTCCCCCCTCCTTCCCTTTTGTAATCTAGCCCCTCCTCAGTCTTTTCTTCTTCTGTGCGTCTAGTCAGTGACAGAAGAAGGAATGAGAGAACAACCAAAAGTCAGGCCGATTGTTCCAAAATAGTAGTACACACAACAGATTTTATAGGGATTAAGAAGAGGAGAGTCTCATGAGTTACAGTAATCAAGGAAGGTGTTTTCTGCATGACAATTCCAGGAGAAATGCCAAGGGCAGAACTGAGATCTGGACACAGTATTTGTAGATCTGACCCAGGCCTTGGATACTGTCAGTCATGAGGCCATGTGCAAAATTACGTTAAAATTTGGTTGACCAGAGAAGTTGATTAGTACTGCATGTGAATTTCATGATAGTGTACTTGCCTGAGTTCTGGATATTGGACAATACTTGCATGATTTTCCAGTCACCAACGTAGAGAAACAAACCTTTGTGCTTGCTCCCATGCTTTTTAGCATGATGTTTTCAGTCACGTTGTCAAACATCTTCAACGAGGACAACCACGGCATCAAGGTCGGCTACCTCACTGATGATAAATTCTTCAACTTGAAAAAGCTACAAAGCCAAGACCAAAGTGGAGGGAGTGTTGGGGCATGATTTTCTTTTTTTCTGATGGTTGTGCACTCAATGCAGCCTCTGAAGCTGAGATGCAACAAAGTATGGATCAGTTCTCTGATGCTTGTGATAATTTTGGCCTAACAGTTAACATCAAGAAAACACATTAACTTCCATCAGCCAGCATTATACCATCCATACATGGAACCACTCTTACTGACTGAGGTGAATTGAAATTAATTGAATTGGCAATAATATGATATGGTAGAAAGGATACTTAGTTTCCAATAGGAAAAAGTAAATCCTGCCTCTGACGCTAAGTAACTGTATGATCATGGAGATGTAATTTAGTTTTTCTGAGCCGCAGTTTCCCTATCTTCAAAATGGACACATTAATACCTATAGTATCTACATTGAGTTACTTTGAGAATTGAATGAGATCAAGTATGCAAAGTGCTTTGTAAAACTTAAAATGCTATGTAAACATCAGTGGTTACAGTTGCAGGGGAGAGAATTCTGGGCAGGGGGAATTCCTAGGCAGCAGCGAAGAGGCAGAAATGTGCCTGATATGTTTAAGGTTCAGTGAAAAGACCAGTCTAACTGGAACGGAGCCTTCTCAGGAAACAATAGAAAGATAAGGATGGAAAAGTAGGTTGGTCAGGGGCAGATTTTTCAGACTTTAGCTTGTGGGTCAATGGTTTTTACACTTTGTAGTTGTGGAATCTTTCACTTTAAATAAAAATTTCTAGTGAAGAACAGAGGAAAAAAATTTTTTAATTTTTTTTGAGGTGCTTATTAGTAAATGGTGACTGAAGGCTGGTTTTAAAAAAATAAAAGCAAACTATAGATGTTTTCAGATTGTTTTTATTCCAATGTATCAGTTGAATGTGATTGTTTGCTACTATATTTTATAATGGAGATAATGAGATCATCATAAGATATTTCATGATGTTCATTTTCCCTTTGACTCAGTGATAAATAGGATTGTAGGTGTAGGGCCAGAAGGGATTCTAGAGGTCATCTATTCCATCCCTCTCCTTTTACAGGTGAGAAAACCTAAGTTTCATAGAGGGTAGGGAATTTGCCCAAGATCGTAGCTAGTTAATAGCGATAACATTGCTGGATTTGAACTCGGGTCTTCTTGACTCCAGGCCTGGCAATCTATCCAGTGTGCCACCTAGCTACAGGTAACCAAACAGTTATCTTGAAGACTAGTTATTTCTAGCCTTTACAACTGGGTTCAAATTCAGCATTTCTTCCATTTGTAAACCTGTATTTGGCAGGGGGCAGTTGTTTCTCTTAGGAACATTTCACTTAACAGAGTCACAGAATCTCAAAGTTGGAAGAGACTTCAGAGGCTATCTACTCCAACCCATAAGAATTCATAAGAATTCCCTCTACAACATAACTAAGAAATAGTCATCCATCCCTTACTTAAAGACCTCTAGTAAAGGGAACTGCTCCCTCCTGAGGCATCCCATTCCACTTTCTGGATATTTCCAGTCACTGGGACCTTTATTTCCTTTGTATTGAGCCAAAATTGCATTTTTTTTTTTACTGACTGCTTCTAGTTCTTAGCCCTAAAGAGGGCTAAACCCACTTCTGTACAACAGTGCTCCAAATACTTTAAGAGAGCTTCTTATTACCTTTAAGTTTTCTGTTTTCCAAGCTAAACATCCTCTTTCAGCAGATACTCACCATCTGATTCCTCTGCCTCTTCACAAGCCTATCAGTGTCTTTTCTAAAACATGGACCCAGAAATGAACACAACTCATAAATAGATACGACTTTCCCTTCTAACCCGCAGCTATCTGTGCAGCTCACAAATCTGGATCTCCTTACAAGCCGGGGCATCATTTGAGCTTTCTCAGTCCCTTCAGCTGCAGTGTCCTCCTGACAATTTCTCTTGGTGGCTATATATATTTCCCTCTGAGAATCAGTGTAGTTATAAGAAGCAAATCCCACTAGGTCACTGAATCAAGACCCCAGGAACTCTTCAAGTCACAACTTAGTTGTGAAGGTTAAAAATGTCTCGTCTGTAGGATCAATTTGGTTACCTGTAGCTAGGTGGCACAGTGGATATATTGCCTGGAATCGGGAAGACCTGAGTTCAAATCTGGCCTCAGACACTTACTAGCTGTGTGACCCTGGGCAAGTCACTTAACCTTTTATGCCTCAGTTTTCTCATCTGTAAAATGAGTTGGAGAAGGAAATGGCAAACCATTCAATTGCCTGGAGATTGCGCTTGAAACCTAGAATGATAGGGCTGCAATGTGATCTTGAGGATACTTTCAGATCAGATTTGTTTTGTCCAAGACTTTAACCAAACCACCAAAAACGTTTTACTCCAAAAGGTCGATTCTTGCTCTCAAAGGAAGGGATCACAAAGAATCAGAAACAACTGGATCACAACTTAAAGAAATACAAAGCAGAAGACACAGTTAGGGATTTGGACTAAGGCTGACTTAGGCAAGCTTTCTTCAAACTGATTTTACCCTTCACTGCTTCAGTCAGTAAACACTTAATAAGCCCCTATGTGCCAGGCATTGTGCCAAGCACCAGAGATTCAAGGAGAAGCATAAGACAGTCCCTGACCTCAAGGAGCTCACAAGCTAATGGGGGAGATAAAAAGCAAACAAATATGCAGAAACTATATAAAGGATAAACAGAAATTAAGTAACAGAAGGCAGGCACTAGAATGAAGAGGGGTTGGGAAAACTTCCTGTAGAAAAAGGGATTTTATCTATCTTGCCTTCCAAGGAAATAGAGGGGAAGGGGATAAGAGAAGGGGTGTGTGATAGAAGGGAGGGCATATTGGGGGAAGGGATAATCAGGATGCACCTTGTCTTGGGATGGAAGAAGGGGAAAGATGGAGAGAAAATTTGAAACTCAAAAATCTTGTGGAAGTGAATGCTGAAAACTAAAAATAATGAAGAAAATTTTAAAAAAGAAAAAGGGATTTTAGTTGGGACTTTAGGGAAGCCAATAGGTAGAGATGAGAGGGAAAGCATTTTAAGCAAGAGAGATAGCTGGGGAAAATGTGCATTTTATCAAGCATTTTATTCACTCGTCATCTTCTGCCATCCTCCATCTGATAATGGAGAATGAAGACTGAAAGTCCTTTGGATCTCATAGAAACAAAGTTATTCTTTGAGATAGCAGGTATAGTGAGGATCAAGACCATATTTTAAGGGGCCAGAGAGACAATGAGTGATAAGATAGGTAATGGATGCCCAAGGTTGAGGCAACAGAATTCTATGGATGATCCTGTGGTTTGTTTTGTTTGCAGTTTCTACATGTGGAGGATCGGGAACCAGGCACACCATACACAGGCCCAGAGGTCCTGAAGAAAGGACCTGTGTTTATCAAGAGATCTGAAATCAACCAGGAGCCAAAAACCCCATGCCAGGAACATGATTCCACACTTCCACTTCAGTCCCAAACCTCTGGAACTTCTGACACCCAGCAAGCCAACAAAACTACCTCAGCTAAGCTCATTCCTCAAGAGAAGGGCCCAGAATCCAAAGGCAAGGGCAGTGACAGCAGGCCCCAACAACAAATGGAGAACAAAGCCACCACAACCATGTTCTTGACTGTCCCTGGTTCCCATTCTCCAGGACCCATCAAGTCACCCAGGCCTTTGAAAGGCCATGCCACCCCATTCTCTTGGCCACATAAAAAGATGTCTCCCAGTATATCTTCACTCAATTCCATGGCCTCCTCATGCTTTGACATGACAGAAAGCAGCCTAACCATTGAGTATGCTTCTCTCTTCTTGAATATTATTTTTCATCATAGCAGCCTGAAAGAAAAGTGAAAATACCTTCACACGAGTGAAGAAAAACATATGAACACACATTTCCTTGTAACTGATAATTCCATAGGAAATATGGCCATTGGGTCTTTTTGGTGAAGAAAGAACTGATCTCAGAAGTTAGATAGCCTGTGTTCTAGCCCTAGTTAAATTGTATTGTCATCCTGGGCCATTCATTTACTTCATCTGTAAAATGAGAGGTCTGAACTAGCTAATCTCTAGGGTCTACTATGCTTTAAGATTCTGTAAAATGAAACAATTGCCTTGAGATTGTATTTGAAACCTAGAATGACAAGGCTGAAAGATTATATTGAGGATACTTTCACATCAGACTTGTTTTGTCCAAGAATTTAACCAAACCACCAAAAAAAAGTTTTACTCCAAAAGGTTGCTTCTTGCTCTCCAAGGGAGACTATTTGGTGCTTCTTTAATTTATATGATGCATTTTGCCTTAGAAAGTATGTTCACATGTATTATCTCATATTGGTCTCAAAACATATCTGTTTGGTTGGTTGGTAGCTCAGATAGCTAACAATATTCTTCCCATTTTAGGGATGGGAGAACAGGAAGCCAAAGGTGACAGCCAACAAGTATTAACCAAGTATTTACTATGCACCAAGCACTGTGTCACTAGCAATGCAAACACATAAACATAGTCTCTGCCCTCAAGGGATTCACATTCTACTGGAGGAGACAGCATACAAAGAACAGTAAAGACAAGTTTGTTTACAGGGTAGATGGAAGGGAAAGCACCAGTGGAGGAGATGTAAGTGATGAAAGAAAGCCTCAGATAAGATAACATTTGAACTCAGCCTTCAGGGAAGTTTGAGGCAGAACTGAGGAGGGAGAGCATTCTAGACCTGGGAGACATCCAGTGAAGAGGCAAAGTTGGGGGATAGAGTATTGTTGTAAGGGAGGGACAGCACGGATCCTGGAAGGGAGGAAAGTATAAGAAGACTGGAAAGGTATGATGGGCCCAAGTGGTGAAGGGCTTCACAAGCCAAAAAAATTTTATGTTTGATCCTGAAGGTAGCAGGGAGCCACTGGAGTTTATCGAGTAGGAAGGTGATCTGGTCAGACCTGCGCTTTGGGAGAATCTTTTTGGCAGCTGAGTGAAGGATAGAAGGGGAATGAACCAAGGAAGAGAGACTCATTGAAAGACTATTGCAAGAGTGCAGATGCCAGAGAATGACAGAGCCAGATCAAGAACCCAGGTTTCTTCTAACTGAGAGCTCCATCTGCTGGTGTGATGGAGATTACAATGCTGTCCTGGCATACTTCTACACTTTAAAAAAAAAAGAGAGAGAAACAAAAACCAAAAAGTTTATTTACATCATAAGATGCTTGATTTGCAGGGAGAATTCCACAAGAGAAATTTCATTATAGAAATTTCCCCTCTGCTGAAAAACAGAGATTGGCCCAAAAGGAACATTTACGTATCAAAAAAAGTTATAAAATCATCTGCGTTTGCAGTGCTGAAAGAAAAACTTCAAAATTATGGAAACACGATCTGCAGGGATTTTTTCTGCAGATTTTTTTAAAAGTGTATGAGCTTTCAAATGTCTGTAAATCAAACACTTTCCTATTTATTTAGCCATATTTGCCAAGCATTCTGAATCATCCCTTCTGGGAACTCTTCAAATAGCAATCCATAAATGTCTTTTAAATTTCCTTTCAACTTTCTGCCCTTATTATCTCATCTCTAACCATTTAAATTCACTATGAACTTGTGTTTAAAGAACTGCTCTGTGAATCCTCTTGTAAGGCCAAGAGTCATTTTGTAATACCTGTAAAACAAGTAGACAAATTGGGGGAGAGGATCATTTGTAATTGGTGGGTTCATCTTTTTTTACCCAATGAACTCTCTTAGGGTTAAACACAATTTCATGTGTCTCAGGAAGGTCTATGTTATTTAAACTGGGCAGAGAAGTGAAAAGTCTTTGTTTTTGCAGTACTGATGGGAACTTCCAGCCACTGGGAGAGATTCAACTCACTGTCCATTACATGTCCCTTCAACATAGCCTCGTGGTTCTCATTAATGGCTGCAGGTAAAATATTTCTAATTCCTTGATTTTTCTTTCTTGAGAACTAGTAGAAAAGTAGTTAAGTGAAACTGGCCTGGGGGAAAGAAATATAGACTAAGAAGTCTACATGTGGTCTACAGAATGAATGCTCCATGGAGGGATTAGAGGAGCACAGAGCTACCTAGTCTAACCAACTAGTCTAACCCCCACATTTCACAAATCAAAAAGCTGAGGCCCAGAGAGGTCAGGTCCTATACTTAGCATAAGCATCAAATGTGGGATTTGAACCAGGTCTTCTGACACTAAAGCCAGTTTGTTTTAACTGTCCTATACTTCCTCTTCTATAATGAAAAGTGCACAGTTTTTAAATGCCTGCATGCTGCAGTTGACCAAGTTCAAAAATATCCTAATTAGCACATCCTTTTCATTGGTGCCAATGGAACCTTTGGCCAGGATTTCTGATCCCCAAGGTCTAATCAAATATAACTCCATTAAGAACTGTTGTGTCAGCTAGTTAGAAATAGCCTATTTTTCCAAATGGAAAAATCTCACTTCCTATGAATGAAAAATGTTTTGGCTCCACTAAACATAAATAAATCTTTTGGAAAAACCAATAAGCTTAGTTTCCTGCCTACTTAACTCTAATTTTATTAAGCAGTGTAGAAATGGGAGCTATATTAATAGTCACCGAAATAACAAGATATAGTGTTAGGTTTAAAGTGAGAGGACCAGAGTTCAAATCTTACCTTGGTCTGTGTGACCTTGAGCAAGTGACTTAACTATTACTGTGAACCTCAATTTCTTCAGCTATAAAATGGGAAAAGGAGAATCCTTGTAGCTCTCAATCTATGTGCCTATGATGTCTGCCTGTAAATCAGTACACTTAAAGCTGAATAATTATTGACTTAATATATTTCTACTTTGTATTTATATTACTAAAGGGTACTTTTTCTTAAAAAAAAATCTTTGAACTTGAACTAGGAATTTGAGACCCTGTTGTAGCAATGGAGTTGATCCATATGTCCGAGTATACCTGTTGCCGGAAAGGAAATGGACAAGCCGAAAGAAGACATCAGTGAAACGGAAAACTGTAAATCCCCAGTATAATGAAAAGTGAGTGGATCAGCTGAGTTGCATAGGATTCTTTGGAGGAATTTAGAAAATTATGGAGAATAGCTAATATCATTTGAAGAGCTTATCATTTACATGCTCTTTTCCTGCTGGCATTTTGTGGATTGTTGTTTAGTTGTTTTCAGGCATGTCCCACTCTTGGTGATTCCGTTTGGGGTTTTCTTGGTGAACATCCTAGAATGGTTTTCCATTTCCTTCTCTAGTTCATTTTATAGATGAGGAAACTGAGGCAAAGAGGGTTAAGACTTTTCCGGAGTCACACAGCTAGTGTCTGAAGCCAGATTTGAACTCAAGAAAAGGCATCTTCCTGGCTCCAGGTTCAGAGCTCTATCTACTTTACCACCTAGCTGCCTGTTCTATGGATATTTCCCTATTTTTTCCCAGGAGCTAAAATCTTCCAGAAATGTTTTCCTTTAAAGTGAGGTTATTGGACTATATGTGAAGTGGCTAATGTCAGTGAGAGAACTCACTGATTAGCCAGTGTATTTACTAAACCCTCATCTCTATATAGTAAAACATAACCAGACAGTGTAAATTTGTCCACTAATCCCAAAACAGTTCTGAGGTTCCATATTCTCTAGTTATTAACTTCAAAGTTCTCCTGTCGGTCTGATGAAGTAGGCCTCTGGGAAACAAGGCAGCGAGACAGACTTTTACCAAGGTAAATGCGTTATCTCTTTGAACTGTCTTCCTAGTGTTTCTCATACACATTTATGTATTTGTTTATTTACCTTTGCCCCTTTTAATCAGCAGAATTGCCAGAAATATGAAAGGGGCATACTCTTACATACACACGGTTAATTACAGTAGAACTTAACAAAAGCATTGTGGTTTACTAAGTGCTTTTACACAGCTTCTCAGCTGAACCTTACAGTAGTTGTGGGAGATAAGATATGAGCTTGGCTTCTGGTCATTCAGTTACGTTTGACTCATTGTGACCCCATGGACCATAGCATAGCAGTGGACAGCAATGCTGTCCATAGCATTTTCTTGGCAAAGGTACTAGAATGGTTTGCCATTTCCCTCTCCAGTGGATTAAAGTGAGACTCTAGAGATTAAATGACTTGCCCAGGCTCACACAGCTAGTAAGTTGCTAAGGCCATATTTAAACTCAGGCAGGTGTTCCTGACTCCAGGTCCAGTGCTCTAGTCACTGAGTCACCTAACTACCTCATGGACCTTGATTAAATAAGAAAAAATCAATTTAACGAATGTTTATTATTAAACCTCCACTCCTTTTCCTCCCCGCTAATTTTATAATATACACAGTGTCTGGTACATTGCATGTTTATCTTAGAACAAGTTGGTGTACCTACCCCAAAGGGTTGTTGTGGGGTTCAAATGAAATAATGGTTGTAAAGCACTTTTTGCCTGGCACACAGTAGGTACTACATAAATGCTTATTTCCTTCCCTTCCCAATACCTCCAAGGCATTTTGATAGCATAACATAGTGTAATGATTCCTGTGTTTCTAGTGATTCAGAATCATTCAGAAGAGGTGGGATTGGAGTTTTGTAATTGTGAGGGAGGGAGAAGCTTTAACTGAAAAATTTGCTTACATAGAATAGGAACGTGAATTTACAGCTGGAAGGGACTTTGGAGGCTATCTAGGGAATCCTCATTTTGCAGGGAAGGAAACTGAGGAAAGAGAGGTTACTTAATTTGCCCAGGGTCACATAGTGAGTAAATAGCAGAGTTGCGAGTCATACCCAGGTCATGTGACTCCACAATATACAAAAAAATCTATTTAGTAGTTTTTGTATGAACTTTCCTAATGAAGGGTATTTCTGGCAAAGCAGAATCTTCAGGTATCAATTGTTAATAAAAACAAATAACCTAACATTTGGTTATTCTGCATGTAGGATAGATCAGCAGAATACTGGGTCTGGAGTCAGGAATACCTAGGTTTAGTAAGTCAAGCATTTTTTAAGCATATACTGTGTGTCAGAGTTCAAATCTCAGCCTCTACTTACTTGGCAAAGTCATAGGACTTACCTATGTGAGCTTGGGCAAGATATTTATCTTCTGTGGGCCTCAGTTTCCCCCAGCTGTAAATGGAGGGGTTGATGAACTAGATGAAGGATATGGTTGACTTCTGAGTTCTGTTCCAACTTTAGGGTACTATGTTATTCTGAGAGTGGTTAGATAACACACTGTATAGAGCACTGGGCCTAGAGTCAGAAAGACCTGAGTTCAAATCCAGCCTCAGACACTTAACCAGCTATGTGACCTTAGCAAGCTTGATACCTAATCCTGTTTGCCTCCATTCCTCATCTATAAAATGAGGTAAAGGAAATGGCAAATCCCTCCAGTAACTTTGTCAAGAAAACCCCAAACTGGGTCATGAAGAGTCAGATATAACTGAAATGACTGAACACTATGCTATTCTAGCTCAAAATCTATGGTACTATGGTAGTAACAGGTTTGGAGTCAGAAAGCCTTGGGTTCAAATTGTTTCTGACACTTATTGACCTTAGTGAAGTCATTTAATGTCTGCATGCATTAGGCAGTTTCCTACTACAAGAGTTTGAGACATGCTTTGTGGAATTGCAACACATGAAAAAACTGATTTATATTTTCTTTGAGGGTCTACTTCTGACTTGATTATCTTATGTTCTTAAAGATTTGAATTCTGTGTCCATACGATAGAAGAAGTGAAGCAAAGAACTCTGGATATTGCAGTTAAACATTGCAGGCCATTCGGGTCACACAAAAGAAAAGAACTGGGCAAAGTAAGTATGTTAAAGCTCACAGGATTTAGATCCGAAAGGCTACTTACAGATCTCGTGTTACAGATGAGAAAATGTTTTACTCCTCACCCAGACAGGTAAAGTCACACAGGTAGTAAGTAGCAAAGCTCTAGGACCCAAGCGCTCTGAGTCCAAATCTAAGATTCTGTCCCAACTTCTGGCATCACTTCATTTATAAGCACCTTAATATTAATGTTCTGTCAACAAGCATGTGGGGAGCCTTGTATGCTACCAGCTGGAAAGAATGAAGACAGAGGCCCTGGATTCAAGATTAGGGGCTGGTTTGGTTAGGGAGATAAAAGGGGGAGAGAGAGAACCCATAAAGATAGCACAATTACAAGGGCAAATCAATGTACAAGGCAAATATTGTTGAGCCAGCTTCAAGGGGACTTCCTTGCTACTTTTGATGTCCAAGTATTTCATTTTATTCAGTATTGTATATTAACTAAGTGAAGCAACATGGAGCTTGAAAATCTCAAAGGAGACAAATTTTTTTTTATCTAGCACACAGGCTAATCTCCAGTCTAGCCTTAACCTAACCATTGTACTTGGCTTAGATTTTGCTCAATGGAGACCTGACTTTGCAGTAAGGGAAGCAGACCTCCTCAGTTCTCACATTCAGATTTATCACCCCAACCTCAGCATCCTGAGGAAAGGTCCTAATCATATATTTGTAATAGCAAGGGCTTGAAATTTAAGGGGTTTCCCAAAAGGGGGAGGAAAGAAAAAGTGCCCAGTGTACTCAACATGAATCAGGTATGGAAGAGCTTGGTACCTTATCCCCACACAGAAAGGAATGCTAAGCAAAAGGGAATGCTAAGGAAAGGGAGAGAATGCTAAGCAAAAAGAGTCATGGTGTGTATTGAAAGAACATTTAACATTTAACATTATAGCTGTGGTTGTAACCCACTAGATAAACCTCATCAAAACATAAGACAGTTTGGTAATTCTGCTAATTCGCCATTTCAGATTTCACCTTTGGCACTGGACATTGTCCAATCATACAATCAACCATGATTTTTCTGGCAGCCTCTTCCTAATGTCAGCTCTTTCTCTGGATCTAGGCCACTCTTTTAGCATTGCACACTCCTTCCCTACTGCTTCTCAAAGGGTCCATACTAAAGGACAGAAACACACGAGAAAAAGAAGCAAAGGCAGCCACGGTCCCTAATACAAGCCAAGCTAGTTGAACTCCCACTCCTGGTGTCAACTGGAAGGCATCATCCAAGATGGCTGCCAGTCAGAAGTCACTTCTTTTTCAACCAAGTGTGGCACCCATCATCATCAATGACTCTACTTTAGCAGCCAATCAGGAAGTTAGCAAATGAATCACATGTGGCCCATAGCTAACCTCCAGCATTCTTTGGTGCTCAGCAGAGGTGGTTAAGGAAGAGAAGGGGACCCTATAATGGGACTTTATCCACAGTACAAGATAGAGGCATTAGCAGTGAGGGAACACCAGGGAGGAGAATGAACAGTAATTTTAAAAGTAGCTTATGTTTTTCTGTAATATTATCTATAACTTTGTAAAATGAAGCAGACAAGAGAATACTTTTAAATAAACACAGACTTCTGAAACTGTCACTGCTTCTACCATCAGCATTTTTCCTGTGTTTAGCTGAGGTTAATCCTGGTCTCCTGGCTATGACATTTTTTAACATTTAAGTACAAAAGGGCTGACAATCACACCTAAAACCTACAGTTGCATTTTTATAACTATAACATTTTTACTTAATCCCAATGAGTTTCATTCAATCAGGCAACCTATAAATAAATACTGGCTGAATATCAGCCAATAGTATTTACTGAGCACCTCCTGTGTGGATAGAGGTGGGGATACAAGCCACCCAATTGGTGGGGTTTTATTGTTGGATAAGTAATTGACATTCATAATGTAATTTATGTCCTGGCAGGTATTGATAGACTTATCAAAGGAAGATCTAGTCAAGGGCTTTACACAATGGTGAGTATACTTTTTCATTTGATCATGAATGTTATTCTCTGTAACTCTGTAAGTAATTACATTTTTTAAATGCTTGGCTAGCGGTAGTTTTCCAATCAGATTAAAATAGCACTTCAGATGTTATTACTTCATACTGATGCACCTTACTTAAATCTTAAGGGCTATCATAGCATATAGTGATATTTAATTAATCTTCCCAATCTCATATTGAATGGGCAAGTTTTATGGATCAATTTTACTGTAAGGAAAGCTGGTTGCAAGGAAGATTTATTATCTTTCATAATCCCTGACTGGTACCCTTCCCATCCTTAGATGCTGGACTCTAGAGGTCCCCTTGACTACAAAAATCTTCCTTTGCTGCTGGCCATTTGCTGGACAAGCCTCTTTGATGCTGTCTTAGAAAGGGCAGAGACTCTTAACTTGGGATCTACAGAAGTTTCTCTGCTTTTGTTTTCAAACTATTTGGGAATAAGAAGGGCCTTTCTTTTTCTTTTGGGGTGGAGAGGAAGGGTAGTTGAATTATGAGAGGGATAACAGCAGCAGTGATAATGGTATCAAAAAGAAAAAGAAAAAACATAGAGTGAAAAACATTATAAAAATTGCAAGAGTAAGTTCAGAATGGGACAGAGACAAGTCAGGGCAGTGTTGGAATTAGCATGGTAAATTTGATAAATACTTTTCAAAACTGAAGTTGTACATTATATTCAGTGTTATGTATTATCTTCTCTCTTCTCTGTAGAAGAAATTGTTTATAGTTATCAATGTTTGTCAAGTTCTTAATAGTAAAAAGCTAAAAAGAGAAATGATCTTGTACTCCTCAAAATTTAGGGGGCAGTAGACCCCATTTCTTTCTACCGCTCTCATTTTTTCTGTGTTCTTCTGGTTCTCATTTTTATCAGTTGATTTTCTTTCTTCTTCCTTTCTTTCCTTTTTTTTTTGGTCAATTTGTCATGTCCAACTCTTCATGACCCCATTTGTGATTTTCTTTGCCATTTCCTTCTCCAGCTCATTTTACAGATGAGAAAACTGAGGCAATAGGGTTAAATGGCTTGCCTAGAATCACACAGCTAGTAAGTGTCTGAGACTAGATTTGAACTCGGGTCCTCCTGACTCCAAGTCTAGTGCTCTATTCACTGTGATTAGGTGTTGGCATTACTATTTGATAGTATCCCTTTTATAAGGAATCCTTAAATTCCTGAGTTTGAATCCTGGCTTTCTTACTTATTACCCATGTGTCACTTGGGTAGTCATGTAACCTCTCGGAGACTCAGTCATCTCCTCTGTAAATTAAGGTTGGACAAGACAGGCCTCCAAAGGCCTCTCCCACTATTAACTCTTATGATGCTATGAATTCCCCCTTCCCCTAGCCAGTCACTTGTAAATGGATAGGACTGATCACAAGGTCCCCAACTAATACATTTTTAGAAAAGCAATTCAAATACAGGCTCATTGTCAAATAAGTTTATTACTCCTTAACTCATCCTGTCTTCTTTGTAGGTATGAACTGACAGCAAATGGCCAGCCAAGAAGCTGATAAAGAACATTAGGATTCCTACTCACCAGAGGACAAGCATGCTTTATTAAAATGTATATATGTATATTCTGGATTTAATAACTAAGAATATTTGAGAAGTGCATACATTCTGGCATGAAATTTATAAATTACTTTTTGAGTGTCTGATTAATATTTAGAAAGGATAAGATGTATGAAAAAGTGAGATTTCCTAAGGCTAGATTTAATTTGTTTAAATCCTGTACTAAGGAAATTGGGCGCACTGTGAATAGTAACAGTTTTATATTCACAAAGTGGATGTTTTCCATTTCTAGACAATTACAGGTAGTCTCTGATTTACAAATGATACATACAAAGGAATGAGTATGATTGGGTTGAGGTGGGGAGAAGCAACGACAGTTTCTGAATCACCCCTACCTTGAGGGGTAACTATTTTCCTGGATTTGGAATACTTGGACAGCTTACCGTATCCTGTGCAAATGTAAGGAATCAGGGGTGATCTAACCTCACCTCATCCCTACAGCAATATAAGCATTTCTCCTCTCCTCCATTAGATTTTTTTCAAAATAAATGATTACGTGATGCTAGCAGGATTTGACTTCCAGTACGTTACTACATCTCATACCATATTTAGGTTCTCCTCCTTACCACAAGTCGTCTGTTAGGACTCTAAGCTGAGGTGCATGAGAGCAGATGGTCTTTTTTATCTTTGCCATTCCCAGTGCACTGAACATAGCAGCTTAATAAATGTATAGGGTATTTATAACTGAACTGGATTGAGTAAGAGATGAAGTAGGCTTTTGTGAAATGACCAGGGAGCCATTTATAATATTATTTCAAGGAAAAAATGCATTTATTATTCATTCAAAATTAACTGTAAATTCAGGACTATTTATATTATATTAATATTAGGAGTGACAGTCATGGTGTGGGAACTTGGGGAATTAGTCCTTATCTTTAATAGAGAGAGGCAGAGTCTGTTCCCCTATTTCAAAAGATTATTTTGGTCACCAAAGTAACCTTATGCTGCTTTAAAAGCAAAATATGTAAAGTGTTTGTGTATATATAGTAACTGGTTTTTGAATTTTTATCTTTAGTACTCTCTTTATAATTCATTATCTTAATATGCCTTACAAAACAACCTAAAACCTGGTCCTGCTCCATTGCTTCCCCTATTTCTGTTACTAGGATTGTTGCAGCCAGACATTACCATAAATTTTTCTCTCATTCCATATCTCATTAGTAATCAAATCTCTCACTGAATCTTTTTCTTCTCTTCCTTACCAAGCTAACATTTCATTCAAGGTTCAATTATGGCAATAGCTTCCTAATGGGTCTTTCTGCTTCCACTTTGTCCCCCTTCCTAAGCAACCCTACAGATTAACCTTACCAAAACATCCCTTTAATCATGGCACCCCCCACTCTCAATCATCATAGAAGTGGCTTCCCATTTATGTACAACATTTTGATTCTGGGGCCCTCCACAAACTAGAACAGTGTTCTCTCTCACTATACTCCCTTATTACCATCATATACCTGGAATGCTTTTTTTTTCTTCAACTACTCAGATCCTAGATTCCTTTCAAGGTCCAGGTTAACTATTATCCCATCAGTAAAGCTTCCTTTGACAACTCCAGTTAACCATGACCTCTTCCTCCTTTCAATTCCTATAACCTTTAACATCTTTCCACTCGTCTGGTTTTTATATACCAACTTCTGACATCTTTTTGCACTGTCTATTTTTATTTAACATGTATTTATCTTGTCCGCTCAACCACAGTGTAACTTCACTGAAGGCATGATTTATATGCTTCCTTATATTCCTCATTGTATCTAACAGTGCTATATACCTCATAAATATGCAATAAAATTTGATTTATGCCAAACATGGTGTTGTTTTGGATGGTAACAGTTCAGTAAAATCATTACTCAAGTTGGGAAATGTAGAAATCTTAATAAGCCTACGGATGAGAGACAGCGTAGCAGAGTAGAACTGCAGGATGTGTGGCTACTAGAGACCTGGGGTGGATTACGGACTCTAACATGTAGTAATTGGTATGATTTATGGCATCTAAACTCTTTGAGTCTCAGTTTCACCTATATAAAGTCAGGATAGTATGTGCCCTAAAGACACAGTCTAGCCCAGTGGTTTGAGTGCTGGTCAAGTCCCTTCTCTGGCACTTTCTCCTCTTTTTCCTGACTTCAGGAGGGAACCAATGGAGCATCCTACCTATCCACTTGTTATTCCTCACTCTTGCCCCATGACCAGGCCATCTCTTTCTATCACATAATTTCATGATGACATCTTTCATTCCTGTTCTTCAGAGTTCCTCTCTAGAGATATACTGCCACCTGTTCACACCCACCCTCATGACTGTCCTACATCCAACACAGATCTCTCCAAATATAGTAGGTCCAATCTGGCTACCTTTCCCATCTATTTTCCTATTAATGCTATCATTCTGGAAAGAAATTTGGAACCATGCTACAAAAATAACTAAAATTTCCTTATCTTTTGATGCAGAGGTCTTACTGCATATTCCTCAATGAGATAAAGGCCTCATGTACACCAAAATATTCACAGCAGCACTTTCTGTAGCAGCAAAGAAATGTAAGCAAAGTAGATGCCAATGAATTGGGAAGGGAATGGCTAGACAAAGTATGGTACATGAATGTAATGGAATAGCATTGTGCTACAAAAATGATACATATAAAAAATTCAGAGAAGCGTGGGAAAACTTACATACAGGAATGATATAGGGACTTCCAGAAAATTAACCACATTTAATAATCTTCCTCAAAACTGACTTGTCTTCTTAAACTGAGGAGACAGAACATAATCACTTTATGTAATATTTTTAATGACTGAAAACTACCTTGGTCAAAAACTTTAGTGTTTGCTGATAAATTCATTTAAACTTAAACACCTTACACATACTGGTGGGTAATACATGAATTTTTAAACACTATCAATCAGTTACAAACTAACAAATAATATTGCAATTTTCCTTTTCTCTCAGCTTTTAAACATCTTCTTGATACATTAATTTTATTAGTTTGTATTAGTTACAAGCTGATTTGGAACTAATATAAATTGAATTTTTAACTTTCAAAGAACAAATAATATACTTATATATGTGTGCCTAGACACACACATCTGTCTGCCTAGCGTCAGTCAAGAATATATTCATTGAGCCAGATCAGCCACTACCATAAATTCATGAACACACAATTCAACCAAGAAGCTGCCTATTTACTCTATTCCAGATTATCTTTGTTGCCAAAGGGTAATGTAACTGCCAAATACCCTTAAGTCAAGATGATGCATTTTGCTGTTGCTGTTGTTTCAATCAATATGTCTAACTATTCATGACCCCATTTGGGGTTTTCTGGATAGACACTGGAGTGGTTTGCCATTTTCCTCTCTAGCTCATTCTAAAGATAAAGAACTTATGCAAACAGGGTTAAGGGCTTTACAGCTAGTAACTGTCTGAGGTTTAAATTTGAACTCGGGAAAATGAGCCTTTCTAACTCCAGATTCGATGCTCTATCCACTGCACCACCAGATGATGAGCTATAATAGTGTGTATAAGTCCTCTGTCCCTCTGCTCCCCACAATGTTTTCTGAACACACACCAGTTTTCAAAAATGACTTCTGATCTTGGAAGGACAGCACATTCATGAATGAGAACATAAACCTGACCTTAAACTGGTAGGTATGAGAAAAAAAATTGGGGGAATGAACAATGAGCTTTGACATTAGGTTCCCTTTAAACAAACAGAGAAAGACCTCTAGATTGATTGCTTGGGGACCTGGCAATTTAAGTCTAGTCTTAGCTGTCAAGAGGAGTGCTTTTAAATTTTATTTAAAGACAGCCTTAGTGTACTGGGTAGAGGGCTGGCTTTGGAGCCAGGAAGATCTGGGTTCAAGTCCTACTTCTGACACACATTGGCTTTGTAACCCTTGGCAAGTCACTTAACTTTCAGTGCTCTAAGCTACTCTATTAGGACTAAATCACAAAGAAAGTATTAACCTACTTTGGTGGAAGGAGTTTTGACATTCAAAGAGTTTTCTCTATCAGTAAAATCACAAGTCCAATTCCTGTTCCTATCCCTATCCTTAATTCACTATTGGAATTTGTGTAGAGTTTTATACTATACTGGGGTCATTAGCTTAAGGGGACAGAGAACAGTGGTTCAAACTTTCATGTTTTAATCTACAGGGCTAAATCAGACTAGGTTATTTTTTAAATTACCCTAAATCCAAAGCTGTTGTGACAGCATTTACTTGGTATTTCAGTAAAAAAAAAAAATCCTGGCTTGAGGTCAGTTAAAAATTATTTTGGTTAATTTCTCCAAACCACAGGCAACAGTAGATATCTGAGCAATGGCTGAAAGATAGTAATCATGCTGTAGCAAGAACTCCTCTAGATTTTTTTTTTGTCAATAACTTCAGGGTGACAACTGCATCTGCGTCTTTACTTGAGTTCCAAAACTGAAGTTTCTTGATTTTTTAAAAAGTCTCTTCTAAGATTTTCAAAGCACTATATTTGGGGGTTCTCACAAGGTCATTTGATTTCACATTTTACAGCTTACCATGGAAAGTGCCTTAACATGCAAATTGGAGGCTAATTATAATAAGTACAATTGTAGTTAAGAGAAAACAAACATCATCAGGAGACAGTAGCATCCTGACACGCTTTTATAAAATATTTATTTCAGTCACATGTTCTAAATAAATATATATATATATATATATATATATATATATATATATATATATATATATGCATACGTATGTATATATTACAGTCCAGGTCTCAAACACAACCCTTCTCAAGAAAGGTAATTATCATCCTCTTTACTCATCTCTTTTTTCCCATAATGGGGAGAAAATTTTTTAAATGTTTTTCATTTATGATCCCTGACCTTTATCCTTCAATTTGAAAATGCAACTGGTTCTGAAAATAGAAGATGATTGGTATCGACACAGAATACTTGGCATGGCAAACATATGGTTAAATTCAAATGACAGCTTGCCAGTGACTGAGTTAGAAAAAAAAAGAATTAGGCAGCAATACACCTCCTCTACCTTCTCCTAGCTTATTTTTGAAACCCTTTTCCTTTCCTTTCTCCCTCGAGTTTGGGAGGATATAGAATTGTTCATTCCCCAAACTTATGCAGAAGTGATGTCATCAACAAGTCCAGTACTACTTCCCTTGGGTCAAAGATGCTAGCGTTCTAAATTTCAAATGTCAAAGGACATCTTAAAGGCAAACACCTCCATTCCAACTCTTAACATGTCGTTACCCTGTTTCTAAAACATAAGTGGCTTTCCTTAAACCTTGTAAGCCAAAAACTATTGAAAAAATTAGAAAATTCAGAGTCCAGTTATTCAGTCCCCCAAATAATGCTGCATAATTCTGAGAGTGACAAATAATAAAGGATAAAAATATCAAAGACTAACTTTGTAAAGAATGAAGATTAACCATGCCACTGGTGTTGACTCGGGGTGGGAAAAAGAGGTGAATTATGCAAGTAAATATAAAATATATTACAGATAAAATTTACATAGTAAAAAGGAAGGTTTCATTTTCTTCAATTTGTAATTAGCTTTAATTTCTTTACTTCAGAAAGAATGGAATCCAAGTTGTTGACTTCTGAAGAAAAAAAAGAAAAAGGTTGTAAACATTAAAAATATAGTTAATAGAAAGTGCCATAAATATTAAGTCTCTTGATATAAACTGATGAAACTGTAGCAATTCACTTCAAGATATGTACCCTCATGCATTGTGCCTAGCCCTGACTTTAACCTAAGATTTCATACATTTGCAAAATAACCAATCAAAATTAGGAGCATAATCTGTGGGCTTGGGACACAGGGAACCTATAGGACCCAAACAATTACTCGTCTATGACTGTGATTGACCTTTTTGGTAGGGTGCTTTTTATCAACTGAGCTACTTGGCCTCAATAGGAAAATGTGACAGCCTCTCTCTACAGCACTGTCACTGGATGGGAAGCCTTTCATGATGAGACACTGGCACAGACTGTCTTCTCTCAGTTCCACCACTAACTAACATGACAAAACAGGAATATGATAAATGTTGGAAAAGATGTGAGAGAGCTGGAACACTAATTCATTGTTGATGGAGCTGATCCAAATCATTCTGGAGAGCAGTTTAGAACTATGCTCAAAGGGCTATAAAAATGTGCATATCCTTTGACTCAGCAATATCACTTCTAGGAGTGTATCCCAAAGAGATCATAAAAATGGGAAAAGAACCCACATGTACAAAAAATATTTATAGCAGTTCTTTTTGTGGTGGCCAAGAACTGGAAATGCCCACCACTTGGGGAATGGCTGAACAAGTTGTGGTATATGAATGTAATGGAATACTATTGTGCTATAAGAAATGACGAACAGGCAGACTTCAGAAAAACCTGGAAAGACTTATATGAACTGATGCTGAGTGAAGTGAGCAGAACCAGAAGAATATTATATACAGTAATAGCCACGGGATGCGAGAACTGATTTTGATGGACTTAGCCCTTCTCAGCAATGCAAGGACCTAAAACACTCCAAAACACTCATGATGCAAAATGCCATCCACATCCAGAGAAAGAACTATGGAGTCAGAACGCAGAATGAAGCAGACTTTTTTCTCTTTTTGTTATGTTTTTTTTTTCTCATGGTTTCTCTTGTTCACTATAATTCTTCTACGAAACATGACTAATGTGAAAACGTATTTAATGGGAATGTATGTGTAGAGCCCACATAAGATTGCATGTTGTCTTGGGGAGAGAAGGGAGAAGGAGGAGGAGAAAATTTAAAACTTATGGAAGTAAATGCTGAAAACTGAAAACAAATAAATTAACAAATTTGGAAGAAAAATATTTCTTCAGATCTTAAACTTAAGAACAAGCAACAAAGTAGTGAAAATTTCTTTAAATCATAGGTCCTTTTAAAGATACTATCAAAGAAGAAATAAGGACATGGTGAAAAAATATATTGAATTCACCATTCCTTGTAGAAGTACCTCAGCCCTCTTTTTATAAAGACCTATACTACTCTACAGAATAACCTAAAGCAATCTCGATTTCGGTTCCCACAAATATTGTTAATGGACTAGAGGTGAAGTTTTGAAAAATAATTGTGCTGGAGGGCAATTAACTAAAGACATGGAATCCTCTTTTTTCAAGTGCACTGATGTTAATAGTCACTGACACTTAATCGTCCATAAATGTTAGCCCCACCAACAAGTTTAAAGCACAATCTTACCTAAAATCTGAAGTAGATCTTGTATAAAAGCCTGAAAGGCTGGGAAAAATTCATCATATTCTTCTAATTTATTGATAATGCTAGAAGAAAAGTTTATGGGTAAATTATAACTCAGGATGATTGCATCAGACAAAGTATAATGAGGGATTTTTAAAACGGACAAGAAAAGGAAATCTAAATGATTGCCTATTAATTTAAATATAAATTCAGCTTGTAATTGCTGCAGCCACTCTTATGTCTGGATCCTTTCTATTTTTTTGTGAGTTTTTTATTTTATTTTTTTATTTTCTAAGTCAAAATGCTTGTGTTGTCATATTGGAGACAGGTTACAAAACTAAATTTATTTAGATTATATTCTCTCAAAGGAAACTTGTATTTACCTATGTCCCATAATTTCCCTTCTTCTCTAATGAGCTTTAAAATAGTTTTTTGGTATGCTTTTCAAATTTTATGAAAATAGGTTACTCCTATATTTTAGGATTCTAGCCTAAGTATACAATTGTTACTAATTAGTAAAAGGAACACATAGGAGAAAATAATAAGAATGGCATTTTTTTCTTTAGTCTAATAATTTTTTAAATGATATGCACAGTGATATCAGCTGCAATATTATGTTTTAAAAAAGGAATATAGGGAAACTGGCTACAAAATTTCAGTGTAAAAATACAAAAAAAACATTTTATTCTAGTTATTAATAACCAATAACCTAGTTAATAATTAATCATTTGATATTGGTTCCTAAATAAGTGGAACTAGACAGTTCATTTTAAACTGACAGATTTACTTCTTGATTTTACTGGAAATAGGTTGAAAACCACAGCAGTGATCCTCACCCACCCTACACAAGAACAGGATCCTGAAATCTGTTTCTAGCTTATAAATGCTTTGCATTCTCCTGCTTCTTAAGGGTATGATGTTCTTTGGTTTTCAAATGGACTTCTTTTAAATAAGGAATTCCAAAAAACTGATGAACTCTTGGGTGCAAAATGAAGCAAAAATCACTTCATTTTTCTTTGACTTTTTTGTGTTTTCTTTTGCAATACGGATAATATGGAAATATGTTTTGCATGACTACATATGTATAATCAATATGCTGCTTACCTTCTAAGTGGTAGGGGAGGGTTGGGAGGGAGAGAATTTGGAACTCAAAATTTTTAAAAATGAATGCTAAAAATTTCTTAAAATGAAATTGGGAAATATTTATTGAAATAAATTTTTAAAATATATATATTTTAAAATAAGATATTCCAAATAAGGAAGACACGTAACTTATGTGTTTATAGATTTTATAAATTTTTTATAAATTATATATTTTATAAATTTATAATACTATATTATATATTACATATAATATTATAAATTTATAAATTCTCCCCTCAAAGCACTTTTACTATTTTTGTAAACATTTAAAATAAATACCTTTGGATGTCCTGGGTCCCCAGCACCTGTTGAACATGTCTGCCCAAATCTTCATTAATTATTTTACACAATTTCCCAACGGTATTCACCAGGACACTTAGTGATGATGAGTTATCTAGAAAGAGGAACCAATGGAGCTGGTTTTTTTGAAAAAGATTTTTCAAACTATAGTATGGAACAGTTGACTTTTCATGTGGTACAACAGCTAGAGTGCTGGGCCAGGAGGCAGTAAGACCTAAGTTCATATCTGACTCCCGATATTTACTAGCTGTGTGACCCTGGAAAAGTCCCTTGACCTCTGTTTACATCAGTTTCCTTGTCTGTAAAAGGGGGATAATCATAGCACCCTACCTCCCAGGTCATTAAGTGAGATAATAACTGTAAAGCGCTGGCACACGGTAAGTGCTCCGTAAATGTTAGGGGTTATTTTCACATTTTCATCATCATCATTATTCCCACTGACATTTTCTTTTTTACACTACCAATTTACCTACTTCTTTTCACTTTCTATTAGTAATTTCTAGACGGGACAAGGTCACAGAACTTGGAGCTGAAAGGAGACCGAAAGGTTCGCTAGTTCAACTCCTTCCTTTTATATTTCCCCTGAGACCCAAAGGGATTAAGTAACTTGACCAGGATATAAAGGTATTAGGTTGAGACTCCATCACTCTGCTTCCAAATGCAGGGTTCTTTCTACCACAACATACTACTGTTATTAAAAGTGAATATCCTCACCTAGTTCTAGGATCTCATAGATATTTCTCACAGCATTATTCATTTCTCCAAGCCTGGTGTAAACTTCATTCATTCGAGGATAGATTCCAGACACAGATGTTACATCAAATAACTTTTGGAAGTGATTAACAATTGCTTGTAAAGTTTCAGGACATGGCACATCATCCTGCCAAAAAAACCAAAAAATAACAACTAAAAGTAAATATTTCACCTATATTATAAATATAACCATAACACAGCAAATGCTGTACACTAAGAAATGATAATGATATTTTTTGATTTGGTTACCTTAAAATATTTGTGTTCTAAATATGGATTAATGGTTACCTTTTTCTTATGTTCAACTTCTTCCAAAATGGTATCAACAATAAATAGAAGATCTTCCACTTTAATGCCACTTTCACTCTTGTCATATTGTTTCATATTATGCCAAGGCAACAACTCCTCAGACAGTTTTTTCAGGGATCTATATAAGTCCTTTACAATAGAAGAAACTACACAGTATTACCTGTTTTAAAAACAATTATTACATTTTCAAAAAACTTAATGCTAGACAATTAATTAGCCAAGTTTCCACATAAACATATTGTTAAGTAACTGTGATTATAAACAGACTACATGAAGAAAAGTGGCAGTAGGGTTTTCAGAAACTCCAGATCACTCAGGAGTTAATGTTTTGTAAATGAGTTAATATGTGATTTCTCTCTTCCACTAAAATGCTAAATACTAACTACTAAAGTGGCCTGGAGGTAACCCTGCCTTCTCACAGGCTATGCCTACAGAATCCAATCTTTGGCTTGTGATTATCTACCAAGAAAGAATCCAATTATGAGCCTAGTAATAGATTCTATATCTACTGTCTGAAGACCAGTTTAGTTGAATTGAGAAGCTCCCCAACAAAAGACTGGCCAATGATTATTAATTTTTTTAATTTAAGATTCATTACAATGATCTACTAAGTTATGATGGGTGTACTGATTTGTATCAATGAAGAGTGTAGCAATGTGATTTATTTATACATTTTCTATATGTACATTTACAAAGAAATACAAAGGAAGTATATGTGCATATATGAAAAAATCTTGCTTTAAATAGTTACAAAACTATAGTTCACTTTTTCTTTTTGCTTGACAACTTATGGTTTATAAACTTCATAAAAATATCCTAGTTAATACTCAATAGTCTGCACCAGATTTTAGCTTATAAAAGAATTAACAAGGTAATCTATCTATAATCTGAGTCCTGAAATACAATCTTCATCTACTGTATCACTGAGCATAAAATTTTAGAACTGTAGGACTGTAAAAATGATTAATGACCTAAAGACATTGTAATATTATTGATCAATGACCAAATATTTATGAGCATCCATTATACAATGGATGCTCTACGTGATGCAAAAAAAGACAACCGCCACCTTCTCCAGTTCTGACTTATTCTTCCTGAGGTCTTCAAGGTAAGACTGGATGGGCACTATTTGGGCACAATGCTGAGGAATTCTTGATCAGGCATGATTTAGACTAAAGGGTGTCTGAGATCCTGCTCAACTCAGATGCAATGATTCTGCAGACTTCACCTTTCAGAGGCTTTATGATATTAAGAGAGAAAGGAAGAAAGAAGAGGAACTACATCTGCAATTCTATCCTTTAAACTTAAAGGATAATATCACACACACACACTTTTATAGCCACAAAAGGCATCTAACTATCACACACACACACACACACACACACACACACACACACACACACTTCTATAGGCACAAAAGGCATCTATTTATTTGTAAGTCTAAATATTTCATTACTTCCTATGGGAAAGTGCATCAGAAGTGATGGGTTTTGATTTGAATAATGTACCTTGGAAAACAGAATTTCTGAATATAATTACTGGCTGAGGCTAAAATAAGATAAATGAAGCAAAGGCATATATGGAAGGTCAAGAAAAGGTTTCTGGCCTATGTAACAGAGGGGAATACAATATCAGGCAGGACAATCCAGGCCCTGAAAGTGTTCATGCCTTTATAATCAGGACGGCACATGGAGACAGTGAACAGCAAGGCTAGCACAAGGCACACATGAGATAAGAAGGGGAGAAGATGGAAATATAAAAGATGGAAGGCTGGGACCTGAGGTTTTCAACTTTACAGAAAATGAAGCAAATTAATCCTCGCTTACTGATGTCTCCTCTCTCAAAGTTCAGAAGCTCTGACTTCCAAAGGTTGCACTCCGTGCACGCTTCCTTACCTGTAGAGCTCTCAGCTGGTCTGCCCACATTTCTATTGTGGGAGGAAGATGATCAAATCCACATCCTTGACTGTTAGCTTTACTATAACTCTGGAAGGGCCCCTTGCTCGGTTTGTATATTACTAGTGGAGCTCTCGGATTACTTATAATTGAGTCGATGCTGGTTAAGATCTTCAAAGCAATGGTAAGAGAATAAAGTCACATTTAGGAAATATTTACTTACGTTATTAAAAGTGTAAAAAAGAAGATCAATAATTCAATGTGACATCTTCATTGTTATAAAATATGACTATCCTTTAAGGAGATCACCACTTACAAACCTTTGGTTTTTATTGTAATCAACAGTAAGTATAGAAGTGATAACACGCAGGGTTATTACTCTTCACAGATTAAGCAACAGAGCATAAAAGTAAAGAGGATGAGCAATTATTTATGAATTATTTACAATATCATGTTTTAAAATATTTTATAAACTTAGTAACACTCAAAGAATATAAACAACAAAACAAATAATAAGAGATTAAACTCACCACTGTTTGTGATTTAAAATAATAGGGTTTCATTGTTTGATACAGTTGTAGTCAATATGCATGTTCTTACCCTATTCAACTCATTTAAGCTCTTGGTGCTTCCACACATCTCTCTAAGGCTAGAAATTGTCCAGTAGGCACTAACCTACATTTGGCAAAGGAAATTTACTACCTGATGGTTCCTTATACCAATAAAATCATAATGCTGGTCCAGTCTATTAAATACATTAGGTTCTATTTCTGTGTTCTCTCTTTTTCATCCAGTATCTGTTTTTCTAATTTACAACTGTATTATTCATTTTAAAATCTGCATTTCATCCATTTTATTTTTCATGAGTCCTCCTGATCTTCTTAAGCGGCAGGACCAGACCTATCTGGCTAAATATTTCATCAAATTATCTCACATTAAGATGTTCCACCTGCCAATGCAACTAAGTAGCCATTAAAGAATGCAGCTCAAAAGCTCTGACAATTCATCAACCCATACTCATCCTCTTGCAAAGCTAAGTACCTATGGATTCTTGTTTAAAGTCAATTGACATAATGTAACAATGGGGTAGACTGCTTAGAAATTGATGCAAAATTTGTTTGTAGCCTATTTATTATTATCTATAGTCCTTACCCTAGTCCTTATTTTAAGTATCATCTCTCAAATTATTTTTATATCCTTACTAAGAGGCCAGCTTTATGGTATGGTAGTTAAAAAAAAAAGACTTGCTTTAAAACCATTATTTAATTTGATTTAAAATGTTTATTAAGCACCTCTTTATGAAAGGCAAAATAGCCATCCAGGACACAAAAACATATAAGACACTGGCCACATCTCAAAGGAATTAAGAATCAAATTTGTTTTTCAGTCATTTCAGTCACATCTGACTCTTTGCTTTATAATTCTATTTCCTATTATAAACTCCATATGGGCATGCATATTAAAGCAAAATGGCATTAATCATTTTTGTGTTACAATAACAACTTGCCTTTACACAGTATATCATGCTTATCTGTTGAACTGAGTAAGAAAACACTAAGGCTAAAGAAAGTATGAAAGACAAGCTTTCTTAATTTGACCATCTAAGATTAAACCCTTAGAGGGGAAGAGAGAAAGAGGGACAATTTAGGAGCCCCTTTAAAGGAAAAGTTAGTGACATAATAGGCAAGGGAAGGCAAGACAGACATACATATTTTACAAGCTCTAAGCTGTGACTGTTTATTATGTAACTGTCATCAATTCACTGAAAACTCAAATGCATTTACTCTCTACATACCTTGAAGTATTTCTGGTCAAACAGGGCCTGGCGCTGACATTCTGTTTTACTGATTTCTGAATCTCTGTTGTCTAAGCTCTCAGATTTGTCTTCTCTGATGAGTTCCTGTAATCTATATAACAACAACAACAAAATATCAGTCCACACAAAATTCCTCTAGAAGATAATTAGCTATAAAATACCAAAGTCTCCAGAAAATAAAACAATAATCAGATTAGCCTTGTGTCACTCAGATAGTATGATTTAACGTAAAATTTTACACCCAAAATATGAATTTCACTATATGTCATGTCTTTAGTAACTCCTTTATAAAATGCAAATACTACTAGGAAGGTCATATCTTAAATAATCAACAAATAGGTTGAACAACTTGATTTGTAATCACAGAATCTTAAGAGATGGAAGGACAACTGATAAGTCATCTAGTTCAATCTCCCTTCCAATACAAGAATAACCTCTACTACGTCTACAACATCTTCAAAAGATGCTCCTCCAATCTCTGCTTAAAAATTTCCAGTGACAACTTTCAGAGGGACGCCATTCCACTGTTAAAATGTTCTTATTTTTACTGTCCTGAGCATAGTGTTTTTTCTTTTAAAAAAATCAGTTTTATTAATGTCTTTTTTTATATCAGTCATTTTCCAATATGCCCCCTCACACACATACACCCAATGAGCCCTACAAAGAAAAGCAGTTAGAAACAAAAGACAGTAACAACATCTGACAATATATGTGACATTTTCCATCCACTCTAGCAGATGGAAGAATACGTTTCTTCATCTGATTTTTCTCTAGGGCCACGATTGGGTAGTACAATTACTCAGCTTCCTTTTAACATTTTTTCATTTACATTATCAGAATCAACTATAAATTTTTCTGATACTGCTTATCTCACTATGTGTCCATTCATACATGTCTATCTACATTTTTCTCAATTTTTCATATTCATCATTTCTTACAGTGCTACAATATTCCACTGGGGCAGCTAGGTAGTGCAGTGGATAGACCAGTGCACAAGTCAGAAGGACCCAAGTTCAAATCTCACCTCAGACACTTGACACTCACTACCTGTGTGACTTTGTGCAAGTCATTTAACCCCAACTGTCTCATCCTGGGTCATCTCCAGTCATCCTGATGAATATCTGGTCACTGGATTCAGATGGCTCTGGAGAACAAGTGAGGCTGGTGACCTGTACAGCCTTCCCTCATTCAAAAACAAAGTCAAGTGCAAGTCATGTCATTATTTCTCTGATGGCATGGTCTTCTTCATTAACAAAGGATGAACACACATAATATTCCATTACAATTATGGATCATGATTTGTTCAACCTTTTCAATGACAGGCACATATTTGTTGGCAGTTTTTCGCTACTACAAGCTACAGTGCATTTTTTTTTTTTTTGGTAACTGAAAGTTTCAGTATATTTCTTTAATCTCTAACAATTTTAGCCAGAATAACTGGACATGTTTCCTGGAGGTGGGGATTTCTGCTGGGCATTGGAGGAATTATAGGATATGCTTAGCCAATCAGTCAGTCAATAAACATTTACTATGTGCCAGGTAGTATATTAAATACTGGGAATACAAAGGTAAAAACAATGTTCCTGGCCTCAAGGAGCTCACATTCTACTGAGGAGACAACATGTAAGTAATTATGTACATATAAAATATATAGAGAGTAGATGGAAGGTAATCTCAGAGAGAAGGCAGTATTGGGGGTTGAAAGTAATGGAAAAAATCTTCCTATAGAAGGTTAGATTTAAATCAAGTATTGCAGGAAGCTAGAAAAGCTAAGAAGTGGAGTTGTTACAAAAGAATATTCCAGGCATGCGCTACAACCAGGGCAAAGAGATGGAGTTGGAAGATGGAGTATCATATTCAAGTAGGCACACCTTAAAAGAGAATATAGTCTCTTTAACAACCATAATTACCACTCCTAATCAACCAACTCTAAAAAAAAAAAACTGTGGCCAATATAACCTCTATTTAATGTCATTTGTAACTTACCTACATATTTCATATCTAACCTGGTACATCTAATATGAAATCATTAGGTAAATAGATAAATAATACTAAATGATAAAATAAAGCAAAACAAAAGCAACACAATAAATATGTTTAAGTAAAATATAATTACTTTATGTTTTTCTTAAGTGCCTTCTCCAGCTTCTTCACTTGTTGTTTATAAAGTCTTAAATCATGCGACGAAGGCCTATTGAAAGTAAAATGTTAAATACATTTGATTCTGCTAAACTAAGAAAACTAAAAAGATCAAGCCTAATACAACATTTCCTAAATACAACAGACCTGGATGTTAATAAAAGTCATTTATAATAAAAAAATTCACATTTCTTCAAGACAGTATACCATGTTGATGTTCAGAGGTGCTCCAATGAGGGAAATCATACCATGTAAATATTAGCAGCATATCATAGCTGATAGGAGAATATCTCCAAAACCTCCAATACCATTTATCCAATATCCATAATTCATCCATTTTTCCACTTTCCACAATCAATCAATATTTATTAAGTGACTACAGTGTACCAGGCTCTGTGCTAGGCACTGGAGATACAAGTACAAACGCATGCTTAATTCTCTCTCCTCTTTGAATTGTCTGCAATTTGGATGCCTTTGTCATTATTTCCCCTTCCCCAATCTGAACCCTTGTTGCCCTGAGATATACCAGCAGAATCTAGGATTGGGATGGCAGAAGCAGGAACATTCAATAGATTTCAAATTTGACAACTTAAAACTTTTCTCACCTGCTTTCTAAATCTTTACGGAGATTCTGATTTTCACATGAAAGTTTATCATTCTTGGCTTTAACATCTCTAAGTTGATCCTGGAACGACTATAACACATCACAGAGACAATAAATTATTGTGAATTATTACATAACATTTAAAGTAAATTTTCATTAGTCATGAAGTCTCCATACCAAGAGAAGGCTTTTATAATGTGTTGTACCATCCAGATCTACAAAGTCTTCTTTCCCTCCATCTTCAGTATCTGTATCTTCTTTATAGTGCCTACGAAACAAAAGGTAAGCCTCTTCTGAAAATTCCTTAAGGGCGTTATTTTGCTAACAAAAATCAAACCAATTAAATAACAGCTCAATACCTTCAATATAAATGAAAATTAATTTTCAAAAAAAAAATATCATTCTTTAGTTGCTCCTATTCAAGAGTGAGCAGATTTGCTTTCTAATGGAAAGTTGTTATATTGCTATTTCCTTCTATGCCCTTAATTCATTAAGATAGAGTCAAACTCTTCTGGTTGACCAATAGCACCCTCAAATTAAATAGCTAAAGCCTAATGCATGATAAAAGATCAATTTAAATATCAGATTCTATACTCTCGTAGTTTTTAAATTGTCAAGATCCTTACATATTTGGTCAATTAAGGTGCATAGTAATTGTAATGTATTGAAACAGATTTCTTCAAATGTGTGTCTTCCAAATGTAATCTTCTGTTTAGTTTTGCCAAAATTTTCACTAGTTCTCACTGAGTAGGTGTCTTTTACAATTTGTTTTTTTTATTTTTTTAAAAAAAAATGTGCAATAGCTTCTGATAAAAGTATTGTTGGTTTTCTGTACTATGAGAGATTTGGGAAAGACAAGACAGAAAGAAAGAAAGACAGTGCACTCTGAAGTCCCTGTCCAAGCTCACTTATTGGCTGGTTTAGAGTAATTATCAATACCCACAGTTTCTCTTTCCCTCCCTGCTTGATTTAGTTATTTTTTTCTGCTCTAAAGGAGCCATTCCCTATTTCTTAAAGAGGCCTATTCACTGAAATGGCATTATCTCCCTCTAAGTGAGTACCTGAAAAGGCCTAGTCTAAAAAGGCCAAGGTCTCCCACTGCATCCCGGGCCATCTCCAGTCATCCTGATGAATATCTGGTCACTGGATCCAAATGGCTCAGGAGGAGAAAATGAGGCTGGTGACCTTGTACAGCTTTCCCTCACTCAAAACAAAGTCAAGTGCAAGTCATGTCATCATTTCTCTGATGTCATGTTCTTCTTCAAAAACATGAAATAGGAGTCTGATTCTAAGCAGGGCCTTTGTCCCTTTGCTTTCTGTTCAATACTCCTCCATATTTTGCCTTCTCCTCTGCTAGAATGTGGAAAGCTCCATAGATCCAAAAACAATATCAGCACTTCTAATATCATGAGTAGCAATAAAGATGCATATCAGAGGAGTTCTGCCTTAATTTTAACCAGCTATATTGTCCAATTTTTCCTTGGTTTAATTGCCATACCATTTGTAAATCAGAGGAGAGTCACAGAGGAACCCTCTCTCTTCTCTTTTTACTCCTAAAACAATATTTTTGATAATTATTTCCATCAAGTGGATAGCACAGAATATAACAAGTATTCTACTGAATACATTTCCTGTTAAGATGTGTCTATGACATCTTGAAATAAATTCACCCTAAGCTAACTGATTTCTTACTCCTGTGTTATTTTCCAATTCCTTAATTTGTGAAATCCTAACAAGTCAAGGAAATACTAGTACAAACATTAGCAGCCTATTACATATAATAATACCTTTTACCTTCAACAGGTAAAAAGTAGGCAAAGTGATATTGATGGGCAATCATTTTATATTTTTTTCCATCTTCCTAAGCTACTAACATAGTTTCCCAGAACTTCCAAAAAAAAAAAAAAGCTGCTTAGCCCTGTGCTTCATCTATTATTTCTGTTCTTTTCCTCCGGTGCTCTCTCAGACATATACCAAAGGTTTCTTTCTTCTTGGTGTACAAATTCTACCTACTCTTGTACTTATCTATTAGTAGCATTCAAAGGAAGTTACTCTAAAGTCCTGGAAATAGAGTATCCGTCAAAGACGTTTTCTACCTCTAAAGATCAGTGACAAAAAAATCTTGACTCTCCTAGTTCTGTTATTGTACTGCTAGTCTCTCAATTAATAAAGTTCAAAACTTGAGAGTTGTCTTTTATTCATCCTTATCCCTTACGTACCATATTCAATCAATTACCAATTACTACTGGAATAATCCTTCAAAATGTCTTGTAATTACATCCTTTTACTTCCATCCTCAATGCTGCCACTGACCTGTTCTAGCCTTTATTTCCTCAGCACAGACTACTTCAATAACTGGTTGCCCTAATTACCACTTCTCTGAAAAATCTGCATATCACTATCAGATGGTTCTGATACTTTGATGGATCCATGATTATCATCAGTGTGAGTCTGCCATCCTTTGGGGCTAATTACAATCCGTCCGCACTTTCTGATCCTATGCAACTTTTGTCCATGTCTTTCTATAAATCTCCTGCAGAGGACCAATCCAATGTGCTAGAAATCTTTTTGGTTCTTTAAGTCTTCTTCTTGTTATTTGGTTGTTTCAGTCGTATCTGACTCTTCATGACCCCATTGGGGTTTTCTTGGCAGATACTGGAATGGTTTGCCATTTCCTTCTCTAGCTCATTTTTACAGACGAGGAAACTGAGGTGAACCAGATTAAGTGACTTGCCCAGGGTCACATAGTTAGTAAGGGTCTGAGGCTGGATTTACTCTTTCCTAATTCCAGACCCAGTACTCTATGCACTGTGCGCCACCTAAATCTAAAAGCAATCAACTCCTTTTACACTCACATTTCCTTCATGATGATTTACAATACATCTCATAGGCAAGTTATATTGGTGACAAGCCCAGGTACACTTATGTCAACTATGCGTCTTTCTTCCATTACTCTTTAGTTCTGAGATTGCAGGATTCCTAATTCAGAGTCATATAGTATGACTGACAGAATACTGGTGCGCAAAAGAAGACCTTAAGCTGGAGATCACTGAAAGCACTGTGTTTTCCCAACTGCAATCTAGCCCAATTTTCTATCCTTATTCAATTCTCAATCCAGTTCGTTATCTGTCAGAAGTGCCTATCTAACTACACATCACTGTGCAGTCATGCCAGATTAGTTTTCCTAAAACATTTTCTCATGTTACTCTTCAGTTATTTTCAAGTCATATCCAATTCTTTGTGATCTCATTGAGTTTTCTTAGCAAAGATACTGGAGTGTTTTGCCATTTCCTTTTCCAGATCATTTTACAGAAGAAGAAACTAAGACAAACCAGGTTAAGGGATTCCTCAAAAATCTTTACAGTGTGGTTCCTGATAATCAAAGTCTTACCCTCAACCTATATTTCTTGTTTTCTCTCCCAGGTCTTTCCTTTGTTTCAGCTTATGTGGTTTATTCCCTGGCTTTTTTGTCTTCTCATTCCATGCCTTGGCCTTTTGTGCTCATGGCTATACTGTTCAAAGCCCAACGCTTATAATGCCCTTTCTATCTCCCTCCTCTCCACCCTTCAAGACCCAAATCAAACCCTCATAAAACCTTCCCTGGATACTCCAACACAGAATGACCTCTTCTTCTGAACTTACTGGCTGTGCCATTCATTTGTCTAGGGTGTGGCATCTTTTCCATTTTTTTAAATCATATATCGTAACTGTTTAAACATTTTTCACAAGTTTCTGTCGTTTCTCCAAATAGATTCTAAATTCCATGAGGATCTTATAGTTCTTTGTATCCACTATTGTCACCTTGTACACATCACTATATACACACTAAGTGTTCAACGTGAGATGAAAATTCAAATTAAATGCAAATGAAGATATCTGACAAAACACGACTTCAGAAGTGATACAGTTTTCTTGGTCAGATGATACAAGTACCATTACTGTTTTCTAAGCACCCAAAGAGGTGTCAAGTGAAACCTCTGCCACCAGGCAGTTCAGGCAAGTCACAAAATCAATACTCTAAATGCAACATTTATAAAAAGCAGAAACTCATAACTATGGGTATATAAAATGCTTGCAAAGTGCCCTGATGTCCTCACATTAAAGACACCTGTATATGTCTAGTTGCTTTAAGTTGGCAAAAGCACCTATTCTTTGAGCTCATTCCTTAATCAGAGATAATAATTCTGTTCATATCTGCAAACTTTATTTTTCATTTTTCACTTCTGAATTTTATCTTTATATGATACCTGTATCCTTATTAGGCACTTTGTTAAATGCCCAGTTTAGAGCTATACATCTAATAAGCACTGAATAAAGATTGACTGAGTATAATTATTGAAATGGATGCCATTGTGATGAAATCCAACAAACAAAAAAAGAAAAGACTGTTTTTTTACTATTAGCAACAAACTAATGTTTTACCAAGTACACAGAACTTAACATTACTACATCAGGACACTCTAAGAGTATCTTCAAGAACCTTATTTGTGGTGTCAAATGCTGGTCAATTTCCAAAACAAAATTTCAAAAGATAACATGAACATTTAAGCAACTATTTAATACCTAATAATTTTTTTCTTAAAATTGGATTTAATTCTACCTTAGTTCCTTTTGAATTTTCTTAATTTTGGATTCATAATAATCAATCAGGATAAGCAACCTGGAAAAAATGAAATACATTCAAAGTTTTCCTGAATGCTGCATTACAATATGATTTTTGGTATGTGATTTTAAAATTCAGCAATAATTCTGTTAACAAAAGAATATGACAGTTTGTTCTACTTAATGCCCCACTGCCACAGCAACATTATATGACAATTCACAGTTTATTTATTAAGACTAACACAGAATTTAAAAACAACCAAAAGTCTTTTTTAGTTTTCTTCTAATCATGTTAAACTAAATCTTAAAGAAATAATACCCATCACTTTTAATTTCATGATCAATAATGTAATTTCTAGTGTCAATTTCTCTAATGTTGAAGACATGAAATAACATGAAGCTTCTGATAAAGAAGTTTGATGAAATGAGGCAACAGTCATTTGCCTTGTTGTTTTATCTTTAATGTAAGACAAGCCCTTCTCAACTGTTTAAAAAATTTACCAAATTTATGTTAGCACAATATTTTCCAATTAAGATTGGAGGAGGTTTAACAAAACGGTCAAATAAACTAACACCAATTTGTTAAAATACTTTAACAAACTTAGGAATTTTATATCATTTAAATGGAAATTACTAATCTTCCCTAGATACATAATTAATCAAAAAAATAGTCTTGTGTATCATAATTTCTAATCTAGAAATACAAAGTCATTAGAATCGAAAAATCTCTTAGAAACCTCACACCTTGAAGATAGAGCTACAATAGTTATTAATAAGACCCTAGATACTTAACAATAATCCTTATTAATCTTGGTGCCTGAGAACACATAATGAAACATCCCTCCTATTGGTATAATATACACTGGGGACTATGGGGATCCTGTTGGTGTTAGATTTTTTTCTTTGTTACAAGGAAGAGTTCAATGAGATGGGGACAGGGGGTGGTAGAGAGTAAGGTCATAAAGCCTGAGTGGGGAAACTTTATTTGAGAATGGCTGTGATGAAAAATAAAAGGCACCAATAAAGCTTATTTGAAATAAAAAAATTAAATTTAGAATGTAAAAATTATATTCTGAACCAATTCACTATACAATATGGAGCTTAAATGTCTCAAACTATTCTCTTTATTAATCAAATTTAAACTTTAATTTTTATCTAAATTCTGGATAAGATACTTCTAGCCAAGATAGGAAATATAACCCTCAATTCAGTTTCACTTAGCATAACTTAATGAGTATAAAATGTGGGCTAGATAGCTGCTTAAAAATTCTCTTATCAGAAAAGGAAAAGTTCTTACAGGATCATACATTTTTCCAAATTCAATATAACCCACTGCAGGTTGGAAGAGGGTAGAAGGTGAAGGGCACAGGGGGAAAGTTGTGATTGGTAAGGATTCACTGCACATCTGGCTACCAGAAAAGAGATATTTGACACTCTCCAAGCAGGAAGGGAAGATGCCACCAAAAGGCCAGACACTATAAAAAGGGGTCTATATAAAACAGTGAACAAGGAGGAAATGTTAGCCCTTCCACAGAACCTGGGTACCCTCTTCCTCTCTTTCTTGTTCTTACTGTCCCCTCCTTTAATCTACTATTGTTCCTTTATTTTTCCTCATTTTTTCATCCCTGTTTTCATTCCTCTTTCTCTTAATATTATTTTGTCTTGCTACTATTAATATTTTTTGCTGTCTCTTTTGCTGAATAAAATGTGTTTCCTGTTCTTATTTAAGCGCCATATGTGCAAAACAGTTTATATTTACCTCTCTCCTTCGAAAAACCCTAATTTCAGTTTTCACTTACAAATAGTCTTGGCCTGATTTTTCCCCAGAGATCCTTCAAAGAGAAAGAAAATTCTTCACTCCTGCTCAATATAAACAGGTAAACCAATTCACCTAACAGCTATCTGAAAACAAATTTTAAAAATCAAAATATACCAAAATTCAAATCAGTGTTTTTTAAAAAATCATAGTAAGCATGACTATGAATTAATTTAACTAGGAAACTTTACTGTTTATCCAAAACAGAATATGTTGCTTGTCTGCAAAGTCGGTTAAAAACTCTTTTCTGGGAGGCAACACGAAACTCTTCCTCTTTCCGTAATTTGTGAATTTCCTTCTGCAAATAAGAAAGAGTTTTTTGTTGCTCCATCCATTTTTGCTCACACTGATGGTATTTTGCCTGTAGATCAAAACAAAACAAAACCACCAATTATGGCATGTAAGTGACATGGTATTTTCAGTTTTTGTATTTGGTGTTCAGTATTTTCCAAAGACACCATTTCCACAGTTAATACTACTCACCTTCTCTGCATATTCCTGCTGCTAACCTAGCTTCAGCTCCAAAATCATAAAATGGTTAATTATACATTCTTGTCAAAAAGGTTTGTTCTGTTGTTTAAAATACAATTCAAGTGATAAAATAACAAGAAAACACATGAAATATTTTACAGAAGAGGAGCAGGAAAGTGGAGTGGAGAGTAAGGGTGCAGTGCTTACGACCACAGATGAGAAAGAGTCAGTTTGTCAGCAGCATCTACA
Organism: Potorous gilbertii; assembly: GCA_028658325.1. Lineage (NCBI taxonomy): Eukaryota > Metazoa > Chordata > Mammalia > Diprotodontia > Potoroidae > Potorous > Potorous gilbertii. The sequence goes on along the minus strand of CM053771.1, from coordinate 272,671,098 downwards.
ATAACCTAACAATCTTAGTTTTCAGGAATGTATCATATTATTATTCATAACTATTTTATTTCAAAGAATAGAGATCAAGTTCATGACAATTCTTTCCTTAAGAAACAGAAAAAAAAGGATTCGTTGGACACTCACAGGAGAGCCACAAGAATACTGTAAGAATGACAGGCTGGCAGATTCTAGGTCAAAGAAATCCAAGGATGAACAGTGTCTAATAATAACATGTAGCACTTATACAGAACTTTAAAACCTGCAAAACATTTTTGTATATTATCTCATATGGCCTTCAGAACAATCTTGGGAGGCAGAAGTTGTTATTATTCCCCTTTTATAGATGAGGAAGCGGAGGCAAAGACAGATTATATGACTTGCCCAGGGTCACACAGCTTAGTGACTTGTCTGAGGCTAGCTCTGAACTTGCCACCCGGCTGCTTAGAAGTACTACTAATACTAGAATGATTTAGAGATTTCCAACAGGGATTGAGGACTACTTAGGATCCAAGATATGAACTAGAGGGACCCTCTCACAAGTCACCTAATATGAGGAAAGTTGAGGAAACTAAGGTTCAAGGAATTTAAGTGACTTGCCCAAGAAAATACAGGATTGCTGTAGAAGGAACCACTAGTTGAACTGAATAAGGAGAAAATAACTCTAAAGGTGACTATGAGAGGATTGGAATGTAAAGAAAGTCAGAAACTGAAGTTGGGAAAATTTAAGGAAAAATTGAAAAAGTATGAGTTGATCTGAAGGAGGGGAAAGGGTTTAATTTCAAAAATGGCTTAATATGATAAAGAAATGCTGAAAAGAAACTGAAGAAGAGAAAGACTTAAGAAGGGCATTGGTAAGATAGGGTAAGTAACAAAAACTGCTAAGACAAGAAGAAAATAAGCATAGCTGTCTCCGGGTTGGGAACTTCTAAGAGAATATCAAGATGTTAATGAGAAGAGTTTTAATCACCCTCAGGCAGCTTAAATGGCAAGAAGTGATATCAGTTTCATTATATGTGGACAGAATGGGAAGTTTTACAATGCTGCAATGAGTATACAATGTGTTATTTCTGACATGGCCAGTAAAGATGTACACCCTACAACCAATTCAGGTTGCCACCCTACAACCAATTCAGATTTTTCAAAGACGTACAGAAGATGGAAGGAAGGACAGATAACAGATTGTAAAGATGAATGTGTAAAATAGTACTGATGGGGTGCTCGGGTGCCTGTGCTTGAACCCCAAATCTAAAACCACATTTCTCTCTAAAAATCACATTTCTCCCTAGCCTCAAAATACTGTCCCAGGTAGTTTCTCCGCACCCTAAAGACAGTCTGCTCCACCAACAACTATTCTCTCCCTTCCTGATACTAATTGGGAATTGATAATTAAGCAAGAAAATAGCAAGAAAGTATCCAGCTGTCCCTATGAAATTCAACTTTTTGAGTACTGAAAAAATTGGCAAATATTATGCTGAGCCACTAGTGACATCTGAAAAATTGTGAAGAATGGGAAAGAAGTCATGAACATAGAGAAGGACAATATCATAACCTACAAAAGAGGGAAGAGAAGTAAACTTGTATTCCTCTGGAATTTAGCATATACTTCATAAAAGAAGGGATAGAGGCAATCACAAAACAAAATAAAATGGGCAATTTTGACTGCAAGAAATTAAAAATCTTTGCATAAATAAAAAAATTTTTAACCAGAATAAAAACGGAAGTTGTTTATTGCGGGGGGGGGGGGGAGTACAAGAAATTTGTACTAAATGTCTCTGACAAGTGCCTGATATCAAAGGTATATAAAAAACTAACGTCAACATGACTAAAACACACTTTGGTGCATAAACTAGTCAAAGTATATGAACAAACAGTTCTCTAAAAAGAACTGAAAATCATTAACAACCATATAAAAGAATGCTCAAAATCACTAATGAGAAGAGAAATGCAAATGAAAACAAACAACTAAAGTTTTCACCTCATACCCAGAAAACTGAGAAAGATGACAAATGATAGTACCAGGCAATGCTGACAGGACTGTGGAAAGACAGGCACTCAAAAACACTACTGACAGAGTGTAAACTTGACCCACTAGTCTAGGAAGCAATCTGGAGTTATGCTAGGAAGAAATCAAAATATCCATACCTTTTTTCCCCAGATATCCCACTGCTAGGTACATCAAAGAAGTCAGTGGAAAAAAAGAGGGTCTCATACACACCAAATATTTACAGCACCACTTTTTGTAGTAGCAGTGAACTGGAAACAAAGTAGATGTGTACTGACTGGGGAATGTCTAAAAAAGCTATACTATGTTGGTATGATAGAATATTACTCTGCTTATAAGAAATGATGAATATGATGAATATGATGAATAAAGAGAAGAATGGGAAGACATGAACCTATACAAGGCAGCAGGAAAACAATATACACAACGACTACAATTAAGTAAGTGGAGAGAACAACAACAGAAGAAACTGAATTCTGTGAAATTATAATGACTAAATCAATGAACAATTAACAGCCAACACTAAGGGGCTACTACTTACTATGTGCCTGCTCTCACAGAACGTATATTCTGACATCACAAACTTTAACTCTCACAGCACAAAGAAGAGCTGTGAGAATATTTTCCCCCTTCTTGGAAGAGGCAGAGGACAATTAGCATGGAACACTATAAAGCATACCAGACTTGGGCAAAACACTGGTTAGTTTTACTGACCTCCTTTTTTATATTTTGTCATATGGAATGGTTTACTGGTAACAGGAAAAAGAGGGATATAAGAAACAGAGGTGTGTAAATATGTCCTCAGCATCAACAATAAGCATTTATTAAGCACTTATTATGTGCCAGACACTGTGCCAAGCACTAGGGATACAAAAGAGGAAAAAACATGGCCCTGGCTGACAAAAAGAGCTCACATTCTAATGGTAATGATGACATGCAGCAATAACATACATACAAGATATACCGTATAAATGGCAGAGAAGTTCAGATGGAAGGCATTGGCATTAACAGTAGGGAGAACTGGGAAAGCTCTCTTGAGTTGCTTATATTTTGAGACGAGAATTTTTTTTAATTCTCAAAATAAAATAATGCAATTTTTTTCAAAAGATTTTAAAAAAAATTAACAGTGTCCATAACAGAGAAAATGATCATTAAGCCATTCTCAGCTCTTATAAGTTCTGTTTTCACTTTGGGGGACCAAGTTTTAAAAGAGATATTGACAAACTAGAACATTCAGAGGAAGACAAGGATGGCAAGAGAACTGCAGTCTATGCCATAGAAAACTGCCTGAAGGAAAGTGGGATATTTAGTCTAAAGAGAAGAAAATTTATGAAGGACATTAAAGTTGCCACCAAATATTTGAACAGCTGTCAGGAGAAACAAGGATTAGACACATTCTGCTTAGTTCCTAAAGGGTAGAAATAGGAGCAATGGGGTGAAAGTTCCAGAAAAGCAAATTTTAACCAGAGAGAAGGGAAAACTGCCTAATTGTTATATATGTCCAAAAAAATCCAGAAAGAGGTCTCAGGAGGTCGTGGCTTCCTCATCACTGAAGGTCATAAAGCAAAGGCCAGGATGTTACACAGGAAAGGTTAAAAGAGGGGAAATTTCTGCTCAGAGACAAAATGGATTAGATGACTTATAGGGTCCTATCTTCTTATTCTAAGATTATAGGAATGAAAAGATACTGGGCAAGTATGTATGAAAAGAATGTACAGGATACTGGAACTCTTTTTTGAAATGCTAACGATAAATGACAGCAATAATGTATCAAGGTAGATAAAATATCCACCCTTTTTCAAAAATGTAATATAAACTATAACTGACCAAACGAAACCAACATGAAATGATAAAAACAACATTTACTTCCATTTCATCTCAAAGACTAAAGAAAAACCCAGTCACTCCCCTTTAAAAAAAATTCTTTTTTTATTCAAAAAGTAAAAGTACAAACCTTTTAACTTATCTATGTTTAAAAACTTGCAGTAATAGAAATGAGTGAAATTCAACCTTCTATATAGATTAGAAACTTTATAAACATTAATAGAATTTATCTTTAAAATTGATTAAGTTTTACCTAAAGCTTGGGAATGCATACATCTTTTCTGGGACCCACTTAATATTTATTTCATTTTCTAAAAGAAGAAAACCCTAATTTCCCACCTTAGGTGGGGGTGGGAGGGTGAGGGTGGGAATCCACCACTGTGAGAATTTGTTTGGCATGACTATATTAGAGGGCTTTGGTTTTGTTTTTTCATTTTGCTTTTTGGCAGGTGAAGTAAGAGGGAGAGAAAATATATACTTTTTATTGGCTAACAAATAAAAGTTAGTGTTCTGCTAGCCACAAAGCTCTATTTCACATACCAACATCCTTAATTGCTACAAACATTAGATTTTTGCCATGAAAAAAACCTCTTAAAAGGCAAGTATAGAAAGTTGGCCCTGGAGCCAGGAAAGTGTGTGATAAAATCCCACCTGACATACACTCTCTGTATGACCCTGAATTGAGTCATTTGACTTCTCAATGATCTAGGAAACCCTTCAAAATTTCAAGTTGCAGAGAAAATGCAGACATTCATCAGTAGAAGGAATGTTTTCATCTAGAAGTCTTCTACATTAAAGAAATCATGGATTCAGTCCCTATACTAAACATATGTAAGCTTTCGTAAAGATGCCTCAGGTCTCTTTTTTTTCTTCCTACTCCCCTCAAATAATATAAAAGTTCTCATTCAATCTATTAAGAACTTATTAAGCACTTGCTAAGTGGTAGGCAATGGCAATGTCAAAACAAAAAGCAAAGCCCTCAGAGAGTTTACACTAACCAGGGAGACAATATTTAAAGGTACATACATAACTCATACACAGCAGAGGTAAAGCGACCTTGGAACAAAGGATACCAGCAGCTGGAGGGACCAGGAAGGGTTTCATGCAGGTAACACTTCTTGAAGGAAACCAAAGATTCATTGAAGAAAAGGAGAAAGGCAAAACCTTTCACAGAATCCCTGACCTCCAAACTACCTGTAGGTCACAGACAGGACCACTCAGAAACAGGAAACAGGATACAAGGCAGAGAGTAACCTGGTTTTAGAACCAAGAGATCACCTTCAGTACTACATAACTACTGCCATTTTTGAAGATTCCCTCTGATTTCCCAAACCCTGGACCTTGCCTGACTAATGCTCCTAGCCTTGTCTACTCTTCTGATAACTGAACCTTGCTTTCCTTAACTCAAGGTATATTCTAGATTTCTCCTGGTCCCATGGAGAAGGGACCATGTCTAAGCCCCATCACTAGCTGAAGCAGGAAAGTACTCTGAAAGAAAAGATGCAAGACACAATTCAAACCGCCACCACTATCTCTACTACCACCCCTCCTCAGACTTCAATAGAGATAACTCACAATCCAGACTCCAAGGGTCTTGGGAATAACAGTATCTCTCATACCACAGCACTACTTTTGGCCTAGTCCTATAGCTACTGCTGGGGGCAGCAGTGCCTATTAAGGGGCCCACTTTCTTCAACACCACCAACATCAGTAGCGTGAATCAGACCCACTGCCTCCCTTGGGGAGCTAAGCCCAAGGGTATTGGGAGTGGCAGGATCCATCAGATCTACAATTCTGCTTCTAATTCAGTCAAGGAAGCAGCATTCCAGGAAGCAATGCTCCCCTCCCCCCTTTCCCCATCCTTTCCTATCCCCACTCCAATCCCAGGAAGCAAGCTGAAATCGTAGCTACTGAAGACCCAGAAAAGCAAGTTCTTGACACCAAAGTCCTTGGCATTGGCAAATGGCCCAATATCAGAAACAATATCAGAAAAATTTTATCAAAAAAAATCACATTAAATACAAATTACATCTGCTTTGCCAACACACCCTAAGAACCATGGGACCTTTCCTTCTAACTTGCAGCTGAAACCTGCTATGTGTATTATTAGAATGTGAGCTCCTTAAGACGAGGGAATGTATTCCAGTTTGATTTGTATCCTTATATGGTCTGCCCACAGTAAGCATTTAATAAATACTTTTTCATTCATCATTACTACGTCCTTGAAGACACAAATGCAGCATGTTATGCAAGCATTTTAAGTGGTTAATAAAACACCATTATTTTCAACCAAGTAACACAACATTTTATTCCTTCAGGCTTATAAGAACTTAGATCACAATGATGAACTACCCCTCGCCTGGAATGTTTTCCCTCCAAACCTCTGCCTCTGTGGGAGGGCAAGGGAAAAAAAAGGCAATGAAGAGTCATTGGGGAGTCTTTTTTTTTAATCGAGAGAAAAATATAGAAGGAAGATCAGACAAAGAGGCCAGTTTTGACAACTAGAGGTTGATGATCTTCATTATATTCTTGAAAAGAAAAGCAAACTGCACATTATCAAGACCTACAGTTTCATGTGCATCCCATTACCTTCAGAATCAACTATAAAATCCTGTCTAGATTTGAAGACTTTCTCAACCTTGCCCACCTTTCCAGTCTTATACTTTACCATCTGTCTTCCATGAATTCTACCTTGCTGTTCCTCTTGAGATACTCTATCTTCTAATTGCACATTTTCTCTGACTGTTCCCACCCACCCCATCCCCCACCCCCGGTCTGGAACACTCTCCTTCCTAATAACCACCAGCAGGCTTGCCTCCTTTCCTTCAAGACTCAACTCAAATTCCATGTGTTGTAAGGAGCCTTTCTCTCTCCCTCCTCCTCACTTCCAGCTAATGCCTTCCCTTATAAGATTACCCCCATTTATACTGAATACAACTGGCATGTGCATAGCTCTTTGTACATTCACTCTCTGATCTGAATGTGAGCTCCTAAAAGATAGGAACTATGTTTTGCCTTTCTTTGTGTATCCAGAACCTAACACAACACCTTGTACACAGTAAGCACTTAATAAATGCTTGTTTGACGAACTGATCAGTAACCAATACAAGATAAGTATTCAATAAATACTTGTTGAATTAAATGGCATTCATTTTTCATATTATCATATTAAACATCAAAGCTGAATGAGGATTTTTTACCAGTTCAATTTTCTTTAAACAGTTTAAATCCTGAATTCTACATTCTTCATTATTGACATTACTATAAAGTATAACAAAGTATAACATGTTTATAAATCACTCTCCACTTGAAATCTCACAGAAACATATGTAATACTTATACCTGTGCAGTTTTTTGATCTTTCTGAAATTCTTTCACTTGATTCTGTTGCTGGGAAACCATGACTACAGATTCCTCTTCAAGCTCAGTGATTTTGGATTTCACACTATCCACGATTTGTTCCAAGTCATTAGCTCGTTTTTCCTCCTGCAAAGTTCGGATTTGTTCTTGCTGCAGTTCATCTCTGATTTAATAAATACACAATTGCTTCTCTTGGTTATAACATCAATTCATGTCAAAGACATAAGGCGAATTTTCTCAATTCTAGATTCAATAGTTTTTCCAAACTTCTAAGTCATTCTTAACATTTTGCCTTACATCAGAAGCTAACAATGGTAGAAAATGTTTCCTTTAACATGCAAATATTTTAAGCCCATAGAAGAGGCCTGATCTGTCAAAACCATAAAAGATAAGAGTATTTTATTTTTATAAAGTATACTTGTAAAAATATGTATTTATGCTCATAAAAATTCAGAGCAATTCAAAGCAGAATTTTTTTCCCTTAACAACAAATCTTACCTAAGTTGTCGATTTGCTTCAATGAGCTGATGGATCATATTCTGATTTCTTGCACTGTCATCCACCAACCTTTTTAAAGTCTGTCTAATCATCTGTGATGACTGTTTGTCAAAAATGATTAGATCTGGAATCAGACAAATTAAAATATAGTACAAAAAATTTGCCCAAAATGTAAGGAACTTTAATTTGGGGGAAAAAATCAAATGTAGATAGCTATGTATAGGATATGTAAAATATTATTACTTATAGTGTCATATTATATATCTTATTGCATACCATATCTCATTCTGTTATAACATGTATGTTATTGTATTTTATATTTAGTAATATATTTTTATTTAATATATGTAATTTGGAAAAGTAAAACTAACTTTTATCTAAACTTCAGAAACAAAGAGAGTAAGGTTTGATTACCGCCTAGGTTTTTTCCATGCGTCCTTTTGACAAGAAACACTGGTTTTAAGCCGTTTTTCATTAACAGTGCATTTATGCTTTCCCATTCTGCTTCTTCTTGCTACAATCACAGAAAAAGACAAAAAAAATTGCTGACAAATTCTAAAGTAAAATTCAATACTGTATTAGACTATAAATATGCTTTCTGCCTTAGGGTGTAGAAATTTTTGCTCTGAGCTTTGAATTAATAAGCAAGCTAAATAATAACTTTTAAAAGAAGATCAAAAACTCAGTGCTCCTTGTCAAGATTTTTAAAATTCTTTACAGAGAATCTATATTTGTGAGTGAACTAATTTTATCTCTCAACAACAAACACAAAGTCATAAAGTACATCTTCATTTTAAAATAATGTTCAGTGTCATAAGGATTACATTGTTTTCTTTACAGGTCATGGTAAAATAATTAATATGAAAATGGAACTATTAAACATCTAAAAAAATTCACACACATTTCAATAATATGCATTCTAACTATTAAAAGAACAAAAATAACTTATTATCAGCTGAATATCCCAAGCTAGCACTAGATTAAAATGAACCCCCCAAAATAAGAATAATCAATTATATGTTACAATAATCTAAGAAAAGGCAGGCACCCCATAGCACAGGTACCACCATAGGACACTTCACTCAAAGTCATCAGTCTCCTCATCTGTAAGATGCAGAGTTGCATTAAGTATGAGGTACCCTTCAAACTCTACATTTTATGGTTCTATAATGCTATTTATTAGCGGCATTTTATTCCTGTATTCACTATGTCCCTTTCTTTTTCCTTATTGTTTTCTCTCCTTCTACCTTTCCTTCTTTATTCTGAAGGCCTGGGAGCTGAGCCCACAAGCACTACATAGCTTCCCTGAAATAAAACTGACTTCTAATTCAAGAACCAAAATTAGATAGCTATACTTCATGTCCACTATTGACTCATTACATTTAAGAGTCTCTCTATTGTAATATTTATTTTGGATGCCCAACAAATAATAATATTGATAATATAATTCAATTTGATTCAATTTAATAAACATTTATTAAGTAGCTACTATGTGCCAAGCACTAGGGATATAAAAAGAGGCAAAAGACAGTCCCCATCCTCAAGGAACTGACATACAGTCTAACAGACTACGCAAACAAATAAAATACAAAGTAAGGTACATATACAAAATAAATAGGGAATAAATAAAAGAGGCAAAGAACTAGAATGAAGAGGGGTTAGGGAAGGTTTCCTGTAGAAGGTGGGATTCTGGTTAGAACATAAAGGAAGCCATTATATTTGTATATTTTAAATGAATGGCCTCCAAGCCAGAGTAAAGTGAACATTTCAGGCAGGTATTGGATATTATCCAGGAGTGCCTCATCTAACGCCATACTGAGATGAAACAACAGGTGAATCCACAATCCAACCTCTGGAAAACTGATCCTCAAGGAAATTTACTGCACCAGATCCATGCCTGAAAATGTCCAGGTCCAGCAACCTGGTGTTTGGAGATTGAACACTCAGACCAACACCACTCACTAGAAGATGCAGTAAAATAAGGGTACAAGTCAGCTGGCATCTCTGCAGTGCAATGGTTAACAAATTCAAGTCTCCTGATCCCCTAATCCTTGTGCTTCAGAGTCATGATGTGCTGAGAAAAAAATTACCTGCCCCTTTCTACCTCTCCCCTAACTTCAGTCCCTAACTCAATCTTAGGCCTCCACAGTCCCTTTCCTGCTCTCCACTCTCTTCCTATGTGAATGAATGAATGAATGAATGAATGAAAAAGTCAGGGTGTGATGATGCAGAAGACCCACCTCTAGCATGCTACCCACCTTATAACAGAGTTAATAGATTCAGGGTACAGAAAAAGACATTCATTTTGAATGTGTTTTGTATGACTATGCATGCTTGTCAAAAAGGTTTTATTTAGTGGGAAAGAAAACAGATTTTTATTAATTAAAAAATTAAGTTTAAATAAAAAAAAAGAAAAATGCTAATCCTTAAAAAAAACTGCAACAACCTTGCCAAGCTCTCAAGCTACTTTTCTTTATTCTTCCTGTCACTGACACAGTCTTAGAAGGTCTTCATGTCTTCGCTTGTCTCACTGCTCATCACTTCTTGATCTTTGGCAATATGGTATCGGACCCTTTCCACTGCCCTCCCACACATATACACACTTTACTGAACTCATTTTCTCCAAGCTTACCAAAAATTCTGTTCATTTCTTTTAAATATCTTTTGCTTCTTATACAAGTTATTTCTCACTACGTAACGTATTCTAATATTCTCAGTGCAATGTTAAGTTTTGATAATTTCAGAAGTAAATGTGCTACAAACTACAATTTGCCTAGTCATTTCCCAAACGATAGGTAGCCACAAGAAGCCCTGCTACAAATACATAGAGGGCTTTTCTGTCTTTCACCTGATTTCAGTATATACTTAGTCGTATGATTGTACTAAATCACCTGAGACTTCTTTAATTGAAAAAGCCCAGGGTCTTCTCCCTGCCCTTATCCTCCTTGATTTATCTGTAGCTCATGACAGTTGACCATTCCCTCTTCCTGAATTACCACTCTTCCTCTGGCTTTTATGATACTACTCTCTCCTGATTCTTCTGTCTGTTTCATTTCTGCCTCCTTTACTGGATTACTATCTAGCTCTTGACTCTTCAGTGCCGTTATCTCCTAGAGCTGTCCTGAGTCACCTTCTCTTCTCTCTCCACACTTTCCCCCTGAAAATCTCATCTGCTTCTCTCATGGGTTCTATACAAATGACACTTAAAGCAACACATCCAATTTTATCTAAATTCCAGTGCCATATATTCAACTGCCCACTGGATATACTGTAGGCATCTCAAATTCAACATACCAGAAATAGTACTAAAAAAAGTTCTCTAAAATCCATTCCCTCCTCCAAACTTCTGTATTTATATTGAAAGCACCATTATCTTGCCCTCACCCTTCAATCATTCTTGGGTCTTCACTCTCCCTCACTCCCAAATCTCATTGATTCTACTTCCCCAAATTTCTTGCATCTGTCTCCTCCTATTTCAGGCCATAAGACTATTTCGGATAGCCTCTTCACTGGCATTCCTTCACCTAGTCCAACTCCTCCTACTGAAATTCCTCCTTCCACAGCTGCCCAAATAATCTTCACATGGCATGTTTTTCACCATGTCATTCTTCTGCTTAATAACTTTCAGTAACTCCTTATTGCTTCTAGAATTAAAGCCAACTGCCTCAGTCTGTAATTTAAGACCACCCACAATCTGGTTCCAGCCTACTTTTCCAGTCTTACTTCATGTAGCTCACACTAAGAGTTGGTCTCCAAACTTATATTTTTATCTGTTGCACAGGTTTTCCATACCTAAAATTTGCTCCTTCTTTCCCATCTCAGAATCCTTATCTTCCTTCAAACTTCAATCCAAGAGCTACCTTCTGTGTGAAGCCTTCCCTAATCTCCCCAGTTATGTTTCCTCCCCTTCAAATTAACTGATATTGCTTGTATTTGCTTCAATGACATTATGTCTAAAGAAAAATGTAATCTTCTTGAAGGCAAGAACTATTTTGATTTTGTATTCCCAGAGGCTAGCATAGTACCTTGCAAAGAGTTGACACTAAATGAATATTTGTTGAATTGTTTCACCGAGGAAAAATGTTTTAATATTAAGAATCTGTACAAGGAACTTACACAAAAATAACTTCAAAATGATGTAGCCTAAATTCAGGAAAGAGCTAAACAATCTAAGAGTATCTTTTACTTATATAACTATTATAAATACAGCCTGGATTCAAGAAAGAGCTAAATAACAGAGGGGAATCCTTTGTTCATGCAAACATAGTAAGAATGTCAATACGTCCCAAACCAACTTACAGACGTTTAAAAGTAAAAATCTTATAGTTTCCTAAAGAAAAATACCTGACTTCCTGTCATAAGTATGTCTAGTAATTCAATTGATGTAGGGGATGTCAGTGGAATGACCGACTCTGTGTGATCAGATGAGGTAGGCAAAAAATCTTTATTAACCTGCATAAGAAAATACCCACACAGAAGTTTAAAGTCAGTTATATTCTGAAGATCTTCTTATTCTTCTCAGCAAAGAGTAGAATAATCTCTCCTGACTCCATAATCTGCAACATTAAAACTATCCTAAATTCTTCTCTCTACATTAATTAGGGAAGTCATGTCTGCTTCCTCATCTGTAAAACTGAGATTAATAATAGCACCTATCTCCCAGAGCTAAAATGGGTATGAATGAGATTATATCTTTGAAGTGATTTGCAAACTTTAAATAGTGCTACATAAATGCTAGATATTATCTTTAAATAAACCACTAATCTGTCTTCAGAAATATTTTTTAATTTTGTTAAAAAAAGTTAACCCAATTATATACAATATAATTAAAGCATGTGTAACTAGCCTAGCACACACTGAAAAAAGCTTTATAAACTATTAAAAAGAAATATACCTGGCTAGGAGTCATATTCCAATCTAATAATTCATTAGCGTCCTGGTTCAGATTTGATGCCATTTTCCATACAGCCAAATGGAGTAGAGTTATCAGTGAAGAACTCTAACAGACCTGCATAACAAAGAGAAAGTAGAATATTACATGTTATTCTAAGGAGACATTTGCTTTAGTTATGCAAGACTTATCACTGTGATTGTATGGAGCACAATATGTTAGGTGCTGGAGAAGACACAATATAAAAGGTTACTATCTAGCAGAGCCCAGTAAAACTAGTACTATAACAAGCATATCTTGGAGAATCACAATAATCCTCGCAAAGATGAAAGGAAGGAAATGATCAGGTTCGATGGGGACTGTTTAACTTCTGTCTTTGTATCATATGTGTAAGCGTAATTAATATTAATTATATGTGTCTTTAAGCTTTTTTTAAAAAAATTAAGTGAAAACATTCTTTTAAAGTCACCAATAGACTCCCTCTGGCTAAATTCAATGATCTTTTTCAAGCCCACCATCTTTCTACTAGAATTCATACTGCTGATCATTTTCCTCCTGAAATATTCTTACCTTTAGAGGTAATCCAGCTAAACTCTCTCAAAATACCCCTCCAAATAACTTTAAAATCATGCTTCAAATCAAATTTTGGAGTGGCAGAGCCTACAAAAGGTCTGGGTCAGACATTTTTCTAGCCTAAGAAAACTTAGATGGACAGGAGAAGTTTATGACACTGGAGTAGGGGTCTGTTTGGAGCCCACACATGCAGCAGCAGCTTCAGCAGACTTCAGAAGACTGCCTCAGATACTTGACACTTACTAGCTGTGAGAACTTGGGCAAGTCACTTAACCCCAACAGGTTTACTTCCCCCCTCAAAAAAAAAAAAAGAAAGAGATTATGGAGAACCCTTTGCTGGGCAGCTGGTGCTGACTGACAACTCTACTACCCATATTCAAATCTGCAGTCCCAGTTCCAGGGTACAGAGGAGCACTTCTGATCAGTCACGAGGGAGTAGGGGCCCCCAAATTAAAGAGAAAATACTTCAAACAGCCAGAGAGAAACAACTTGAATATTGTAGAGGCACAGGAAGGATCACACAAGGTTCAGCAGCTTCCATGATAAAGAAACAGAGGGCTTGGAATACAAAATTCTAGAAGGCAAAGGAGCTAGGATTACAACCAAGAATAACCTACCCAGCAAAGCTGAGTATAATGCTTCAAGGGAAAAAAATGGATATTTAATGAAAGAGGATTTTCAAGCATTCCTGATGAAAAGAGCAGAACCAAAGAGAAAATATGACATTCACACGTAAGATTCAAGAGAAGCATAAAAAAGGAAACACAAAAAAGTAATCATAAGGGTCTCAATAAAGTTAATGAGAAGATGATACATGTAACTTGCAAGAATTCTGTCATTATTAGGGCAGTTAAAAGGAGTTTACATAGACAGGACATGGAATCCTGTAAGTTAAGTATACTGGAATAATAATAAAAAAAAAAAAGGAAAAAGAAGGATGCACTGAGAGAAGGGGGTAAGGGAGAGGTAGAATAGGGAAAATTTTCTCACATAAGAGAGGCACCCCAAGGAAGAACTTTCATACTAGAAGTGAAAATGATTGGAGGAGGAGAAAGGAGAGGGGTAGGCAATATCTGAACCTAATTCTCATCAGAACTGATTCCAAGAGGGAAGAATATGTATATATACTTGTGTACAGAACTATAATTTACCCAACAGGGAAATAGGAAGGCAAGGGGAAAAGAGAAAGCTGAGGGAGCATGATAAAAAGGAAGGCAGATTAAGGAAGGCAGTGATTAGAAACAAAACAGACTTTTGAAGAGAGGCAGGATAAAAAGACAGAAAAAGAAACAGAAGGAAATGGGATAGAGGGCAAAACACAATTAGCAGTTCTAACTGTGAATGTGAATGGGATGACCCATAAAGCAGAAGCAGATAGCAGAATGGATCACAAACCAGAATCAAAAAAGAGTGTTTAAGAGACACACTTGAAGCAGAAAGACACAGAGTTGAAATAAAGGGATGAAGCAGAATAAAATATTCTTCAGTTTAACTAAAAAAAGGAAGAAGTAGTATTCATGATCTCACACTAAAAGCAAAAATAGACTTTATTCAAAGGGATGATCAAGGAAACTACATTTTGCTAAAAGGGTACCAAAGACAATGAAGTGATATCAAAAAATTTTACAGCAAGTTTTTTCTGATAAAAAATATTTTATATTTCTCAAATATACTGAGTACAGAATATATGAGTCAAATTTATAAAAATAAGAGCCATACCTCAATTGATAAATGGTCAAAGGATATACACAGGCACCTTTCAGAAGAATTCAAAGGGATCTATAATCATATAAAAAAATGCTCTAAATTACTATTGACTAAAGGCAAATTAAAACAACTCTGAGATACCCCCTCACACCTATCAGAAATGACAAATGCTGGAGGGGATGAGGTAAAGATATGTACACCAATGAATTGTTGGTGGAGCAGTGAACTGGTCTAACCACTCTGGAAAAAATTTGGAACTAGGTCCAAAGGGCTATAAAACTATACATACTCTCTAACCCAGAAATACCACTAGTAGATCTGCATCTCAAAGAGATCAAAGAAAAAGGAAAAGGATCTATGTGTACAAAAATATTTATAGCAGCTCTTTTTGTGGTGCCAAGAACTAGAAATCAAGAGGATGCTCATCAGCTGGGGAACAGCTGAACAAGTGGTGGTATATAACTATGATGGAGCACTACTACTGTGCTATAAGAAATGATGAGGGGAGTAGTTCAGAAAAACATGGCAAGATTTATATGAAATGATGCAAAGTGAAATGAGAACTGGGAAATCATTGTGCACAGTACCAGCAATGGTATAATGACAATCAACCATGAAAAACTTGGCTAATTTGATCAGTACAATAATCTAAGACAATTCCAAAGGTCTCATGATGAAAAAATGCTACCCACCTCCAGAGAAGGAACTGATGAACTTTGAGTGCAAATTGAAGTATAATTTTCTCTTTATTTTTCTTGCTTTTTAAAAAATATATAGCTAAAATAGAAATGTTTTTGTATGATTTCACATATAGAATTGAATTCTCAGTGAGTGATGAAGGCCATGGAAGGGAAGAACAAAATTTGGAACTCAAAATTCAAAAAGAAAAGAATTTTTAAAATAAATTAATATTTAAAAAAATAAACTTTCCAATTTTGGTTGGAAAATGGAAAAAAGATTCTCCCCATTCCCTTGAGCTTCTTTCTACCCCATAAGCATAAACACATATTGCCACAAGTTTACTTCTCACTTCTATGCCAACAATTCACAGCTATCATAAAAATCGCAAAGAAAATTAAGTATATTAATAATTATAATTAAATTATAATTTATAAATAATTATATTTATAAGTAATAATTATATTTATAATTTATAAATAATGATTATGTCTATGATTATACTTTATAAATATAATTATATTTATAATTATGATTTATAAATAATGTATAATTTATAATTATATATTAATATACTATATTTAACAAATATACTAAATGTTAACTCATTTTATACTAGTGGATAAGTTACTGATTAGACATGACTGACTGGTAAACTCCCCACATTACCTTACATACGGCAGATATTCAATAAATATTTGCTTAACTGACTTTTATGTACAAAGATGTGTTAGTTTCTCAGAAGTTCTTTTTGTTGACGACATAAGTATCAGAATTAATGTGAGATATTTTTTTAAAAAAAAGGATTTTCTGTTGTACGAGGTTTCGAGCATCAGAAATTTGTCACCTTATTATATTCAGGCCACTGTAAAATATTTTTATCCAAAATCCATTTAACCAATCAACAAACATTTATTAAGCACAAACTAGATTCCAGACACTATGCGAGTACCAGAGATAGCAGTATGAGCAATCAAACAATTCTTACTCCTAAGGAGCTTACATTCCATAAAGGGAAACAGTATATTATATAAGTATATACAAAATAAATACAAGGCAGTTAGGGAGGAAAGGGACTTGGGGGCAGGGGGAGTGTATGAGCTGCATATTAAAAGGACAGATTCTATGAGAAATAAGTGAAAAGGTAGTGCAATCAAGACAAGGGAACAGCCAGTGTTGACATTCAGTCCTTTCAGTCATGTCCAACTTTTTATGACCTCATCTGGGATTTTCTTGGCAAAGATACTGAAGCAGTGTGTCATTTACCTCTGCAGCACATTTTACAAATGAGGAAACTGAGGCAAAAGAAGTTAAGTGATCTGCCCAGAGTCTCACAACTAGTTAAATGAGGCTAGATATAAACTCAGGTCTTCCTGACTCCAGACCCAGCACTCTATCCACTGAGCTACCAAGCTGCCCTGGTGTTGAAATTAGGAATGGTAAATTGAAACTCAACTGTCTATAAATGATCAGAATTGGCCCTGGAGAGGAAGTGATAAAATGCACTTCCCTTCCTTCACTGCAGAGGTGAAGAGCTATGGGCAGAGAATGCTGAATATACTATCAGTTGCACATGATGCTAATTGGTTTCACTGAACTATTTTTTTTCCTTTTAGATCTTTTTTATAAGGGAAATCTTGCTGAGTTGGGGGAGAGAGAAGTATCTGGAACAAAACAAAAGGCATTAATTTTTTAAAAGTTCAGTTACCTAATGTTCAAACTTATTTTACAGTCTTAGAATTATCTTCTAACTCATTCACTCAACTAACTTTGGTTATTTCCTCTATGTATATCTCATCTCCCTAAATAGCTTAAAATTTTCATCTTCTGATCTTTTTGTTTGTTTGTTATTTATCCCCATTGTTCTGGAGACAAAGTAAGGACTTAATCGATGTCTCCTGAATGAATGAATGAGTTGAAATCTATTTTTAAGCCATTTAGTTATAAACAAAAGGCAAAGTAAAGAAAAAAAATCCAAATTAAAACCCAAGCATTTCAGAATTACCTTTAAATTTCACAAATTTTGTGACATACACCAGGGTTACTGAACATTAAGTGGTTAACACTAACAAATTTTCATTATCAGTTGTAAAAATGGCACAGAGGAATTACTACCAACAGATAAATAGCAGAATTGTACATACAGAAAACTTAACTAACACTACAATACATTGCTACAGTCAATGACTTTAATTGCTGGCCTTCAGTAATTATCACGAAAAAGAATCAATCATCTGTCCATCTTTCGGTCCATACCTCAGTGTTGGCAGATATTTAATTGCAACTTCTAGTTGGTGGCTAAAAATTGCTATTTAACGAACGACTGTCTAAAAAGATCTAGGTCACCAAAAGAAAAGGACAAACTATTTCAAATTTTACTTCCCTCCCTATCTTAGAATGCTTCTGTGCTATTGCTGGGAATAAGGCAAACCATATGCTTATCCTCTTGCCACTAAACTGAACTTGATATAATTACCAGCACACTACCACTCCCAACCATATGGCTTTTTGTTCATTTTCTCCCATCTTTCCTTCCCTTTGACTTGTTTTCCTTTTTCCCCTGCCATTCTGGCATACTTTGCCTGTGACTATTGGGTGCAGAATCTGTTTGTCCTTTCTGTTCTAACAGAAAAATGTACTCATATACAATGTTCTGAAATGGAATATTCCTCCCTACCAGACAAAGCATCACAAAATACAGAGTACAATCACCTTTAGTAGGCTGCCAAACACAGGAAGTCACATCTTCCCTCTTCAGCTTCTTTCTCTAATCATTAATGACTGACCAACTATCAAACTATGTGCCAAGCTCTTATCAGGAATCTGACTGCATTCTGAGATACAGCCAAACTTGTACAAAGTGGCATTTCACCAATAAATTTTCTTGCCTCCTTATCCCCATTTAGACTATTCTCCATTGCTGGAACGTTCTCTCTCCTTACCTGCACTTCTTGAAACTTCTTTCAGGGCTCAGTTTAAGTACCTTTCTTCAAGAGGTCTTTCCTTTCCCCCTCAGTTATTAGTGCTTCCCCAAAAAATCAATGTATACTTATTGTAATATATCCTATGTATGTGTTATAACCTCAGTCAACTGTAAGGTTCCTGGGGGCAGTCTATCTCATTTCACTGTTTGTATACTCAGCACATAGCACCATGGTTGGCACAGTGGAAATGCTTAACAAATGTTTGCTTATTCTGCCCACAAGTCCCTTTGCATGCTTTAGGCCTGTCAGTGATTCACAACGGTACCATATGCACTTTTACTAACTCCCTCAAATAGTTGTTGTGAAAATCAAATGAGATGACATTTGTAA
This sequence comes from Potorous gilbertii, assembly GCA_028658325.1. Classification (NCBI taxonomy): domain Eukaryota; kingdom Metazoa; phylum Chordata; class Mammalia; order Diprotodontia; family Potoroidae; genus Potorous; species Potorous gilbertii. The sequence continues at coordinate 272,652,260 of CM053771.1, read as the reverse complement.
AAGTGTCAACTCTAAAGTGTTAAAACAACGCAAACTGTTTATTCTAACCTGAATAAGTTTATCACGTGTTCTAGTCATGTGAGGAAGAATCAGGTTTTCATGTGGTTTTAAATTTTCAAGAAACAACAGATGTTGTGATTAGATACGGACCAAACTGTACAATCTAGAGTGATCTATAATCCAACAGAATAAAAATTACACAACATCATAACAGCAAACTATCCACAAAAGTCTGAGGTATGCCTTCTCTTGGTGTCTGGTTTGGTAGGCTCTCAAAGACAAACTTTCCTACGTCAACAGATGAGTGAGTATATAGGACCTACTTTATGTATTCAAGGCTCTCTTTTAGTTCCAGCTTATTTCAGGCTACTCCCCTTCCCACCCCAGGTTCTTGACTGGAATGAACTGCTTCTCCCCTCCCCAGACGCACCTCCTGATTATACCTTTTCAATTACTTCAGGATTCAATTCACATTCTACTCTGCATAAAGCCCTCCCTACTCGGTTCCACAACACAAGCAACAAAAGCACTTTTCCAGCAATCTGTATTTCTCTCACAAATCCAGCATATCATTTCTTGCCTGCTTGTCTTTTCTCACCACCCCTCTACTCTCCATTAGACTTAAAATTTCTTGGAATATGGAGACTGTGTCCTAGATCTTTTTGTATCCACAACATCCAATAAACACCATGCTTTGCAGTCAGCAGAGATTTAACCTTTTTGTAGATGCAGGATGAGGCGTATGTTTGGGAACAGGAACGATGTGGAAATCCGGTTTTCTTGACTATGTATATTTGTTAGAAGAGTCTTTCTTTTTTCATTGGAGGAGAGAGGATGGAAGTAATTGTAAATTGTAAAAATAAAATTACAAGGTAACGAAAATACAAGTAGATGTCAAGCAGTAAAATGTTCCTTCTTTGTATACTGTAAAGCACTCTTCAGGGTGTCTCAAATATAGATAGAGACATAGATAGGCAGACAGACGGATGGATAGATGGAAGAATAGATGTTTAGATAGATGGATAGACAGATGGCTAGACAGACTGATAGATAGATAAACAGATAAGATAGATGTTTGGATAGATAGATAGATAGATAGATAAATAAGACGGATGTTTGGATAGATAGATAAGATAGATGTTTGGATAGATGGACAGAGAGATAAGACAGATGTTTGGACAGATGGATAGATAGATAAGAGAGATATTTGGATAGATGGAGAGATAGATAAGACATATGTTTGGATAGACAGATAAGATAGATGTTTGGACAGATGGATAGATAGATGGATAATGATGGACAAATACAGATGGACAGTGAGAGAGCAGACGCATAAACAAGAACCAATCGCACTTAGACTTTTAGACCCCCTCTATCAGCGCAGGCTCCCGCCCGGCCGTGGACCATCCACACCCCGCTTCACCCAGACGCCAGCCTAGCCGGGCGAGGCGAGCGCAGCCCCAAGACGACTTTCGGGCCCCGGAACGCAAGGTGTGCGCGGGCGAGGCCAGCCCCGCGAAACCGGTTAAGTACTAGAAAACAGCGAGTCCTAACTCTCAGTGCCCGGGCGCAGACGAAGGGCTCGGCTCCGTCTCGGGCGGGGCTGGAGGACCGACCGACAAAGAGCGCCTAAGCCCGGGCCGCCAGCCCAGGCCGGCACCGGCCTCCCACAGGCGCGGCGGCTCCTTCCCGTACAAAAGGGCAGGTCGCTCCGAAGTCTGCAAAGCGCTTCCTCTCCTTGTCTACCCCGTCAGGAGGGGCCCAAAAGGCCCTTTCCATCCTGGCCTCTCAACCCCCGACTCTGAGGCGACCCCTGCACACCCCCTTTACCTCTCTCTTTCGGGGAAGAGGAAGCCCTCGGCGCACCTGGGGGCCGCCCTCCGCCCCGGGCTTCTCCCGGCAGACGGTTCAGCGCGCCCCTGCCCGAGAGACGGCGGCAACGGAGCAAGGCCCAGGCAATCGATCACGAGTGAATAGATGGGCTCCCATCCGTGCGTTCTGGTGCGATTTCTCTGCAAGCCCGCCTGGTCCCGGGACGCGTCTCTCCGAGCGCAGCGCGGTGGCGGAGAGCCGAGCCCACTCGCGCTCTTTCCCCTCCTTCTTTCTTCTCCAGAATGATTCTTGGTACGCTCACTTCCCCCCAGCGGTCCCCCCACCCCTTCCTAAACCTTGTCCTTGCTGGCATCTTCAGGGACCTGTCCGCGGTGGCCTGAGTGTGGTCCTCGGGTTACATCGCGGCTTTGCCCCCTTGTGATGTGTCACCTTAGGTAAGCCCTCTAACCTTTCGGGACCAGTTTCCCCCTTCGTCAAACGGGGGAGGTTGGAATAGGTAACATCTAAGTCTCCTAGGTCTTCTCTCTTTGGGGATGGCGGAAGGAGTGGCCCTAGGTTTCCGTCACTCAGGTAGTTTCCAAATTAAAATGTGAGAAGTCACTGACTGCTATGTATGTATGTATGCATGCATGTATGTATGCATGCATGTGTGTGTTCTGTCGTTTTCAGCTGCGTCTGACTCTTGCTTGACCCCACCGGAGATGTTCTTGGCACAGATCCTGGAGTGGTTTGCCATTTCCTTCTCCAGCTCATTTTTTATAAAGATATACATATATATATATATAAAATAAAAATAAAAAATATATGTATATTTTATAAAGATAAAGAATGAAGCCTGCCAAAGTGAAATAATAATAACTCATTTTTAGATCACTTTACAGTTTATCAATTGCTTTCCATACAACAATCTTCAGATTAAGGAAGTTCAAGTATTGTCTCCATTTTACAGGTGGAGAAACTGAAGCCCAGATAATTTATGTAATTTTTTTCACTGTCATAGAGACCCCACGAATGCTGTATAGTAAATTAGGACCTAAACTCAAGACTTTTGATACAAACATTCTTTATAAAAGGGAGTAAAAGCATTTATGGTGTAGTAGGAATATCAGCAAAGGGTTTAGCATTGTGATCCTTCTGTACTTCCCCACCTTCTCCCAACTTTTGTTACACCCTTGACGATTATCAAAGATTCAAGCATATTTGCAAGGTCTCTACGGTGAAAGGATTATTAGAAAAGGGTATGTATGCTTATCTAAGAAAACTGCACTGTGAGTGTGGAAAGTATGAGGAGGAACTCACTTGCCTGAATTTTGAAAGAGGTCAGACAAAGTTCTTTCTAATAGTAAAGATAGGAATCAAGAATCTGTGGAGAAGACTGTCTTAAGACAGTTGTTGGAGAGACCCTTTTGAGTACTACCTAGGAAAATCTGAGACAAAATGTGAAAGCAGCAGCCTGAAGAACTCTTGGGCACCATCTATTTGGATAATACCTAGTAAGAGCACTGGAGAGGATTAAAAGATTGTGCTGAAATAAAAAGATCCTTACACATCAAAATATTCATGGTAGCACTTTTTGTAGTATAAAAAAACTGGAAACAAGGTATATGCTCATTGTTTGGGGAATGGCTAAACAAATTGTGGTACATTCATGTAGTAAAATAATTACTGTACTGTAAGAAACAATGTGATGAATACAGACAAGCATGGAGAGACATATATGTGAGTTAAACAGAAACAGGAAAACAATATAAACAGTGACTACAGTAATGCAAATGGTATGAACAGATAGTCAGTACTATGAAATTAAAATAACCAAACGGCCCCAAATGAGAGATAGGAGAAGATACTTCCCCTAAAAAATACAACACTGTACAACATTAGTTCTTTGTGATGTGTAAGGTTTTGGGTTTTTTTGCTTTTTTTCTTCCCTCTTTTTAAAGTCTTTATTATAAGGATGACTCTTTAAAAAGAAGATACATAAGGGACTGAGTGGGAAAGGCAGGTGATGTGAAAACAAAATAAGTCAGTAAAAAGTTATTAACTAAACTAATAAATAGCTCTTTTGAATTCTGAATCTAAGAGAAGATTTAGCAAAAGGAGCAAAAAGAATAATGAGTATTTTCTGACCAGCAGCAAAGATGATTGAGGTTAAACAAAGGAGGTGGATAGAGAAGGAACCCTGAAGCATTTAGCAACTAGGAAGCCTTGCTCACTATAACTGATAGCAGTGGAGGCAGACTCTCATCAAATAACTGATGAGGAGTCATAGAATTATCTAGAACTCATCTTCCCTCCATCACTAAAACCAATTCCCCTCTTGACTTTATTTTTTAATGAGAATTATCTATCATCCTCCCAGGAAACAAGAGGCTCAGAACTTTGAACTTGTATTTTACTCTCCCTTCTCTATTTACAGCAATTCTCTTTCCTTCTCACCTCCTCCCTCTGGCCTGATATAACCAGGTGGTTGCTGTCTCCTTTACAATCAATCTCCCATTGGTTCATTTTTTTCAAATATCCTTTGTTCATGCCCATGTGACCTGGGTTTATACAGTGGTCTGTTAAAACTGGTTTCACTCTACAATCCTCCTTGTTTTCTGCTGTCCAGATTAAGCTTCCTAATTCCAGTTTATCTTACCTGACTCCCTGATACTGCCTCAGCAGCCCACAATAACATCCCATTGCCTAAAAGATAAAGTTTAATCTCATTTTGACATTCAAGGATTAATATAGCTCTTTTATTTCAAGTTTTAACATTCCTTTCAAGCATCATCTCTAACTATTCTCAAGCATTCATTCCAGAAAGAGGTATCAAATACCTGCTGAGGGGGACTTCCATAAGTATGGTTGCATCAGAGGTTTTCATTAGCTCAAAACAGACATTTGACAGATAAATTGAAGGAACAATATAAAATAAGAGAAAGTAAGGAATTTCTTATAATAACAACAGCAAAAAGACTTAAAAATGAGCAAGTAAATAAAAGTCCCCTGAAATAGTAAGAGAATAGTAAGAACTATCCAGAAGAGAACATGTCATGTGATGAAAATCTCCAAGGAAGAATTGATGACTTTGAACAGAAATTATAAAACATAAGCAAGGCAATGGGTACTTGGTAAAAAAAAAAAAAGAATGGGAGAAAGAAAAAAGTTCAGTGATATTACTGCAGGTTGGGAGGTCTTTGTAACAAAATATAATTGACCTGAAATACAAAGCTTGGAGAGTCCATCTAAGAATCACTGAACTTCCAGAAAAACATTATGAAACAAAAAGTATTAGCATCATGCTTACTTCAGGAAATCAGAAAAATTACCTAGAAATATAAGAATTAGAGGGTAAGGTAATCAATAGTATGCATAATCAATCAATAAACATTTGCTAGGTACTATGAACCAAGCACTGTGCTAAGTGCTAGGGATACAAAAAGAAACAAAAGGCAGTCTCTGCCCTCAGAAGAAACTTACAAACGGGGAGACAAGATACAATTTTACATATATATAAAGCAAGTTATATACAGAATAAATAGGAAATAAATAACAGAGAGAAGGCACATGAATGAAGAGGGGTTGGGGAAGGGTTCAAGTGAAAAAAAAATAGGATTTTAGTTGGGATTTGAAAGCTAGGGAGGTCAGTAGTTGGAATATAAATATTCCAGGCATAGGGGACACCCAGAAAAAACTGTCCAGAGCCAAGTGCCTTGTTTGTTGGACAGCCAAGAGGCTATTGTCACTGAATTGAAGAGTATATATCAGGGAGTAATGTATAAGACTGGAAAGGTAGGAGGGGGATTGGTTATGAAGGGCTTTGAATACTAAACAAAACATTTTGTATTTGATCCTGGAGGCAACAGGTAGCAACTGGTGTTCATCAAGAAGAGTTTGGTGGCTGAGTAGAGAAAGGATTAAAGTAGAAAAAGAGTCTAGACAGGTAAACCCACCAGTAGGCTTTTATAGTAATTCAGATGCTGACGTGATTCATACCTACATTAGAGTGGTGACAACGTCAGAAGAGAAAGAAGTATATTTAAGAGATGTTAAAAAGGTGAAATTGACAGCCTGGGAAACAGATGGAATGTGGGGTAGAGAGGGAAGAGTAAGAGATAATGAAGGATACAGGATGAGTCATAGGTTGTGAGATTCAGAGACTAGGAGGGTGGCATTGCCCTCTATAGTAATAGGCAAGGTAGGAGGGAGAGAGTTTGGGGAAAAGATAATGAGTTCTGTTTTGGACATAGTGAGTTTAATGTATTTATTGGACATCCAGTTTAAGATGTCTGAAAGGCAATTGGAGATGTGAGATTGTAGAAGTCAGCACAGAGTTTGATCTTACATCAAATAAATTAAATTAAATTACATCAATAATTTGAGAATCATCAGGATAGAGTTGGTAATTAAATCCATGAGAGCTAACAAGATCACAAAGTAAAGGACAGTTATCCCTTCCAAATCACAATTTTCCCCACCGAGGTTTTGATATATCATGAATTTGCATAAGAAATTAAATGGGAATTTTGGGAGAATTTTACAGAAGCTGAAGATGACACATGAAGGCCAGCAGATGACACAGAAAACAATCAGAAACTCAGAAAAAGTTTAGAAACTCAGAAATGCATAAAATATAGTCTATGATCAAAGACTTAACCAAACTTTACAATAAGGTACTGTAAATACCTCATAATAGAAAAAAAAAATCAGACCTCTCGTATGAAGAGAGGGTAAAAAAAATTACAGATTTTCCGGATTGTAGAGGTGCCATGCCCCTGCCCCTAAGACCCATGATGTAGAAGGGATAACTGTAGTATAGACAGAGAAGAAAAGAAGGCCCAAGAAAGAAGCCTAGAAGACACCTATAGTTAGAAGGCATGATTTAGAAGAGAATCTAACAAAGGAGACAGATAAGGAGCAGTCAGATAGGTAAGATGAGAACCAGAAAATACTGGTGTCCTACAAACTTAGAAGAGAAAATCAAGTAGAAGAGAGTGATAAAAGTGTCAGTGACTGCAGAGAGATCAAGGAGAATGAGGATTAAGAAAATACCATTTGGCTTTGGCAACTGATAGATCATTAGTGACTTTGGAGAGAGCAATTTTGGTGGAATGGTAAGTTTGGAAGCCAAACTATAAGGGGTTAAGAGAAGAGTGAGAGGAGAGTAAATAGAGGCCACATTAGGTGGCCCTTTTCAGGGAGTTTAGCTACAAAGGGCAGAAGAGATTTAGGATGATAGTGGAAACAGAAGGATCATTTGAAGTTTTTTTTTTCAGGATGAGGGAGACATGGGCATTTTTGTAGGCAGTAGGGAGGGAATAGTAGTCAGGAGGCAGGGAGAGATTGAAAATAAGTGAAAGTAGGGATGATAGATGGGGCAATCTGTTGGATAAGATGAGATGGAATGGGATTGCTTGAACAATTTCTGGGGTTAGCTTTAGTAAATAGTAAGGCAACTTCATAATGTGAAATAGGGTTGAAGAAAAAGATAGTGACAAAAGGCATCTGAGTGACAGGAGATGATGAGATTGGAGAACCACCAATACAGAACCACCCCAGGTTTAAGTCACACAAAAATATGATTGCCAAGCTTCAGAGATTACAGATCAAAAAGGAAATATTACAAGTGGACAAAAATAAGTAGATCACATACCGAGGAATGTCATGTAGAATCATGCAGGAATACTTTTCCTCAACAAAAGAAGAAAGGGGGAAGAACTGGAATACAATTTACCAAAAAGCAAAGCAAAGATATCCTGGTATCCAAGGACAATATCCTACAAAGTTGAGAATAATCCAAACATGGAGGAAATAGAACTTTTAGAAGAATTGATGACCTCTAAGCATTCCTTTTGAGAAATCTAGAGTTGAACAGTCTTGGAAATGGAAATGATTCCACAAAAGAAATTTAAGAAAGTTAAAAGAATCTACATAGCTCTGAAGAGCTAGGTGATACTTCAGTGTTTACAAATTGAAAGCAGGAAACAAGATTATTTTCCCTTGGAAGTCTCACTTAGCCTTTGAGAATCCAAGGTTATTTCTACCACTAAAAGAAGGCAGACATCAGAATAAACCTTAGTGAGCAGTTTGCTCTTATGGCATTGTGATGCTTATTCTGCTGGACTGCAAAATTTAGACCAAAATACCAACGCTGTGCCTACTATTTCTCAAAAGTTTAAAGATAAAAATCTGGTTCTAGTCACATGACTAAACACATAGTGGACAACTAATTCAGGACTAAATAAACAATAATTCACACTTCTCTCGTACTTTATAGTTTACAAAATACTTTCAAATACATCATCTCATTTGAGTTTCACAATTGTGTAAGGTCAGTAAGAAATACATTTGGTACCTTTCTGACCCACTGACAGCTTTAAAGTATTAGTCAATGAACAAGCACTTCTAAGTGTCTCCTATGTGCTAAAAATTGTCCTTGTCCTCAAAGACATTACAGTCTACTAGATGGATACGATAAACTGACAGGTAAATACAGAATATGTACATTTATCCCTGCTCAGAAATTGGCCTGTCAGGGTAAGAAGGTGGAGATAGTTTCCACTTGTATTCCACTGGCCTTGAAAGTAATTGACATCAACACTTTATTTTTGTTTCTATTTTATTTCTTTGGGGCAGGTAAGTGATACAGTGGATATAGTGCTGGACCTGGAGTCAGGAAGACTCATCTTCATGAGTTCAAATCCGACCTTAGATACTTTCTACTTGTGTGACACTGGATAAGTCACTTAAACCTTCTTCCCTCAGTTTCCTCATGTGTAAAAAGAACTGGAAAAGGAAATGGCAAACTACTCCAGTATCTTTGTCAAGAAAAGCCTAAACAGGGTCATGAAGAGTCAGACACAATTAAAAAACAACAAAATTTTATTTCTTTACTCTAACTTTAAACACCAAATAAAACGTACCATGTACATAGTAGGAGAGAAAAAAAGATTTTACATGAAAATGTGCATCCCTATTATGTACAATTTGCTTTTTTTTAAGTATATAATTAATTCAACATATAATTTTCAAGGCTATCCTGCTTCTCTCGTACTCCTTCTGGACTTCCTCCAGTTCTGTTAATTTTCTTTCTTAATGCTTCAATAGTGTTCTTTTTCTTTCATTTTTTTTTTTTGGTGGGGAGGGAACTCTACCCCTATCCCCCACTTCTTCTCACCCTACCTCACTGAAATAAAGAAAAACAAAATCCTTGTAACAAATATTCATAGTCAAATAAAATATGCATAATCAGACAAAACAAATTTGTACATTGACCATCATTTCTCCCATTGGTCTTCTGGACTGTGCTTGGTCCTTCAATTGATTAGAGTTCTTAAGGCTCTTCTTATTTCACTGAATCAGTTATTTTCTTGGTTCATCTCAACTCACTCTGCATCAGTATTAGCATTGTTTATCATCAAGCTAGAACTTTTCCCAAAGGAGGTACAAAGAAAATGATACAATGATACATCCCATTTTTGTAAATAGCATCTTAAGCTATTTCATTGTAAAACAATACTCTCCATGGGCAATGACTTGACAATTTTTTCTTAGATACCACTTGAGCAACAGATAGAATAAAATAAAGGAAAATAAACTGACAATGTAATTAATTACATAATTAGTCTGAATTTTAGAAAGGCCACACTGTGTAGTAAAAAAAATCTTTGAATTTAGAATAAAAGGGTCTAGATGTGAATCCTATTTTTGACTGACCTAAGTTGCTGAGACTCAGTTTCCTTATATTCAAAATAGAGATAATAAGACTCACACTCTCTGCCTTCCTCATAGAATGGTTGTGAAGGAAGTGTTTTGTAAAACCTGAGGTACTACACAAATGTAAGGTTTTTTCCCCTAAATTATAAACCCCATGATTGTCTTATCCAAACTTTGCCTCGCTTGTGGCACTTAACTTTTCTATACACAATAGGTTATTAAATACTACAGTCTTCACTGAGCTCAATGTGAGAAGCTCCTATCTACATCACAATCAGTACAAACCATAGCCTCTTCTTCAGCAATGCCTCCTTTTGGTTATTTCTGTGCACATGACTCATGGGTTCTGACCCCATCCACTGAAAATGTTTTCTGCCTGGATCCAGCTGTTACAATTTTCTCAGCCCTCTCTGATCATAGTCTAGCAAAGCAGTTTGATGAATGGAACATATTATGAAACATTTCAAAAGTTAATGTAAACTCTCAGTCAACATTTTTACAGTAACCATAACTAATAATCCCCAAGGCAAGATTTAGTCTTTTTTCTCTCTGGCTGCTCCTGACCTATGGGAAGATAAACCTGAAGGATTAAAGAGAGATTTAATGAGACATTATAATACACAGAACAAAAGGAAGTTCAGAAGGGGACACTGACAAATAGGACGTTTTTGTTACTACCATGTTAAATTTAACATATTTAAAAAAACAAATTGTATGTAACAAGTTCAATTTTATGCAATCCTCTTTTCTTCTTTGAATGTTGAAGTGTTTGTGTTTAGTAAGTTCATAATGTAGCCCATAGAAACTCTGGGGATCCTTGATCCTACTCCCATTTTTACAGATAGATCTCAGGTCTTGTAAAAAGATTACATATCCATCCCACCCCCCACCTCAGAGTTTGAGGAAAATCCAGGAGGTAATTCTCTAAAGACATCAGCTCAAACCTCCACCAGCATGCTTCTTCCACCCCTGAGGTTATCAGTTGAGAATCATTTTAGTCAACCAGCCTTATGTAACTTTTACATATTTACTAAGTTGGCACAATTAGCCAAGTTTGTAGAAAACATCTCCATAAAAGTCTGTGGACATACTATCCCACAAATATATAGAGTTCAGGGGAAAGTAAACTTAAGCTTAGGGAGCAAATGTTGCAAAGAGGTAGATTAGAGCTCTGGGTTTGATTTCTAAGCTATTTGTGGTGCTATGAATCTATGCTCAATTTGCCTTTGGCTCCCAATGCAGACCCTGCCATCAGCTGATCTGGGGATACCAAAGAACACAAACAGGAAGATGAGAAGTCCAGCATCCTCCAGACCCTTCAAAGTCCATAAGGTCCTCCTCTGACCAAGGTTTAACCTCAAGTTTCTCCTTCCAGTGCCCATGGTTCTTCCTCAAAGAGTCTTGTTTTAAATGTTCCAACCCCTCAAATTCCTCTAGTTTTAAGCAAGCTTGATAATTATAGATGATTCCTGGAATGTGACCAAGTTTCTGTGCAATGTCACTTGAATTCAAAGGAATTTTTTCATTTATTGTAAATCTGGGATTATTAACTTTGTGTGTGTGTGTGTGTGTGTGTGTGTGTGTTGTAGACTCCTTTCGAAGTTTGACAAAACCTATGGGCTCCTTAACATAATGTTTTAAAATAAGGAAATTTCATTTAGAGGTTAGTGGTGCAACTTTTCTTCCCATTCTGTTTCACAAACTTAACTGAAATCTAGCCATAGGTCTAACGCCTACAATTGAGACTGATTGATTGTTTCTTTTTTTTTTTTTTACTTTAAGAGGGTAGCATGATTTGAATAAATCAGTCAGCCTCACCCTGACAATAATTAAAAAAAGGAAAATAAGGAATATAGTAAATCTGGGAAGTTCAGTGGTTTATAATAAACCTCCTTTATATACACAAAATGAATGGAAATTATCTCAGACACTGGCTGTATTTTCTAGGGAAGCTAGCAGCTGCCAACTAGGTTGTGCTGGGCCAGATAATTTCTGCAACTCTGGGCCATGACTTTACCAATGAAGTTGCAGGATAGGATCTCAGCAACCCTATCTGGCTACTCCCATTCTGAATTGTCTTTTTGTTGTCATTAATAAAGCACAGGAGGATAAGCAGAAAGTGCTCAAAGCCCACTAGGCTGAGAACAGAGGCAGCAGCTGGTGGTTGCCAGATGGCAATGAAATAATAAAAAATGCTGTGGTACAGGACAAAGAAGCAAAGAACCTGAGACTCATTTTCTCCGCCTTAACCCAGATTTGAGCACATTGTTGTAATCAAAGTCTTTCATGTGGAAAAGGGATCAGAACTAGAACCAGTAGCTAGAAGCTATAAAAAGACTTTTAAAAAAAGGTTTTATTGATGCCTGTTTTTATATTACATTAAAAACTTGATATATTTCCATTCCTTTTCCTCCTTGTGACCAAGAAAACCTGTTGGGGGAAGGGGAGGACATATCTCACATTGAATACAACATTCTGTACCTGTAGTCCTTCACTTCTCTGTACAGAAGAGAGAAAAAAAATATGTTATCACCTCTCCAGGGTAGCAGATTTTGACTGCATATAAAGAACTCTCCAACACATTGCTTTGCAACTATGGAATGAGCAACTTCATGAGGCAATGAGTTCCCTATTACATCTTGGTTTAAAGCCTACAAATTATCCTTTTTTCTGATGTGCAAAAAAAAGAGGAGACTTTTCTCCCAAGGTTTTATTCAAACAAATTTTATTTCTATTCACATTTATTTTGCTTTTCATGGTAGATATTACACACATACACACACACACACACACACACACACACACATATCCCTTCTTTATTTCCAAACAATCCAAAATATTTACCAAACAATCGAATATTTGGTTGCTTTTTAGGTGCTTCTAAATTAGTGTATATTGTTAATATCCTTCCTGATCAGTCTTGATGCCAAGCCTCCGATTGTATATCCATAGAGGACTCTCTAAGTGACTAAGAAATGGCAAGGTTCAAGGTAAGTCAAGGAATAGGCAGAGGTTCAGGACTAGTTGTTTGATCCCAGTCTAGTTTGTTACAGACCAAGGCTTAGATTCAAGTTCAGGAAAATTGAGGAAGAAGAGAAGGTGACTGGATCCAAGTCTTGCAAATAAAGTCAGTGTCTTGGAGATGTGGGAGATGTGGGAGATGAGGCTGAGAGCAACAAGAAGAGACGAGAGACCAGATGCTGTTTCAGAATTGGCTTGGAACCAGCTGGAGAGTTATATAATTTCTCTCTTAATGAAGTATTGAGTTATATACCCTTGGATAATAAGGAAGCTTAGGCAAGGCTTTGTTGCAGTTAGAGCAAGAGAGTTTCATTGAATGGTTTAGTAATTGGATCTTCAGAATCCAATGAGATGAAGGATATATCCTCTGGAAATTGGATGATTTCTGGAAACCTATAAAATGCCTGAACTCTTCATTATTTGGAATCTTCAGGATTCCTTCCCAAGACTAGTATCAAGTCTATGATCAAACACTCACTAAACATGAGTATCCTCCATGCCTCCTAGGCCCTCTTTGCTTGGTGATCTCAGTTTCTATGGAAACTGTGGACCTCTCTATGTGGACCTCTCTGTCTGCTTTGCTAGATTTTTATCCAGATTGTACTCACCTCTCCTGATCCTGGGCATTTTTGATGACTGTCTCTTCTCTGAACTGCCCCTCATCATCTCCACTTCCTGGCTTCCCTAGCTACCTGCAAATCTCGGCTAAAGACTCACTTTAAACAGGAAGCTTTTGCTAGTCCTCCTTAATCTTAATGCCTCTATTCAGAGACTACCTCCAGTTTATCCCCTGTGCATCTTGTATGTATGTACACACTTGTTTACATGTTGTCTATCTTAATAGACTATGAACTCCTTGAGAGCAGAGATTGATGGGCTTTTTGTTTTTGTAGACAGGCTTGATTGGAGTGTTGTAATAGTTGGTGTTGAGAATGGACCAATGCTGAGAAAGTCCATAATAGGGCAGAAACTAGGCAGAATCAGTGTCTGATGCAGTATACCAACATAAAGTTCAAATGGGTACCTGGTTCTCAGTATCCCAGAGCATGGCAAGGGCTCCCAGAGGCAAAACTGCCTCCAGGGATGAGACTGACTGTAGGTTGACTAGGGTTCACCAAGACCTCCTTTCAAGGTCCTTCAACTTGAGTCACTGGTCACTGACTAAATAGACAGGTATGAATAGCCTTTTGGGACTCAGGAACACATTCCCCTCCCTCTCCAGCTGGTTCAGAGGGTAGAGAAGAAGGGCGCCTGCAGAGAAAGAACTCATGGGGGCTAAATGGAACACAGTGTCTAGTACATGGGAGACATTTCCTAAATGTCTGTTAACTTGATTTGCTGATTCCTGACTTCTGTTATTTAATCCATTCAGTTCATGCCAACAAACATTTATGAAGGGTCTACCATATCCCAGGCATGGTGCTAGGCACTGCGGATACAGACAAAAATGAAACCATCTCTGCCCTTAAGGAGTGTAAATTCTATTGTAATGAACTATGAAAAATTCTTCTGTAATATAGAGGATTATTGTTTTTCCTCCAAGATTGTGCTTAGGCGAAGATAATATTTTGTTCCGCCAAGATCAATCTTGCCACAATCTTCTACTTGGCTTAATAAGCTAATGAGTCCCTCTGGGCTCAACAGGGCAGCTTTATTCAAATTAATTGGGGCTGATATTCAGAGAAAGAAGACTGACAGGGGGAGCTAAATACTCATGTGACATTAACATTTCTGGGGGGAGGAAGATTTTACTGTTCTATTTACTGCTACATTTTCTTTCTTTATACACCACTTCTTGCACTCAAGTCACATTTGGTAATATAAGGCAGCCTTCTGATTATACCTACCACATGTCTTTCCATTGTCCTTTAGGCCTGCTGCCATTTTGATTTTCTGAACTGTATATGATCCACCACTGAATCTCTCCTCTGATGCCACATCATAGTATGGAGGCCACCCTGGGTTTTAAAAGTTATATCAGTTCAGCATCAGCACTGGCAGGACTTCTCATGCTGGTGCTAGAAAACTTCAACTTTGGTCTTGATGACAGACCCCAAGTCAATCATTCAAGGCCCAGCACAGCTAAGGCATATCATCAGAAGGTTGGCTATCAGAGGATGAAATCTGTTGGCCACACTCATTAAGATATAATTACTCAAATATGATTCCTGTTGGTGGGAGAATCATTCTTATCTGTATAGAAGTGTGAGATACAGGAAAGAGCCCTTGATTTGGAGTTAGGAATCAAATTCAAATCCTATTCCAGATACTTGTTAGCAATGTCACCTTGGGCAGCTTGCTTCATATTTCTGAGCTTCAGTTACCCCTTCTGTAAAAAAGAAAGGGTAGAGAATAATAAGAGCACCTACCTTGTAGAGTTATTGAGATCAAATGAAATGATCTAACTAAAGTGCTTGGTAAACCTCAAAACATTATATAAACATCAGCTATTACTATTAAATATCATAACTTCTAGAAAATGAAATTTTCCAGGTATTCCCTATCCATGATTATATTCTTATAGTATAATAGCTTTCTGGTCCACAGATTTTAGGGGTATGCCTTTCAGGTATATTAAGATAGAGTCAGAATACTATAGCACTATAAGAAATGATGAGCCGGCAGACTTCAGAAAACCTGGAAAGACTTACATGAACTGATGCTGAGTGAAGTGAGCAGAACCAGAAGAACCAGTACACAGTAATAGCAACACCGTGCAATAATTAACTATGATACATTTATCTCTTCTCACAACACAGTGATCCAAGACAATTCCAAAGGAATAGATGGAAAATGCTATCCAAATCCAAAGAAAGAACTATGAAGTCTGAATGCAGATCAAAGCATATTATTACCACTTTTTCTGTCTCATGGTTTTACCCTATTATTCTGATTCTTCTTTCACAACATGACTAATGTGGAAATATGATTAATATGATTGTACATGTATAACCTGTGTCATATTGCTTGTTGTCTTGGGGAAGTGAGAAGGGCGGGAGAAAAATTTGTAACTCAGAATTTTATAGAAGTGTATGTTGAGAGGGCAAAGCCAAGGTGGTGGAGTCAAAGCAGAGACTTGCTTGAGCTCTCCCCCAATCCCCTACAAAAAATGACTTTAAACAAATTCTAGAGCAGCAGAACCCACAAGATAACAGAATGAAACAAATTTCCAGCCCAAGACAACCTGGAAGGTCAACAGGAAAGATCTGTTACGCTAATCTGAGAGGGGGCAACAGTCCAATGTGTGCCCTGTCAGCACAGATGGGGCACTAGCAAACCTGGAGCATATCTCAGGGGACTGAATCAGTAGCAGTTGTGATGGTTTCCAGACTTTTCAACCCACAAACACCAAAGACAACCTTAAAAGTCAGTAGGAAAGATCTAGCAGATCTGGATGAGAGAAGAGCACAGTCCAGCCCCAGCCCCAGGGCAGTGGCTGCTGCTTCTACAGTTCTTGGCCCACAGATGGTAGGGGAATGAAGTGGCTGATCAGAGGGGAATGGCAGGGATCTTCTTTCTGGCACTGTGGCAGGATTCTCTTGCTTTGCCCATGCCTGGATCTGGGTCGCAGTCTTGGATCAAGGAGGCACACTGGCATGGCAGAGCTTGCAGCAGCAGTGAGAGGGAACCATCCTCACAGTTCCAAAGCAGAGAAGAGTTGTCACTAACAGACCAGAGCACAGGCCAGGACAGGAGTAAACACCTCTCCTTTGATCATATCCCTAGAAGTACCAGTGAAAGCTGTATAAAACCCCTGAACCTTGGGACAGTTTGCCCCCCACCCTGGAAGCAGAGCTCTACCTTAACAAAGAGCTAAAAAGTCAAGTAATTGGCTGAAAAAATGAGCAAACAATGGAAAAAAACCTCAGACTATAGAATCTTATTTTGGTGACAAAGATCAAAACATATAACTAGAAGAAGACAACAAAGTCAAAGCTCCTACATCCAAAGCCTCCAAGAAAAGTATGAATTGGTAACAGGCTTTGGAAGAGCTCAAAAAGGATTTTGAAAATCAAGTAAGAGAAGTAAGGGAAAAATGGGAAGAGAAATGAGAGTGATGCAAGAAAATCATGAAAAATGAGTCAACAGCTTGCTAAAGGATACCCAAAAAATACTGAAGAAAATAACACCTTAAAAAATAGACTAACCCAAATGGAAAAAGAGGTCCAAAAAGCCAATGAGGAAGAAAATGTCTTAAAAAGCAGAAGTGGCCAAATGGAAAAGGAGGTCCAAAAGCTCACTGAAGAAAATAATTCCTTCAAAATTAGAATGCAACAAATGGAAGCTAATGACTTTATGAGAAATCAAGAGATTATACTATGAAAAAAATAGAAAACAATGAGAAAGATCTCATTGGAAAAACCACTGATCTGGAAAATAGAACCAGTAGAGATAATTTTAAAATTATTGGACTGTCTGAAAGCCTTGATCAAAAAAAGAGCCTAGACATTATCTTTCAAGAAATTATCAAGGAAAACTGTCCTGATATTCTAGAACCAAAGAGCAAAACAGAAATTGAAAGAACCCACTAATCACCTCCTTAAAATAGATCCCAAAAGAAAAACTCCTAGGAATATTGTAGCCAAATTCCAGAGTTCTCAGATCAAAGAGAAAATATTGCAAGCAGTCAAGTATTGTGGAAACACAATCAAGATCACACAAGATTTAGCAGCTTCTACTTTAAAGGATTGAATGGCTTGGAATATGATATTCCAGAGGTCAAAGGAGCTAGGATTAAAACCAAGAATCGCCTACCCAGCAAAACTGAGTATCATACTTAAGTGGGGAAAAATATACATTCAATGAAATAGAATACTTTCAAGCATTCTTGATGAAAAGACTAGAGGTCAGTAGAAAATTTGAATACAAGACTCAAGAGAAGCATGAAAAGGTAAGCAAGAAAGAGAAATCACATTCCTACATGGAAAGATGATATTTGTAACTCGTGACCTTTCCTAGAATACAGAGGGCACAGGGTGAGTTGAATATGAAGGAATTATATCTAAAAAAATGAAATCAAGGATTGAGAGGAATGTACTGGGAAAAGGAGAAATGGAGAGGTAGAATGGAGTAAATTATCTCACATAAAAGAGGCAAGAAAAAGCTTTTACAGTGGAGGGAAAGAGTAGGGAGGTGAGAGGGAATGAGTAAACCTTACTCTAATTGGATTTGGCTTAAGGAGGGAATAACATACATACTCAATTGGGTATGGAAATCTGTCTTATCCTACAGGAAAGTAGGGGGGAAGGGGATGAGAAAGGGGGAATGATAGAAGGGAAGGCATATTACGGGAGGGGATAATCAAAAGCAAACATTTCTGAGGAAGGACAAGGTCAAAGGAGAAAATAGAATAAATGAGGGGGGTTAGCATGAAGAGAAATATAGTCTTTCACAACATGACTGTTAAGGAACTGTTTTGTATGACTGCACAAGTATAGCCTATATTGAATTGCTTGCCTTCTCAGTGTGGGTGGGTGGGGAATGAAGAGGGAAGAATTTGGAACTAAAAGTTTTAAAAATGAATGTTGAAGATTGGTTTTACATGCAACTGGGAAATAAGATATACAGGGTGATAAAAGGGAAGGCAAATTGGGGGAAGGGATAATCAGAATATAAACCATGTTGGGGTTGGGGAGGGGAGAGATGGGAAGAAAATTTGGAACTTAAAACTTGTGGAAGTCAGTGTTGAAAACCTAAAAATAAATTAGATAAATATTGGGATAAAAATCTGAATGTTGAAAACTATCTTTACATGTAATTGGAAAAAAATGCAATGGGGGGAGAAGAACCAGGATCAGTTACTTATACAAATGGAAACATGCAATTTATTCATTTAAATGGTTGGGTTAAGTTAAATAGTTGTTGCCTGTTCTCCTCAGAATTCCCTCCCTCCTTGCCTTCTTCTCTCCTTCTTTTCTTCCTCCCTCACCTCTTTATGTGCATGGCAATCATACCGTTACCTGCAGGTGCTCTGCTGAAAGAAATTTCAGTTTTGATTGCTGAAACCTTGCAAGATATCTTAGGGTTTATGGGCTAGATTTCTTTTTTTTTAGGTTCATGCCTTAAGCCTTAATCATTCTGGCTCTCATTGACTGTCCAACAATAGGTCCCAGCCTAAGCCTCACTTGGTCATTATTTGAGCTCTGATGGCTCCCAGTGAATGTAAATAGCAATTGTTTCTGTTTTGGCCAGAAACCCTGAGGGTCTTCCCCTTCCAGATTGATTTTTTTTTTTTTTTTTGCTAAGAGGCCATTCTTAGCCTCATTTCTTCCCTAGCCTTAATCACTGAATGAACATTGTGCCTGTCAAACTGAAACCTATTAAGTACCTAAGCTTAAAAAGGTCATGGTTTCCCCCTGTATCTGGGGCTATTGTCCTGATCTGTTTTGTGTTTGTCCTTTGTTCTTGAAGAGGACCATGACATCAAGATGATGACATGACTTGTAGTTGACTTTGATTTGAGTGGAGGGCTGTGCAAGGTCATCAACCTCACCTTCTTCTCCTGAGCCATCTGGGTTCAGTGGCATGATATTCATCAGGATGACTGGAGATGGCCCAGGATGCAATGTGAGACCCTGGTCCTTTCAGGCCTAGGTCCTACCACAATCTTACTTTGAGTGAAATACACCCATTCAATAAATAGGTTTCTTTAAGTTACTCAAGGAAGGCCCCCTTTAATCAAAAACAAATAGGGAAGACCCTCAGGGTTCCTGGGTAAAAGCGAAACAATTACTATTTAGCTTCTGGGGCCCTTGTCCTGATCTGTATCTGGGGCCAGGTGACTCCAGGGGAGAAAATGAGGTGAATTTGCCCAGCCCTCCCTCACTTAAATCCAGTTCACTTGCAAGTCATGACATCAGCTTCCTATTGTCATGGTCCTCCTCCAGAATGAAAAACAACAATCAAGGCAGTATATATTATATCCATATCAGCACCTCCAGTGGAGCTAGATGACTAGGCTTGGCAGAATCCCCTCGTTTCTGCTCTTTTCCCAATTGTTCTTTCAGCATCATGAATCCTTCTGGGGCCAAATGGCCAGCTTTATTCAGATTACTTGGGGCTGACATTCAGAGTAAGAAAACTGACATAGAGAGCCAAGTACTCATGTGTACTTGAGGCATTTCAGGGAGAGGAAAAGGTTTTACTGTTGCTGCAATTTTTACTGTCTCTGCATGCTGCTTCTTGCACTCAAGTCATTTTTGGTAATATGAGACCTGCCATTCCCTTGTTCTTTGGGCCGGCTGCCATTTTAATTTTCCTATTTCTTAGTATTTTGTGATTTGCAGTCCTATGGCATCACTGGGAGAATCTAGGGTTAAAAATACAAGTTTTGACAACAGAGGGAAACTTGGCTGAAATTTCTGCAATTTCCAAAATGCTATCCAGTTTACTAACATCTTCCTATTGACCTAGGTAGCAAGGTGGTGCAGTGGATAGAGCACCAGGCCTGGTATCAGGAGAGACCTAAGTTCAAATCCAGCCTTAAGCATTTATAGCTGTGTAACTCCGGACAAGTCACTTGATTTCAGTTTATCAACTGTAAAATCAAGATAATGATAACATCTGCCTCCCTGAGTGGTTGTGAGGAACAAATGAGATAGTATTTACAAAGTACTTAGCACATTGCCTGGCACATAGTAGACACCTAATAAAAGCTTTTTCCTTCCTATTCAATTCTCTGAGCAGTAACCTGTCCACCTGTAGTAGCTAAAGTACTAATGGACCAAGTAAATGTACTTTTCATCCATGCAACTGCATGTCACAATCTGGGTAATTTGCATTTTTCATTCATTTGGTTTTTTCCATGTAGGGTGCTAGATAGACTTCTTTCCAGTGACCAGTGTTCTAAGGCTTGGTACAATCAGCATGTTATCTACAAGCAGGATCATTTAAAGAACCTAACCATCCATCAGCAGATATCAGTAATTTTTTAATTTTAATAATATTTTATTTTCCCCAATTACATGCTAAGACAATTTTAACATTTTAGATAAATCTCATTATTAACATTAGTTCATTAGTTAATTATTAACATCATACCAGGAAAAAAATATAAACTAATAGAATAATAGGTTCTCATGGAATTCATAACAAAGGATTAATCAGAATGGGGACAAATTGCAGTCATCTCTGGGAATGTGGGAAAGGGTCTGAAGTTTCTACTGCAATGCAATATAAAATCCTTGTTATTTGTAGTTATTTATTCATTTCAAAAGTAAATTTACATAATGCATGCATTTTCTAGAATTAGGGTAAAAATGCAAGATCAGAAGAAAGTGATATTTCAGAGAACAACACAACTGTACAATGAGATACCAGTATCTCAGAGGGAAAATTTGGATTAAATGTAAACGTTCAGGTGCTTATAGTAAAATGTATTTTACCTATGAAGCAGAAACGGAAAAGCTAGCTAAGGAGAGTTAAACAGTCTGTTTCAGATTTCAGGCACTTTATAATGGTCTTGAAAACTGATTTGTGAAAAGAACCTAATAAAAAAGGTGCCTGTCTAAACTGAATGAGAATTTCAGGTCTCTTCCAGGTCTAAAGTGCTAGACTATGAATATATGACTATGTTCTTTTACTCCTTCCTTTTTTTTTTCTTCATTCCCTTTTTCATTTCCATGATTTTAATAAGTGACAGCTTTGCTGACCCAGAATACTTGACACTGTAGTTTTGAAACAACAAACCCTAGTTCTTCAATTTCCTTTTATTTTTCCCCTTCTTGTGTCAGACTCTATTGTTTACCAATATTTGGACAGGCCAGGTACCTGCCTCCCTGAAGAGATCTGGCTGCTTGATCTTGGACTGCTTCTATAGCAATTCTCCTATGGCATATCAGATGCTCAACTACAAATAGCCTTTGGGACCTAGGAGTTTGATATGTCCCTTATGTATTTTATGAGCTGCTTAGGCCCACTATCAGCATTACTGCTTTTTACCTCAGAAATTCACCTCAGTTTTCTCAAGTCTTCTTTTCTAGACTCACTAGTTCCAAATATTACTATGCAGAATGCTAGTCCCTAAAAGGAAGGAACTCAGAGACAAGACTTTGGTAAGAGAGAACATTTATCTCATTTCTTTGTACTTCCCCATTTCCTTTTAAATGATCCATTATATAATCACTATTTCAATATCCTAAAACAGTGCATATTCTATATTATGTGTATGTGCATGAATATCCCTTAGAACAAAAATGTTTCTCTCTTTCCATTTCACTTCTTTCCTTTAGATTTATTTCATAGGGATCCCCAAGCCAGAACAAAATAAATATTAACAGCTGACTGATAGCATGTTAATCAATTATATCATTAATAACTACATAATCTCAACAGTTTGAGGCACAAAATGACAAAGGATTGATATCTCATCCTGTCACATTTTGATTTTCTTCAAAATTTTTTGCCCATATCTTATTTATTCAATATAACATGTTATCTATTGAGCATTGATCCAAATCAGTCTCCCTATCTTTGCACTGGCTCTTCCCCATTCCTGAAATGCACTCCCCTTTCTCTCTGCTTGTTATTTTTAGCTTCCTTCATGATCCATCCAGGTTGAGCAGGACCTTTTACATAAAGCCTTTCCTGGTACCCCCCCCAGATGCTACTGCTCTGCCCTCCAAAATTACCCTATATGGAGAGAGGCAATGGTGTAAAGCAAATACAGGTCTGGCCTCAGATGCTTGAAGATGTGCATTCATGAAACTACTCAAGTCTCTAGGCAATTATCTGACTGTAAGTTACAAAGAAGATACCAACATGCTTTGGTAGAGGGAATTTCCTCCTCTGGGAGGTTCTTACACCAATGAAATATGGTTTCATACAAAATTTCTTTGTATGAGTGAATGGAAAAAATAAAGCCCTGAGGTTATAGAGACAGCTAGTGGCATAGTGCTTAGAACATTGGGCCTAGATTTGGGAATATCTGAGTTCAAATTCAATCTCAGACACTTACTAGATGTGTGACTCTGATCAAGTCACTTAACCTGTTTGCCTCAGTTTCCTTAACTACAAAATAGGGATAATTGCACATCAAAGGGTTGTTGTTAA
>CM053771.1:272592491-272628760 GCA_028658325.1 Potorous gilbertii | reverse complement strand
TTTCCCTTATAAGTAGGAAATCAAAATAGTCCCTGCTCTCAAAGAGCAGGATGCATCTCTTTTAATATTATTTCCAATGTTCTATCCCATATTATATGGGTAAGATCACATTCATTCCTGATGTTGAACCACTGGGTCTGTACCCAAGGAGTTTGGTGATGAGAGCTCTCTTTTCCAGGTCTTCATTAGTTGTGGCTGCTGGGGAAACCTTTGCTTTAGCACTTTCACAGACAGTTGCCAGGTTGTATTCTTCCTTACAGGCTGATTCCCTGGATAATGGCTGAGGAGCTGGAGCTGGAAACAGGATTTGGTGATATGGGGACATTTCTTTTGGACTCATGGATCTAGGCTGGCTCCATTGTCACTGAGAGATTTTGAGGAAAGGTGGTAGTCAAGTTGGTCATGGTTTGATCTGCCTGGCACATGTCTACATGCCTGGACTCTTCTACAGAATGCCTTGCTGCTTCAATTAGCCTGGCTTGCCTGTATGTTGGTAAAAATTGGTTGGTAATTGTATATACTTATTTATGTATATGTGGTGTCTCCTAAAAGAATGAGGGCAGGAACTATTTCATTTTTATCTTTGCATCATCCCCTGGCACATATCATGTAGTGCCATAGTAGGAGCTTGGCTTATGAGTGATGGATTGGTTGAAATGAAGATAAAAATTAATACCCAATTTATGAATTTATGGATAGATAAAAATGTCATTGTGTACAACTACAGTTGTAACCTAACCTATTACTGTTGATTGAAAAAATGGATAAAATTAAAGACAATCTGATTCTCACCATATTTTGAAAAACTATCCAATGTAAGGCACTAATTATGTTAAAGGAACCAAAAGAACAAAAAAACCATCCTTCCTACTTGAGCTCCCATGGTGATCAAAGGCAAAAGTAATTTAAAGTATAAGTTGGTATGTAAAATGTTATGAAGAGAATTATGATAGAGTGAGTAATACTGCCTTACAAAACCAGAAAAAGAAGTAGAGAAGACAAGCCTCTATAATCTTTGATGTGAGTCTCACCTTAAGCCAGATAATTCTGAGAATATTTGTAGATGAAATTACAAAGGGAATAATAAATCTCCCTAAGTTTCTGGTCTTGGTTTTAAATTACTTCTCTTCATGAACTCTGTGTTCCAGTCAAACTGAATTATTAGAGAATCCCTGAATTTGATGTGCCATCTCTCACCTCCATCCTCTGAGTATGTGTGTCAAGAATCAAGATAGGAACTGGGCCAATCATTTCATTGACAAAGGGAAATCCTTCCCGGACAAGGAAATTCCCTCTATTATTACAGGTTGACACCTTGCCCACAATTCACAGCCTTAGCAATGGTGTCAAACTCAAATAAAAATGGGCTATTAAACCATAGGATCCCTACAGGTATATATTGACTTGAAAAATCGCACATTAACATTATATTTTATTTTGCTAAATTTTTACCAATTACATTTTAAAATATTTTATAAAGTTCTATTGATATTATCTGTTTCTTACATCACCAAAGTATCCCATATCCCATACAACAAACAGTATTTTTTAGAGAGTAAGAAAAGCACAACTGATCAATATACTCAGAAAGTCAGAAGATGTGTGCATTTTTATCTGGTTTAAGCCACTACAGGGAGTGTTGTAGGCAATATACAAACCCAGGTCAGGATTCTATCCCTCTCCTAATAAGTACCATACAGAGAGAAATATGATTTCCAGAAGTCTGACATTGTCACATCAATCAATCACTAAGCATGTATTAAGCATCTACTATGTGCCAAGAATGTTTTGCTACTCTGGGGTTACAAGTACAAACAATGAAACAATTCCTGCTAATGCTTACATCCTAATTATTCAGTTGTGTCCAACTCTTGTGACCCCCTTTGGGACATTCTTGACAAAGATACTGGAATGGTTTGCCATGTCCTTCTCCAGCTCATGACAGATAAGGAATTGAGTCTAAGAGGGTTAAATGACTTGCCCAGGGTCAAACAGCTAGTAAGTGTCAAAGGTCACATTTGAACACAGGGAGATGAGTCTTCCTGACTCCAGGCCCAGCACTCTATCTGCTGAATCAGTGTGTTGTCCCTTACATAATAGGAGAGGACAGAAAGTACATATCAAAATATATACAGTATAAATGTAAAGTTAATAAATAAAAACATATGTAAAGTACCTAAATATAAGGTAGTTTGGAAGGGACAACATTAGCAGGATCAGGAAGATTTTGCAAAGAAGATGGTGTGTGAACCACATCTTAAAGGAAGAGGGGTATTCTATCAGACAGAGAGGTAAGGAAAGACTACATTAGAGGTTTAGTGAATATCTTCAGTAAAATGGAAATAGAAGGATTCCTTTTAGATTTCAATGTCCTTCAACTGCTCCCATTTGCAAATGATATCACCCTGATTGCAAAATTCTGGCATCAAGAGCTATGGACAGATAGCTCTCAGACCAAGAGGGAGAAGCAGATGTTGGCAGAGTTGGGTAGAGAATAGAACAAGAAATTGAGGACCTATTCTAAAGTAGTAGGAAGCAATGTAGATTCAATGACTGCCTTTAAAGTGGAGGGAGGAAGCACTGAAAGATGAAAAGAGAGCTAGTATTTGTGGTGAAAGGGATTTTAGTTGAATGTGCTGTAAACTTAAAAAGTACAACTGAGGACTCAGTCCAATGAGAGGATTGATTTCAGTGGTTGTATCAGGAAGTGGGTGATTGTTAGAACAAGTGTAGATCTTTCTTTCTTAGCAACCTGTGTCTTGAGACCTAAACTTTTCAAGGAAGAACAGTGACCTGGAATGTGGTACCTCCCTTGATGTGGGGCTACCAGCAAGGTGTGACCTATAAGAACTTATAAGAAGAACAATATCCTGTTGCATGTCAGAATCATGGGTTTCAGTGCTCCTCTTGGTTTTCAAATGCTCCCATTTGCTGACTGAAAAATTCTCATGTATATGAAGAGATTGCTGGCTGAAGAGGGGAAGAACTACAGGGTAATCTAAGGAAGCATGACATCTAAAACACAAGACCCCTTCAGTAAAATCTAAGTTCATTAAAACACGAGTATTCATATAAATTAGTAATACACCAATAAAAAACTAAGTGGACTGACTTTGTGCAGATTTTGACATTCAGCAGACAGGCAGCTCTTTGAGTTAATTTATCAGGATAAACTATATCTTGGACAAGTGCTTGGACAAACTGAGTGAAATCAGAATTGACGTGTGATCCTGTGGGATCACCTTTTGGCAATGGTCCAATTCTGAGAGGAGAGACAAAGACAGAAACAGATAGAAACAAAAACAGATTGGGAGACAGAAACAGAGAGACAGACAAACATAAACAGACATCAAGACTCAGATAGGGAAAGATGGGAGGGGAGTGAGGTTAAAAGGAGATGCAAAGGAGAGGAGAGATTGACTTTGGGAGGTTTCAGATATGTAAAAGAGCCAACACCTTGCCTCGTCCCAGATTTCCAGCTTATCTCAATAATGCCCTCTCACTCCCACTGGCAAAGCTCGTTCACTCTGTATTTTCTGGTATGTTCTAATCTTCAATACTTCTCTGATTTCTCTTCCCTATCTGGTTGGATAAATGGGTTTACTCACTATTTAACATTTGTGGCAGTCTTTTGTGTAACTAATTTTTTTGTGTAAGCTTTTGATGGGAAGAAGTCATGCCAGGCATGAGCCTGGATTATTGTTGTTGTGAATCTTGTGTGACCACAGCACACCAGGGCAGTCCGCTGAGTTTTCTTTGACAAAGACATTGGGCTAGTTTGCCATATCCTTCTTCAGTTGATTCATGAAAACAGGTTAAGTGATCTGTGTGTCACACAGGTGGTAAGTGTCTGCCAAATATGAATTCATGTTTTCCTGACTCTAGATTCAGCATTCTACCCACTGAACCACCTAGCTGCCAAGCTTAGGCTACCCTTCATCTTTAAGAGACAGTAACCACTAATATGGAAATGTTTTGCATGGCTTCATATGCATAATGGGTATTCTGTATTTTGCCTCTACCTCTATTGGAGGTAGGAATACAATTTGGAACTGACTGAAATTACAAATGAAAATTTTTAAAGAGAGATAGCAACCACCTACCCTTCCTGGAGGTGGGAAGTCCACAGGTTTTATGCAATATACATGTTTTCAGACTTTTTCAATGTGTTGATCCATTGTGGCTCTTTTTTTTTTCCTCTTAAAAAATACCATTTGTCATATGGGATGGCTCTCTGGAAGGAATACTTAGGAATATGATGGTGTAAGAAACAGAAAACATTGTAAAAAAAAAAAACAACTTTTTTTTTAACTAGGAGAGTGACTTGAATCTTTAAAGAAAATATGCCTGTCGACCAGCAATATTTAGATGGAGAAAGAAGATAGATACAATTCTAGTCAGTATCTCCTCTCAGAATAGAGCTGCCAGCTTCAAGGATCCTTTTCTGTTCCCTTTCAGTCAAGAGTGAAAGTTTTCTATCCAGAATAGACAAGATTCCACAGATATCTCCCATTCCTCCCTCCACCTGCATTTAGACAACCAAGATAAGATGCAAATATCGAGACATCTCTACCCCAAACATTCATATGGGCTATTTGTGCCTGACCTGTGATAGAGCCTTTGAGCTTGTATTGGTGGGATCAGCCACAGGCAATCACACTGTACTTTGACCTCAACAAAGTGACATCATTTTGTCCGGGATGACCATCCATCTTACATGGGCAGTAATTAGCAGAACCACAATTAGAACCATGACT
This sequence comes from Potorous gilbertii, assembly GCA_028658325.1. Lineage (NCBI taxonomy): Eukaryota > Metazoa > Chordata > Mammalia > Diprotodontia > Potoroidae > Potorous > Potorous gilbertii. The sequence continues at coordinate 272,624,003 of CM053771.1, read as the reverse complement.
CTCAACCCAGGCGTTTTATCGCAATAATAGACTGTCTATAAAAGTTTCTTCTACATAACACTTATCTCTGTATACGTCACCTTCTTTTTAGAGTGCCACATTTACAGTGCTGGATTTCTTTGCATTCCCAGCGTCTATCACAGTACCTTACATGTAGTGGATACATTCCAAATGTACTGAACCTTGCAACACCACAGAAGATACAAGGTTGCAAAGGCAACAGAAAGACTATTGTGTCGTAAGGAGCCTGCTGCACTTTCCCCAGGATGACTGGTCCAGTGGCACGCAAAAGCCAGGATACCGACCACCCGTCACAGCGGCGCCGCACAGAGAGGCACAGCCCACTTGGTGCCCGCAGGATCTTGAAAGGAACACCTTCGGAAGCAGAGAAGCGAAGATCGGCCATGGAAGGCTTGTGGAAGAAGCACTGGGAGACGTTTCACAACGGGGGACAGCAACGGGAGGCGCTTTGGGTCGCCTTCAGGGACAGCCAAGAGTTGCTCCCTCTGATAACATCACTTGTCCTTCGGAGGAACGTGGTGCTTCTAAGTATAAACATTTAACAAAAGGGGAAACTGAGGCTTGATGGGGCGATGACTCGGGGTTATTGGGGTAGCTCTACCCAGCCTCAGATCCAGGAGGGCGGGGAGGGGTGAGGAAAATAACCCACGTGAGCTGCCGAGCTGGCCCCCCCAGACTCGGCCGAGGCCTGGCGCCGCGCTTGCCGGGGCCACCGGGGCCACCGTAGTCGTCCGCGCCTCGCGCTCGGCCGAGTCTGCTTGGGCCTCTCCGAGCCGGCCGCCATTTTTGGCACGGGGGCGGGGCCGGGGGCGGGAGCAGGGGGGAGGAGCCGCGTGGCGGAGCCGGCGAGAGAGCGGAGGCCGCGGGAAGCCAGCCGGGTGAGGGGCTCTCTGGGCTGGACCGAGGGCGGGGACCGGGAGCACGCCGGGGAGAGCGTCAAGGAGAGTGGGAGACCGGGAGGGAGGAAAGCAGGCCGGGAGGCGGGCGGGCGCGGGCTGGGCATCGGCGGCTCGGCTGGTTCCCCATCCCTCCGGCCCCGAGGCGCCCCGCCTCCGCACCCTCCATCTCTCCCTCCGCCATCCCGGCCGGAGGCCCTCACATCTCCCCAGGACCCGCCCCCCGCCCGGGGTCAGAGACCGGCCTCGCCCTCGGGGAGGGGGCCGGGCCGCGGGGCGGGGTAGGGAGGAGGGGAGAACTGCAGGGAAACAGCCTCGGTTCGGTTCGGTCCGTCCGGGCTGGGTCCTGCCCCGTGGTCTCGGCTGCCCAGGACCGCCCGCGGAGCCCGAAGCGGGGTGCGGCCGAGCACCTTAACAACCGCAAACAAACTTGGTCGCGAGCGGCTGCTCCTCGGGAGCTTTGCCTAAGGCAGCAGATTCCCCTGCACCTCCCCCGGGGGCGCGGTCTTACCGCTTAGCCCCCCTGGGGAGTCACCCAAGACAGCGTCAAAAACGCGATGGACATTCCATCTTAATCTGCCCAATTTTGAAATCCGTAGGACCAGGCTCGCAATAGCTCATCTAGTTTTTGGAGATAGGTATTTCTAAATGTGCTAATGTAACACGTGTTTCTAAAATCTGAAAGAAAAGCAGCGTGAATTTTTTAAATTAATATATATGGTTAAATGGGGGAAAATCTAGTTGCATGTAAATTCATTGGGAATCTTCGACAATCTCATATGCTTTAGTGGTCTGAGCTGTCAGTAAGGTCGGGAAATATAGCTTAAAATCCGACTTTGAAACTTGTAGGACCTAAGTTTGTGTTGCTGTGGCACAGATATTTTCTTTTCAAGTTAGCACCCATGGGTGAAACTACAAATAAGTATTTGTAAAGCCTCAAAACTTTTGAGATCTTATAAAGAATGAAATAGAAAGTTTTCCAGTCCTGCCCGTTCTAATTTTAAAATCCTTCTGTTCTCACACACATAAATAGGTTGTTTTCCTATTCTGTCCACCTGAATTACAATCTTCCCCCTCCCCATACACACCCACTAAAATTTTCCTATCCTGACCATTTGGTTTTTAAAATCTGTGTGACTAGAATTAAAATTGCTCATCTGGTACTTGATGTACTGCTTTGGGTAAAGTAACATGTATTTCTAAAATTTAAGTGTTTTAAGATAATTTAGAAATAACTAGATTGAAACTTAAAAAAATTTTTTGTCCTTTTAAATTTTATTTTTAAAATTTGCATTGGTATCCTATTTTCACATCAGTTTTTCTATAAATATATCGCTCCCTCCACCCATCAAGCTATGTCTTGTAAGAAAAAATTTTTCTAAGAAAGGGAATAAATAGAAAGACAGTTCTAATCAAGAAGACACTGACAGAATTTGTCAGTGTGCTCCATATTACACCCTAATTAGTTCCCCATCTTTTCCTTGAAAGGATGGAGGTGATTATTCAGTCATTTCCAATATTTTGAGTTGCTGATGTGTTGTTGTGTTTGTCCTTCCTTTTCAAAGAGGACCATGGCATCAGGGGAATGATGACATGACTTGCACTTGACTTTGATTTGAGTGAGAGAGAGGGTCACCAGCCTCACTTTCTCCTCCTGAGCCATGTGGATCCAGTGACGAGATATTCATCAGGATAACTGGAGATGGCCTAGGGTACAATGGGAGACTCTTGCCCTTTTAGGCTAAGGCTTTTCAGGCACTCACTCAAAGTGAGGTAATGATCATTCAGGGATTAGGCTTTGACTCTTTAAGAAGTGAGTTAAAGGTTGACTCCTTTAATAAGAAAACAAAATAAAACAAAACCAAAAAAAAAAAATTAAGCTGGGAGGGGAAGACCTTCAGGGTTGCTGTTCCAAAGAGAAAGTTACCATTGACATTCACTCTAAGTTCACTCAAAGACAGGATGGCCCAAAATACAGCCATTAAGTGGAGCTTGGCCAGGGACCCATTGTTGTCAGAATATATGAGCTTCAGAGTGTACTGGGGAGAGGGAAGGAATGTAGGCAGTAAACCCCAAGTTAACTGGAAATTTACCTCCCTTTGGAGAGGAGGAGAGAGAGAGCTGAGTTACCGCACTAACTTGGTCTTTACAAACTGACTTACAGTTGACTTTGATTTGAGTAAGGGAGGGGGTGTGCAAGGTTACCAGCCTCACTTTCTCCCCCTGAACCCTCAGGGGATGGCCAGATTAGAGAGAAAAGAATAAGGAGATGTGTTGTCAGACTTTTAAAATAATCCAAATAAAAAGTGATGAGGGTCTGAACCATGGTAGTGGCTCTGTGGAGTGAAGTGGAGAAAAAGGTGGTAGATGCAAGATTAATCATGGAGTTAGGATTGATCAAGTTTTGCATTTGTTTGGGTGAGGAAGGATGACTCTGAAGTTGTAAATGTGGCTGACTAGAAGGATGGTGATACCCTCAACCGCAGTAGGGAAGTTAGGAAAAGGGGAGAGTGGTAAGGAAAAGATAATGAGTTCTGTTTTGCATAAGTTTAGTTTGAGGTATAGTAGAACATGAAGAAGGACATGGTGGCCAAGTATTACAGAAAGGTGAAGGAAGATGAGACCTAAGGAAATGCCACCAGATTTAGTAAGTAAGTAAGCATTGCTGACCTTTGAGAGAGCAGATCTTGTAGATGTTGTGATCAGACACCATATTGCATGGAATTGAATTTTGAATAGGTGGTGAGGATGTAGAGATAGGCAATAAGTACAGACCATTCTCTAGGAGTTTAGTATTATACAAGGAATAATAGAAGAATAGTTTGAAGGGGTGGCAATGTCAATAGAGGGTTTTTTGTTTTTAAGGAACTTGTTTATAGGCAACAAAGAAGGAACTAGTAATTAGTAAGAGATGGAAGGGTGTAGGAAATGATCAATGGAACAGAGTCCCAGAGAAGATGGAATCAAGGATACAAATAGAAGGGATAGCCCTGGCAAGGAGGGGAACCTTGCCAACAATGGGTCTCCGTTGCCATCAGATAAAATAAAGAAAGAAATGAAATGAAGTGAGTCTTCATGGAAAGTTTTTAAAGTATAGAGCAGGGATGGAGAACCAGCAGCCTTGAGGCTACATGTGACTTTCTGGGTCCTAGAGTATAGCCTTTTGACTGAATCCAAATTTTACAAAACACATCTTTTTATTAAGGGGATTTATTCTGTGAAGTTTGGATTTAGTTAAAGAAGGAGCACTTGAAGACCTAGATGGCCACGGGTTCCCCTCCCCTGGTATTGAGGATGAATCTTATGAAGGAAGGCTTCAGTACTTTGTTTGTTTCAGTAAAATAGGTGAGAGAAGGTTCCTGTTGAGCAAAAGAGGAACAGAGGAGGTGAAGTTGAGAAAAGTAAGTGTGGGAATAATTGCGAGATGCCTATAGGAAGAAGTAAATCTGAAATCAATAAAAAGATAGACTTGCAATAATAGTGAAAGCCAATTGAGGTTAGGTAACAGAAATTTGCAGTGGACTCAGACATTGTAAGTTCATGACAGTCTTTAGCAATATTCAGGGGCTCAGGAATAGGAATGGAGAAGGCCATCGATAGGAGCACTTGAAGGCAGAGGATTAGATAGCTCCAGATGACAGAAGGACAAGAAAGCAAGGGACTTTGATGGAGAATATGTCTTATGTTACCATTGATGAGAGAGGGTCAAGACTGAAAACAAAGCCAGAACATCAGTGATATATTGGGAAAATAGGGAAAGGTATTGAATAATCCATAGATCAGTAAGTATTAAGTGCCATCCATACACTAGCCTCTGAGAACACAAATACAACAGTGAGACAATCTCTGCCCTTGAGGACTCCACATTCCCCTGAATGTCATAAAATAAGTTCACAAATAAATCAAGGATATATACAAAATAAAAACATGATGGGGTCACTCACAACTGGTGACTTCTCAGAAGAGGTAATACTTAAGCAGAACCTGAAAGGTTCCCTGGAGGAGTAAGAAGCACAAGTATTTTCCCACAATTCAGATTTAGACAGGTAGATTCTCTCATCCTTGTCAAGGTCGTGTCTTTCAGTAGATAATAAGATTTGGTGTCAGATGCGTACTGATGGACCAAAGATCACGGTAATGATGCAGAGCAAGTACAGGAAGGAGGGAGGCAAAAAAAGAGGTGGAAGGACATAGGACTGTGAGTAGACAGGATTTTAGAGTTCAAGACCTTTAGTAGCCTGAATTCACATTTTTACATTCCTACTCACTTAAGTTCATTGAAGTTTGTTAGTCTTGCCTATACTCCTTTATCTTAAATTTCAGTTCCCATTTATATATTTTTGCTATCCATTCCAGTACAAATTTGTTGAGAAATCATTTTTTGAGAAAAAAATAGAAGTATATAGTTCTGCCTCCTTTTCATCATCTTTCATCCTATCCTGTGCCCTGCTAGTCCTTAGTCCATGATGATTCCTATCAATCACAGATCTTTTTTGTACCTATTCTTAAACAATTTTAAAAGCAGCAGTTTTATCCTTTGATCTTTCTCCTCTATCAACACAACCACAAAAGTCCTTTTTGTATTTATTACTTGTACTAGCGCCCCATAGCTTTTCAGTCATGATGGCCACTGTTACTAAATCATTCTGTTAAGAAAGTTCTAGGATTTTCATCGAATATACTTAAAACTGTAACCTTCTTGCTCACCATGAAATGAAAATTAAAAGACTAGTAGAACTTTTGCCCTAAGAAGACAACTTGACAATGAAAACACTTAATTTTAAATATTTTTCTTACCTGTTAAAGATGGGTTGATTTGTGTGATGGATATTTAATTTGGGGGTTTTCCTTTCAAATTTTATAGTCTATTCTTTGTATTATTTTGCATAATCAGCGAAATCTAGTGATTTAAATACATACAGTGATTTAGTAAAGAAAATTACCTAGGAGTTGGGAGGCATCCATTTTAACTTACAGTTATTTATCTCTTTAGCTGGATAAATTGTTTAATCCCTCTCTGAATCCATTTCCTCAACTGTTAAATCAGTGGATTAGAGTTTAAAAAATACTTTCAACTCTAAAATTCCATGATTCTCTTAGATTTATCTCCTAAGTCTAGTTGGTTATATAGAGTACAACAGAAGATAATATATGTGGAAACACTTTGTAAATTGTAAAGTTTTTCTATACGTAAGGTGCTATTACTATTTGGGTCACAGTTATTACTACTTAATCTTGAATTTAGCCTTTTCATTGAAACACATTTCACACATTCTCTGACTCTGGAACAGGCAGCTTGGGAACAATGACTTATAAATAGTATATACAATTGTATTTTACTAAGATCCTACCAGGCATAATTATAATAAGCTTTTAGCTTTTCTGCCATACTGTAAGTTCTTGAAATGAGAGGTGATGATAGGACGCAGCTTCTATTAAAATTCCATTACAGTGTAAGTACTTTGAGAACAAGAACTATGTTGTTGTGGCTGTAACTATGAGTGTGGTGGTGGTTATGGTATCCCCAACCGGGCCTTATTATTTCATAAATGCTTAACAAATGTTTATTGTATGAGTATGAAAATAAAAACACTTCTCATTTTAAATTATGATAATTATTTTTCTTTTTAGCTGGGCCCCAAACAAAGAGAATCAGTACTTTTTCAGTGTCTTGTAGATACCATTTTGTGTAGACACAAACATTAATACTGGCAGAATTATCCAGATTAACAATAGGGATTAGGGATTTGTTTTACATATATGCATTCTGTATGCTTTTATTTCTGTAAGATACCCTTACCTATTTGGGGGGATGAGTCTAGTGATTTTAGAAATAAGGGAAGTGTTTTTATCTGCTATTGACACAAAGATATGTGGGCAAATGGGGATTTATTTGTTTGCTGCACAAAATACTTTATCTTTTTGTTTGGGTTTTTTCTGAACTTTCCTTTTTCTTTGCTCTTTATATTCTTAAACAAGGGGAAAAACCTCTTTGAGTTGCCAATTTCTCCTTAATACTTTTGTTAAACACTTTATAGTTTCTAATTGTCTCCAACCAAGATGGGCTGCTCATCTCCTTACGTTAAAGAAAGGTAGGGACATAAAGGCTATGGTACTGATTTTCATATTAGGGTGGCATAAAGGAATAAGTAGAAAACCATGGAACTCATGCTGGTTTGACTGCTCATAGCAGCAGTCCTGAATCTGTGAATCTGCATTTACTGAATTGTAATTTATGTTGGAATTATATGGGGCAGTAACTCAGTTATTCATCAGAAGATGACTTTGACCAAGACCAGTTGGTCAGTTTTAGGATTCTAGGTCCTGGCTCTGCTTCTGCCTTGGTTTGTGAAATTCAATCACTTGACCTTTCTGAACCTTGTTTCCTCCCCTCTAAGATTAGAGGGTTGGATTAGATGAGTCTGAAGGTCCCTTCCATATCCCAATGACTGAAACTACTAGGATACTTGAAAAAAAATTCTTCTAATTTTTAAGGACAAGAAAAGTATAATAATTGGCCATACTTTGCACAGTTTAGATTATGGTCTAGAAATTAAAGATGGCAGTTCAATGATATGTAAAAGTTCTCTTTGTAAACTATACAGGCCCAAATGGATGGATAACAAAAGTACTGGGTAGTTTAGTGATCTTTGCTGCTCTCAATATTTCTTTGCTGCAATTCTGCTTTTCTCTCTCCTGGCTGCTAATTGGATTAAAGGCTGTTTTGATAACTATGGCATCCCGAGATGAGATTGCTCTCTTTGAAGATGAAGTAAGGTAAATAGCTTTCCTTGCAATATAATCTAGGATGTGAAAAAAATAAGAATTGTTATGGGCAATCAGAAAAGATATGTGGTTGCTATTGTGTTGCATTAGTAATTAACCTTAAATCAAAATATACATACTACTAAAGATATGTTTCATAGAGCTATGTTTTTAACATTATATAGATCATATTCATCTGTAAATTTACAATGAATATAAACAAAGCTTTGGCACAGATCTAGAAGTAATGTCATAAATTCACATACAAAATATCAGAAGTTTGTGGTAAACTGTACTTCATTTTTTAAAAAACAAATTGGTCAGAAAGTTGTTGTAGATACAAATTTTTAATTGTTTGAATTTTGAATATAGCATTCATTTTTCTTGAGTTTAAATTACTCCTGTCTTTCAATCAAATGTAGATTATCACTAGCATAGTAAAACATTTTTTAGAATAAACTTAGCACCTTAACCTGGAAGATTTTTATTATTTATAATAGTAGTTGAGTTAATGTAGGAGAATACGGAATTCAACATTACTTGTATTTTAGTTTTAATAGACTGACCTTACAAAGCTGTATCCTGGAGCAGGGTGTTCTATTCAGGAGTAATAGATTTTTAATCCTATTAAAATGAAGGAGGCTTTGTTTGGAATTAAAGGACTGTAATCATGTACAGTAGTTTGTGTATGAAAGGAAGACTGGATGGAATAGAAAAAAGTTATATTTGGTCAGTTCTTGAATAATTAACATGGCAATAATTACAGGTTCATTTTTAAATCAGGTATTTTCTTATGTGGTTGGGATTTTGTCATTTGGCTGCAGTTATTTTTAATTTAATAAAAATTACTTTGTTTCATTCCCTTAGATCTTGTTACAGCCATTTAGGAACAATGACAGATCTTGTAGCAGTTTGGGAAGTTGCCTTAAGTGATGGTATTCACAAGATCGAATTTGAACATGGGACCACTTCAGGAAAACGTGTTGTGTATGTGGATGGAAAGGTAGGAAGAAAATCTATATCTTGTTTATAAATGTAATATGTATGTGTAGTTTATTTGTGTCTGGTATATAGATTAATTATTTTGAACAGTTAAAACTGAATCCAGAAAAGAAATCTCTTTCAGATTTCTGGCTTTTTTTACAATGCTTTAAAAAGATTAATGATGTGATTATAATTTTACAACTTGTATGATTATGTTTAGTGTTAAGCAGTTCTTGCTAGTTGTCTACTTATAAATGGGTCAGTTTAAAATTGTGAGGATCAGAGAATTTCAACTCTGTACTTCTCTAGGAAAGAATTGTTTTCTCATACAAGAATGGTGAAGTAGAAATACCTTACCCTGTGGAAGCTTGGGATTATAGTTAAGACATTTTCCAGCTTTAATAACTGTGATTCTAGGAATTTAAATTCATTCCATGATTTTGGGGCCAATAATTCACTTTGGTTAACTAAGCATTTGTCCATTCCAGTATTGCCCCTGCCTCTAGGCTGGTCTTCGTTTTTATTTGTCTTGCATTGTCCTCTATTTATCATGGTTTCTGTTGAACAGGTTTTTGTTTGTTGGTTTTTAAGTATTTGGGAGGGATTTTGCTTGCCATCTCCCCTCTTAGTCCTCTATACTCACCTTTCCCAGAACAGACCATTCTGTGTCCTGTGACTTTAGGGGAGAGGGAGAAAGAGGCAGATCCTGAATATAGGAAGAGACATTTTAGAACAAGAGCTAGACAAAGCCACTTCCATTGGAAAACTGAAAGTATCCCTTTCAAGCAGCTCAAGCATTTCAGGCCATTTTCAAGAAGATGAGTGAAGACAGGCATTTGTGATGAAGCAGATGAAAAGGGTATCTTATCTAGAACTGAACGTATCATTCTAGTATTTTCTTCTTATTCTGCTTTTATATCTTACTACTTAGGAAGAGATAAGAAGAGAATGGATGTTCAAACTGGTGGGCAAAGAAACATTTAGTGTTGGAGCTGCAAAAACAAAAGCTACCATAAACATAGATGCTGTCAGTGGGTTTGCTTATGAATATACTCTGGAAATTGACGGGAAAAGTCTCAAGAAATATATGGAGAACAGATCAAAAACAACAAATACTTGGGTTTTACGTTTGGATGGTGTGGATTTTAGAATTGTGTTGGGTAAGTTTATGTTCTTTCTATACCATCTGTTAATCATTTACTGTTTTTTTGTGTGTTTCAGATGGCTTAAATCTTTTATGTTGAATTTGGTTTTTCCTCTTAGGCATTATCCCTTTCATGAAAACACTGAATAGGGATGACCAAGGTAGCCCAATTTTTGCTTTGTTAGATTACTTCTAATCTGCAAATTGTAAAGGAAATTATTTTTATGTGAATGGATGAGTATTTTTAACTTATTTGAAGTCTGAGTTTGTATACTAAATTGTAAGGAATACAGGGAACTATAATTTTAAGGAACATTAGTGAGAAATGTCATTAGTGAGACTGCTAATTATCTTGGCATTCTCTATCAGGACTGTTAGAAATAGTTTTTCCATGAATGTGTGCTACATTTTACATGTTCCAAGAGTCTTGTCAGCCTGAAGTTATTAGCTTTGGCAGTAGTGTATATTGATATTTTATACCTAACAAGACTTAACTGTCTGCTGTAAAATGGGAATGATAATAGCACCTGCCTCACAGGGCTCAAATATGATAACATATGCAAACCATCTTATAAACCTTAAAGTTTTACATAAATGTTAGCTGTTGTTAGTATTTGTTATTGTTAATATCATTTGGAAAATAGAGCAATTATCCAACCAATTTTTTTTTACTATTTGTAGTTGAAGGAAATTCTCCCTCTTACAAGTCCTTTCTTGAGAATGAGTATTAACTATACAAAATGATCATATACATTCACCGCATTGAGGACAATTTAGTTTCAAAGACAAATACACAAAATGTTGTTGTCTGAATAAGAAGTAGCTAAATCAGGATTTGTTTATCGAACTTAAAGGAGATCTTTTTTTCTAGATCCAAACTTTAAGCATGTTGTGAGGAACAGATGAGCTACTGATTAAAAGAACTTTGCAAATCTTAGAGCATTATATAAACATCAGCTCTTCTCGTTATTGCTATCATTTTATGCTGTACTAGGTGCTAGAATATAATGACAGAAACAGAAACATCCCTATTTTCAAAGCACTTATTTTGTACCTTGGGGATGTCACAGAAGTTTATTTTAGGAATGTGTCAGAGGTGACATTTTCAATAACATACAATCTGCTGATCGACCAGAGAGGGAGCAGACTTTTTATCCCCACACTTTGTTCCCTAAGCAAAGACGTTTCTAGTAGAAATCTTTCAGAGTTTTCAAATTCTGGTGAAATCTACTATTTGTTGCTCTGGAAAAGAATCTGTTAAATTAAAAGGTTGAAGGTTATTGGCCAAGATTCCTTGTGTACTTTGTTTCCTGCTGCTCACCCTAGGAAACCTAAAAAAGTTTAGTCTAGGACCTTTCATTTCATAATGTCTTCTAGGAGATTTTTGAGGAATACTGCGAGGCAAAGGAAGAATAGGTTAGAATACTATTCTATAACCTAAAAGCCATATACATTGTGAGGCATCTACTGGTATTTGGAGTACTTAACATTTAATATTGTGTTTGAAAAAAATCAAGAAGATGCAAAAAAATCTTTATTTTTCAGTTCTTATAAACTAAGCAAAATCAACAGTATAATGAAATATTTATGATGGCAAAAGGAAACCTTGATGTGGTACATTAGTATTAAAGAGGCCAGCTCAAAACTCACCTTCTCCAGGAGCCTTGACTAATGATTGTATAGAGAAAGGGAATCTAGGGAAGGACAGAAGTATAAAACCATAAATGAAATGTTGTCTAGACATCTTCCACTTACCATAGATTTGAGATTCACAGCACTTAAAATGTTATTGGATGAGTTAATAGCATGTATATATTTAGGTGGTGCTAGAATGCTATTAATTTAGTTCTTTCTAGAACTAAAGGTAGGGACCCTGAGTAAACCGCTCAAAACATAGTAAGCTATGATTCCTTTCAACAATGTTTTCCAAGTTGAGATATAGAAATGTATCCCAAATACTTCTTTAAACATTGTGACAAATTAAGCTTTCTATACAGCTCCAGATTCAGAGCCTTCCTCCCATCCCTGGTTCTTTCTCTATATGCCTACCTCCCAGAATTAATGAACTTTACTCTAATCCTTTAAATTAGAATAGTGTCTGAGACTTACTTTAGTTATGATTGGTCTACAAATCTGAGTTAACCTTAGGCCTACCTCCATAATAGTTGATCATAGTTGTTTTGTGTTTATGTACACTTAAATAATTTTTACTTCTCCATTAGTGTAGTTAAGCTATATCTTGGTCTCTCCATTGACATAGTCACCTTTCCTGCCTTTATGTAGGTAACAGTTTTCATGAGTAGTTATGGACTTTCCTTTCCATTTCACCCTATTCCTCTGTGTGTGTGTTTATGTATGTATGTGTGTGTGTTTGTATGTGTACTCACATACCTAGGTGTAAACTATGGGAAATTTAGGAAATTTACATTATGCTTCTGAATTTAAAAAAAGAACCACTACTATATAGCATGTCAATGTCATTCACTGATTTCCAATCATTATGTATTCCACCCTGCCAAATACTGTCATTATGAAAACAAGGGAAATATCAAAATTAAATTAATCTGGCACTAGATCAGGGAAATTCAAATTAAAGCTGAAATTCTGTTCATCATTTGCTTATTCTGCTATTTTTTTGTCAGCTTATATCACCAGGGTCTCTAAACCACTTCTGGGAAGCAGTTTTTAAAAAATATTCACTGATGTTAAAAGACTTTCTGTCAGGAAAATTCATTCTAGGTACACATTAATTTGCATTCCTTTTTTCTTTATGATAGTGTTTTTAGCCTTTAATGTGATTTCATGGTTTTTTAGGACCCTGGTATTATTGTCTTAAAAGGTTTATTTTTTTGTCTGTGAATAAAAAATAAACACTTATAATTTCTTTAATATTTAGATGAATGTCAAAGCCCTGAAAAGGTGGTGAGTATCATAGTAAAAGGGTTTGTATTGTAAAAGAAATTTTTAAAAAGCAACAAAGTAGAATAATTTTTCCAAAATACTATTATTAAAGATAATTTTTCTCCTTTAAATATGGAATTCTAACATTAACTTCTCAAAATAGACATCTTTTCTTTTCTTGTTGTTTACAGAGAAAGATACCATGGATGTTTGGTGCAATGGTAAAAAATTGGAGACAGCAGTAAGTAGTTATTTTGTTGCTGCCTAGATTCATGCTTTGTACATAATTAGCATTGAAATGTTCTTGATGTTTTAAATGTTTTAAAAAACAGGTTTTCAAAAAAAATACATAATTGGTACTATGTAAATAAGTAAGGCTTTTTAAGGTTGTTTTTTCTTTAAGTGTGAAATCATCCTGATATTCAATTCAAGGTGCTTTTCTTTAGGCAGTGACTAGAAAGGCAGAATGTGGAAATAATATGTAATGGAAATATGCAATGGAAACAGCATAGACTATCTGCTTGCCCGACTTCACACAGATTCTTCTCCCATTTGTAAAAATAACTACTTAGGTATTTTAGTACAAATAAACATATTACACTCTGCAGAGTAAAAGCAAAGACTTAGTTATGTCTTAGCAAGGACTCCTGGAAATAGATAACACATAGAGACACAGAATAAGGCATTTTAATAAAATAAAAAAGATCATAAGATTTCTGTTTTAAAGCTGAAAGGGGCCTTAAAGACCACTGCTTCTGGGTCCCTCATTTTACAGACAAGGAAAGTAAAACTAAGAGAGGATAAGTGACTGGCCAGGGTGACATGCCTTGTAAAGATGAGGCAGTATTTGTATTTAAATCTGTTTGACTCCAAATCCATCACACCCTCTAGCCACTTAAGGGCTACAAATTATCATTGTAGTCAAACTACAAAATCTGCAGAAAACAGAGCAGAAATTGACAAGGATAGTGTGTGTGTGTGTTTGTCCTTCATTGACAAAGAAGACCACCCCATCAGAGAAATAATGACATGACTTACACTTCACTGTGTTTTGAGTGAGGGAGGGCTGTGCAGGACACCAGCCTCACTTCTCCTCCAGAGCTCTCTGAATCCAGAGACCAGATATTCATCAGGATGACTGGAGATGACCCAGGATAAGGCAATTGGGGTTAAGTGACTTGCCCAAGGTCACACAGCTTGTGAGTGTCATGTGTCTGAGATGAGATTTGAACTCAGGTCCTCCTGAGTCCTGCACTGGTGCTCTATCCACTGCACCATGTAGTCGCCCCGACAGGGATAGTAAATAAACATTCTGGGGATGGGAAGGAGTATGAAAGCTAGAAATGAAATAGCCAAGTGGGAATTTTTAAGCAGTATGAAATATGCTAACGTAGGCAAATTGTTTAGGTCTGTTTTGCTTCACCTGCTAATCCTGCCTCTTTAAAGTCCCTAGATGCTTGTCCTGTAGTCGCAATGAGTAGAAATGAGTGTCACAGATATTTAAAGGCAAGAGAGTGTCATTACTGGACATGTGCCATTTCTGGTTAAATTTTGTGTGAATAGGTTTACATTTGGTTAAATAGGTATGTATTTGGTGTAAATAGACATTAGAATGTATTCATTTATCTGCCAGTGAAACAATAAGTAGGAAGAGGAGCAAAAGTGTCGTGTGGCCCAGGAGCTGAGGGGGCTGTGCTAGAGAGGCAGCAACAATTATGTCCCACTCATTGGTTTGAACCTATTATTTCGTCAGTGTGGGGAGCTCTTGAGTGAGGAAACCCCCCTGCCGATAACGATCACTGGCAGTTCGGCAGCTCCTGGGTTTACCTGGGACCCTGAGAGGCCCTGTAGACAGTGTGTTAGAGGCAGGCCTTGGACCTATTTCTTCCTCACTTTAAGGCTGGCTACAGCCACTATACCAAGCTGCCTCTACTCTCATTCCATGGTTTAGGATAGTTATTTTCAGTAATTTTAATTACTTCCTTGATGGTTACATCAGTCCTTTTTACTAGCTTACTGTATTATAGGTAAATTTTTTTTATTATTTCTGTCCATTGTACTTCTAAACATCACATTTCCTGTGTAAGGAAATTTGCCTTCTTGACTATCAAGGCCTCTGTAAGAAATCCTAACTGAAAAATGTTTGGAAAAAAGAAGAAAATCCATAACACCTTAGTTATTACTAGCAAAGTCAAGTGGCATTGCTTTACATTACTTTGTAGAATATACTATTTCTCTTGTGAAGTGGTTTATTCCTATTTCCATTAATGGGTAGAGCTGTAGTAGAACTCCTTTTTGATGCTCTTCTGTAGCCCCTTGTCATATATCTTGTTTTAAATTAATCTGACAAGTGTTGAATTTTCCTAGTAGTAATTTTCTTTAACAGTAGACTTCTGGTTTTATCGGTCCTCAGTCTGAACCAGGCAATTTATGAACTACTTCCCTTAGCTGCTGCTGCTGCTGCTGCTTCTTTGGACAATCAGTTGTCACTGGGATTGCCAAGATGTGGTTTGCAGAAAGCCACAACATACAAAAAGCTGGTTTACGTGCCTATTTTGGTAGCCAACAAAAGTAATTGGGATAAGCTGAGACTTAATGCTATACCCAAAGTCTCATAGTAAGGAAGTGGACTATAAATACTCATGTTTTGTCTGTCTTACAAGAAGTATTAATGTGATCATCTTCACAGGATAAGTCAAAGCTGTAAACAAAATGAGAGCGTCAACAGAGACTTGATCTGTCTTTTTACACAAAGATAATCTCCATTTTCTAGCACAGTGCCAGAATGGTCTGATAAATCTCAGTTTATGAAAATAGTCATGATGCTACCAAATCTCTTACCAGAAAATCTGAAGTACAGATGAATATAGATAGAAGTAGATTGTTCTTCTTTAACAATAATCATGTGCTTACTTTTTCAAGAGATAATTGAAATCTAATGTTCTTTCCAAAATGCCATTGTTCTAGATATGAGCTAATAATACTCAGTACTCCAGTGTTTTCATACCATAACCCAAATTTTAAGTCATTTCTCATAATTTGATGGCTTATTAATTTCATAGGGACATAAAACTTTGGAGTTGGAGAGACCTCAGAGGGCATCTAGTCTAAGCTTCATTTTATAGACTAGAGTTCGTTGTTTGCCCAAGATCGTACTGGTAATAAGTTATAGAAAACACAATCCCTTGCATATAAAAGGTGCTTAATAAATATTTATTTAATTAGCACAGGTCCCCTGATTTCAAACCCAGTGCTCTTATCATTGATTATCACCTTTCCTCTCCCTATCTCTGGTATTTGTCTTGGTCTTTTATAGTGCCACTAGAAGCCAAATCCAAAGGAAGCCTAAGTAGTGTTAGAGCAGCTGCCTGTTTCCTGTGTCCTCCTCTAACTTGTGCCCTCACCCTGGAAACCCAAATGTATATTAACCCCATCTCCTTCCAGAGACAATATCAGCCATTGCCATCCTTAGCAGGATGGGTATAGGTTTAAGGTTGTATGAGAATGGGTAGAATTCAGCTGTGGAAGCATACAGATAGTGGGGAAATTGTAGCATTAAATTTCTCAAAGGAGTGCAGGGATCTTCTTGATGCCTTTCCAGATTACAGGAAGAAGACGGAACAGATAGCTAATAAGTTAGATAACAGTAAATGGGCTGAAAAAACCTTGAAAGGCTAGCCTAATGAACCAAATCTAATAGGAGGAAACTTAATAATTAGTGATATGTTTATAAGGTCCTGAGATTGGGTTAAAATTAGCTGCATTACTACAGGATAGAGAAAGCATGCCTGGATAAGCAGTCATTCAAATGAAAATACCTGAAGTATCTACTCAACCTACAAGCTCAGTATGATTCAGCATCATGACAGGACAGCCACAAAAGCTAATGCCATTTTTGCCTGCATTAATAGACGATTCAGAACAAAGAAAGTAAAAACTCCACTGTACTCTCTGGAGTTGTCCAGTTCTAAAAGCTTCATGTTAGGAATGACTTGGAATAAATACATCATCTAGAGGAATACCCCTGGAAGCCGAGAGTATTTGAAACAATGATACTAATGTCAATAACAATTCCTAACTTCTTAGGAGGCTTGGTTCAGGAATGGAAATGTTTAGCCTAGAAAAGAATGTTTCTAAGAATGATTATGCTTTACTTGGCCACCAAGGACAATTTTTATCTCAGCATTAGGAAGAACTTGCTAACAAATGGTGTTGTCCAGAAGTGGAACAGGGAGTCTCAAGAGAAAGTACATTCCCCATTAGGAGGAGTTCAAACTGTGTGAAAACTTGTTGAAGATGTTACAGAGAGGATTCATATTTCAGATAGCAGTTGGACTAAGTGACCTGTGAGGTCCCTCTGAAGCAAAATCCATTACTTGTATACTTGAAAAATTATTTGTTTTGTTTTGGAGTGCAATTATGTTTTCTCATCTCATAACACTTTGAGTATTAATAGTCATGTAAGAGTACCTAATTATAATTGGTGATTGATTTCACTAAAACCTAATATAGGTTATTTTTTCTAAGAGCTGAGAAAGATAAGTATATTAGAAGCGTAGACATGGTTAACAACTTTTGTTCCAAAGTTAACAGGAAAACACAATTGTAAACCTTTAATCTTACTATCTATTTTTAAATAGCTTGTTTTTTTGAATACCAAAAAGAGCGAACATTTTTAATAACTTTTTTTTTTTGCTCCTCTAGGGTGAGTTTGTAGATGATGGAACTGAAACTCACTTCAATATTGATAATCATAATTGTTATATAAAAGCTGTCAGTAGTGGAAAGAGAAAAGAAGGGATTATTCATACTCTAATAGTGGATGATAAAGAAATTGCAG
This sequence comes from Potorous gilbertii, assembly GCA_028658325.1. Classification (NCBI taxonomy): domain Eukaryota; kingdom Metazoa; phylum Chordata; class Mammalia; order Diprotodontia; family Potoroidae; genus Potorous; species Potorous gilbertii. The sequence goes on along the minus strand of CM053771.1, from coordinate 272,606,452 downwards.
AGACTCTTGAGTGACTACCTGTCTATGAATTTAATACTTGCAAAGTAAAAAAAAATCAGGGATTTAAAATTACTGTGGTACTTTAATTTGTATTTCCCCATACATCTAGTCTGTGCTATTCTTATTTTCTAGTTATGTGAAATTAATACTCTGTTTGAGGAACAGAGGGAAAATTGATTATGTGTAACCTTAGTAATGCAAATTATTTTGTAAATAATGTAAAATGTTATATAATACCAAGTAAAAGAAAAGATATAAAATAAAACAGCAACTGTTTTAAAAGGGAGAACTTTTACTATAATAAACTGTAATAAAATTGGTGCTTTTTTTTTTTTAAAGAAACTGATAAACTTGTCTTTTTCAACTCTTGAAGACAGGTATCATTTATTTGGGTTTAAAACAGTTGGAACATACTGGAATTCTTTTCTCATTTTTAACCAATTAAAATCGATATTTTCTTAAGATTTCTCAAGTAAGGAATATCTGATGTTATCAGCATCTGATTTTAATAAAAATATTGTTGAAATTCAATTGCAGTTTAAACACTTTATGAATTATGCATGATGTATGATGAAAACAGATGATACAATCAGGGCAAAACCTGTTGCCTTAGATGAAGTTCCAGAATGTTAGAAGTAGGTTCCAGAACTGCTTATTTGGAACTCTGCTCATAAACTTACTAAACTGCGCACACACCATGCTCCATTGATGCCACTATTAGCTTTGTATACCAGGAAGATCAAAGAAAGAGAGAAAAGACCTACATCTGAAAGTACATATACACACATAAATAGACTATTAAAAATATAAAAAATATGTAAAACTTTCCCCAATGAATACTGATGCAAAAATTATAAATAAAGTACTAGCAAGGAGAATACAAGATATCACAAAGTCTCAGTGTGCATCTTTGCACTGCAGCTTTGGATCATTCGTAATTTTGATCCTTTGGAGAGCATAGTATTCCATAATTATGAGATGTAAAATCCTGCAACACCAAGACCTTCTTATATATTATAAAAATTGAGAATTGGTATTGTGAGTGGCCTGCATGTCCCTTAAATTGAAGGCCTCATCAGTATCCCTTGAAAGCTAATGAATTCCAAAAGAAAATGGGTAGCTAGATCAAAGAAGTTTATTGGTGACCTCACTTGAGTGGGAATATTATTTATTTTGTTAGCCAAATCAAGAGGGAAGATAGACTAAATGAGCCATCTATCCCATTGCATTCTGCCTAATATACATTCTTCATCCACTTATGTTTTTCCATGAGTAGATTATTAGTCTTATTTCTTTTGAATGACTGGAGATCTTTTTGTGCTGAGACCTTGTAGTATTCTGCAGCTTGAACAATTCATGTGTTGCAATTTGCAAACAAAAATCTGTAGAGTCTTGCTATGGAAACCCATCTTCCCTCTGGACTCTGTGGAACATCCATTATTAATGGCAAACACCTTTAGTGAACATTGTTTTATGCCTCCTTTGCTATTGATAATCCAGGGCTCATTTAACAAAACTTCCTCTGGGATTGCATTTACTAAGGCACCATGTATCATGGAGTTATATATAATATTTAACTTAGATAAATTCAGTTATACTTGGCAAACAAATGTGTTTGTACATACACACACGTACACACACAGAGAAAAATAATTTAAAATGGTATGGATGATATTGTCCACCATTCCATTCAATGAGTTTATGCCCAGAGTAAGCATAAACGGGAGATATGAATCTGCTGTTTCCTTAGTCTTAGCTCTGACATGTATCTGATTGTGCTTAAGCTGATGCCATGAGTGTCTCTTCCCCATTTCAGACCATCAGCTGTGAAATTGTAAAACACAGGTCAGAACATGTCTCCCTACTCAATAAACTTCAGTGATTGCCTATTACTTTCAGGATCAAATATAAAATCTTCTGACATTCAAAGCTCTTTTTATCTCCTATCCCCAACTTTTCCAGTCTTCTTACACCCAATAACTCCTCACATACCTTGTGATCTAGTGACGCACATCCTTGCATAAGAAACTCGATGTCTTGACCAAGCATTTTCATTGGTCAGCCATGCCTGGAATACTCCTTCGTTCCTGCTTCCTGGATTCCATAAAATCTCGGCTAAAATCCCATCTTCTACAGGAAGTTTTTCCTGATTCTCCTTCATTCTAGTGCCTTCTCCCTGTTATATCTCTCCAGTTTGTCCTGTATATATCTTGTTTGTATATAGTCATTTGCATATTGTCTTCTGCTTACGACTGTACCTTGAGAGCAAGGACTGTGTTTTGTCTTTCTTTGTATCCCCAGTGCTTAGCACAGTGCATGGCATATGAATGCTCGTTGACTGACATACCAATGATCGAATAGCATTTTCAGACGTTCCATTTTGTATCTGTTTTCCTTCCCAGTTTCATCTGTTCTCAGGTTGATGTTTTGTTGAGGCTTAAGCCAAGTTTTCTATTGTCTTGTTAACACATCCACTGCTTGTCATTGATTTGTCGGAATATTGTTCAGAATCTTCTATACTCCATTTTATAAAATATTTTTGTATAACTACTTAAATGCAAGTACACTTAGCGTGTGCTAAGTATTGTACTTCAGTTTTTGCATACCATCAGTGAGGGTTTGGAGGCTTCTGTCGTATTCACTCTCTCCTCTGGCCCTCACTCTTAGAATGTGGCCTTCCACTCTTCATTAAGCTAGGTCCATACTCTTCCTTATTCTTCCACCAGGCATGATCTATGACCTGTTCTCTAGTCATCACCCTCCATTCTGCAAATAAGGAGAAATTTCTTAGTGAATGTGTGGGGAGAGAATGGAAGTAAAGAAGAAATCGTTTACTCTAGATAGCAATGACAGTTAACTTGTTTGCTCTACCTAAGGGCAGGTTCAGTAGAGAAAGAGCGACTTCACCTGAGGGTGGGGTTGCCACCTTAAAGTTCTACTGGGCAAATAGGTTTTCTTCTCTGAGTTACCAGTCAGTGTTTCTTTGATTCTGACTTGTGGGTTATGTGAGCAACAAGATGGAGGACTAGACATTTTCTTTGATCCCTACAACCTCTCAAACCTCTCCAAAACAAAAATTATGCACCAAAAATAAAGCAACTTTATCTGTTTCCATGGTCTAGGACACCCAGAATCCCAAAGGTTTAAAAGAAAAGAAAAATGAAACCCATGAACTGACACTGACCCTAAGGTGACTGGGTGGCCTTCCCCACATTTCCTAAGCTAGACCCCAAGGACACAAAGGTTTGCAACAAAACCTAACTCCACACCATGTTCTGCCCCTCTCTTTCCAGTGCTCTAGAGAACATGATTCCAGGCTTTGGAAATTTGCCCTAACTGCAATAGGCAGTGCTGCCAAAACTTTCAGGAGCAAAAATCTACTGGGGGGGACAAAACCCTGTATCGCCAGCATTGAAAAGCTTGGAACTGCCAGTGCTACAGCAGATGACCCCGTTAACACCAGCAGCAGAACTACTGCCAGGACAGAAAACCCAGTGACTCCAGTTCTTCAAAGCTCCAAACTGACACAGGGTCATAAAACTAAGGAACAGGCAGAGCAGGATAGGACAGCATGAGTGTGTGGGAAGGGTAAAGGGCGAGCTATGCACACTCCATTAATCATGGGGGAAAGAGCACAGCATCCAGCTGGGGCTAGTTCTGAGCACCCAAAAGTTGCTTGGGGCAGAGACCTAAGCTCATGAACTAGCATGGAAGGTGACTGGAATGATTTCTTTCATATCTAGTCCCCAAGGAAACCACACTCAGGAGAGGGGAAAAGAAGAGAAAAAAGCCCTTGAAATTACTAAAGATTTCAGGAAGAAACCTCAAAAACTTTGAACATAGGCAGATAAATCAACAGGGAAGACGAACAGCAGAAGGAAATATATCCTCCAGATCTAGTAAACAAGTTCAGGTATCTGAATAAATACTACAAAACAAAGAAAAAAATCCAATACTTGATGAGACAGAGAACCTATGGAACTTGAAAACATAGAACCACACAGCACACTGTTTCTGAGTGGTTCAAAAGTGAAATGAGAATTAATAAAAACAGAATTTATGGCCTGCACAGCAAAAATAATGGGCAGAGTAGAAACACTGGTATTTGCAATGGCAAGTCTGGTTCATTTACTTCTCCCTGCCATCATCACTTAGGCAAAGACATTACCATGTAATTCCAAAGTACCAAGGCAGCATAGGTAATCTACTGGAAAAAAAGTCAAGTTCCTACAATAAGAGGAGGGGATCATGTGTTTGTTCTCATTACAAGGGGGAAAGGCTTGTTTCAGAGTGTTATTAAACCTATTTTAATCCCCAACAATCTCATTATTCATTTTAATTGATGAATTTAATATTCATTCTTGACCCATTTAATTACAATTTAATTTAACATTTATTAAATACCTCATATATGTAAGTATGGTGCTGAGTTCTCAGGATCCAAAGATAGATATATATAGAATCTACTCTTTACCTGAAAATCTAATGTAGATAAACAACTAAGATGAAAGGTGGAAATGTGATATCTACAAAGGAGAGATCAAGACAATATGCCATATATGGGAAAGGTGAGGAAGTGATTACTTTGATCTGGAAGATAAGATCTCATAGACAATTTTACTGAAAATGGTGGCATCTGAGTTGGACTCTGGAGTAAGAGAGAGACTTCAGTAGGGATGAGGAGCATTCCAGGTGTGGGTGATGGGAGGGCCAAAAGTACTGTGGTGGGAGAAGACACCATAAGAAAAGGGTTGAAGAGTAATTCACTTTACTTGAGACATAAAATATATGAGGGCAAGTCAAGTGAAGTAAGTTGAGAACAGATTAGAGCTATGTTGTGGAGGGCTTTAAATGTTAGGGTAGAGAGTTTATACTTTATTTGGGGCCACTAACTATTTTTAAGTTAAGAAGCAAAATGATTTGAACTTTCCATTAAAAAAAATGTAAGGTGGATTGGGGAAGAGATTGACTGGATATGGGAAGCTTAATTGTGAGGCTAATGGCAGTAAGGTGTAAAGAGATCAAGGCTTGACAAGGGTAATTGCAGTGGGTGTGAAAGGGAGCCAAAATTTATTTTGGAGGTAGCATGAGCAGGATTTGGCAACTGATTGGATATGGGGAGGTGAGGAAGAGGGGAGAGTCAAAGCTGTTTGCTGAGGTTATAAGCCTGGAAAACTGGGAAGCTGGTGATACCATGAGGTGGAGCAGGCTTTAAATGGTGGTAGTGATGGTTGTGAAAATAAGAAGTTCATTTGTCAACATGTTGAGTTTCAGGTTATTAAATAATAAATGTTTTTAGGAGTCCCACTCCTCCCACATCCATCTACCCACATCTACTAAGGAGTAATCCTCATTACCTAGTGTCCATACATAGAGAAGCATCCTCATAGTCAACAAGGCCTGGGTTCAAATTCTGCCTCAGATACATAATGCATGATCCTAGGCACATTACTATTATAAATTGTGCAACAGTTAGTTGTTGATCTATATTGGTATAGGAAGTTTTTTCTTACCAGGCACTCCCTACTACACCAATGAAACCATAGGTCTTAGGGGGAGGGAGAGAGCTCTTCATTCTGTAGTCAAATAATTGGCCTTATAGACCCCAGAAAGGAGTGATTGGCTTAACAGGGTAGCTCAAGGGTAACCTCTTTTATTTTTTTTTAGAAAGGATCTTCTCCAGATTTTTATCCACTTTGTGGTTTATCTGCTACAACTCAGGGTCTCCCCTGCTTACCATTCAATGAGTTTGTGGTTGCTACTAATAACCCATTGCCCAGCACCCTGAACTTATTGAGTGCAGGCTCTCAGAAGCCCATAAAAAGTGCAGAAAACATATAAAACACAATAAAATTAAAATTCTACCTCTCCGTTGGTCTTGATTCTCTATAGGGTTCTAAAACTCTATACACAGTATCACCTCATACTTTGAACATGGTTTGACAATAACCCCACATTCTCTTTTTGACCCATTTTAACCCAATGGAAACCTAAGAGACTTTAAGCCTCATGGCACTACTGACTTCTGAAGAGAAACACATTTGAAATTGCTAGACTAATATTCTAGAGAGACTGTCTTTCACTGCACCAAGAACTCTACAGACATCTTGTGGTACGGCTGAGAGTTCATTCTCTTCTGGAAGTGGAATATATTTGGGACTGCATGAGGTGCACTGCACCCCTTTCCCCATCAGACCCTCACCATTCACATAATTCATTGTATTATAGAAGACAATTCAGGTGCCTTGCATGTCCCTGCACCTCCTAGAGGTGGGGCCACCACATGTGTGATGCTTTTCTCTCTTCCTGGATTGTCAGGTCTAGATAATCAACAAAACAATAAATCAAGCCTTGGTTTGTAGCATTTGTCAATATGGGAGATGTGGAATGCTCAGAAAACTTGACAATTACTCTCTTGAGCCACCTTCTGTTGGTTCCAGTATACCTGATTACGTGTAACTCTAGTCATTAGCAGCATGAGTTACATTTCATAGCGCACAGATCCTCTTAGTCGTCTGTATATTCGATGAAGGTAAGTGATCTCCATCCCCATCACCATGAGCTAACTTAGAGTTATCCTTGTGAAAGCTGAGGTCATCTTGAACAAGACATTAGGACTTAAAAACATTATATATTAATTTGGCATAGCCCCAGAGGGCAAAACCAGGAGCGAACAGGTACAAGTTGTAAGTCAATTTCAGTTTGGTATGTCAGGACCCCTGTGCCAAGAACACCTCTCTCTTTTTACTATGAGGAGACACCTTATTTTCTGGAGCTGAGACCCAGCAAACAAGCTGTGCCCTGAATTTGGCATAACAAAAATCCTTTGCGATCACCCTCTGGATGACTTCTGCTGCAACAAAATCACAGATGGTCCCTTAGCTTGGACAGACACCTGCAGGACCATGTTCCAGTTCCAAGCCCTGCCATGAACCCAATGTGTCTCGTTGTGGCTGTTACCCTTCTCTGGTAACTGTGTGGCCACTGATCTACGTATCGAGGTTTGGCCTCACTAAAGCTGGGTCTCCTCCCCTGGCACATGGGTCTAGTTTCCCTCCTCCACTGGAATAAAGAAAGCTTTTTGCTTACAACCACTGTTAGCTCTGCTTTTATTTTATTTTTCAGACTTAACGGTGGTTGTGATAGTGAGGTCTTTGGTACCTTCAGAGTCAACAGTTGATTGCACAGCTGCTGTGTCCCTTTGGTTACTTATTTTGTTTGGTGGAGCTGGAAGGTGGGACATTACTTCTGTGAGCTCTATGGTATTTTATTTTCAGAGTTAGCAGTGGTTACATAACGTCTGTGACTCTTTGGTCATTTGTTTTCAGAGTTGATAGGTATGAGGAAGCAATAACCAAATGATTAGAGCTGGCCAGAGTGGGAAGGGACTGCTTTGTAATGTGCTGAGTTCTCCTTCGTTGGAGTGTTGGGTGTGTAATAGACTTGGTTCCTGATCAGGTGTGGTTACACTAAATGGTCTCTGAGCCTTCTGTGATTATTACCCCTATTCTACAAATGTAGAAACTGAGGCACACAGAGTAACTGTCTCAGGGTAAATCACACAACTGGCTAAGTGTCTAATGTCACATTGTACTCGGGTCTTCCTGACTCTAGGCCCAGAGGTTATATTCATTTTCACTGAGTTGCCCAAAAAAATTTAAAAGAGGGTAATTGAAGCTTTAAAAAAAAAATTCATAGAACAACAGAAGGGAAACCAGAATCACAAATAGATCACCTTTAAAAGTTGCATGTTGAATTAATTATATCTTTAAAAAGAAAAATAAGCTGTACATAATCGATTCACAATTTCATGTCCAATCTTCTTTTATTATGTGTAACCTGGATTTCTAACATAGAGACAACTTTGAAGGGCATTTGAATGCACTCAGTTTGTCCAGCATGGAGCCTGCAGAGTCCTTGTGGGTGGGTAGTACAGCCTCTTTTGTTTGGCTGCCAGTCCCTTTGAAATTGGTGAAGCCAAGTCCCTCTCTTTCCACCTTCACTCTTATCTGCCCCACCCCTTGAACTGGTGAGAGGGGAGGGGAAATTCCTTCCCCTGCTTATCTCTACTTATTCCAGCACTGGAGAAATGAAAGTTGAGAACACCTATGGAGTGCAGTGGATAGTCAGGAAGACATCTTCTTGAATTCAAATCTGGCTTCAGACACTAGATGAGTGACCCTGGGCAAATCACTTAACCGTGTTTGCCTCAGTTTCCTCATCTGTAAAATGATCTGGAGAAGGAAATGGCAAACCACTCCAGTATTTTTGCCAAGAAAACCCCAAATGGGGTCACAAAGAGTCAGACATGACTGAAATGATGGAACAGAAAGGGAATGGGAATGGGGTAGGTTTCTATGGTTCATCTTCATTTTCAGGTGCCAGAAGTGATCCCTAAGTTGGAGCCAGGATTCCTAGGCTGAGTGGTGCAACTAGCCAGTCCTGAATGGAAACCCAGAGAAGCCAGGGTGCCTAGGACTCAAGCCTGAGGCAGGGCTTTGGACTTGGAATGAACCGTGCTCTTCAGGAAAGGAGCTAAACTGTAAACCTAACCCCCTTCCCCTCCTCAAAGACTGAGGGTGGCACAAGATCAGAGGGAGATTATGCCTCCCATGTGTTGTGGGAGTAAGTTTATATATCTGTTACCATACATTTGGAAATAACATTCCCTTTGTTTAATGGTCCATGTTCCATATGTGTGTATGTATGTGTATATATGTGCATATGTATGTAGCTAGACTAATGATCTCTAAGCTCCCGGTGAGGTAGGTGCTAGTATTAGCCCCATTCTACAGACGAAGAGCTGAGACAGAGTGACTTTCTCAGGGTAAGTCACACAACTGGCTAAATGTCTGAAACCCATTAGTGCTCAGATCTTCCCACCTTTAGGTTCAGAGGTTATATCCAGTCACCTAATTGCCTAAAAAATAAAAGAAGTTAATTGAAGCTTATACACATGCATACACATACACACACAAACATACATATATACATATATATATATATATATGGAACCTTTAGCAAAGGGAATATTTACTTCCAGAGGTATGATCACAAATAGGAATTTCCAAAAATAGGAATTTCCATATTTATGTGTATATATATATGTATAGATGTATATTCCATGTATATTTCTATATATTTACATATATAAGGAAATTCCTATCTTATTTGGTGTTTTAAATTTTGAATTAAAAAAATAGAGAATACTTTCCATGGCCTTAACTTTATCTAAACTCCATGTACAAGACCAATAGCTCTTGGTATCCCAAGCACTATTTAATTCAGAATAAAAATGTTGACCCCTTCTATGTTGGCTTCACCATTGTTTTCCTTTATACTACTCCTCCCTTCTACACTAATGAAAACCCCCCCCCCACCCCACCCCCAACCCTCAGCCCCTATGTGTCCCAGAGCACAGAGTTGGTAAACTACAAGTGGGAACTTCTAGGTGGAAGAGCTTCTCTGGGACCGAGGACAAAGTAGAGACAAGCCAAGGGGATGAGTATCCAGGACCACAAGTACCTAGGTGTTACCTGATGCATGAACAACCTGCTCACCTGTATTCATTGTAGGTAACTCTTTTGGTACTGACTGCAGCCCAGGTAAGTGTCCAACATCTACACATCTTCCAACATCTTCCTGTGGGTATTATGTGATTATGACAGTCACCTAGAGTCCATTCTCATCACTGGGAAACCCTTCTACTTCCACTGGGTTGACAAGTATAAAGAAGCAGATATTCATGGGAAAGGATTCAAATGGACTCTTGTTGATGAAGGATTTCAACCTGCTCCACTGACTGAAGATATGTTCCTTTCATACTAATGCTGAGGTGGCACAGCTCTGTGACTACTGTGGGATCATGATCATTAATGAGTGTCTGGATGTGAGGCTCATGCCATCAGTGACTTCTGGGAATATCTTTCTGAACCTACCATCATTCTGATGGAGGAGCTGGTCTGGAGAGACAAGAATCATTCAGTTGTGCTTATGTGGTCTATGGCCAATTAGCCTCTTATTTATGGCTGGTGCCTGCCACCTGCCAATTTAAGATCACCTTGGACCCCATGGGACCTGTGACCAGTTCTTTTTTTTTTTAAGACTTTAACACCAGAACTCAAATACAGAATAGAGGAAAGAAAAAGGAACATATCATAAACTTAAATAAATACTGAAACAAATACCAAGTAAGAAAAGGAGTGGGGGGGGAAGCATGTCATGTGTACAGCAGAACATGAGAGGATTCAAAATACATAGCAATAAATTTTCATTTCAAGAAAGTCTGTATGAAAAATACTACCTATCATGTTGAGAGCTGTCCTTCTTTGCTTTCTTGTAAGTTTTCTTTTGTTCTCCACTGTGTATTTTTTACTTTCTTCTTTTTTCCCCTTCCTTCCCACCGAAGGCTACAATTAAGTGTGGATATATTTATTTACATACACATAAACATATATACACATACATACATACATATGTACATATATAGATATATACTTTCCTTAACAAATTCTACACCTGATCTTTATTTTTGTATTTGTGCAGATCTCTCATTTTCTATCCCTCCTGACTCCTCTAGTTGTGTCGTTAAGGAGATCTGTGCAGCTGCTCTAATTTCAGGACTGGATTGCACAACATAATGAAGGCTCTCACACCAGATTAGAATCAGTATAACATTTATTTTGCACAGGACGACAGCATAAAGCAGAATTAAAGAAACACAGGAATATGTATATAAAGATAAAGCCTAGCAGAATCATAGATATATTTACATACATCACCAAATCGGAGGAATACCTATATCTGGATCAAGCAGCTGGAGAGTCTGGGCTTAGCCTCCAGAGTCCCGACTGGGAAAAGGTCCTAGACAGAATATTCTCCCCACAGGTAAACTCTGAAGAGTAGGGGGATCTCTCCAAGTTATATCCAGTTTTAGACAAAAAAGGCATTGGGCCAAGTAATCAACTTATCACCAGAGCCTTAGGTGACTTAGAGTAACTAACTGCATTAGATGTGTTGCAGCTCTGGACCACACCAGAGTCCAAAGAAGGAAAACATCCGTGATTGATATGGCAAAATCTGTGTTCAAAAGGACACAAGATAGATTCCATTTGTTCCTAGAAGGGCAGCCAACACTTCCAGGAAGAGGAATCTGCCAAGGGCAGGTTGAACTTTTAGTCCTGGGAACCAGGGCAAGGTGACTTTTTTAATCCTGGGAACTCGGCCACTGTTCCAAGGAGAAAGAGCAACATGTGTATTCATGTAGGCCTATAAATGTACAGAAAGGTCTTTAATATTTCATTAACCCTTCACTAGTTCACTTCTACCAGTTACTTTCCCCTCCTATTACTTAGCTTACCCCCCCTTCCAAGCCTCTCTCCCCTATCCTCCCATTCTCATTGATTTCAATACCCTTCTATATTCCCTCTTTTAACCTATTTTCTCATCCTCCCCGTAGAGATTTTTCCCTTGTCCTCTCCTCCTCCTTCCCCCTTACTGTTTTATTTCTTTTGAATTTAGGAGACTTATGCTCACGTAGATATATATATGTGTGTGTGTGTGTGTGTGTGCGTATATATATATATATATATATATGTGTGTGTGTGTGTGTGTGTGTGTGTGTGTATAGAGAGGTGTATATATGTGTGTGTACACATGTATACATGTATGTATATACATACATATGTGTGTGTGTATATATATATGTGTGTGTGTGTGTGTGTGTGTGTATTTATCTTGAGCCCTTCTTGAAAGTAGGTTACCAGAACTACCAGCCCTCCTCTCCCATTGAATTCCTCTATGTAGGTTCTTCCTCTCACACCTCATTTGTATAATTACTCTTTTTAAGTGTTCCTAGACAGTTTTACTTTTTAAAGTCATATCATATTCAGGTTCACCCCAGTCTTTCTTACAAACTACTCAATTGTTAATGACAATCTTAGACATATGTTTTACATTTTACACACATAAAAGGTAAACAGTCTGGCCTTATTGAATCCCTTGTAATTGGTCTTTGATGTGTACCTTATGTTTCTCTTGGTTCTTGTATGTCAAATCTTCTATTAAATTCAGGTTTTGGATTTTTTTTAACAAAGTCTTAGAAGTCTGACAGCTGCTCAAATATCCATTTTTTAATTCAGGATTATGCTTAACTTTGCTGGGCATGATATTTTCAGCCAGAACCCCAGTTCTTTTGCTCTTTAATATATAATGTTCCAAGACCTGGGGTCCTTAAGTGTCTCCACTTCTAGGTCTTGTGTGGTTCTCACTGTGGCATGATCATATTTAAATTGTTCTTTTTCTTGTTGCTCTTAATATTTTATCCTTGAGCTGGATGTTTTCCTCATAGGATCCCTTTCATGGGTGATCATTGGATTTTTTTCTATTTCTACTCACCTCCACTCTTGTTCCAATGCCTCAGGACAATTTTCTTTAATTATGTCTTTCTTTTATTAAAATTTTATTTATTTACTTTAAGTTTTTAACATTCAAATTTTGAATTCCAAATTTTCTCCCCATCTCTCCCCTCCCCCCACCCCAAAACGCTGAGCATTCTAATTACCCTTATCACCAATCTGCCCTCCCTTCTAATATTCCTCCCTTCCCTTATCTCCATCTTCTCTTTGTCCTGTAGGGCAAGATAAATTTCTATACCCCATTTCCTGTATTTCTAATTTCCCAGTTGTGTGCAAGAACAATACTCAACAGTTGCTCCTAAACCTTTGAGTTTCAACTTCTCTTCCTTCCTCCCTCCCCACCATTGGGGAGGCAAGCAATTCAATATAGGCCATATATGTGTAGTTCTGCAAATGACTTCCATAATAGTCATGTTGTGTAAGACTAACTGTATTTCCTTCCATCCTATCCTGCCCCCATTTCTTCTATTTTCTCTTTTGACCTTAACCCTCCCGAAGAGAGTTGACTTCTAATTGCTCCCTCCTCCCATTGCCCTCCCTTCCATCATCCCCCTTGCCCTGATTATCCCCTTCTCCCCCACTTTCCTGTATTATAAGATAGGTTTTCATACCAAAATGACTGTGCATTTTATTCCTTCCTTGAGTCAAATGTGATGAGAGTAAGCTTCATGTTTTCTCTTTCACCTCCCCACTTTTTGTCTCCATTGAAAAGTCTTTTTCTTGCCTCTATTATGAGAGATAATTTGCCCCATTCCATTTCTCCCTTTCTCCTCCCAATATATTCCTCTCTCACCCCTTAATTTCGTTTTTTAGATATGATCCCATCCTATTCAATTCACCCTATACTCTCTCTGTCTCTCTGTCTCTATGTATGTGTGTGTGTGTGTGTGTGTGTGTGTGTGTGTATGTGTGTAATCCTACCCATTACCAGATACTGAAAAAAGTTTCAAGAGTTACAAATATTGTCTTTCCATGTAGGAATGTAAACAGTTCAACTTTAGTAAGTCCCTTATGACCTTTTCATGCTTCTCTTGATTCTTGTGTCTGAAAGTCAAATTTTCTTTTCAGTTCTTGTCTTTTCATCAAGAATGTTTGAAAGTCCTCTAGTTCATTGAAAGACCATTTTTCCCCCTGAAGTTTTTACTCAGTTTTGCTGGGTAGGTGATTCTTGGTTTTAGACCTAGTTCCTTTGACTTCTGGAATATCATATTCCAAGCCCTTCTATCCCTTAATGTAGAAGCTACTAGATCTTGTGTTATCCTGATTGTATTTCCACAGTACTCATATTGTTTCTTTCTAGCTGCTTGCAAAATTTTCTCCTTGACCTGGGAACTCTGGAATTTGGCTACAATGTTCCTAGGAGTTTCTCTTTTTGGATCTCTTTCAGGAGATGATTGGTAGTTTATTTCAGTATTTATTTTGCCCTCTGGTTCTAGAATATCAGGGCAGTTTTCCTTGATAATTTCATGAAAGATGATGTCTAGGCTCTTTTTTTGGTCATGGCTTTCAGGTAGTCCAATAATTTTTAAATTGTCTCTCCTGGAT
>CM053771.1:272576542-272591991 GCA_028658325.1 Potorous gilbertii | reverse complement strand
AAAAAAAAAATCCACTGAGGAAAACATCTTTTTTTGTGCCAGTTTTAAATAGATGTTTTTCTCCAGGACAAGAGTTGCATTTCCACTATTTACAGTATTGATAAAGTACAATGATCTTTTTTTCTCTCCCTCAGCACACATTCAAGTATTTAAAAGGTCCAGATTTACACAGTAGCTTAAACATTACTTTTAAACTACTACTGTCTTGGTTACAAATTTGAATCTTTCAATTTTCAGAAAGTGGTGTGGAATGCTCTTTCTTCTGGTGTATTTAGTCGACCTCTTCAATGGTGGATCCAGAAGAAGCACCTCTAGATGGGGCTGCTCCAACCCCTGGTAACCTACAAGGCATGGGTCCTGGCACACCCTCTGTGTGCTGGTATGACTTAGTGATGATGGGGTTGCAGACTTTCTCTAATTCTTCCTGCTTGTGTTCAAATTCTTCTTTCTCAGCAATCTGGTTGATTATTTCATCACATTTGTCAAGTGTCTTCTGTTTGTTTTAATCACCCAATTTGCCTCCCCTGTGGTAGCCTTTATGCTGACAGCATATGATTCAAGAGAATTCTTGGAAGACACCTTATCTGTCTGCTTCTCATCCTCAACCTTGTATTTCTCAGGCTCCTGGACCATACATTCAATGTCTCTTTCACCAGATGCCCTTTATTATTGGTGATTATGATCTTGGTCTCCTTGACTGTGTTGTTATCCACAGCACAAACATTGAGGATGACATTTATATCAATGTCAAATCTTACTTCCATCTGAGGAACACCCCTGAGTTCTATTGGGGATTCCTGTGAGCTGAAATTTGCTGAGCAGGTTGTTATCCTTTGTCATTGATCTCTCACCTTTATAAACCTGAAAATGCCCATAGGCTGATTGTCCAAATAGGTGCTATAAGTCTGTGTCTGCTCAGTGGGGATGGTGGTGTTCCTTTGACCAGAACAGTTATAACTCTACCAGCAATTTCAATTCCAAATCAATTCCAAAAGAGAAGTGAAATCCAGCAGCATCATGTCCTGCACGTTCCAAGATTTATCTCCAGACAAAATGACAACCTGGATGGTTACACCATAAGCAATAGCCTCATCAGGATTCATACTCATGTTGAGCTCCTTGCCATTGAAGAAGTCTTGCAGAAGTGTCTGGATTCTGGGGATTCAAGTGGAGCCATCCACCAGGACAATGTTGTGAATCTGTGATTTATCTAGTTTGGCATCTCTTAAGGACTTTTCCACTTGTGCCCTGGAAAAGATCAAGATTCACATCTTCAAAATGGGTTTGGGTGATTGATATACGTAAGTTAATTCCTTCACAGAGGACGTCAATCTCAATACTGGTCTGTGTAATGGAAAAGAGCGTATGCTCTGCATGTTCACAAGCAAAGTGAAGATGAAGAATAGTCTTCTTCTTCTCACTGGTGTCCTTCTTGTCATTTCACTTGAACTTGGCAATGAGATGGTTGATCTTTTAGTTGTCAAATTCCACCCCATCCAACTGGGTGTCCTCTGCTGTGGATTTGACTTCAAAGACGCCATCTTCAATGGTAAGAATGGAGACCTCAAAAGTACGACCTCCAAGGTCAAAGATCAATGTATTTCTCTTAGCACCAATCTTTTTTGTCTGCATTAGCAGTTGCCTCATTGATGATTTGGAGTAGACTGAGATTAGTGATGGTTCCAGCATCTTTCTTGGCCTGACAGTGGGAATCGTTGAAATAGGATGGTACTGTGACCACAGAATTTATGACAGTCTTCCCAAGGTAAACTTCAGCGATTTCTTTCATCTTGTTCAAGACCATAGAAGGTAATTCTTCTGCATAGAAATTGTTGGTCTCCCCTTTTCACTCCATTTGGACCCAAGGCTTGCCTGCATCATTCACTACTGTAAAAGGTTAGTACTTCATGTCTGATTGTACTACTGCTTCATCAAATCTGCAACCAATAAGATGTTTGATATCAAAAATTGTGTTGGTAGACTTCATTGCAACTTGATTCTTTGTAGTATCATCAATTAAATGATTTGTATCAATGAAGACAATATAGCATGGCATGATCCTGTTTCCTTGGTGATTAGCAATGATCCCCACTTTTCCATGTTGGAAGATTCCCACATAGGAGTAAGTGGTGCAAAGATCAGTGTCAACTGTGAGTTTCTTAACATTGCTACTGGGGAGTCAGGGGCCATAACTGACCACTGTGGAGAAAGAAGGGCTGCTGCTGCATTGAGTAGATCCTGAAAACTAATTTCTACAAAAGTAGAAATTGAGGGGATGCCCATCAGTTGGGGGATGGCTGAATGATTTGTGTTATAAGAGTGTAAGGGAATACTATTATACTATAAGAAATGGTGAGTAGACAGATTACAGAAAAACCTGAAAAGACTTACATGAACTGATGATGAATGAAATTAGTGATGGGAAATGCTATCCACATCTAGAGAAAGAAACATGAATTCTGAATGCTGATCGAAGCATACCATTTTTACTTCCTCTTTTTTTTTAATTTGTCATGGTTTTCCCCTTTTTTTGACAACATGCTTAATGTGGAAATATGTACAATTGTATATGTGTAATCTATATCATATTGCTTGTGATCTTGGGGAAGGGGAAGAGAAGCAAGGGAGGGAGAAAAATCGGGAACTCAAAATCTTACAAAAAACGAATGTTGAAAAATACCTTTATGTGTAACTGAAAAATACTATTAAGTGGGGAAAAAAGAGATCTATTTTGGAGTACTAAGAAGAGGTGCATTCATTTATAGCCAAATGACCTGAGCTTGAAAACTGACTTTGATACTTACTGCTTATAATATCAAAAGGAGTCACTTGAACTTGATGGGCTTTTATCTTAATCTGAAACAAAGAGTTGTTGGACTGACTGACCAGTGGAATATTTTCCATTTGTAAATCTATAATTCTGAGCATGTAACATTCAGTTTTGTGACTGTACTTTTACAAGAAATTTGAGAAATTGTAGAACATTCAGAGAAACCCAGTCAGAAGGGTGAATTGTATATGACATATAGGAAATGGTTATAAAAATCAGAGATATTTACTCTGGAGTACAGAAGGGAGCAGGAACATTATCTTTTCCTTCTCATATCTCAAGGATTTTTGCATGAAAGAAGACTTTGTTTTATTTTGTTTTGTTTTTATTTGTCTTACATCATTTCAGAAAGCATAGCTAATGCAATAAGCAAATGTTAAATGTCAGCTGATTTTGGCTTGCCATAAGAAAGAATTGTGAAAACTTTGGAACTACATGGAAATAGAAGAGGATGATTTTTGAGACATTGATTTCCTTAAATACAAATACATTTTAGTAGAAGATTGACAACTATTTGTTAATTGATTCCAAAGTGAGATAGAAAGTTGTACTAGATACCAGTGTTAAGTAAACTAAATAAAAATATGTTTACTTACAGATATTCTACTTGAGGATTCTGTCTTCCCCAAATCCATTCCATTTGTTTTAATTGAAGGAACATTTTCTAAACACCAATTATGTGCTAAGCTGTGGGGGCTATAAATTCTAAAACAAACTATATCCCATCTTCAAGGACTTTGCCTTCCATTGTGGAATACAACATGTACAGAAAGCAAAACAAAATATGGTTCTCTATTACTCAATAAACTTCACTGGTTCCCTCTTGTCCATGGGATAAAATATGTACTCCTCTCGTTTTTCAAGTCATTCATAATCTGGCCTAAATTTCTAGTCTCTTCACTCTAAGATCCAGGCAACCTTGTTTTCTCTTTTTTCTTCCCTAGGAGAATCCATCTCCTATATCCATGTCTTTGTAAAAAGTGATGAAATCTAGGAATTAGATGGTTCTTTAAGGTCTGCAAATCACTTTACAAGTATTATTTAATTTTATCTTCACCAACCTTGTAAAGGAGATACTAGTATTATGTTCATTTTGTAGATGAGGAAACAGAGGAAGAGAGAGGTGAGTAATTAACTCAGGGTCATACAGCTGCTAAATATCTGGGGTCAAATTTGAATTTAGGTCTTCCTGATTCTAGGTTCTGTCCACTATGCCACCTAGCTGCATTTATTCTCCATATTTAGAATACACTGCCCTTCTTATGTCCACCTAAGACAATCCCTCTCCTTCTTTAAGACTCGGCTTAAGTGTTGCCTTTAATATGAAACCTTCTTTTATCACTTCCAATTGATGCATTCCTCCAACTACCATTTATTTAACTGTTTTTTTATTCTTTTATATTTGCTTTGAGAATACTAATATTTGTACTTTTCTTTCCCTTGTAAGCTGCTTGAGTGCTTTCGTTCACTTTATTTTTATTCTCAGCACACAGCTTAGTTTTGAACCTGCAAACAGTAGGTGTTAAATAAATGCCTATTCATTGACTTCATGGAGTAGAGCACTATCAGACATAACTGTGAGAGAAAAAGTAAGGTCCCCCCCCAAAAAAAATTAAAAGAAAATAAACAACAAAATCTTTTAGTTTTGTTTCCCTATGGAAAACTTAAAGTAAAAATCAAGCACGTGTTAAACTGTATTTGAAACTTTGCACTGCTCTTCTCCAAATGAATCCATTACAATCTAGTAAGCACGTGCTGAGCTTGGCAAGTTTCTAAGAGAATGCTGACTGCACTTTATTCTTCTTGTATAGTTGGAGTCCCTTGGAAAAAAATACGTATTTTACGTATTTTAATAATATCTCCCCATAATATGTCCTAGCAGCTGGCCTATATTGCTGATGCAGTATAGAAAACAGTCCTCACAAGCACTGTGAAGAATGAGTTTGTGTATAAGTATTAAGGTTTTGGTTTTTATTACTTTTTTTGACGCATTCATTTAAAGAACTCTGTATTACATCTGCTCTGAGTTAGAATCCAACAATTCTGGAATTGAGAGCTAGAAGGGACAGTAGCTATCTTCTAGCTAACTGAATCATTTAAAAAGTTTGAGAGATTTCCTCTCTTCGGCTCTATCAGAAGCCTTGCAAAAAGAAGAGGTGATAACTATCCCCAGAAGACTGAGGCAACAATTTTTGTTCACTCCCTGTTTTTACTGAACTGTTATTACATGTAACTAAAGTAAGATACTGCCCAGACAACGGATGGGGAACCCGCAGCCTTGAGGCCACATGTGGCTTTCTAGGTGCTTGGGGGTGATCTTTTTGACTGAGTGGAAGTTTTACAGAACAAATCATTTCATTTAGGGGATTTGCTTTGTGAAATTTGGATTCAGTTAAAGGGCTGCTCTTCAGGACCTAGGGGGCCACGTGTGTCCTCAGGGTCACAGGTTCTTGACTGGCCTAGACTATTTGTCCAAAGATGGGTAATTACATTTTTTTTGGTGCTATCTGGGATGCCTAATAACTGCAATGTCATAACCAAATGAATACAATATTCATGCAGGTAGATTCTACACTGGATAGAGCAGGATGCCTGGAGTTAGGAAGACCTGGGTTCTAATGTGGCCTCAGATGTTTACTGGTTGTGTGACCATGGGGAAGTAACCTAATCTCTATTTGCCTTAGTTTCTTCATCTGTAAAATGGAGATAAATGGAAATAACAGTAATACCTACCTCCTGAGATTACTGAATCAAATTATATAATAATTATAAAGTACTTAGCCTGCCTAGAAAATATTAAACTCAAAAATGTTATTCTTATCTAGAGAAAACAAAATGTTTTGACCATTGTATAAAGAAGAATTCATGAGTAAAAATCACAGAAAATAAAATCTGCCACTTTGCATTAAATTTAAAAGGATTTATAGAAGTAAAACCAATTTAAATTTAGAAAGAAAAATTATCCAGGCCAAATATTTGCAGTAATTTCTCTTAAAAGAACTGATTCAACTGTATAAGCAAAACAGCCATCCCTCAACATTTAAATGGCCAAAGCTTATGAACAGTAGTTCTCAAAAAAGTCAAGTTATCAATAGTAATGCAATTAAAATGACCCAATTGACAAATGGTCAAAGAAATGCAAATTAAAGCAATGATGAGGTTAGATTGGCAAAGATTACAAACACATCAAATATTTTCCACAGTGAAGAGGTAGGATGAACAGGAGATGAGGGAAAGACAAGGGAGGAAGGAAGGAAGGAAGGAGAAAGAGAGGGAGGGAGGAAGAAAGGAAGGAAAAATAGGGGGAATGAGGTCTTTGAAGAGGGAGGGACAAAGAAAGGAAAAGAAAAAGGAAAGAAAGAAAGGAGAGTAACAGACTTTTCCAAAGCATAGAAGAGAACAAAATGAAGAAAAGAAAGAACTTTTAGGGGGTGTGTGTGTGCGTGTGTGTATACACATGCACACTATGCACCTATTTGTACTTCAGCTTAGTTTTGTAGAAAAAATAAACATGTATAAAACATAATCCTTGCCCAATTTTCCAGCTTTCTTATTAGGAAGATAAGAAGTAGAAATGAAATAGTTAAAGATCCAAGTAATATACCACAAAATAGGGTGCTAAATATTTGTTACAGAAAGCATATCAAAAATGAATTAAAGAAGGATGGAGACATATAGCCTGGATGATTCAGAGAAATTTTCATAGGAAAGATGGTAGTTAACCTGCATATGTACACACTAGAAGGGTAGTATAGAGGGGGAGACCTTTTTTAACCATGCTTGGCAGAAGCTACTGGTAACATGGGATGATCAACAGAATGAAACATGACTATGGTGTATATTCTTTGCTGCTAGTAATTGCTGCACAGTACTGAGGAATACTGGTCTGTCTACAGTAGAAAGCAGTTGGAGAGAAGTATGGTTAATAAAAAAAACTGTGCATGATTATGGAGGGCCTTGAATTGTCATGCTGAGGAGCTTGGCATTGATTCTATAGGTCATACAACTATTGAGGTTTCTTTAACAAAAGATGACAAAAAAATAGTATTTTGAGACAACCAGTCTAATAGACAGGCATAGGTTGAATTGGATAGAGAAAGACTGAATACAGGAGAACTTAACTCTAGAATTTTGAGTATATTAAAAATAATTCTCATCTCAATAATGATGAAACTAATGATGTCCATAGAAAAACAACACAATAATTCTTATATTTGTATAGCATTTTATAATTTGTAGAGAATTTCTCAAATACTATAATGAACTATTGGTTCAAATCTAGACCACACCTGCCAAAAGAAATATGTTGGGGGGAAGAAATAAAAACTACATAGAATTCTATAGAGCAGGAATAGCATGACTTTATAGCTTACATTAAGGTTTTTATGCAAAATGTATTTTTCTGAAAAATGTGACCTGACCTATATTCAGATCATTTTGACATACTATCTCATTTGATAGTGATCAAAAGTTGACAGTGCATTGCAAATCCCTTTTTTTTTTAAATTTGCACTATTTTAATATACTCACACACATTCTTCCAGAAATCACTGGCAAGCTATATATTTGCTTTTCACTATTTCCACAACTCTGTGGTATTTTTATGTATGTGTTTTCCCCACTGATCTGTGTCCCAGAACCTCATCCCCTCTCATTCTATTGTGATTCCCAATTGTATTTTTTAAAATTCTTAATAACATTATTTATTATATAATTGCAGTAAAAATTAAAATAGCATTTATTTTAATTTACGTATAGAACTATAAGGTTTGATTCTCACAACAGCCCTCTGAAGCAGGTCTTATTGTCTCCATTTTACAGATGAGGAAACAGATTGATGTAAATTTTGTGACTTCTTGTAGAGTTATTCAAATAGTGAGTACCCAAAGCAGAATTCAATGTCAGGTCTTTCTTATGCCAACATTGATCCATTTTGCATATTTTCTTTTGTTTCTTTTAACTTTGGTTCAGATACCTTCCTGACTCTAGGTCAATTGCACATTTTATACTTATCACTTTTGCTACCTGATTGTCCAACTTCTTTTTCTGGTAAAATACATTCTTGATGACACAGCATCTATTACATTCTGGTGCACAAGATGTAGAATGATAGATTTAGGTGTGGAAGAGACATCAGAGAGTATTCAAGTAGTCAAACTCTGCATTTCATGGATGAATCCTCCCAGGGAGGATATCTTGCTTATCTCCCTTTTCAGCTTAGATTCTGATGTTATTATTCTTTGGACATTATGTTTCATTAATTACACAACAGTGAACTCGAAACATTGACCAAAGAAATGTCTTTCTGCAGAGACAATTGTATATGCTTTATCTATATAGTAAGACTGTGCCAAATTATAGACCAGAATTCAAATACCTTCAGCAATAACATTCCTTCAGTATACAGATGAACAAGATTTCCCTTTCAAAGTATCATAACTTTTCAGATGCCAAGTTTTACTAACTAATTTTCCACCTCTGCCCAAGGGGCCTACTCATAATGGAGATAACTTTTTCTCCTGTTGCCTCTCTGTCTCTGATTGGTGAATTTCTTTTTTTGAAACACCATGTGAGAAAGTACTTGAGTCAGCCATGATCATCACTAAAATGGTTCTGCTCCTGACTCCTCTAGCTAACTGTACTTTAATCCTATGTGGGTACCATCCCCCTACTTTCCAGCTTCCTTTTATGTATTTCCTTCTTCTATTAAAATGTATGGTTTTTGAGGGCATGATGTTTTTTTCTTTTTACTTTCATTTATATTCCTTCCCTTAGCATCCTGCATAGCACATAGTAAACTCTTAAAAAATACTTTATATATTCTCTAATCTAATCAGTTAATTAAAAGTCCTCACTCCAAATATGACAATACTCTCTAATTTTCACATCATGTCTGTCTTAATCCTCATCATTCTTGACTCGTCTAAAGCCTTTAACATTTTTCATCAACCTCTTCTCCAGAATATCATTTCCGTTTTTTTTTCTGTGTCTATGTTTTCTCCTAGTTCTCCTTCTACTTGTTTGAACACACATTCTTAGTCTCCTTTGTTGATCTTTCTCCAGTCATTTCCACCAAACATCTGTGCCTTCCTAGGCTCTGACATGTGCTTTTTCTATTTTCACTAAATCCTCTCTTACTTTGTAGTCTTATCAGGTGCCGTAAATTCAATTATCTTTATGAAGATTTATGCTCATATCCATTTATCCAGCTGTATCTTTTCTCCTGACCTCGAATCCAAAACCACCAACTACCTCAGATATTGTAAACTAGATGTCTTAAATATCTTGAGGTCAGCATATCCAAGAGAATTTGTAATCTTTTCTCAAAACTCTCTCATCTTTTTAACTTGTTTATTACTATTGATGGCCTCCCAGTCATCCTGACTCTCAACTTGAGTGTCATTCTTGGCTCATCTCTCCCAATGACTCTGCACATCAGCCTGATGCCAAGTCTTTTCATTTATACCTTTACGATATCACTTGTGTATAACCCTTTGTTACAACTCCTATAGTTGCCACCTTTGTGCAGGCCCTCTTTATTTGTCTCCTCATATCTTCTCTCCTCATTCTAGTGTATCTTTTATTAAATTGCTAAAATAATTTTAAAAAACAAAGGGTTGACCATGTCAACTCCTACACTCCACCTCAATAAAATTTAGTGGTTCCCTATCACCTTAACTAAAAAAAATAAAAAGTCAAATACTTTGTTTTACTTTTAAAGCCCTTCTCAACCTTCCACTTAATATCTTTTATTTTATAAAAAAATTAAATTGAGATCTCTGACAGCACCATACTATTTCTTTCAAATTTGATTCAACCCAATTCCTTCCCCCAACTCAATTCTAGAAGCATTTTATTGTCTACAGTATCTGTTCATGACATACATACTTGTAAACCTACATGTCCTAATATGTGCAATATGTATTCCACATACAGAGCATAAATGTATCATAATCTGAGTGATAATTGGGACAAAGTAATTTCATCAACTCTAAAGCCTTTCCGGAACAAGGAAAAATTGCTGTAGCTGAGTTTAATGTTTCTATTGATATGTAAAAAAGATTTTTATTCCCTTAAGCCTTGTGCCTTAGATGAATTATATGTTTTCTGAGACTGGGTGTAGAGTTGTCTGAATTTAAAACAGTCTCAAAATAGGTGCTTTCTAAAAGTGAGTTCTGTGCTGATATAGCAGGGCATCTTAAATCAGTATGGGCATGGATTGAGACAGTGAGTGAATAGTAAGTAATTAAGTACACAACAAAGGTGTAAAACCCTTGGGGAAAAAAGGCAAAAAACAAGCACTCAGAGAATCAGTGTGTTTAAAAGAACTTAGTAGACTATATGAGAAAGTAATAGCCCAAATCACAATGCAAATATGTATCTAAACTGAAGTTGCTTTTCAGTAAATGCACAATTTATCACTGTACAAAATCTAAAATACCGGGAAAATTGGTCTCTCATGTTTCCCAAGATTCTAAGTTTTTTCTTTACCTTAAAGCCCTTTAGAAACCTAAGGTGTCATTAATAGTGGTTATAACAACAAAATATGAAACATCCTAGTATGATACATCCCCAAGTGGATTATGTCCTCATATACTACTTCTCAAATACTACCTGTGTGGCACATGAACAAGGGTTAAATGCCAAGATGCAAATACAGTCTTAACAGGAAGGGACCAGGACCCTGCTAAGAGGTCTTTATTTGAGGCCTATCCTATAGGGAGAAATGAAGACAGCAGGACTGGACAGGAGATAAAATAGAGATTCAGAAGCCAGAAGAGTCCAAAACTAAGAGAATGAGAGAAGGGAATTAAGCTGGAGATCAACCAAACTGGAGGTTTAGAAAGACCAAAGCTATATCTGTGCAATTAAATAGAGAGATAGATAAAGGAGGAAACAAGCCAAGGTCCAATGCCCAACATTCAGATTGTGCCCCACACAATATAGGTATGAAAGTTTTCATCCATCAGATGGAAGATGATTTGCTGTGTATGGTTATGGTCCAATAAAATGTCAACCAATCCCCTTTATCCCAAAGTCAAGATCTGTGGCAGTGAGAATTCTCATTGGCTTCTCAGTGCAGTATTTACTACAACATGGTGCACATGAAATGTGTCACTGAAACCTACAAAGCCCTTTTCATACCAATGTGTTTCAAGAAAATATTCATTTAATCAGCTGTAGCCAAAAAAATGACCAGTAGTTTCTGTCCTAAGGACACAGTCTATAATCCTTCACTGAGTTAATGAGAAGATGTAGCTCATGTGCATCTTTAAAGACAGGTTCATCAGTGAGCTCAAATATCAGGGCTCTGAGGATAATTTTGTTTATGCAAATTATAGAAACTATTAGATTCTATCTCATAACCAACAGATTAGCAAGGTTGAAGAAAAGAAGAAATGATAAATGTTAGAGAGACTGTGAGAAAATAGGCACATTGATTCACTATGGCAGACTTGAGAATGGATGTGATCCTTTTGCCAAGTATACCCAAGATATACACAAAAATTATTATAAACAGAAAGCTACAGCTGGGTCCCTTTGACCCAACTGTACCACTGCTAGTCTGTTATCCAGAAGTGATCACAGAAATAGGAAAATGTCCTTATCTGCACAAAAATATTCATATCAGCTTCTTTGCACTAGCAAACATACACCTGTGCATTCACACACACACACACACACACACACACACACACACACACACACACGAATTGTTGAATAAGTTGTGGCATACGAATGTGATAGAATACTATTATACAGTAAAAAATAAAGAGATGGATCTCAAAGTGACATATTAAGATTTGATTTATATGAACTAGTACAGAGAGAAATTAGGAAAACCTGAAGACTAATTTATGCTCTATCCTTAATATCATAAAAGTAAGCAATTTTGAAAACTTTTATAAACTAATTAACAATGAAATAAATAGAACCAGGAGACATGCAGTACTTGAAGATGTAAGAATATGCCAAATATAAGCACTATTCATGATTCCTAAGGACTGATGAAACTTGATCCACTTAATGACAGAGAGGGGATAGGTTTAGGGTAAAGAGAAATGCAGATACACACATAACGTTTAACAAATATGCATATTAAAATAAAATAAATTCTACCATTGGATGCTTATGTCTATATATAGATATAGACAAACACCATAGGTAGAGTAATAGATCTGTCTGTGTATCTGTGCATATATATATATATACATATTCACAAAAATATATATATGTGTGTGTATGTGTGTATATTTATGGAGAGAGAACAAGAAAGATATGTGTGTATTATATATATATATATATGTATGTATGTATGTGTCTGTGTGTATGTGTGTGTGTATATTTGTGTGGGTACGTACCCACCCACACTCAGACTATACAGATACAAACCCTAGAAAGATGGATGATAGATAGATAGATAGATAGATGGATAGGTAGACAGGTAGACAGACAGATAGACAGGCAGATAGATAGACAGACAGACAGATAGAAAATAGATGGATGGATGGATGGATGAATCTCTTTTCATCTTCATAAGACCCCTGGGAATTGGCACTACTATGGAGTTTTATAGATGAGGAAACTAAAACAGACAAAGCTGACATTACTTATGCAAAGGCACATATAGTAAGTGTATGAAGGTCAGAGTTAAATTCAGTTCTTTCTGATTCTAGGGACAGCATGCTATCCTTCTCACCACTTGGTTGTCTCTTAATAAAAAAATACAATCAACTCCCTTAAAACATTTGAACAATTTCTCCCACAAAGTACATTATGCAAAACAGTAAATAAACAATGGCTCAATAGAATCATCGTAGCTGAAATTATACACGTTTTTGACGCTTTACAAGTTTTTCACAGGAAAGATGGATGTTTCAACCTTAGTAGCTTAGTTTGTTACATTGTCCATTATTTTTGCACTGATATCTGTCCATTTTTTTACCTTTGTTTCTATTAGGTTTAATTTGATATATCTGGACAAGTGTTTTGTTTGTTTTGTTTTTATTGTTGCAGTCATTGTATAAGGGGCATCTAGGTGGTGCTGCAGGTAGAGCACTGCTCCTAGAGTCAAGAAGACCTGAGTTCAAATTAAGCTTCATACATTTTTTATCTGTGAGATCACTTAACCCTTACTGCCTCAATTTTCTCATGTCTACATGAACTGGAAAGGCAAATGGCAATCTATTCCAGTGCATTCTCCAAGAAAACCACAAATTATATCACAAAGAGTTGGATACGATTGCAATGACCAAACAGTAAAATAACTACTCATTATGCATATTTTTGGGGGGTTTTGTTTTTTCTTTCCTTTAATTTCATTTATACCAGTCTTCCCACAATTATCAGAACTCTTCTGATTCTTGTATTTTCCATTTTCAAACAAGAATTTTCACCTTAGCTGATTGACTTTTGAATGTTTTCCCTCTCTGGTCTTTCCCTACCTTAATTGTAAAAAGATTGAAAATAAATCTCTAACAACCCTGCCTGATATTTGTCTGTTCCATGTTTAAGTTCATTTGTTTGTATATTGAAAAATGCTCACACACATGATTGGCATTACTAATTTCAATTCATTCAATTATTCTTCAATTAATATATGGTTTCATCAATCAGAATACTCTTTCCCCTTGTGCAGATCAAAATTTATCTGTACTCCTTTATCCCACATAGTTATTGTCCATATCTATCTGGAAATAATCCTTAAAGGAATTCACCTAATACATTGGAGGTCTCATTCTTCCAAAATTTCATGAATATGCATGTGATACTCAGAATATTTATTTATTATTTACCATGTTTATTATATAAACAGTTCACTTCCCTTCAAGTCATTTCATTCAATGTTTTTATAAAATGTGTTAGGTAGAAATATCAGGTAATGTCAATTGACAATGATTGCTATACCCAGGGAATAAGAACTAGTAGTGCCTTAGTGACCACATCACTGAGAATAATTCTTAAAAATATGTGCATATACATACATTGTACAAAAATTAACACAGTAAAGTAGAATCATGCATTTTAGATTAGAGTTTTTCTCCAATATCATTGTTGATTATTCCCTATGATTTCAAAATATCATTGTTGATTATTCCCTATGATTTCAAAATAAACAAATATAGAGTCATAGTAAGCATCAAGAATTGATGAATAGCAGCACTTAGGAGATGGTGTTACTTGTGACATTTTTCCCTTCCTTTTATAGGGCGTGTTGCTGCTGGAGACAACATTTGTTTCAAGTTCTGTCATGTTGAACACATTTTAAAATGAATCCTCATTTGCATACAGAAGTAGTTTTAATGCAAATAGATATACTCAGGATAGAATACAAATAGTTTAACAAATTGACTTTTTTTAATTGTGCTGTTTGCATTTCATATCTGCAAAGTAATTGCTGGCCAAATGGTATTAACTCAGCAAATTTCTAATAACGCATCCCCAAGAACACCTGTCAGGCATTCTTCATTCTGAAGACTTGTTTCTTTAAAAGGAATTTGGTTGGACAGGCATCAGTGAACTTCAGTATCAGAGTGTTGAGCCTTGGTTCTCACCTTGTCAAGTGGACTCCCCTCTTAGAGAATCAATGAGGCTATCAGACTTTAACGAGAGTGTTGCAAGAAACCTCGTGGGCCTGCTGCCATCTTATATGATTACTTGCTCAGGCTTTCAAATCAAGCTTGAGGACCTGGATCTGCAGCTCATTGGGCTGGAATCATTTTATTATATAGAGATCTTATTAACCCCCAGCCTCACTGTATATTATGTCTATACTTCAATTCTGAGTTTGATTAGAAATACCTGACAATCACAACTTATAGCAAAGGGCACATGGCCAACAGAAGTAATCTATCCCCTTTAAAAAGTCAGGAATCATACTCTCATTCATCCACTACTTGTTCCTTTCCACAGTGAAAGGGGCTTGGATGATGCAAAGGCAAAGCATCAATTATTGAATGATTGTCTCCAAAAGACAACTTTGTTTCTGCTGAAACTGAATCAGGAAAAGTAAGTTTTTCAATTCACAATAAGGTTTGATTCTTGAGTTTTTTCTTTATCTGTGAGATAATTTGATACAACAGAAAGAGGGCAGTACTCCAAGTAGAAAGGTATAGATTTGAATATTGAGCCCTTCAACATTTGTTAGCTGTATGACCAAAGGAAATCATTTAACTCTTCTGAGACCCAGTTTCCTCATTTAGAAAGCAATGATGAAAATATTTGACCTGCCTACCTCATGGTGTTCTAAAGGGACAAGAAGATAGATTGTACATAAAGAAAACCAACTTCACCAAATTTAAAAGGAAACTGAATTTCTATAGCAAATTTCTCTTATAAAGATTTCATTTCTCAAATATATAGGGAACTGAGTCAAATTTATTTTAAAACATAGGAGCCATTCCCCAGCTGACAATAGTCAAAGAATATGAAAATGCACTTTTCAGAAGAAATCAAAGCTTTCAATAATACATGAAAAAATACTCTAAGTCACTACAAATAAGAGAAATGCAAAGTAAAATAAGTCTGTTACCACTTCCCATGTGTCAGATTGACTAACATGAGAGGAATCATACAAAAGGCAAATGCTGAAGCTCAGGGATAAAGGCCTCCTTTCTAG
>CM053771.1:272470577-272576442 GCA_028658325.1 Potorous gilbertii | reverse complement strand
GGGGAGAAAATTTTGGAACCCAAAATCTTGTGAAAATGAATGTAAAAAGTTAAATAAATGTATTTAAAAAGGAAAAAAAAAAAATTGTTACTGCTAAATGTCTTTCCTTTCCATTTTTTCATTATTTCCTTTGATATTTTTGACTTTTTGTTCTTCCGAATGAATTTTATTATTTTTCCTAACTCAGTAATTTTTTTTGTAATTTATTTGGAATAGCATGGAATGTATAAATTAGTTTAGGCACAGTTATCATTTTCATTATATTGGCCCTGCCTACCCATGAGCAATTAATATTTCTCTAATTATTTTAATCTCATTTTATTTAGAGAGTGACCTATAGCATCATAAGGTTAAATGACTTGTTCAGGGACACATAGCCAGCATGTATAATTTTTCTTTATAATTTTACTTATATGGTTCCTGTTTTTGTTTTGGCACGTTATTCCCAGGCATGTTATATTATTTAGACTTAATTTAAATGGAATATCTCTTCATATCTTTTCTTTCAGGGTTTTGTTTATGATGCATAGAATGACTTATGTGGATTTACTTTATATCCTGCTATTTTGCCAAAATTATTAATTGTTTCAACTAACTTTTTAGTTGTCTTGGGGATTTCCAAGTATGTCATCCACAAAATGAAACAGTTTTTTTAACCTCATTCCCTATTCTCATTCCTTCTATTTCCTTTTCTTTTCTTATTGCTGTTGCAAAGATTTCCAATATAATATAGAATAACATTATTGACCATGGGTATCTTTGTTTCACACCTGATCTTACTGGGAAGGCGTCTAGCTTATCCCCATTACCAATAATGTTTGCTGATGGTTTTAGATAAATGCTTTCTATTAACCTAAGAAAAAATCCATTTATACCTATTACTTTCAAGTGTTTTAGTAGAAATGAATGTTGTAGTTTATCAAAAAAACTTTATTATTGATAGCACTTTCAAGTGTTTTTAATAGAAACAAGTATTGTACTTTATCAAAAGTTTTATTATTGATATAATAAATTACCTTAATAGTTTTTCTTTTTTTTAAACCATCTTTGCATTCCCACTTGGTCATAATGTATAATCTTTCTAATATATTGCTGCAATCTTTTAGATAATATTTTATTTAGGATTTTTGTATCCATATTCATTAATGAAACTTGTCTATAATTTTCTTTTCTGTTTTCACTCTTCCTGGTTTAGGTATCAGTATAATATTTGTTTCATAAAAAGAGCTTGGTAGGATCCATTCTTCATCTATTATTCCAGATAATTTATTTAATATTAGAATTAGTTGATCTTTAAATGTTTGATAGAATTCACTTGTAAAACTGTCTCCTCCGGGTGCTTTTTTGTCAAGAAGTTCATTTATGGCATGTTCAATTTCTTCTTCTAATATAGTTCTGTTTAGAATTTTAGCTCCTGGAGAACAGGGACTGTCCTTTTTGCCCATAGTTGTATCTCCAGTGGTTGGCATAGTTCCTGGCACATAGTGAGCATGCTTGTTGCCTTGCCTTGCCTAGAATACTATACCCACTCATCTTCATCTATTTCCTATTCTTCCATTCAGCCATCTCAAATCTCACCTGAAGCTCCACATCATCCATGAAGCCTTTCATGATAGCCCTCTTTTGTCTCTAAACTCCCAGAACCATTACTGGAATGACTTAGCTTTTAGTTATATCTAATTCTGTATTTTTTTTCAGTGTTTATAGGTTTTATCTTCCTCATTCAACTGAGAGTTCCTAAAGGGTAGGAACAGTGTATTCTTCTCTCTATCCCACAGTATCAAGCACAGTGATAAACAGTCAACTTAGTAAAGGCTTATTGAATGGAACACAATCTCCTGCCTGAGGTGAAGGACATTCTTTAGTAGGCTAAGCTACTTGCTGACCTTTAGGTCATTGTTTTAGTAAAATTTTGTTCTTGCAGAGAAACAAATCTTTTAGATAGAACAGAGTGGGGAAGCCAGACCTTGACTTCTGAAACTTCTGGAGTTCTTTCAGTTTTATCATGAAAACCATAGGGCCTTCTCTACTCTAGGTCACTGGCATTAATTGAAATCTATTGCTAGATAGAATGCCTTCCAGAATCACAATAGGGGCTTCTCAGCAAAGAAGGTCTGAGCAAAAAAGTGTGTGTTCGTCCTTCGCTGTCGAAGAAGATCATGCCATCAGAGAAATAATGACATGACTTGCATTTGACTTTGTTTTGAGTTAGGGAGGGTTGTACAGGTCACCAGCCTCACTTCTCCTCCAGAGTCATCTGAATCCAGTGACCAGATATTCATCAGGATGACTGGAGATGACCCAGGATGAGGCGATTGGGGTTGAATGACTTGTCCAAGGTCACACAGTCAGTGAGTGTCAAGTATCTGAGGTGAGATTTGAACTCAGGTCCTCCTGAGAGCAAAAAAGAGGGGATAGTGGAGAGCAGGATTTTTCTAAGTCAGATGATTTTTGCTATATGAAAAATAAAGTTTTAATTTTAAAAAAAGAATTAGTGCCTTAAATTTCCATGTGCCAATGCAGCATGGTAGCTAGAGAGCATAAATAGAGAAAGAGGGAAAGGGGTAGGAACTGTGTCTTTTTATAATGAAAACAAATGGTATCTTTATTTTCTGTTTGTTATTTTTTATTGCCTTTTGTTTTTACATCACAGTTACTTTCCTTACCCTAAATCATTCCTTGCACACACACACACACACACACACACACAAATTAAATAAGTAGCTTTGCTACTTACATGGTCACTATCTCTCAGTGTATACCACACTCTGCACTCAAAGTCCCCACTTTCCTACATAGATAAAGTAAATTTCCCTTTCAGTTAGCTAGGATTGGTGAGGCAACTGGTGGCCTTGTGGATATAACACTAGGTCTAGAATCAGGAAGACCTGAGTTCTAATCTAGCCTTAGATACTTTCTAGCTGTGTAACCCTGAGTAAGTCCCTTAATCTCTGTTTGCCTGACAAAAGGTGATCCACTGAAAAAGGAAATGGAAGACCACTCCAGTGTCTTTGCCAAGAAAACCACAAAAAGTCAATCATGACTGAACAACAAATCTATAAGGACTGAGATGGCTATAAGGACAGAATCTGATTACTTTTTAATGTTATTGTTTATATAATTGTTATCACTTTGCATATTATTGTCTTGGTTCTGCTTCCTTCACTTTGTACCATTTCATACAATTGACTATATTTTTCAAAATTCTTCATCTTATTATCCCTTATTGTATTACATCATATTTATATGACATAATTTGTTTATCCATTCCTCAACTTATGGTGATTCATTTTCCCTTGGTCGTTGTTGTTGTTTTCATATTCCAAACAATGCTGCTATGGATATTTTGTGATATATTGGACATTCCCTTTTGTTATAGGCCTTTTTGGTTTACATGCCAGGAACTGAAAGAACTGACTCACAGGAAATGAACAGGTCAGTGATTTTTCTTGCAGAATTCCAAATGAATTTTCAGAAATACTGGAAGAATTCAGAGCCCCAACAGCAGTTTTTCCATCTGTCTGTCTTCCCAAAGTCCCTTCAGCACTGCTTCCACTTGTTATCTTTGCCAATTTGGTGGATTTGAAGTGAAACCAGAATTGTTTACCTGGAAAAGTCTGAGCCTTCTCTATAAAGTGGGAGGGAGGGAGACTGGAAGAAGTTCACTGCTCTGCCCTCTTGTCTTCTAGTCAGTTGTTCAACTGTTTTCAGGCATGTCCAACTCTTTGTGACCATGTTTGGGGTTTTCTTGGCAAAGATACTTGAGTGGTTTGCCATTTCCTTCTCCAGATCATTTTACAGATGAGAAAACTGAAGCAAATAGGGTTAAGTGACACAGCTAGTAAATGTCTGAAGCCATATTTGGACTTAGGGAAAGGAGTCTCCCTGACTTCAGGCTTGATACTCTATCCACTGCTCCACCTTGATGCTCATTCTCTAATCAAAGGGAAGATGTAACTGAGGGTGATGAGGTATTGATTATCAATACTGAATCAATGAAGGGATGATCTTAACCAGGGAGAGGCATGATGTTTAAAGCAGAGCAGCTGATGGGAAATTACTGGCATTACTACCACCTGGCCCTTATGCACAAATCGAACTTCCCTGGAAAATGTCAATGCATACTGAGGAAGCTTATAACTTTCTGCCAGCTTCTCAAGCTCTCCTTAAGTAACTTTCACCCTCCCTATAGTGAGAAATTTTTCTATATGCAGCTTAGAGAGTTTGGAGTCTGATTTAACCAGGAACTCCAAGAATTGATGAATGAAACTTGGTAAAATTTGGCAGACAACAGAGAAACCACTCTTTCAACCATAGAAAAATGTGAAGGTTCTGATCTTCCTGCCCTTTCAACTAGTGACTTTTTATTTTAAAAGCTCC
Source organism: Potorous gilbertii (assembly GCA_028658325.1). Taxonomy (NCBI): domain Eukaryota; kingdom Metazoa; phylum Chordata; class Mammalia; order Diprotodontia; family Potoroidae; genus Potorous; species Potorous gilbertii. Next base: position 272,572,062 of record CM053771.1, on the reverse strand, counting down.
AGAACCAACAACCCAGGGAACAACTTCAGCATCAAGTCAAAGGAAGAGCATCACACTTCTCTTCCCCTCCAGTGATACTGTCAGGGGCCATTGAACTTACACTGCCTTTCCTCATCCCTTCCACCTCCCTTTGTCCCATGATGCTCTAGCAACTATGTACCTCAGTGGCAAATACCAAAATTGCACTATCATGACCTGTGGAAGGTGGACTAGGCTGAAATGTATCTCTTAGTTGCTATAGTTGGTTAACACTACAGACTCTTGATCTCTATTGAGAACAGATCAAAGACGCTCTGGCTCCCATTTGCAGACATAGTAGGCAGAAGACCTGCTAGCAGACAGAAGAGACAGAGAATGGCCTGCAGACTCAATAAATAAAAAAAAATTCCATAGGGATTTAATCTCTGGCATCAACTTTGATTATGAGATCCTGACCTCAGATAAAGACCCAGAGGCTACTTTCCACATATCTCTGTTTCAAACTCAAACAGAAACACAATGAGAGATTGGGGCCAAGTACAAGAAATAAAGGAAGGACTCACTTATTGCCAGACAACTAAACATTATAAGACCATTACATGGAAGAGAGATTTGACTTGTTCTGCTTGGTTATGTGCAACTATGTAGAAGATTTAAGACACAGATTTCAATTCCACATAAAGAAAGAATCCTTAGCAATGATAGCTCTCCCAAAATGGAATGGATGGCCTTAGTAGGTCACACATTTCATATCAGATGAAAATTGTGGACCATTTTTGCCAGAGATTTTTGTAGCGGGATTCTTTGTCAGATATAGGTTGGCCTTGACCTCTGAGTTCCCTTTCAACTCAGATTGTATTCTAAGATGCCCATGAGAATGATGATATATCTGGTGCTGGACTGCTACTAGGTAGTGTGATCATAGTGCTTTACTGCTCTTGAAAACACAGATGATACAGTTTCTAGAGACTCATGTTTGGTTCCAAGGAAAGGATTCAGAAGAGAAGCATGGTGGTATAGGCTACTCTCTGCAGGTCAACTACTAGGATTGTCCTCCTAGGGGAAGCTGTTAGTCCCAGGAAACCACCCACACCTCTCTTGTTGGCTTTGTCTCATTTAAGAATCATTCCGTGTGTATGTATGTGAGTGCTATGTGTGTGTGTGTGTTATAGAAAAACCCATTATATGTGGGTTGTGTTTTCTAATACTGATGACATAGAAGAGTATTTCATCTAGGTGTGCAGTAGATAGAGCACTGGGCCCAGTCTTGCCAAGAAGACTTGAATTCAAATCCAACCCTAGACACTTACTAGTTGTGTGACTATAAGACAAATCATTTAACCTCTGTTTATCTCAGTTTTCTCATCTTTTAAATTGGATGATAATAGCACCTCCCTCACAGCATTGCTGTGAGGATCAGCTTAGATAACAATGGTAGAGCACTTAGCATGGTATCTGGCACATAGGAAATATTATGTAAAGGTTAGCTATTGTTCATTTCTTTGTATCTGATGATGCGAGCAATCAATAGAAACAACCAGTTGGCTTGTTAGACACTGACATAGGAACCTTATGTAAAATAAATGTAATTCTTGGATTCTGTCAAAGGGCCTGATGTGTGCATTGTATGTAAGGTACCTGTTTTTATTATTTCTATCCTCTGCCCTGTTGTTGTCCGTTCTCTCACGCACTGACTTCGATTGTTTGACTTAGAATGTAAACTCCTTGATGGTTAATGAGAATTTTGGTTTTTTGTTTCTGAACTCCTGGCACATAGAGAGAGAACATACAAAGAATCATGACAGGAATACAGCACCATCAACTTGGAAAGAGCTTCAAACAATTGTCAGACATAATTGACCATAGCAGGAACTCTTCAGGGAAGAAAATTTGTAACTCTAAGTGCAAGAATCCTATCATTTACCACTCACCTTTTTTAGTACCATAGATTACAGAGAGGAGAGAAACACCACATACGCATGCATATGTATACATATATGTATATATACATATATGTATGTATGTGGGGAGGGATTGTGGGTGTATATGTATAGTCAATGTGAGAAAACCTTCAGCAGTAGCCCATGCCTTATTGCATATCAGAGAATCTATACTGGAGAGAGGCCTTTTGAATGTAATGAGTGTGTATTCAACATCAGAAAATTTATACTGGAGAGAAACTCTATGAGTGTCATGAGTGTGGAAAAGCTTTCAGTATTAATTCATCCCTGGTTAAACACCAAAGAATCCATACTGGAGAAAAGGTCTACAAGTAAAATCAGTGTGGGGGAAGAAAGTCAAAAAGGACATCTTAATCAATACCAAATAACTCACGCTGGAGAGAAACCTTTTATATGTAATGAATGTGGGAAAGTTTTCAGTCAATATAAACACCTTAATGAACACCAGAGAATTCACACTGGGGAGAAAGTCTATGAATGTAATGTATGTGGCAAAGTTTTCAGACAGTTTGGAAACTTTGGTAAACATCAGAGAATTTATACTGGAGAGAAACCACATACATGTAATCAATGTAGAAAAGCTTTCCTTGACAATTATGTACTTATTCAGCATGAAAGAATTCATACAGAAAAGAAGCCATGTATATGTGATGACTGTGGGAAGGCTTTCAGTTAGGGGATATGCCTCAAGAAACACAAGAGAATTCACACAGAGATACCATATAAATGTAATGACTGTGGGAAAGAGTTTACTGGCCAAACATCCTTCGTTTGTCACCAGAAAATTCATAGTGGAAAGAAGCTCCATGAGTATATAGATTGTGAGAAAACTTTTTGTTAGAAGGCAAACCTTAAACAACACAAAATGATTCATACTGGAGAGAAGCCTTTTGAATGTCATGAATGTGGGGAAGCTTTCCAAGTTATGAGACAGCTTAACATACTTAGAAGAAGTGATACTGGAGAGAAATCTTTTAAATGCAGAGAATGTGAAAAAGTTTTCAGAGAAAGAGGAGGATTTAGTGCACATAAGGACACAGAGAGAAACATTACACATGTTAATGACTGGGAAAACCTTCAGAAACTAGGGGTATTTTCATATATATTGAAAAACTCATATTCAAGAGAAACATTGTAAGAGAACGGATGTGGGAAAGACTTCAACCTAAGGGAAACCTTTGTTGTTCATCAGAGAATTCACACTGGAGAGAAGCTCTATGCATACAATGAATGTGAAAACGCTTTTACTCAGAAGCATTACCTTACTGAACAAGAGAGAATCCATATTGGAGAAAGATCCTTTGAATGTAATGAATGTGGCAAGTCCTTTGGATAGAAGCAAACTTATAAGACTGGAAAGAAAGTTCATACTAGACATAAATTGCCTAACTATAATTAATGAATGTTGGAAAGCTTTCAGTTGGAGGAAAAACATAGGGAAAAATCAGTGATTTCATGCTGTTGGGCAATTCATGTAATGTAATCAATGTGGAAAAGCTATCATTTCAACCCAGAGGGAAATCTACCACCTCAGAATACATTACTATGACTATGACCATGGAATGACTCTTGCATGTATATTTAACTTCTCATTACAGGCTTCTGTGGAGTTTTAGTATGGGAAATACTTCATAGGATCACAAGATCATAGATTTAAAGCTAAAAGGGACCTTAAAAAGACATTGAGTCCAACACTGTTGTTTTATAGATGAGGACACAAAGGAAAAGAATCACTATGTGATTTGCCCAGAGTCCTATGTTGTTGTTCAGTCATGACCAACTCTTTGTGACCCCATTTGGGTTTTCTTTACAAAGATACTGGAGTGGCTTGACATTTCCCTCTCCAGATCATTTTGCAAATGAGGAAACTGAAGTTAAATGATTTGCCCAAGGTCATACAACTATTAAATTTCTGAGGCTGGATTTGAACTCATGAAGATGAGTCTTCCTAATTCAAGCCCAGTGCTTTATCTACTACACTACCTAACTGCCCAGAGTTATATACCCAGTAAGTATATGAGGCAGTATGTGAACGCAGGTACTTATGAATATGAAGTGGAGGTGATGAATACATTTGTGTGACTAGGTCTCAGTAGATGGAGTACATGAATAACTATGGATAGAGATTGCAACATTGCATAAGAGGCAACAAGCAAAAAAATACCTCAAAGAAAGAGAAGAGCAGGAAAGCAAAATGGTTGTCTGATGAGGTTTTACAAATGGTGAGGAAAGAAGAAAATGGAAGGAGAAAGAGAAAGATGTACCAACTGAATGCAGAATTCCAGAGAATAGCAAGGAGAGATGAAGTTTTCTTAAATGAGCAATGCAAAGAAATAAAGAAAATATTAGAATGGGAAAGACAAGAGATCTCTTCAAGAAAATTGAAGATACCAAGGGGAAGTTTCATGCAAAATGGGCATGATAAAAGACAGAAATGGTAGGGATTTAACAGAAGTAGAAGAAATTAAGAAGAGATGGCAAGAATACACAAAAGAACTATACAAAAAAAACCCCTTAATATCACCAATAACTGTGATTATGTAGTTACTAATCTAAAACAGTAATATCCTGAAGACATCCAGATATCCTGCAGCATGAAGTCAAGCAGGCCTTAGAAAGCATTGCTTACAACAAGGCTAGTGGATGTCATGGAATAGCTGAGCTATTTAAAGCCCTAAAGGATGATGCTGTTAACTCAGTGGTAGTTATTGGATTGTAAAGGATCAGTTTATGTCCCAATCCTAAAAAAAAGAGTAATACCAAAGAATGTTCAAATTACTGAACAATTGCACTCATTTCACATGCAATACAGTTATGTTTAAGATTTTGCAAGCTAGGCTTCAGCAATATGTGAACTGAGAATAACTAGAAAAGCAGGCTGCCTTTCAAAGAGGCAGAGGAACTAGAGACCAAATTGCTAGTAATGACTGGATTATAGAAAAAGCAAGGGAATTCTAGAAAAACTTCTATTTCTGCATCACTGACTACACTATAAAGGTTTTGACTGTGAAGATCACAAGAAAATGTGGCAAGTCCTCAAAGAGATGGGAGTATCAGATCATTTTCCTTGTCTCCTGAGGAAACTATGCAGGCCAAGAAGCAACAGTTGTAACTGAACATGGAACAACTGATTGGTTTGAGATTGGAAAGGGACTATGACAAGACTGTATATTGTCACCTTGTCTATTTAACTTATGTGCAGAACACATCACACAAAATGCCAGATTGGAAGAATCAAAGGCCAGAGTTAAAATTAAGTCTGCCAGAATAAACATCAACAATCTCAGATACACAGATGATACCACTCTGACGGGAAACTGAAGAATTAAGAAGCCTCTTTATCAGGGTGAAAAAGGAAAGTGTAAAAGCTGGCTTGAAGATTAACATCAAAATAAACAATAGTAACACTAAGATCTTGGTAACTGGTTGCCTCACTTCTTGGAGAAATGGAAACAGTGTCAGATTTTATATTCTTGGACTCAAATATCCCTGTAGATTGTGACTATAGCCATGAAATTAAGAGACTTGCTCTTTAGAAGGAAAACTATGGCAAATCTGGACAGCATATTAAAAAGCAGAGACATCACCTTGTCAACAAAGGTCTGTATAGTCAAAACTATGGTTTTCTTTCAGTAGCAATGTATGGCTATGACTTGGGCTATAGGAAAGTTGAGCGCTGCAGAATTGAATTCTGGTGTTAGAGAAGACTTGAGAGTCCCTTGGACAGCAAGGAAGTCAAATAAGTCAATACTTAAAGAAATTAATTCAGGCTATTCACTTGGAAGGTCATATTCTAAAGGTGAAGCTTAAATATTTTGGTCATGAAATGAGAAGACAGAACTCATTGAAAAAGACCCTGATGTTGAGAAAGATTGAAGGCAAAAGGAAAAGAGAACAGCAGAAGATGAGATAGAGAGTATCACAATGAACATGAACATGAACTTACAGACCTTAAGAGATAGTGGAGGGTGGTGCAGAACCAAGATAGCAGAGAATAGCATGGACTCACCTTAGCTCTACCACAAATTCCTTCAGATACCTCTAAAAAGAGAATCTGAACTAATTTTAGAGTGGCAGAATTCACTAGGAGACTGAATGTGGCAGATTTCTAGCCTAGGACATCCTGGAAGGTCAATGGGAAGGATCTGTTACAGGGGGCTGGGGAAGTGTAGAGTTCACAGACTGCACCAGCACAGACTCCACCATTACAGAGCAGAGCAGGAATTGCTGGGGCAGACTGAAGCAGAAGCAGTTATGCAGACTCTCAAATGTATCAGCACAGGATATGTTATGTTATGGCTGACAGAGACCAGTACAGGACTGGAGCTGTCCCAGACAGTCCTACCTCTGTGAACCAGGAAGAGATCCTCAGTCCCAAGGTGGTGGAACCCATAAGTGATCCAGGAATACCTTAGCACATCCAGGGGAATTGGGCAGACACTAGTGCAGACTATGGTTCACCAGCCACTGAGCCTGCCTGTGCTCTAACCTAGGGGAAGAGGAGACCTCCTGAGACAAGAACACCCCTCCCCCATGCCGTACGCAGTGAACTTCAGGGTAACCCCAGGGAAACTCAGAAAGACTTCACCTAGCTTTAACCTTGGCACACCAACCAGCTCAGCACCAGGTAGGCTGCAGCATTCTAGCTTCTAACTGAAAGAACCAGAGGCCACAACACACAAAGCCCATAGTTCTAAGCATAAAAAACATGAGACAAAGCCTCCTGTGCCCCAGAAGCAGGCCAGAAAAAAAGAAATCACCATGAGCAAGAAGCAAACCAAAAAAGAAGAGACCATAGAATCTTACTATGGGGACAAAAAGCAAAACATGAATACAGAAGAGGTCAGCATTGAGACTGTACTCACATCTGAAACATCAGAAGGGAATATGAACTGGTCTCAAGCCCAAAGAGCATTCTTGGAAGATCTCAAGAACGATTTTAAAAGCCAAATTAGAGAGGTAGAAGAAAATTGGCCAATGATTTTAAAAATATGAAAAAAGAATTTACTTAAGAATTAAAAAGGAAAATTGGGCACATGAATAAGGAAATACAAAACCTAACTGGAAAAATCAAACAAATGGAAAAGGAGATGCAAAAGTTAACTGAAGAAAACAGCCCATTAAAAATTAGAATTGGGCAAGTAGAAGCAAATGACTCTATGAGACATTGAGAATCAGTTAAACAGAGTCTAAAGAATGAAAAAAGTAGAAGAAAATGTAAAATATCTTATTGAAAAAAGAATTGAACTGGAAAATAGATCCAGCAAAGAAAATCTAAGAATTATTGATCTATCAGAAAGCCATGATGAAAAAAAGACTCTGGACAATATCTTCCAAGAAATCATCAAGGAAAACTGCTCTGAGGTCCTAGATCCAGGGGACAAAATAGTCATCTACAGAATCCACCAATCACCTCCTGAAAGAGATACAAAATTGAAAATACCATGAAATATCATTGCCAAATTTCAGAACTATCAAGTGAAGGAGAACTGCAAGCAGCAAGAAAGAAACAATTCAAATGTCGAGGAACTATAGTCAGGATCACACAGGACCTTGCAGTTTCTACATTAAAAGATTGGAGGGATTGGAATATGATATTCCATGAGGTTTCAGGCAAGAAGATGGACATTCAATGAAATAATGAATTCCAAGACCTTCCTGATGAAAAGGCCAGAACTCAACAGAAAATTTGATCTTCAAATACAAGACTCAAGAGAGACTTAAAAGGATAAATGGGGAAAAAACTTTTTACTCAATATGGGCAAACTGTTTACATTCCTATAAGGGAGGATGATAGTTGTTAATCTTGAGAATTGTATACTTATTATGACATTTAAAAGAAATATACATAGATACAGGGAATGAGAATAAATTAACTGATGTGACTATAAAAAATGTGATTTAAGGGCACGAAGGGAATATGGAGATGTGAAAAGGAGGAGGCAGAAAAAGGTAAAGTACATCACAGGAAGAAGTACAAAAACATATTATAGTAGAGAGGAAGAGGGGAGGGAGATGAGCACTGTTTGAGATTTACTCTTATCTGATTTGGTTCAAGGATGGAAGAATATACTCAAGTACTTGCCTTATAGGCAGTAAGAGGGGAAAAAGGAAAGAAGAGGGAGGGAAAGTTAAAAAGGAGAGAAGAAGTAGTAACAGAAAAGGGAAATAAAAAGGAGGGAGGCTGCTAGAAGGGATGAAAAACTGAGGGAGGCAGGGGTCAAAAATGAAACAATTAGGGACGGGAGAAGGAAGAAATAAAAGCATAAATGGAGGGGGAGAAATAGGATGGAGAGAAAGATGCAGATATTAATCATAACTGTGAATGTGAATGAGATGAACTCTCCCATAAAACAGAGGCAGGTAGCAAAATGGATTAAAAAACGTCATCCAACAATATGTTGTTTACAAGAAACACATTTGAAACAGGGAGATACACACAGGGTAAAGGCAAAAGGTTGGAGCAGAATATATTATGTTTCAGCTGAGGTAAAAAAAAAAAAAGCAGAAGTAGCAATCCTAATTTCAGACAAAGCAAAAGCTGAAATAGATCTAATCAAAAGAGATAAGGAAGGAAACTATATCCTGCTAAAAACACCATAGACAATGAAGCAATATCATTACTAAAAATATATTCACCAAATGTTATAGCATGCAAATTCTTAGAGGAGAAGTTGAGGGAGTTACAGGAAGAAATAGACAGTAAAACTATACTAGTAGGGGACCTCAACCTTCCCTTCTGTGAACTTGATAAAACTAACCTTAAAATAAATAAGAAAGAAGTTAAGGAGGTGAATACAACTCTGAATAAGGTAGATATGATAGCTTTCTGGAGAAAACTGAAAGGGAATAGAAAGAAATATACTTTTTTCTCAGTAGTACATGGCACATATACAAAAATTGAACATGTAATAGGACATAAAAACCTCACAATTCAGTGCAGAAAGGCAGAGATAGTCAAGGCATCCTTTTCAGATCATAATGCAGTAAAAATTGTATGTAATAAAAGGCCATGGAAAGATAGACCAAAAATTAATTGGACACTAAATAATCTAATCCTAAAGAATGAGCGGGTTAAACAATAAACCATAGAAATGGACAATAACATCATTCAAGAGAATGACAATAATGAGACAACCTACCAAAACTTATGAGATGTTGTGAAAGCAGTTCTTAGGGGAAGTTTTATATCATTGAATACCTACATGAATAAAATAGAGAACGAGGAGATCAATGAATTGGGTATGTAGCTGAAAAACTAGAAAAAGTACAAATTGAAAATCCCCAAGTAAATACCAAATTAGAAATACTAAAAACCAAAGGAGAGATTAATAAAATTGAAATTAAGAAAACTATTGAACTAATAAATAAAACTGAGAATTAGTTTTATGAAAAAAACAATAAATTTGGCAAACCTTTGGTCAATTTGATTTAAAAAAAAGAAAACCAAAGTACCAATATAAAAAATGAAAAGGGTGAACTCACCTGCCAAAAGGAGGAAATTTAAAAAATATAGAAATTACTTTTCCCAACTGTATGTCCATAAATTTGACAATTTAAGTGAAATGGATGAATAGTTTTAAAAAATATAAATTGCCCAGATTAACAGAAGAGGAAGTTAAATACTTAAATAACCCCATCTCAGAAAAAGAAATTGAACAAGCCATCAATGAATTCCCTAGGAATAAAATATCCAGGGCCATATGGAGTCAAGTGAACTCTGTCAAACATTTAAAGAACAGTTCATTCCAATATTATATAGACTATTTGGGGAAACTGGCAAAGAAGGAGTCCTACCAAATTCTTTTTTATGATACAAATATGGTTCTGATACCTAAATCAAGAAGAACCAAAACAGAGAAAGAAAATTATAGACAAATTTCCCTAATGAATATAGGTAAAAAAAATTTTAAATAAGATATTAGCAAAAAGATTACATCAACTTATCATGAGAATGATACATTATAACCAGGTAGGATTTATACCAGGAATGCAGGGCTGTTTTGATATTAGGAAAATTATTAGCATTATTGATCATGTTAACAACAAAACTAACAGAAACCATATGATTATCTCAATAGATGTAGAAAAAGATTTTGACAAAATACAACACCCATTCCTGTTGAAAACATTGGAGAGCATAGGAATAAATGGAATCTTCCTTAAAATAATAAGCAAGATCTACCTAAAACCATCAGCAAGCATTATATGCAACAGGGATAAGCTAGATGCATTTCCAGTAAGATCAGGGGTGAAACAAGGATGTCCATTATCACCACTATTATTCAGTATGGTACTAGAAATGCTAGCTTTAGAGATAAAAGAAGAAATAGAAATTGAAGGAATTAGAATAGGCAAAGAAGAAACTAAATTATCACTCTTTACAGATGATAATGATGACATACTTAGAAAATCCTAGAGAATCACTTAAAAAACTACTTGAAATAATAAACAACTTTGGCAAAGTTGCAGGTTACAAAATCAACTCACATAAATCATCTGTAATTCTATATATTACTAACAAAGCTCAACAGCAAGAGATAGAAAGAGAAATCTCATATAAAATTATGGTAGGCACTATAAAATATTTGGGAGTCTACTTGCCAAAACAAACCCAGGAACTTTATGAACACAATTACAAAACATTTTTTACCCAAATAAAGTCAGATCAAAGTAATTGGAAAAATATTAGTTGCATGTGGGTAGGCTGAGCCAATGTAATAAAAATCACAATTCTACCTAAATTAATTTATTTATTAAGTGCCATATCAATCAAATAACCAGAAAATTATTTTCTAGAGCTAGAAAAATAATATCAAAATTCATCTGGAAGAACAAAAGTTCCAGAATATCAAGGGAATTAATGAAAAGAAATGCTGGGGAAGGTGGCTTAGCCCTATCAGATCTCAAATTGTATTATAAAGCAGCAATCATCAAAACCACCTGGTACTGGTTAAGAAATAGAGGAGTATACCAGTGGAATAGGTTAGGTACTCAAGACAGAGTAGTCAATCAATACAGGTTAGGGTACTCAAGATAGAGTAGTCAATCAATGTAGTCAATCAATAAACACAAGAATCCCAGCTTCTGGGATAAGAACTCCCTGTTTGACAAAAACTACTGGGAAAATTGGATAATATTCTGGGTGGAAACTGGTAATAGACCAATGCCTAACACTATACACAAGAATAAAGTTCAAATGGGTACACGGTCTAAGTATAATGGCTGATATTATAGACACATTAGGGGAGCAAGGGATGGTGTATTTGTCAGATTTATGGAGACTGGAGAAATTTATGACCAAATAAGAGATAGAGAACATTATAAAGTACAAAATGGAAAATTTTGATTACATTAAATTGAAAAGATTTTTGCACAAACAAACCTAGTGCAACCAAGATTAGAAGGGAAGCAGAAAAGTGGGAAAAATTTTACAACTAGTGTCCATAATAAGGGCCTCATTTCTAAAACACACAGAGAACTGAGCCAAATTTACAAGAATACAAGTCATTCCCCAATTGATAAATGGTCAAAGGATATGTACAGACATTTTCAGAGGAACAAATCAAAGATATCTATAGTCATATGAAAAAAATGCTCTAAATCACCATTGATCAGAGAGATGCAAATCAAAACAACTCAGAGGTACCACATCACACCTATAAGATTGACTAACATGACAAAGCAGGAAAATGATAAATGTTGGAGAAGATATAGGAGAATTGGAACACTAATTTATTGTTGGTGGAACTGTGAGCCGATCCAGTCATTCTGGATAGCAATTTGGAACTATGCCCAAGGGCTACAAAAATGTGCATACCCTTTGACCCAGAAATATCCCTTCTAGGACTGTGTCCCAAAGAGATCATAAAAAAGGGAAAAGGTCCCACATGTACAAAAACATTTATAGCAGGTCTTTTGGTGGTGGCCAAGAACTGGAAATTGAGGGGATGCCTATCAATTGGGAAATGGCTGAACAAGTTGTGGCATAGGAATGTAATGGAATACTATTGTGCTATAAGAAATGATGAACAAGAGGACTTCAGAGAAATCTGGAAAGACTTATACGAACTGATGCTGAGTAAAATGAGCAGAATCAGGAAAACACTATACATAGTAACAGCCACAGTCTAGGAGGACTGTTTCTGATAGACTTAGTCCTTCACAACAATGCAAAGACCTAAAACATTCCCAAAAGACTTGAGGCTAAATGCCATCTATATCCAGAGAAAGAACTATGGAACTGGAATGCAGAATGAAGCAGACTATTTTCTCTCGCACTATGTTTTATTTTGGTTTTATTTTTCTTATATTTTCTCCCATTCGTTTTAATTCTATGCAATATGACTAATGTGAAAATGTGTTGAATAAGAATGTATGTGTAGAGCCCATATAAAATTGCATGCCATCTCAGGGAGGGAGGGGGAAGAGAGGAGGAGAAAACTTAAGACTTGTGGAAGTAATTGTTGAAAATTGAAAACAAATAATTTTTTTTAAAAAAAGAGATAGTGGAGGATAGAAGAGCCTGGCATGAGATGGTCTATGGATTCATGAAGAATAGGATCTGAATGAACAACAACAAATTCTTGACACAGCTAGTGCCCCATCCACTGGTCTGTACTTTCTTTCCTCTAATCTCATTGCTTGTTAAATATTGAAAGTCAAAATATCATTTCCCCCCCACAAGCTACAATATTGTCTGGGGAACTGGAAGGGGAAAATGATGATTATAGTAATGATAAGATAATAAAAACCTGAAATTTCTTTGGAGGGGAGGGTTGGGCGATGCTCACACCAAGGAACTTGCACAGGTCCTGTCCTTGCCACCAACATTTTACTAAATGTATCTGGCACCCAGTGAGGCTATTGTCTAAGCAAAGAGATATTCCTTGTTCCTCCCACTGCCACTCCCCACCCCTCGCCTCACTCCTCTCTCACCTTTTAAAATTCCTTCTTCCAGAGCAGAGCCAAGATGGTGGAGTAAAAAGACACACATACATTAGCTCTTACCCCACAGCCCATAAAATACTTGTAAAGAAGAACTCTCAACAAATTCTAGAGCAGCAGAAGCCACAGAACAATAGAATGAAAGAGATTTCTAGCCCAGAGTGACCTGAAAGACTGATGGGAAAGGTCTGTCATGCCAGGATGCAGAGTAGAGCTCAGCCCAGCCTTGGCCACAAGCAGCGGGAGGAGTAGAATTGAGCAGGCTTCAGAGACAGAATCTCCAGCAGCAGCGCAGATTCCTCAAAACACAGGTGCCAAAGGTCAGTGAGAGGGTTTTTTTGGCTGGCTGAGAAGGGAGCAGGGTGTCCCCATAACTCAGGCCTCCTCAGGTGCCAGCAGAGGAGGCAGCAGTGAACAGGGGCTCCCAAGGCAGGCAGTAGCCTGCATCCATTGTTGGTCTCATCCTAAAACCCCTGAGGGAACTGAGCCCTGTGTTGCCACCCTGCCCCAACCTGAGCAGCTAATCTTAATCTCAAACTGAATAACAATCCTGCCCCTGCCTAAAGCCCCTGAGGGTTTGGAGCAGCTCATCTGAATCTCAGCCCCCAGTCCTAGCTTGGCAGAACTGGAGGTGAGGTAGTTGTGGAGAGGAAACTCAGAAATCAAGTAACAGGCTGGGAAAATGCCCAAAAAAGGGAAAAAAAAATAAGACCATAGAAGGTTACTTTCCTGAGGAACAGGTGTCTCCTCCCATCCTTTCAGATGAGGAAGAACAAGGTATATTGTCAGAAGGTGTCAAGGCCTCTGCCTCCAGGGCCTCCAAAGGGAACTTAAATTGGGCTCAGGCAATAGAAGAGCTTGAAAAACTAGTTAGTAGCTTACTAAAGAAGAACCAAAAAGAAATGCTGAGGAAAATAACAACTTTAAAAAGAGGCCAACTCAATTGGAAAAAGAGGTCCAAAAAGCCAATGAAGAGAAGGAGGCTTTAAAAAGCAGAATTAGTCAAATGGAGGAGAAAGTTCAAAAGCTCACTGAACAAAATAATTTTTTGAAAGAATTGAATTCAGGCAAATAAATAACTATGAGATAAACCAAGCATTTAAAAAGGAAAAAAGTTTTTCAAAAGTTTGAAAAAATAGAAAATAATGTGAAACATCTTATTGGAAAAACAACTGACCTGGAAAATAGATCCAGGAGAAACAATATGAAAATTATGGGACTACGTGAAAGACATGATCAAAAAAAGAGCCTAGACATTATATTCCATGAAATTGTCAAGGAAAACTTCCCTGATATTCTAGAACCAGAGGGCAAAATAAATATTGTAGGAATCTGTTAGGGACTCGGGAGTCTGGGTCTGATCTCTCAGGCCCACAGGCTTTATCTGACCAGCAGGCCTTGGTGGAGTGTAGCTGTAAGTAATGACTGAGGCGGGAGACAAGATAGTAAGAACCCCGTTTATTCAAGCAGTTAGTGGTGCTTTTATCTCTTTTCTGACACCAGTGCCCTAAGTGAACCTATCAGCAATTAGTTTGCCCTTATAAGGAAGTAATTTATGTTTAACCAGGACTGCCCAGGGCAGACACATAGCCCCTAGAAAGAAAAACATTTTTGGGCTTCTTTGTTCTCTGAAAAGCCTGGGAAAATAGCCTTGAGCAAGACAGGGGCGGAACCCTTCCTCCCAGCACCATCTTGTTCATGCCTTATCAGTCTCCCCTCAGTTTACCTGAGTCATGACCAGTGAATGTTGTCCAAGAGGCTGGGGGTTGGCAATTCCCTTACAGGAATGCACCAATCACCTCCTGAAAGAGACCCAAACAGGGAAATCCTGGGAATATTGTGGTCAAATTTCAGAGTTCTCAGGACAAGGAGAAAATATTGCAAGCAGCTAGAAAGAAACAATTTGAATATTGTGGAAATACAATCAGGATAACACAGGATCTGATAGCTTCAACATTGAGGGATCAAAGGGCTTGTAATGAAATATTCCAGAGGTCAAAGGAACTGGAATTGAAATCAAGAATCATCTACCCAGCAAATCTGAGTATAATACTTCAAGGGAATCATTCAATGATATAGAGGACTTTCAATCATTCGTATTGAGGAAAAGACCAGATCTGTATAGAAAATTTGACTTTCCAATACAAGAATCAAGAGAAGCATGAAAAGGTAAACAGGAAAGAAAAATCATAAAAGACTTTCTAAAGCTGAACTGTTTATATTACTACATGGAAAGAAAACATTTGTAACTCTTGAATCTTTTCTCAGTATTTGGGTAGATGGAGAGATTGTACATACACACACACACACACATACACATATATAGACAGAGTACAGGGTGTGTTGAATCAGAAGAGATGATATTCACACAAAATAAAATAAAAATTAAAGAGTGAGGGAGGAAAATACTGGGAGGAGAAAGGGAGAAATGGAATGGGGCAGGCTATAACTCATAAAAGAGATAAGAAAAATCTTGTTCAATGGAGCAGAAAAGAGAGAAGGGGAAAGGGGAAAAGTGAAGCTACTCTCTTCACATATGGCTGAAGGAGGCAATAACATGCTCACTAAATTTGATATGAAAATCTATCTTACACCACAGGAAAGTAGGGGAGGAGGCAACAAGTGGGGTGAGGGGAATGATAGAAGAGAGGGCAAATGGGAGAAGGGAATTACTAGAAAAAAACTTTCAAGAAGGGACAAGGTCAATTGAAGGGGAAAAAATAAGAGGAGATAGAGTAGGACAGAGGGCAATATAGTTAGTATTATACAAAATGATTATTACGGAAATCTTTTGCAAAGTGACACATATTTAATCTGTATTGAATTGTTTGCCTTCTCAGTGGGGTTGGGGAGGGAGGGGGGAAGGGAGAGAAGTTGGAATTCAAAGTATTAGCAATGAATGTTGAGAATTTTTATTCATATAATTGGGAAATAATAAATACAGGGAATGGGGTATAGAAATTTATCTTGCCCTACAAGAAAAGAGAGAAGAGGGGGATAAGGGAAGGGTGAGGTGTGATAGAAGGGAGGGTACATTGAGGGAAGGAGTAATCATAATGTAAGGTATTAGGAAGTGGGGGGAGGGGAGTGATGGGGAGAAAAATTGGACATGTTTCAAAGTGAGGTAAAAGCAATT
Organism: Potorous gilbertii; assembly: GCA_028658325.1. Classification (NCBI taxonomy): domain Eukaryota; kingdom Metazoa; phylum Chordata; class Mammalia; order Diprotodontia; family Potoroidae; genus Potorous; species Potorous gilbertii. The sequence goes on along the minus strand of CM053771.1, from coordinate 272,556,039 downwards.
AGTATTAAAACAATTAACTGAATTAATTACTGAGAATAAATCAATGACAACTTTAGTTTGGGGAAAAGAATTTTAGTCTAAATTTTCTAGAGTAAGATAACCCCAGGTAAAATTTGTCATTGATGGAAACGTTAAGGTTTTAATGGTAAATTTGATTTTAGGATTGTCATTTAATCAGGAACTAGAACACATATGGAAAGGCATGCCCCTTAAGACTTGCCTCAAAAGATGTTCCTTAGCCAAAGTGAAATTATAATCATATTTGAAACCTGGTTATTGGAACTTGATATTTTTAGATGCTATGAGACTATTAAGTGACTGTTCTTCTGAGTCTAACTCCAGGTATGGATGGCAAGAAAGGCAGTCTGAACCTCTAATCCATGATGCCAGTAAGCCTGTGAGATGTTTGTATGAACAGCAAAAGGTAATCTCATGGGAAGGGTGGGAGAGCGGCTGTTCAGCCTGGGCTGAACAGGTAGGATTCTCCTGACTCAGCTTCCTTACCAACACCTGGCAGACTATAAGTCTGACTGAACGCAAGATGACAATCTACTCCTGCCTGGAATTGACATGAAGTTAGGGAGATATTGTTTCCCTGCAATGTCCCTACTCTTGGTGACAATTTCCTATAGTCAAAAGGTTTGTAAGCTTAATACCAGATCTATTAAATTATAGATTATTGGTAGGGGAACATCTGAGGTTAAGTCTAAAATTAAGCTATTAGGCTTAGGACTTTAGATCAACAACAGTAAGGTAGGGCCTTTAATTCTTAGTAATACTGTGGAGACAATTAGCTTAAGAGCTTGTGAAGGTAGCAAACATAAATATTATTTGTGTCTCAGTTGATGTTTAAAAAAATTTATTTTGTGATCCATATTGTAAATGCTTTAAAAAGAAGTATCACCCAACCAAAAGTTTGAATTGTTTTATCTGTCATAAACTGTGTTAAAAATGAAAAATAAAATTTAAAATAAAAAAATAAAATTCTTCTTCCATCGCTGCCATCTCAGTGTGACCATGTGCAAATGGCACTGGTTGGACCTAGGGGAGGATTATCCCTTTGGCAAGAAAGATGGAGAAACCGCTGGAAAGGATTAAGATTGTGACAGAATAGTGAAAGATCATGACAGAGAACCTGACTGAGGAGAAAGAGAGAAGAGAGAAAGAGAAGGAAAAGGATATGCATACCTTTACTAATACTATCAAAACCATTGCATTCAGCACACTTGACACACTTGGCTCAATCAGCATGCACATGCCACACATCACTTCCAAAGTGTATTAATCCATTCACTAATCCACCCCAAACTCGTCGTTACAGTGACATTCTACAGTGACGTGGCTTCAACTTCATTTTGGAATATAAGGACAAGATTTTCTGGTTAGGCGTCATGCTTTATACCCTAAAACCAGATATTACCTCGAAGCAGTAGTTCAAATTGTGATACAAATTCATGTGTCTAAAAAGGAGGAAGGAGATCTTCTTTTCTTTACTGAACAAGAGGAAGTTGCTGAAACCCCTGAGAATAAAGTATAAATTGATGATTCAGGTCCAGAAGTTGATGATATTAAAGCCACTCATCTGTATTCCACACTTCCACTTCAACAACAGAGAATCTGTGAGCATCTCTCTTCAAACAAACGAAATGCAGCAATAGAACAAAAGGTAGGTGTGTCCACCAATATTACAGTGACTCACTAACAACAGATGGAGGTGTTTGTCATTGACCCTAGATTTGCAAAACAGAAGGAATATAATCCTTGGATCAGAGTGGAGTCTCTTTTAGTGACAGCAATCAGCAAAGCTGGTCAAGCTGATAGTACCAGGTCTGCAAAATGTTTCAGACTTTAAACTGAGAAAGTTGATAAAACAGGATAATACTTACCCTAAAATTTTGGGATCCAATTTGGGTTCAACAATGTAACAGTTGAAGAAGCTTGGTATAGATGAGTTGGCCCACTCAATTTTATGGATCCAACAACTCCTGAAACTGATGAAAATCCTAGAGCTTTTTGAATTATCTAGCTCTTTAAATGACAGTGGAGACTTGACTGAATTGGGATCCATGATGGCAGAATTTTCATTGGATCCACAGCTTGCTAAAATGGTTATTGCAAGTTGTGACTATAACTGTTTTAACGTGGTCCTATTACTGCTATGTTGTCTGTCCCACAGTGTTTTGGTTAGCCCCACAAAGGACAAGAAAACAGCAGATGAAGCCAAGATGAGGTTTGTACACGCAGGTGGAGATCATCTGACAGTGCTGAGCATTAACCACACTTTTAAACAAAATCATAAGTTAATTCAGTGATGCTATGACAGTTCCACATCCTAATGTCTGCAGACAGTTAAATGCCAGCAGCTGTCATGAATCATGGACAGATTTAATTTTCCTTGTAGAAGTACAGAATTCAAAAGCATAAATTATAATGTAAGTAAAATTTTAGTTACTGGGGTATTTTATGTAGATGGCACATTTGGAATGAACTGGATATTACTTAAGTGTAGAGGACAAGCAAGCAGAGCAGTTACATCCTTCAGATGTTCTGGACCAAAAGCCAGAATGGATGCTTTAGACTGAATTTGTCCTTAAAACAAAGAATCATATCAGTACATGTACAGTTATCAAACCAGAATGGTTAGTCAGCATTGCCCCTCAACATGAGCAATTTTCCACAGTGTGATGCAAAGAGACAGTTAGACTGCATCATTGTCAAACTTCAGTTCAAGTCCATATTCCCAGTACTGACTTGAGTGCTTTGAGCTGAAGTTATTCAGAGGACAGCTCTAAAAGATGAATGAATTCAAAGTTCAAGTTGTATTCTTCACATTGGTTCAATACAGTAATGGTCTTTATTGGAAAGCTTTTATTTTTTTTTTACAGTAAATATTGCATTCTGATTTCATAAATTAAACAATTATGCCTTTTGTGTTAACACTATAGCTCACTATGGAAAAGTTAATAATTGTTTTGTAGTTGACTGAAAACGTGTGTGTATATATGTGTGTACACACACATGCACACACACATACATATATATGACAATGTTATAAGCATTTCTTATGGCTGAAAATGCTTCCAAAGTGTAATAACAAATCAGGGTATGCATGGTTGTTGTAACAGATGACACTCCTTTTAGAAATTGTGAAATATTGCAACTTGTGCTTACGTAGACACAATCTTCAGTCTCAGTACAGAAGCACTGATTTTAATAAAGACAATTTACACTAAATGGTATGATCCTTAAGGACTGGGGCTCTATCGTCTGCTCCCACTCTCAGTACTGGTATCTTGTAAGTAGGAATGAAGATTGTTCTTGTGATGTAACCAGTTTTAGGAACTCTTGGATGATGAGTCTTCTTCCCAGTGCACGTCAGTACTGCTGACTTATAGTAACATAGTGGAGAGCAGAGATGGAGTGTCTTGTCCACAATCACATATCCGCTACATGTCAGAGCTTGGACCTGTGCTTCTTGATTTCAAGGCCAGCTCTCTATATACTCTGATGCTGCCTCTTCTTGTATGTAATTAGCTCTTAATAAATGTTTTTTGAACTGAATTAAAAAGAAATATTTGATGGATTACCTGACTTCTCGGCCAGTCATGAGTTTTTATCATTTGCTTAGGAAAACCAGATTATTGCAGTCTGACAAATGGGCAGGATGCATAGACTTGCCTGTATATTGCTTATTATCAAGAGTGAATGAGGACCCGTTGAAGAGGCAAGACAGACCCCCAAATGCAAACACAATTAGGAGCTTTGCTGCTGGAGGAAGAGGCTAATTGGATTCCTCAGGGCAGCAGGAGGCTTTTTCAAGAGAACATACTCTGGCACGGAAATGAAGATTAATCTAATGTTGTTCCTCAGAGAGAAGGAATTATTTCCTAATGGTTAGCACTGTCAACTAGACCTCCTCCCTTCTACTGTCACAGACTTCAGTTAGTGCAGGAGACAAGACTCCCACCTCTCAAAGAGGAAGAATTCTTTTGTTTCTTTTTTTTTTTATCCCTGCTGAATATCGGCTCTAAGGACCGACGGCAGTTTTCCTTTAATGAGAAATCTTTGCCTTCTTGATACCTTCCTGTGTTCCTTAATTCAAGGGCAATGAACCCTTATTTCCTGGACTTAACTTGATACTAACACTATTGCAGATTCACCACCACTCTGGACAAACAAAAGAGCTTGCTCTGCCTATCATTCAGTCTTCCTCAAGTCACTTGCTTTCCAGTCTTGGGGTGAGGTGGAGGTAAGTGTGCATGTTCCTGGGGTCTGTTACCTTAGCATTTGGGCCCTATTGTCTCCTCACTATCTTCTATGGTTTTTTTTTTTCCAGTGGTGACATCCTCTCCTTTCTACCACCTTTTAATTCCTAGCCATCATTCAGCTTGAGTTTATCCTTTCCATGAAAACTCTCCTAGCCCACCCCTCCCCTTTCACTAATTCTATATATAGCACTAGTGAAGCGTCAAACCACTTGCCAAAAAGATGTGTGTGTGTGTATTAAAGACAGAGAGAGGGGGAGGAGAGGGAAAGACACAGAGAGAGGCTTCTATCCCTAACTAGACTAAATTTCTGGGGGTAGAGACTTCCTCCTCCTCGTTTCCCATGTAGTGCCTACCAGAGACTTCAGCATCTACTGTCTGGCTGCCTCCTCTGCTTCATGTTGGGGTTGACTGATTATGTACACCCATCTTCCAGGTCACTCAAGACCCAGCCTGCTGCCTTGTCCTGAGCTTTCTAAGGAGGCTGACTCCCTTGGTGTGCCAGGTACCATGAGCTGGAAGAAATGGAGCCAGGAAAGCAAGGAGGTACCTTTAGGGGAGTTCCACAGTACTGGAAGGAGAGAACACCTGCTGAAGAGGCGGTTTCCTGCCCTGAAGTTTTTCTCTGAACCTGTTCAATGGAAAAAGTAAGAGATGGGGTCGGGAGCAGAGAATGGGGAGGAATGAAGGGAATTGTGGATATGGTATCCTTTCATAACTTGGAGGACTCTGCAGTTTAGAAGGGTTTCACACCAAGTGTACTCCATCTATCCTCCTAGCAGTACTACAGCCTAAGATGAGTGGCTATCATTATCCCTGTTGTACCTATGAGGAAACTGAAGCTCAAGAAACATAAGGAAGAAAGGATGCTTTGTACAAGGTCAGTGGAGGCAGCAAGATATTACGTAGGCATTGGGACGTGTAGCCTGGCTGACACACGTACAGCCAGGCAGCCCTGGGCAAGTTAGAGAAGCACAGAAGCAAAGTTTGGAAGGGGCCTTTTATAACCCAACCCGTCTGACCCCTGAGTATTGAACTGGATCATTCAGCTTCCTTGGAAGGTCTCCTGTGAAAGAAATACAATGGCCCAAGAGGCAGGCCCTTCCACCATTGCTTAGTTCAACAAGGGTCTATTACTATACGCTGGGGAATCACACTCAACTGGAAGGATGCAACACGTAGAAAGATAAATGAAGACAGTCATTCAAACAACGCCAGGGAGTGGGTGCTATTTACTTGTTTTGGATAATTCTAATTATCTCTCCGAGTCTATTCTCTCATTTGGTTTTTTTTTTTTAATTGGAGAAAACACTTCTTTTCTACTTTTCAGGGTTGTTGTGGGGAAAGCGCTTTGCAGATATTAAAGTGACATGAGATGTCACATTAATGACCACCTGCCCCCAGTAGGCTCCCCTTATCTTCAGGTCCTTAACATTCAATTACATTTGATGGTGATTGGCTGGGTGTCTCCTACATGTCTGTTCTGGTGCTAGGTGCTGTGGTGGATACAAAAATATAAAATTGAAGAGTTTTGAAGAGTTAAGTTAGGAAAAGGAAAACAAACAACACTTATTAAATGCAAGATTATAAGAATTCAGAGGATAGAGCAATCAGGCTAAGTAGAAGTGGTCAGGGAAGGACTCAGATCTTCTCTGCTGTGATAGCTGAGGTACCTTGGGTCTTGGTTTTCTAATCTTTACAAAGACAGGAGGTAAGTGACTTAGTTGTCTTCTAGTTTGATAAATGTGCTCATGCATGACAAGCAAGGGAAATTACTATGACACTGCATGTCTTAGGCAATTCATTTACTTTCCCCAAGACTGTTTCCTCATATGTAAAATGGGATTTCCAGCTTCTATCAATCTATGATCCTATGATGACCTCTGAGGGCTCCCACATCTCCAGCTCTATGATCCTGTGTAAGCGGGAATGAGCCATGTGCAATAGAAAGGACTGGAGATGAGAATGGGTGAAGCCTGAAGAAGAATCAGATTGTGGAGGAATTTAATGTCAACCACATATATGTCCCCTCCCCTAGGGTAAGGTGACTATTGATTCCTTCACAGGTGGAAATCTCCAGCCTCAGGATCAGCTCCCTCTGTTCCTTCTAGTCCTCTGGAGAAAAGTGAACCTCCAGAGAAAGACGAAATTTGGTGTCTTCATGAGACAAGCTCTAAAGAAGCCCTATTTCCCCAAGAGGGAGGTACTTCGCAGGACATGCCCCTGAGAAGTACATGTCCCCGGTGTGAGATTGTGAGTTGCAGACAATGTGACACCCTGCACTCTGAACGAGACTTCATTGCTCACAGTGTCCTGGAGCACTATGACCAGGCTGGGGTCCTGGGAGTGGGCCAGTTGCACAGGGGTCATCAAAGGAGGAAGTGGAATTGATGGTGGGGATCCCATGCACAAAAGGAATTGTCTTGATTAGCTTCTGCCTCCTGTTTCTTTGTCCTTTCACTATTTTAATAGCTTAAGTCTGCTCTTCCCAACTTTGTATTATCCAATCTATTTCTCTGAGAAAATCTAATAATAAACTAATTGTACTGATGTTAGGACTTAACCAGCTGACTTTTCCCAGGGAAGTGTCTTCATTTAACAAACGAAGTTGTTTTAATTTAAAGGAATACATATCTAATGATAGAATTTCAGGGAGTAAGACAAGCAATGGGAAAGTTTATGTATAGCTGGGGCCTGTCAAAGACTAATAACACACCAGGTGAGAAATTACCTATTCCTAGGGCCAGCCAAGACACATATAAATCTCTGCAGTTTCTGATTTATTCCAATGCTATTTTTTCCCATGGGATCTTGTATCTTAGGAAGAACAACCTAGTACTGTGACTGCTGACTGATGAACTATCCATTAACACGCACTTGGTAGGTATTTAGCATGACATGCTGTTCACACTTTATTCTGGCCACGTAGGTAGCAAATATCCCTTGACTAAATAGGCTTCAATGTGAAAGAATGGAATGTTTTGCTAAAACATACTAAACATCTGGGCAAGCAGGTAAGGCAGGTATTCCCTCTATCTCACATATAAGGAAATTTAGCTCACAGTTGTGATTTGGTTACGAAATAATCAGTAGCAGAGCTGAGATGGACACCAGGCCTCCTGATTCCTGGTAGAGTTTTCTTTTAAAAAATATCTCATATAATAAACTGTGAATTTGTTAGTGGGTTCTGTTTTAAATGTGTATTAAATATAGTAACAAAAATGCCCCGCTCATCTGTCCCTTTTCTGAACTTTCTTCTGCTTTAAAACAAGTTTCATTAGTTCTTGAGTGCTTTTAAAATGCACCACAGTGACTTGTACTTAAAACCCAAGTTCTAATTGATCATTTATGTGGGTTATGAACAGTGATGAATGCTTCTTGCTCTACAGATTGATTAATGAAGGAATATCCCTGTTCTCTGGATCCCAAATCGTTTCTTTCTTACATAATTTCCCTACAGGAGAAATTCTCTATTGGGTAACAACATGAGAGAATGAGAGTTACAGACATTGCAAAGAGGGTATTTAGAAATCGAATTCCTTAGTTCCTCAGTGGTGGGTTTTTTCCTACAAAATGCTAAAGTTTAGAGGAAGTGCTGGATTAGTTTCGTGGAGAATGTTCATTCACAATGATGAAAATCACACCTCTTTCAATTATTGAACTAAAAAACTCTGAAGAGGTTTTAAAAAATGACAGAAAATAAGCATGTGCAATATATAGCACAGGATAATAAACAAGTACTTATTATTCAAAAGAAATATACCACTGAAGAACATCAAGTGTCAGAAAAAAGAAAAAAGCTGTTTTTCCAGTTGTATTTTATATTTATATTTTATATATTTATATTTTCCAGTTATATTTTCTCTAACTTTTTTTCTTCTAGAGTTATCTTCAAGGGAACCAAGTGTATATAGATAATCATGTATTTCATCCAAAGCTTGCATCCACCTTTTTCCAAGTAGGTTCCTCGGTTATATGATGACCAATTACACTTAAGGGCTTCCTCTACAGTGGTCCCAATCATCTTGACATTAGGAAAGATATCAGGCTATTAGGAAGCTATCACTTTTCATTAATAAGCATGATTTTTCAGGCTTTGATTTCTTTCATACACACACAGAAACATATGTACATGTACATATATACACATATATACATATATAAACCTAGCCTTTCATTCTTGATTTTTAGTAGACCCAGGGAAGAAACAGAAAACTATTCTACAGAAGAGTCAGAATAAATTTCCAATGTACTGGTCGGCCCCAATAAATGGAAATGTAAAGTTCCTTGATGGAGTTGTACATTTTTGTCCCTGTATTTTCAATGTTTACCATAATTTTTGGCTCATATTGTATGTTTTCTTGAATTAAAATTCATTGGAGGGGTAATAATAAATCTCCCAAAAAGCAATATAATTGCATCTATCTTGCCTCTTACATGGGCGGCAGGGAATGATGAAGTTGGGTATCAGTGCCTTGAGTATATGTAATGACAGTGGTTTCTGGTCCTATAGCTCTCGTCAAGCAACAAAAATACTTTCCAAATTGCCAAAGACTGCAAAGGAATAAAGTGATGGATGACTGGTATAAGTCATTTGAAGTTATTTCCACTTTGAATGATCCCATCTTTGGATACTGCTTGGACTGTAGACTAAACATGGTATGGGTAGGGTTCAAGGTGTGCTCTGGTCTATGAAGTTTCTATTAAGAGCCCAGTTAGAATCCTTTGGGTGAAAGACATTCCATAGATGAGTGCGCTATAGAAAGGGACTCAAGAGGCTCCCCAGTCTAACTTCTGTTGAGAGATAAACACAGTTCCTTAGGGTTCACCCAACTACTGAGGCTGCTCCAAGAGTGAGACAAGCATGATGACATTCAAACTTACAGGTTTACACTGAAGCCTGCCAAAGAATTACACATTTACATTTATTTCTTCTCTTCCACCCCCTCCCTCAAATGAACAAATGAAGTAAAGAGCTAAGTAGGAAAAGTGAGAGCTGTTGTTCTTGGAAGTTATGTAAGAAAAAGAGGGTGTGGCTTTCAGACATTTTTTTCAAGCGGTCAGGCCAACTCAGCCATTTCTGAAAAGTCAGTTGTTTCTCTGTCTTAACCCAGGTAATGCTGACCCTGGGGAGAGAGGAATCCAAGGCAGTGCAGACTTCATTGTATTTTGGCTTGTCCACTGATTGGTCTGGACCCTCTAAAAAGACAATGAATCTGTTCTATGAACAAAAGAAAACAATTTTTAATCAAACTTCAATGGAAAACACATTAGTTGAAGGGTAAACTGCCTTCCATTCCAACATCATGGAATGAGAGTGACCAGTATTGTTTGGAGAACAGGCAGCAGCTTAGATGGATCTCTTGGTGCTCATTGGAGCACACATTTTACACACTTAAACCAGTAGTTCTTATTGCACATATTGAAACTGCTCTCCACTTAGCACCCTAAAAATCTGGTACCTCAGTAAATAACTTGAAAAAAATCCAATATATTATGCAACTACTAAAAGCTAAACACATTCTGCAAAAAATCATGTTGTTAGAAGTTTTAATAAATACAACAAGAAGAGGTCTGAGACTGTTCACTGGCATTTAAAAAAAAATACTGAATTTCAGGTTGGGAATTTATTTCATAAATAGTTTCCTTGTCTTTTGGTATAGTTGCTCAAGTATTATCCCCCATGTATCTCACTCTTTCATACACATACAGTACATAAATCCTGTTTCAACATACCCTTCATTAGGGAAGTAGCTGGAAGAACTGGATCGGGAAGTAGCTGGAAGAACTTGATCAGGAAGTTAATTACCAGAAAAAAGCCCTGCTTTTGACAAAAACAAAATCCCAGGCTGAAGAAAACCAAAGGCAACATATCTGAAATACTCCTGTTTTTTACACACATACACACACACACACACACACACTCTCACACACACATGTGGGCACATGCGCTTGCGCATGCGAATACACATGTATATATACATATGTGTGTATATATGAACATGTCATATTTGCCACACCATTAGATTTTCAGCAAGTCCTGATGGAATGATGCCATGGTACAGAAACATCAAAAAACAAACAAAAAAAAATCAACATCTTTCCACAGGTTTGATTTAAAAAAAAATACATCATATCATAATCTTAAGGTTACACAAAGACACCCTTCTTTCAAAGTCCCATTTTGAGCATAAAAATAGCCACTGGTCCCATTAATTGGTGTGTGTAAAGTCCTTGGCTGAGTTAGAATATTTTGTCACAATACAGAAAATGAATATTTACATCACTGTTTAAAAGTACCAAACTTTTTAAAAGAAGAAAACATCTAGTAGCTTTCTGCGTGCAAAGTCAGCAAGAAGTGATTATCCATGATGCTGGCAGATTTTGTGTTGGGTCTTTGTCAATCAGTCAGTAGAGTGCAATCATCAAGGATCATTCAGTTTAGGTTGGGTAATTTTTTTCTTTTAAACTTGGTGTTTCCAGGATTTTGTTCCCTTTTTAATTAATACTTATCGTCAGGGCAGTGTACAGTTTAGTGCAAATCCAAAACGAAAGCCAAACTAAATAAAACAAACTAAACCATAATAACAGGCAAAGAACAACAAAACACGTGGGCAGAGAAGCTGGCACTCATTACGACCGGTAGTCTTTCCTCATGGTGTGCGCCATCCAGTTTACTTTAGTAGTCCAACTTTCCCTGAGCGCCTCATCAAACTTCTGCTTAAACTGCTTTAGTGCTTCTTCCTCACTCTTCCCCAAGGCCAAAGAGTCCTAAAGACCAAAAACGAACAATAAGTAGATGAATGCTTGCATGGATCAATTCTGAGTTGACCCTTAACACAAAACTGAGTACACACACTACATCAATGGTCAGTTCAGTTCAATTCACCTCCTCTGAGCATGGCAAGCAGCACTGTAAAGCTTAAAACTGCACCAAGACTTTGGGGACACCCTGTAATGGATGATGGCTCTGCTTTCATGGAACATGCCATCTAGTAGCTCTTTCCAAAAGGGTTTGTACAAATAAGATCCTTTATAAAGCCTAAATTTTTTTTTCACTAATGCTTCATTTATTTAGTTATATAACATTAATAATTCTTATATGTAATATTCATGGGGCAGAAGGCAACAAGAAAAATCTAAGGTTAAGTTAGAAGCGAATCTCTTATTAAATGCTACTTAATAAAACATCCATTAGAACTTGTGAACACTATAGTTTGTATTCCTCCTCTGATCGATATGTGATTTATGTGTATAAATAAAATATGAATTAACTAAAGATGTGATGAGCAACAATAACATCCTAGGTGAAAGGATGATAACCTTTCAGAAGGGGATGCCAGACTGTTGATTTTTTGTATGAGTGGGGAGGGAAGAGAAGAAGACAATTCTGGAGTCTGTAGATAACCACAGAGCAGCAAGAAAACACCTGAGGCAGAATACAAGAAAATGACCATGGGATGGAGAAAGGAAAAGGGAGAAGAAGTGTCACAGAAAGCCCACCCACAGGTCCACTGAAAAGCATCCAAACTGTTGCCTTCTGCTGACTGCTGATCCGTGGCCTTGGCTCTTGTAAACAAAACAGTCTAGGTTTGTTTGGGTGATTACCTACAGGGACATTTTGGCATTGCATCTTAATTAGAAGACTATTTTTTCAGCTGTGCTCAAATTACAGCCTATGACCCAAGCAGACTGAATGAAAAAAAAATTTATATCATATGTAATATATTAATGATATATTAACATATCAATATATTAATTAATATATTATTACATATATAATCTTTTATGTTCATCAGAAGGCAATGGATTGAAAAAAGGAAACAAAATAGTTAGAAATGATTCATTTCTAAGGTATTTATTTAAGGCTATTATAGCTGTGCCTCAGCTATGTACTTATGTATTTGAGTAACTGCATTAAAGTCATTTGTCAAAAGCAGGCAGGGAAATGACCCATTAAGACCCTGGTAACACTGGTGAGGGAGGAAACACCTGCTAATTGCAGAGAAAGATAATTCAAGGGAGATAATTAACTACAGGAAACTTAAGGAGGTGGGATGGGGATACTATAGGAAAATCCAAAGCAAATATGAAATTGGTAAATACAATTTTTTAGCAGCAGAATGAGATACAGTATGGTCAGGTACACTTGAGAGTTGTGAGGGCTCTCTGAAATCGGAAGCAGATGTAGACACAATGCCTTGGTGTATCCTGGGTTTCCCTTTCTTGTGTCTAGGTTTCCTTTGCCTCTACAGAGTCCCTTGGTTCAAGTGAGTTTCAGAAAAGTACAATCCATGTTTATCTTCTTGGGAGCACCTTGAATGTGTTTTGGGGGATGCCAAAGAAAAATGTAGTGGCAGTAGCGGTAGTGTGGAAACATGAACATTGTGCCTCTCACAAGGGAAATCAATCAATGAAAGAAAAAAATATCTCTTCAGGTTCACATGCACATCTGAACTATTCAATGCAGTTGGGATTCCCCTTTGCCCAGAGCTTGTGCCTCTGATAGCATTTCTAACTAATTTATTTATTATGGAACTCAGCAAAAAACCACTACCAGGATGTTTAGTAAACAGTGCAATATAGAAAAAGATGATAAATTAGCTTCAACGGAGGAAAGGGCTAGCTTTTAAATTAATTACCTGTTTCCAAAAATACCATAATAAATCCAAGTTTTTTGACTTTTGTGAATAAGATTTTTCTAGCTTAAACTTATAAGTGCCTGATCTTCCTAGCAAGAGTTTAGAGGAACATAATGAAGTTCATAATCACAAGGTCTTGAAATTTTATGCTTCTATCAATATTTCAACATACATAGAAATTTTAATCAATACCTGACATCCATTCAAATAGCAAGCATTTATTAAGTGCCTACTATGTTCCAGGGAACAACATAATAAAATCGCTATCCTCTAGGAGCTTGCATCCTACTGGTGAGAGTCAACATCTACACAGAAAAGAAAGTACAATATAATTTGCAGAGTTATAGGCTGTAATCACTTATGGGAAGAGGAAATGTTCTGTGGTGAGAGGTGGTAGCAGTGCAGAATTGCGGGAGGTCAGAAGTGTCAGCAGTGGCAGTGAGGGTGGGCAAGAGAGTCTGTGGTGGTGCTGCAGGAAGGGGACAACAAACTACGGACAGGCTGGCCGGGCCAGAACCGAGTGCGTGTCAAGGGAAGGGAGAAAACGAGTCTGGAACGCAATCTGTAAAAGGCTTTAGATGCTACTCTGACAAACTTGTGTTTTATCCAAGAGGTATTAGTAGGCAATTCTGCCTAATAATTTGAAACATGTTGGAAATAGTAATAATGTAACACAGGTAATTGTAGCTAATGTTAAGGTTGCAGTCCAAGGGGTCTAGTAAACTTATATCTACAAGAGAAACTTAACTCCATGTTTTGACAGCTAAAAGAGTAATGTGGCGTCTTCCAAGTCATTGTGGGAAAATACAAAATCTTTCCAAAAGTGTAAAGATTTACCAAACACATTGTTTACTTTATTTCTTCACTTCTTTTTTAAAACGTTTAATTCAATCTGATTTTCAGCTCCAAAATTCTCTCCTTCTCTTCCCTCTATCCCTCCACTGACAAAGCAAGAAAAAGAATAACTAGTAAAAATATGTATACAGATGCAAAACCTGTTTCCACATCTGCCATATTCCAAGGGGATAAAAGGAAGAACTAGAAGAAAATATGCTTCAATCTGCTCTCTAAGTCTATCAGTTCTTTATCTAGAAGTAGAGCGCACAGGTCATCATGAGTCTTCCGTAATTATGGTTGGTCATTGTGTTTTTCAGAGTTACTAAGTCTTTCAAAGTCGATTATCTGTATAATATTGCTTTTACTCCATAACTTGTCCTGATTCTGTTCACTTCATTTTGTATCAGTGTATACAGTTTCTCCTAGGTTTTTCTGAAACCATCTCTATCATTTCTTATAGCACAATAGTATTCCATCACATTCACATAGTATCATTTGTTCAGCCATTCCCCAACAGAGAGGCAACCCCTCAGAATTTACAATTTACAATTCTTTGCTACCAGAAAGAGTTTTTTGGGGCTTTGGGGCACATCAAAATGTTTTTGAAAGGCCACTCTTTACCCCCCCAAAGCCATACAGTTTTTCCCACCTTGGGATGTTTTGGTAATCAGTTACAACAGATGTCCAGTCAAGATTTAGGAATGAAATTCTGCATGTATACACAGTGAAATTCTTACCTTAAGATACTGTATATCCTTGACTGAGGTGAGCTCAGGAAGCCCGGCAGTCAACATCAGGGCAAATAGAGTGATAAAGAGATTCCCATGCCTTCGTAAAATCAGGTAAGCCTCTTCACAGCATTTACGGAACCTTCAGGAAGCACAGTTCACATGGGTATGGCAAAGGAGAGACAGAGTATGTATGAGAAAAGAACTCTGATGGATTCTAGGCTTTCTAATATGCTATAAATGACTACGATTACACTTTCACTAGAAACCTTCATTTTGATTGATGAAAAAAAATCCACTCAATTATCTATGAAATAAATCAGTCTATTGACTAAGCACCTAATGACACGTTTTTCTCTGAACTGAAATTTAATATGTGGCATTGAGGGGGCACAACAGAAAGAGAGGGAAGGCCTGAACTGAAATCCTTCTTCAAAGTTGGGCAAGGCACTTAACGTGTTTGCCTCAGTTTTCTCAACTGTAAAATGGGGATAACAAAAGCACCTACCTCCCAAGATCCAATGAGAATCAAGTGCAACAATAAAAGTGCTAGGTATAGTGCTGGGTACAACGCAAGTACTTTATGACTGCAAGATGTTGTTACTGTTCTTACTATTAACAAGGATAATAGACATTACCGTGTATCTAGCATGACTAGAGTTTGGTGCTTAATTAGACTTGAGTGGATAACGGTATTTGGTTTCTTTAGCTGCTGGAGGGTTCTGCATGCTGTGTTACATACACGGGGCTTGTAAACGATAAGAATGTTATCAGCTGAATACTATATATACTTTATATATATATATATATATACATATAATGCATATGGAGACATTTCTGTGCAAGTTGTGTTGTATATATTTTGTATATAAAATCATTCAGTGTCATTCAAACCAAATGGACTTATTGGCTTTGATTTCAGATAAGCAGGATAAATGGATACTAACAAAAGAGTGTACAAATTCTGTTTTCTCACAGATTTACCAAAGCTGTGTCTTTTGTATTTTAAATTTTTTATTATGAATTTAATTACCCATAACCATGACAACACTGAGGCCTGAATAGGAAACCTGTGGACATCTTTTTTATGTTTTTCTTTTTTTTTTAAGTATTTATCAAACTTAACACAGTTAGAAAAAAGTTCCTGCTTGTGTCCTCTTCTGAATTTCTGTTTCCTTCTGTGTATTTTTAAATGTTTAATTCATGATCTTTTTTGAATCGCTATCATCACCCATTAATTCAATCCCCCTAGAACAAATTCAAGTTTGCAATGCTATAATCTTCCCCATGTGCTATACACTATGACGATGTATTTTTTTTTTTATATTTTATAACAAGAATAGGTAATTTCACCAACAACACTAAGGACTTCTTAAAAAACTGCATTATTGTTTCAGTTGATTATGAATAGCTTTTGGTGGTTTTTTACATTTATAATGCTCAAGAATATAAAAGAAGCTGCTCTTTACCCCACTATTGATAGATGAAATTATAAAGTCAGTTATGTAATATATAAACACAAAGGTATATTCACAATTAAGGTGATATTTTTCCCCCTTCTGCTTCATAGTAAACATGAGCCATCTCTTTAAGTTAGACTAATTAGTCTAATGTTTATTATTAGATAAATCATAGGACTACGGAACATTAGAACTATACTGAATTTTAGAGATCATCTACTCCAACCAATTCATTTTACAGATGAAGCTATTGGAGCACAGAGAAATGCAATTCTGGATGATTTTAGATCAGCTACAAACATGTAAGCTAATTCTAGACTTTAAGTTCTGGGTTTAAGGAACTGAATGAAAATAGTATATTAATTCACTTTCAGACAAATGGACTCAAAAAGCTAACCTTTTACCCAAATAAAAACATTGAATAGGAAATGCTGAATCCAGTTGGCCAGATAAGAAAGTGTTAGACATACTTAACCTTGACATCAGGGACATACTCACCGGTTAAACTTTTCTGTGTTTCCTGTTTTTCCTTGCTGAATGACATGAATGAAATCATAGGTAAGAATGAAAGGCACTCGTTCCCGTTTGATGCCAAATTTAGACTTGAAGTTTCCAAGAATATGTCCAAAATCGATGTGGAAGAGCTAGGAAAACAAATGGAATTTCATTTTCTCAGTCACTGGACTATATTTTGCTGATGTGTTTCCAATAGAAAGACAAATCTCTTAGAAGTTGCAAGCCTGATATAAGATGCTTTACTTCAGTTCCTTATTCTATTCATAAAACTCAGTCCATGGGTTCCTTTTCCCTTAGGAAAGGAGTTTTCTTTGAATATTTCTAAATTTTTTAAAAAAAGAAACCCCTAGGTTCTTAAAAGCAGTATATATGAAACAACATGTATATATAGTGAGAAGGAAAAGTACATTTTTACTAATAAGGCAACTTTCCATTCCTACCTTTCAAGAAGTAATGCTAACTAAATTACCAATAATTCACAAGGGAGAACTATGGCTGTAGGTCTCTTCAGCAACAGAAGGCATTTATAACACTCAAAAGCTTGTTATATCTATGAACATGTATGGCTCAGTCAGAACATATCTACTAGAAGTTTCAGATTCTACAAGCCTATCCTTTGCCTATAGGAAATTAAAACAGGCTTATTTAATTTCATTAAGGCTTTTTTCCTATTAAAGTCCTGAACCATTTTTATATCTCAGGAAACAAGTAAAAATAACACAACACACAAAATATTCTTATTTTTATTCATTTGACTAAAAAATGATTTTGTGTACAAACATGAATCAGTAATTCATACCTGAGAAAAATTTCACATGCAAAGGAAGATATTTCATAATGAACAATCTAGCTTAAATCTTTTCTCAATGCTACACACAAAACAGCACTCTGTGAAACTGTCCACATCAAGATTTCTCAGTGAAAACCATGACCCTTAAGAAGTAAAGAGAACATTAGAAGGAGAAGAAATGGGGACTGATTATGGTTCAACAGACACATCTCAGCACTGCCTCCTTCCTCCTGCTCAGACCTCCTTAGCACCCCAGTACATGTTGACTTTATATTCCATTATTTCTTGAGGAATTCACTTCTTCCCTTGCCATTATCTCTCCTCACCTCTAACCTGACTCAATCCATGTGGAACTATATTCATTTTAAACTCCTACCTTAAGTAGATAGACCCAGGTAATTTTAATCAAAATGTCTCAATACACTGTTACAAATGAACAGAAATTATGGCAGTCATGAAGCACATAGGCACAGGATCTGGGATGGAATGAATTTTACCTCAGAAAAGGTTTAGAATGAAAACCTAAGGCTAAGAGTTGGTCAGTTTGTCTAGAATTTCTATAAGGAATGGTGTAATACCTTTGGGGACATATGATAGCAGCAATAACTCAGTATTCTTGGGGTTTTCACTGAAAGATAACAGATAGGAACTTACCTGTCCAGTCTTCCTGACCATGATATTGTCACTATGTCTATCACCGATCCCTAAGACGTAAGAAGCTACACAGTAGCCAGCACAGGAGAGAGTGAACTCTTCAATGGCTTGATCTAAGTAATCCCTAAAACAAGTCAACATGAAACAAAAGGCATATTTAGGCCACTTATGCTATGTAGTCTCTAACATATACCGTGACAGGTGCAGCTAATACAAAGAGGAAACTGCATTCAAAAGCTCAAAAGGAGAAATAAGTATACAAATAACTCTAACACCTGAGTTAGGCTTCAAAGGAAGAGAAAGGTTTGAACAGATAAAAGATGGAAGAAGAGCACATACTTCATGAAAAGCATGAAGTACAGTCTTCCTGACCACATCCCCAGTATTTTACAGTGTAAGCAAAGGCACAGAGACAGGAGGATAGCATGAGTGTGGCTGTAATGAAGAGGACATGAAAGCAAATATTATCAAATAAGAATAGAAAAAAAGTATAGACAAATTGCAAATGGTCTTCAATGCAGGTCTGGTAGTTTGTACTTTTTATGGTTGGCAATAAGAAAGCATGTAGAGCCGTGCACTTGAGGTATAGTGTGAAATACATATTAGGGCAGAGAGAGATTATAGGCATCTGTCAGAAAGTGTTAACAATAGTATAGCTGAAATGTATGGCACCCAACAAGTTAGTATTAATGGAAATAGAAAGAAAGGAATAGATATGAAAGTAATATTATACAGCTAATATTAATACCTATTGGCAAATATATGATATAGAAGAGGTAAGTCATGAAGAGTAATTCATTTTGGGGTACAAGAATTTACTAAGAGATGTTCAAGAAAGGAAAATGACAGATGCTGGAGAGAATGTGGAAAAAAATAGCAGCACTTATGCATTGTTGATGGAGTTGTGAACTGGTTAACCATTCTGGAGAACAATTTGGAACTATGTCCAAAGGGCTATAACTGTGCATACCCTTTGAGCCAGAAATACTATTATTAGGTCTGTATCCCAAAGTGTTCAAAGAAAAGGGAAAAGGACTTATGTGTACAAAAACATTTATGGTAGTTTTTTTCGTTGTGGTAAAGAATTGGAAATTGAAGGGATGCTCATAACTTGAGGAATGGCTAAACAATTTGTAGCATGTGATTGGGATGGAATACTACTGTGCTGTAAGAAATGATGAGAGAGATGTTTTCAGAAAAAACTAGAAGACTTATATGACCTGATGAAAAGCAAAGTGAGCAGAACTATGAAAAACATCAGTAACATCAGCAAATTTTATGATGACCAACTGTGAAGGACTTAGTTTCTCTAATCAATATACTGATCTAAGACAATTCTAAAGGAATTATGATGAAAAATGCTATTCACCTGCTGAAAGAGAAGTGATGAACTCTAGTACAGATTAAAGCATTTTCTTTTCATTTTGCTTGCTTTTCTTTTGGGCAATGTGGTTAATATGGAAATATGTTTTGGATGACTTCACATGTATGATGGATATCATTCCTCTTGCCTTCTCAATCACTAGGAGAAGGCAGGGAGAGAATTTAGATCTCCAAATTTTTTTTTTAAATAAATTTTATGAATAAATATATAAATGAGTAAGACACTCATTTATTCATTTTTTTTAAATGCTAGGATGAGTGTTAGGTTGAGAGTACAATGGAGGAAAATCAGAAGTTTAACACATGCATGGTGGGTCTAAAACATGAAAGTAGAAGCATTAAAAGACACTGAATAATTGTGTAACTTATGCTATTTCTAAAGAGAATTGTGTAGATTTGTGAGAAATGGCAATCAATGTGTCCTAAACCTAAAGAAAACACAAATATATCATAAAAGGTAGGTTTTGCTTGATGATTAAACCTTGAGCGATGAGAATGGGTCTTTTGAATATTTTTAATCAACATGGAAATTAGACCCTAAATCCCTAAGCATCAAATACTACATTTCTATAGTCTTATCTAAGTCATAGAGTTTAAAATGAATACAAATCCCTTCTAGAAACCAGAAGTACCCAAAATTTCCAGTTTCTTGGATTTTGCTTTAGATTAAAGTATGTTTCAAAAAAAAAAATTATATCCTAACAATGAAACCCTTCGTCAAGCTTTGGAATTTGGCCTGTATGAGGCACAATTCATTAGTAATTCCAATAACAGCTAGCATTTATGTAGCACTTCAAGTTTTCCAAAGCATTTTGCAAACCCTCATTCTGTCCTCACAACAATTCCATTATTAATGCCGTTTCATGGATGAGAAAAGTGAAACAGAGAGAGATTAAGTGGTTTGCCACACAGACAGGAAGTGTCTGAGGCCACATCTGAACTCAGACCTTCCTGATTCCAAGCCTAACATTCCATCATCTGTGCCACCTACCTGTCTGTAACAAATATATAGATTGTAGGAAAGATACTATAGTTCCACTGTGATCTAGTCAGAATAGTTAACATTTACGAAATATCTATAGTGTCACATACATTATTACTAGACATCAGGAATACAAAGACAAACCTAGCTAAATGACATCAATACTTTTTTCTATTCATCTCTAGGGCAGAATCACAAATATCAGAGTTGGGTGAGACCTCAATGGCCATGAAGTCCAACCGCTATTTATAAAAAAATTCCCTCTACAACATGCTAAACAAAAAGTGATCCAGACTGTATAAGATATTCAAATGAAAGGGCATTCATCCATTTCCTAAGGCAGTCCCTTCTACTTGTTCACTCTGCTACAAAATTTTCTCAAACCCAACTTCTGTCTCCTTACAATGCCAACATAATGATAAATTTTCTTCAGAGTTGTTACTTACAAAGCCGTTTTGAAAGCATGATGATGATTAGTAAAAAAAAAAAAAAAAAAGAATAAACTAACCCAGAATTGTATTCTTTAAGCCAATTTAGAAGAGCATCTTTATTGAAGGCAGCTGTAGCAGCAACATTGCTACTATTTAGCTGAATATCGGCAATTGTTTCAGACGTACTAACAACTTCAATCAGGCCAGAGCGGTCTCCTGTTGCTAAACAACCATATGGCAGCATTCTAAAAGAAAAACACATTGATATATTTTTAGGAAACATGAGAAGTCGGACATGTATTCAAGTAACTTATGTGAAGGTTAGGTCAATAAAATATTTTATTTTTCCCTTAATTACACAAAAACAAACAAACATGTTGGTTGTAGCCTCCCCCAATCTCCTTTTATGATATTAGTGTCACAAGGAAAATTAGAATACTTTTACTTTCTGTTATGAAGTAATTTCCTTAGGAAGGCAATAGGGGGAGCTATTTAATGTAATTTCCTTGATATGCTAAGCCAGCCTTATGATCTTTATAGGAAATAAGCAGGCTAGAGGCTAATACAACAAATAAAGAGGAAATCTATTTAAGAGATTGAGACAGCAACACTATCTTTAATGTACTTTTTTTAAAAAACTGTTACCTAGATAGAAAAAATGCAACTCATTTTCTCAGTGTTCTAAAGTCAGAAGCAAGTTAGTCATAAGAAGCTTTGTAAAAAGAAACTTATTCTTCTAATCAAAATAAATTAAAGCCCGTATTTACATGACTAATTAACTCTAAAAAACAGCAAAGGCATATATGTATGCAACTGAGCTCACAAGATTGTCACTCCTTCACCTGAAGCAGAGGCCCCACTAGATACTCCCAGTAGATCCTGCTCTCTTTGAATGTGGCCCCTGCTTGTCATCTCTCTTATGTCCTGTTGGGAACATGATTATTTCCTTCTCTTCCCTACTATGTCCTCACTCAGAGGCCAGGTTCTCCCAAACTAAGAAACACCCTTCCACTCCTTAGTAGATAATTCTACAAGTTTCACTAACGGAAAAAAATCTATCACCTAGTATTTTATGGTGATGATAGAAATATATAAATCAGTATAAATATGGTCGCTGTATCTCTGGTAAAGGAATACACATTCTCTCTCCTCCTTCTGGTTCTTCTTCTCCTCTCTTTCTCTCTCTCTCCTCATCCCCCTCTCCAAATTTGGTGATAGGGTAAAGGGATTGTCCTCCTTTCCATTCAGTTTTAGCCGTATTTTCTGGTCAGATCATACCTGAAGTTGTCTAGGATCTACATTTCAGGTAGGATACTGATAAACTGGAGATCAGTCCAGGAGAACAACCAAGATAAAGTGCCTTGAAATCATGCCATATGAAGATAAGCTCAAAAAAGTGGAGATGGTAACCTGGAAAAGACCTAACAGGGACATTTTTATCATTTTGAACCTCAAGGGATATCATGCTTAAGACACATTAGACTTCTTCTCTTTGGTTCTAAAGATCAGAAAAGGGTGAATCTGGGCATGATGAAAGGAAAAATTTCCTAAGAATGAAAACTACCCAAAACCAGAGTGAGTTTCCCCCTTTACTAGACGTCTTGGAGGGTACTCTTGTTCAGGTATGGGCTGAACTAGATAGCCTCCTAACATTCCTTCCAAGTCTGAGAATTAGTGTTTCAGATGCTTTGGAGACTTTGTATGGGAAATGAAATTTCAAAAATCCTTTTTGGCACACCTGAATTTTACTGCTCTAGAAACACTTGACTTGGTTACTAGATGTTGAGGACTCATATCACCAAAAGTACCTCCAGGATAGGTATGACACAAAAAACGGTAAGATATAAGGCATAAGATTAAATTCTAATAGTTTTGATAATGGTACTGTTCAGTCTTCTAAGCTGGAAACCTTAGATTCTTTTCCTTCAGTGAATCTGTTGTTATTTTTAGTGCTTCTTCTCTTAATTTTGCCTCTTATCCATTCTTCTTCTTCATTTCCCCTGCCATGATAATTCAGGCAGGCCCATATCACTTTGTACCTTCCTATCTACAGAACTCTTTTAGACAGTCCCCGTCTCTACTTTCTTTTCCAAGCAAACCTGTGATGCCTTTCTCAGAAGACAATGATTTCATCAGATCACTACTCTATTCAATAACTTCTAATGAAAACCAAATTCTTTGGCTTGGTTCCATCCTACCTAACCATCCTTGTATTCTACTACTGAATCTATTTTAGTTAAATGAGCCTCCTCCTTCCCTCTATCCTCACCCCTCTCCTAGCGTTATGGTGTAGATATATGCTATACCCTGGAAAAAACACAATAGTTAAGTAAAATAATGTAACTTAATAATTTGCATCTGGGGTATTCTTCCAAAAGGCATTATAATGGAATGACATAATGTTACTGGGGGGTGGGGTGTGTGTGTGTGTGTGTGTGTGTGTGTAACATTATCTGAGTTTTCCCTTACTTACTCTGCTTTCTATGCCTTTGCTTCTACCACTCTCCTTTCTTGCCTCTTCCTGACTACTGTAAATGCAATTCATCCTTCTAATATCAGCCTCCCTACTTCCTCCATGAAATCTTTCCTCATTTCTCCCTGCTGATCTCTCATTCATTTTAATTTATGGTCCATAAAACTTGCTTTGGCATGTTTGTATTTCTTTGCTGACAGTTTTTCTAGAATATTTCTCATGTGTTTCATCCTCTTACTATACTGTAAATTTTTGAAGGCAGCATTGTGCTTTATGATTCTCTTGTTTTTTACATGGGACATGAGTAGTTATTAAATAATAATAACTGCTGAATAAACAGTGGTTAAATTTAAGTCAAATGGGTTGCAAGCATCATCAGGATAGAAAATGTTCCCAACAAGTTACTAGGCAGTTAAGTAAACACTTAAGAATAAATATCCCATTTAGTAAAGAATAGTTTGTGATGATTTGATTAGAAATATGGGTAGAATTCAGGAAGAATATTAAAAAGAATCAGGGGTTTGCATTCAAATATGGACTTTGACTGTCAAATTTATGAAAATCCCTACCTCTTCTTTAATTCCATTGGATCTAAATTTCCTGTTTATAAATGGGAATAATGGTTTGTCCTAGGTCTGTGGTATAGCTTTGTTCTGGATCACACAGCAGACTTATGAATCATTTAAAAACACCTACTAACCAAATTATTCATCTAAATTCAAATCTGAGCTTGATGGAACTCAACCAAGAATGATTAGATTCCTGCAAAATAAAATATACTTTGAATATACTTTATTATAAAAAATGAAGTCATGGTATTATTTATAGCAAAATGTTATTTGTCCTTGAGAACAACATAGCAGTAAAAAGAGGGAATACTTCCAACAATATTCTCATAAATATGTTACTAAGGAAAGAAAAGCATAAAGTCAAGTTATACCTCTCAGAAACTAAGGACACTGATTTGTAGCTTGAGAAAATGGATTTGTTTCCTTAGGTTGAAGTGAGTCCACTGAGAATACTAAGAAAAAAAAATTAATCTCAGGCTGCCTGGATAGCTTCACAGTCCAACATGAAGGCCAGGAAAAATGAGTTTACATTTTTCTATAGGAAGAGAACCTATATGCATGCTTTCTTACTCAATGGAGGCCTTAAAAATGGATCTACACTAAATGCTGAATGAGGTCATAAGGTCAACTTATTGGTGTCTATTCTTTGTTTCATGTTGGGAAAACCACTAATCCCTTGATATGAGCTCTTGGAGCAGTCAGATGTTTCTTTTATGTTCTGTCTGCCAAACTCCCCACCCTCTGTTTTCTACATGACAGAACACATGATAGTCATCCAAGAAACACTTGTAAAGGTTACTACAAAAATAAGAGTTATTGCATTCCTTTTCTAAAAATGTATTTAGTAGATTCTTTTTCCTTTTGAAAAAAATTTTCTCTGTATCAGGTACAGGGAACAATTGTGGAACATGTCAATTTTCTCAGTTCCTCAATTATGTTTATACAAAAAAGCAATAAGCTCTCATGTAAAGTCACTACTGGCCATTCTCATCGTAACATGACATATTGATGGATCAAAGTGCAATTTGCCCCTTTGTGCCTTCTGTCACATCTCACTTGTGCAGCCAAACTGGGCACAAGCCCAACAATATCTTTGAGAAAGCAGGCTGTGATGGAAACTCCTCAGCACCTTGAGGATCAAATGCTTATAAACAGAAGGGAAAAAAATCAACATCCTTATCAGAGAAATGATTTGGCAGAAATCAGATTAAGGATAAATCTTTGGTGTCCTGTCTATTTCTTCAGGACTTCATTGCATCCAGTCTCTGTACGTAAACTTCTTTTAAGGATACCAGCAGTATTAAAAGCAAATGTAATTTGTACTTCCATCTTTACACTGTTGTGGCATTTACATCTTCTTTGGCCTATTAATCCAGTTAATCTTTAGCTATGACACACTAACAAAAAATTTTGAAATGCACAAAAGAAGCACAGCGGAGGCAGAAAGGGCACAGACTTAGAAGCCCCAGGTGGGAGTTGAAGCTCTGTCACTTCTTTGTCATGGGATTTTTAGCTGAATTTTTTATCCTAGCAGAGCCTCTCTGTTTGCTAATCTAAAATGTGGAGTCAAACACATGCACTTCAAAACTTATAAAAGATTAAGCAATTATCCAGTGAGAAAACATACTGTGAAAGTGCTCTATAACCACAAATAGACATAAGTCAACTGTTTTTATTGTACTGTATTTTAGGAAAGAGTATCAATCATATATATCAGCACAATGAATGACAGGCAAGAAATCTGAATTCCAGGGTTATCTCTATCAAATGGATCAAAGAATAAAAAGTATTTAAGCTATTTCAAACCCAGAAAGACTGAAGAATAAAATTGCTTTATAAAATTTCCATTTTTAATACCTTTTCCTGAAACTAACCTCACCATTAGAAGTGAACTGCAGCCCTTTCAAAAAGGAGGGGAAAGCCTATTTCTGCAGGTCCTATTCTAAAAGATTATAGTAAGGTTTAGTTTTATTAAATCATATAGTGAGTTCATGGATGGTGATATAATTGAAGAATACTCAACTTGGAGTCAACTAACTTGACTATTTGAGTTTGAGGGGTGTACAGAGAGAGAAAAAAATATAAAATGGTAAGTTAACAAATAGGAATATAAAACTTCAATAAATACAACTAATGAAAAATATCCCTGAGTAATTCTATTATTAGTTTTTTTTCTTTCTGGAAGGAGGTGTTTATCTAAGGTAAAGACAGAGATGTTCAAGAACAAGAGTCAAGACACTTAAATATTCCCACATTGTGCTCACAAAACCACAAGCCGGTTTTCAACTGTTATCTGACAATAACATGCATGATGATGGAACCTGAGCTACATATTACCACTCAGATACATGAATAAAATCTGTTGTTGTGCAGTCTTTTTCTATTAATAACACATCTTTTTTTTCCTATTTCCTCTTTCTTTTCCATTAATTGAGAAAAAACAAAAACAAAATACTTTTAACAAATATGCATAATCAAGCAAAATAATTCCTGCATTAGTAAATCTAATGCTTTTATTACCAGAACTCTGACAGTTTTAGAATACTAGGTGTAAGCAAGAGGAAATCAAAGGGAAGACTGGAGTAAAGGGTCCCTTATTCTCCATAAAATAAGGATTGCATTTTCAATTTTTGTTTAGGTGAAAAGCCTAAAAATGGTAGATAAATGAAAAAAGAGTAATATAGATTTGGCCGAGAAATGGATTCATTACAATTCCTTACCGGAGATCCAATCCAGCCTCTTTCCAAAGTAAATCCATCAACCGCAACATCTGCAGTGTCAACATATCTTGTCTTAGATCTAAAAGAAAAGAGTGCTTTATTTGTGCTTTTGGTTTACTATGCTTAATAATTACTGAAGTGTGACAGCAAAATGTGTCTGAAAATAGGAGAAAGAACTTACCAGTTACAAAGGATCATACTAGTATTACAAAATACAATTGTTATGTAACATATTATTCTGTGCTGCATCTGTCACTTCTTGGTTTTGTGACACCAGACAACTCAATACCCTTACTTAGCGGTTGTAAAATTAAGAAGTTAAATTATATGAAAGGTTTCCATTTCTATTACCGTACAATTCCAAAAATAGCTAGTTACTGAGCAGGCCCTCATGTGTCTTTCTATCAAAATGCCATTTGATATTATTCATTCAATTATTAAGAATTTACTGAGCACTAAATATTTGGTAGGTATTAGTAATACTTTTTTTAAAACAGATTTTCCCCAAGGTTCAACTCTTGGTCCTTTAGTATTACTTCTTAGTCCAATGTATAATATACCTGCTTTACTCTGCGGGTTTGCTTTAAGAATTCCAAGTGAAGGTCTTAAAAGTCATGTTTCAAACTGGAGTTGAGGTTTGTTGCTCATGTATTATCTACTTTTTATTTACGAACATGCCAGAAAAATATTTTTTTCATATAATAGAGACAAATGTAGCTGTATATTCAAATTAAGGCTTCTAAGATATTTTAACATAGCTTCATTAAATAAACAGATAAACATGCTGAATTTCCTTGGTTGGTGTGACTATCTTATAAGTCCTTATTTTTAAGAACCAAAAAAAACCCCAAAAAACCTCCATCTTGTTTCATTCCACAAATACCTAAATAGACATATAATGCATCAATCAAAAGATGACAATAGGAATGATTTATAAACCTGAAGAATGAGAACAAATAGGGACTTACCATCTCCATTTTTGAAAATGATACCCACTGGATCTCCTCCAAATACTTTGTTGTTGTATACTATTCTCAGAGGCTTCATTTTAGAATCCATGTACTTGCACTTCTCAACACTAATAAAAGACAAATATCAATTGGAAAATTCAACTTTAAAGAAATGGTAAGATCATTTTGCATGAGTTACTGGGTTCAAGTAGCCCAAGCAACTGTTCACTCTGGATGAGCAGGAAACAAGCTCAAAACATGAAGAAAGATCATTCTACCTCAGCAACAAAGGTTTCACAAGAACAGACCTGGTGGCCAGAATGCAGCATTAAGCCAATGGCATAGATTCACAAAATACAAGGATTTTTCATAACACTAGTCTCAACTGCTTCATACTGGGAGCACTTTCAGTGGCTGGACTGGATCAAATTGAATTTTGAGATACTTTATTTTGTACTGTCTTCACCTGTCTTTCTAATAATCCCTCAGAGTTCCCTCCATTTTTTTCATGACTCAATAATCTTTCTGTATTATCATCAATCTGCATTATATTGAACAGCTTCAAAACAGACTTATAATAAAGATATTCTGACTTCTTAAGGAAGAAAGGTTTTAGGATTTAGAGACCCCATAGTGCATATATCATGTTAAGACAATTTTCATTTTTAGCACGTTTACATAAATCAATTTTTCATGACAAAGGCATAAAGCTTTTTACAGACTGTATTTTAAAGCACAATAGACAATATATTGATTTCATGGGATTCCTGATTTAAATTGCTTTCATTTTCAATTTTCAGGGAGTAACAATAAAATTCATAGTTTATTTACATGTATTAAATGGAATTGACCATTTTTAGAATATCACTTTCCCAAAGCCATAAGTATATTTTACATGAATTTAAATATTTATCATTCCACACTAAGTACATAGTCCACTTATATTCTGAATCTAGTTTAAGAATATGATCTTATATGCTAGAAATACTTTTAGTTGGCAGAACTCAGATACACAGAAATGGTTGATTTTATGCCACTTCAAATACCTCCTTAGAATCAGCTGATAAAGGTCTACTGAGTTAAAAGACTACTGTCAACATTTACATCACAAGTAGGTGGATCTTAACTTTCTTATATTATGGGCTCCTTTGGAAGGCTAATGAAACCTAGAGAACTTTCTGAGAATAATATTTTTAAATGTATATGATTATGAAGGAAAAAATACACTGAATATAGTTATTCAAATATTAGAAAGAAAAACAAGTTCATAGAATGTAGGTTAAGAAACCCATGATCTTTATGATCCATTTTCCATTTGAAAGGAGAACAGTCCATTACTTACTAAAGTTCAGAGAGTATGACACAAGGATTCAAGGGTGATTGAAGATCAGAAAGGGCTTCTCGGTAAGCATTTTGTTTTAAGCATGTGTGCATTGCCTCTCTTCCTTTTGCTTTGTTTAACTTCACCGCATTCAATTTAATTAAATTGTTTAAGGTCTTCAGCTTATTAAGAGCTTCAACCTGAAATGTTAAGTTTCAAGAGATTAATTACCAGGAAAAGGAAAAGAAATCAAATTAATGTTTTACCTCCTTTCTCCTCCCTCGCCCCTTAAAAAAAAAAAAAGAAAAATCTTGCAAAATTAATTTAGTTAGAATATTTAAAAAAAGAACAGAGGTGAAGCTAAAATGGCAGAGTAGCAAGAAGTATAAAGAAGTTCCTATCAAAATTCCTCCAAAGAGATTTAGAAAATGTACCAAACTGAATCCTGATTGGGAATCCAAGAAAAAAGTCAAGTTTCTAATTTAAGTCTGTGTAGGGAGATAGAGGGAGAAGTATATGGACACTGATGACAGGGTCTGGAAAAAAATTCAGCACAGAAAACATTCCAAGACCCATACTCCAGAGCAAGATGAGGTACCAGATCCGTAGCAGGTAAGACCTTATGTAGGTTCTGGAACAAGTGCCAACTGGAAGCTTTGTCATTCACTACTTAATGGACACACATTGTGGGGTGGCATTCTGGGGTAAGGAGATGTCACAGGCTTTAGACTGTATACCAAACAAGGAGGAAGTTAAAAAACAATCAGCAGGAGTATAAGTCAGATCCCAGGAGTGGAATGAAGTTTCACTTCCACTTTCTAGACCAATCTGAGACCAACAGAATATAGGTGGCTGATAGGGGCTGAAAGGACCCAAAGACAGGTTAGAAACTTCAAAAGCTCAGTCCAGGATTGCAGTGATCAGACTTTGCCCTGAATCTGGCCATTTTAGGGCCACAAAAATTTTCAGGTCTTCAGTCTTAGCCATTTCTAAAATCATGAACACTTGACACTACAAGAAAGCAGCAACAGGACCGACCCAGGCCTTTACTCCAGAAATATGCAGAGCCAAGCTAACGTAGTGCTCATAATGCTCATCATCCTGATCAGCAGCAACATCACCTGTAACATTTACATGGAGTTTATTATGTGCCAAGTCAGAAAGCAAGCTGGGAAAAGGAGCAAAACAGCAACAAAAGAATCCCATCATAAAAAAGCTATTATGATGACAGGGAAAACCAAAACACAGAAAGAAAAGAATGACTCCAAAACATACACAAGTGGAGTCTAAAAGAAAAACACAGTTTGGACAGAAATTAAACTAGACTTTGTGGAAGAGACTGAATAACAATTTTTAAAAGTTAATTTTTAAAAAATAAATGAAGTGATAGCTAGAGGAAAAAACTGGAAAAGAAATGAGAGCTATGGAAGAAAGAATTAGAAAGAAAATCAACAGCTTGGCACAAGATGTACAAAACCTTGCCCAAATAACAAACTCCTTGAAAATTAGAATGGACTAAAAAGAAGTCAATGATTCCATGAGGCAACAAAATATATTAAAACCAAGTCAAAAGACTAAAAAACACCCCCTGAAAATGTAAAGATATCTATCTCATAACAAAAAGAAGTTACTTTGAAAACAGATTATGAAGAAAAAAATTATGAATCATTAGATTACCTGAAATCTATGACACCTCCCCCCCCCCAAAGCCCTGGATATTCAAGAAATCTTAAGATAAAACTGGAAAAAGGGAAAGAATTCATTGATCATGTCCTGAAAGAAACCTCAAAATGAAAATTCCTGGAAATATGACAGTCAAAATCCAGAGCTGCCATATCAAAGAAAAAATATACTCAGGATAACACACACTTTAGCATCCACCACAAAAACGGAACAGAGAGCTTGGAATATAATATTCCAAGGATATAGTTTAAAGTCAAGAATAAGTTAATAGCAAAAAAAAGAATGTAATAGTATGGGGGGGAGGGAAGAACCTTTAATTTAGTAGAGAACTTTCAAATATTCCAAATGAAAAGATTGGAGCTTCATTCAAACACAAGAATTAAGAGAAACATAAAAAGGTAAACAGGAAAGGACAATGATGAAAGATAAATTGCTTACATTCTAATATGGAAAAATGATAAATATGTCCCCTCTGAACCCTATCATCATCAGAGATCATAAAGGCAATGTAACCAGGAAGACATAGGAATGATTCTGTTATGTCTTGATCTTAAAAGAAAAATGGACAGAGAGAAGAGGAGAATACACTGTGGGGGCTAGGAGAAAGAGGAGGTTAGGGAAAATTCTCATATAATCAGGGAGAACAAGTAGACATCTACAAAAACAAGGAGGAAAGAGTGGGTGGAGTGGTTGACTTTTGAACTTACTTTCATCTGAACTAGTCAAAAGAGGGGAAAAGACACAGAGAGCTAGGTACAGAAATACATTTCATTGAACAAGAGAGATAGGAAGGAAAGGGGAGGAGGAGGAGGAATTAGAGGGAGAGTAGATATAGGCAGGGATTAGTTCTAAGGAAAACAAACTAAGGATATACAAAAATACTTCTGGCTCTTTTTGAGCTGGCAAAGACTTGCAATCTGAGGGGTATTCATCATTTGGGGAAATGGCTGAACAAGTAATGGTATGGGAAATGGAATATAAATGATGCTATAAGAAATGAAGGAGATTTTACCTAAAAGCATAAACCTAGCACATGAGTATTTCTAATTATCTTCAAAGATCTGCAGCCTAACTTAGGCAAAGAAGGTATCTAAGAGAAGAGTTACTGTACTTAAGGACAATAATAGCATTTACATAGCAATTTAAGGTTTGCAAAGTACTTAACAAATATCTCATAAGATCCTCATAACTCTAGGAAGTACTATATCATCCCCATCTTACAGATGAGGAAACTAAGGCTGAGAGAAGTGAAATAACTTGCCCAAATGGCTGAAACCAAAATCGAACTCAGGCCTTCCAAATCCAGGTGTAGTGCTTTATCCACTATGCCTCCTAGCTTCCCTAGATCACTAATTTATTCAAGATGGGCCACAAGCAATAAAGTATAAAATTCACATTAGGCCTCTTCAAGGTACAATTTAATTTGCAAAAATTTAAAAGATGATACTATGTGCAATACATTGTATCAGATATTGGGATAGATTCTAAGATAAGTAACAAATAATCCTTGCCCAGAAGTAGACAATCTTATTAGGGTATATGGGCATGTAGATAGATAAATACAAGCTAGAATAAGTATGAGAAATAATACTTGCTGCCATGCCATGATTTCAGACGAAGGAAAGATAATTTTCAGCCAGGAGGTAAAGACCAAGTGAAAGCTTCATGGAGAAGGCAGTATTTGATATGGGTTTTCAACGACTGATTTATGAAAATCAAGTCAAAATAGAGTGGTTAGGGAAATTAGAAGTTAACTATACAAAGCCATGGCAATGAAAGAAAGAATGGAATTTGCTGAAAAATGTAGGGCAATACAGTTTGGCTAGAGCAGAGGATGTCTTTGTGGAATGACAGAAAATAAAGACTAATGAGGTAGGTTGGGTTAAGGAGTTTAGACTTTACTTTTACTTTACTCAGAAGGCAAGTGAGATCTAAAGCCTTTAGACTAAGGGCAGGGGACAGGTATCTGTTTGGATCTAAGGGGTAAGGGGCATCAGAGGTAAGAAGTTTATCAGGAAGTTACTATAATTGGGGCAGGTGGAAACTGAGGCTTGAGCTAACATGACAGCATTTGGAATAATGTAAAAGGGACAGGTGCCATTCTAGCAGAGACTGCACTCCATATTGGAAACCGACCCTTGCATCCAAAGTGAAATCATCAACAAATTTCCTCTGTGTTCTGACCTTATTTGGTTCTAAAGTATGGGTCTAAATTGAGATGTACAAGAAAGAGGGGAAAAGAAACAACACAAGGTATCATTATCAAGGAAATGTTATGTTCTGTCAAACCGTCACTGTAAGGAATTCTCAAAAAGAAAGTCTCAATATTTCCACATATTTTGAAAAACAATTAATTTTGATGTAAAGATTCTGACATGTTACAGTAATTAACTGCAATACTTGATGGTTACTTTTCATAGTTACCCTTTAAAAATAACAATTCTTAATGCCTATTACAATCTAACATTATGTAATCAAGATTTGTGACTGACAAACATTTTAGAATGTGTGGATTCAGGATAAATTTGAAGGTTTAAAAGATAAAAGTAAAGTCTGACCAACCATTCAAGTTGAAATATTGAATATTTTTTTTTCTTTTTGGACACAGCAAAGCAATAAAGTAGTAAGGGATCAAATGATGATAAAATCTTGCAAATAAGGACTGGTTTGTGTATGGATCAACCTCAAGAAGGTTAATGTCCCTCCTAGCTTGTTTCTGCCTCCTTTCCCTGTCCTCAGGGGAAATGCCCAGCTTCCTCCATTGCAGACTATTAAAATGCTATCTATCACTACAAATTTATATTCTATACTTGACTCCTCTCCCTGATCAACTACACAGAAACACATAAGCTTCTTTTGCAGTGAAATCGTGCAAACTTAAAAGTCTTAAGTATGTACATACATAATATATTACACAGGCATTTAATGTATATGCATGTAGTCTAAATTATATGAACCTGAGGTCAGAAACATTGCTAACTTCCTATAAAATTCACAAACAATTCCTCTTCAAACACTACCCACTCCAACAATTAATTATTCTTGCTGTTCATCACTTTAACACTAGAAGGACAAAAATTTCAGAACACTTCAAAGGACCAAGCTGCACCACTTAATACAGTACGTATATTTGGTATGAATGCATGGGGCCAAGATTTTTATTTCAAAGAAAAATTATTACATTTTTCATATCAGCTACCAGTATGCTAACAAGCTGACTAGTTTGAATTTTTTCTTTAATTTCTAACTAATTGGGAGTGGAATGCTAAAAGGGTTAAAATAAATGACCAATAAACTCAAAGGCAAAGAATTTCCAAGATAAAAAGGCCTTAGAAATCTATTAATTCAAACATTGTTATTCACAGAGAAGGACAAAGAGACCCAGAAAGCTTAAGGGATTTGCTCAAGGTCGTAGACAGCAAGCTGCAGAACCTAGGATGTAACTCAAGTTTTCTGATTTTAAGTCTGGGGCTTTTACTCCTGTAACACATTTACACTAAATACACTGGTTCTCAGAAGGGGCACTGATATCAAAAGTTGCGTATTGTGGCTTCATGATTACATTCACTTCTGAAAAAGGAAAGTATGGTGGAACAAAAGGGTTCATTAATTATTTTTTTAAGGACTATAAAGGCAAACATCAATTATAGAAAGAAAAGAATGATTTGCAAAAATGAAAGTGCTCATCACCCAGTGAACTGCACTTGCTCCCCATCTTGAAAGTGAAAGGCAAAATTCTTATCTATCAAGTGCTATGAACATAAAATACAAAAATGTTTTCAATTCTAATTTAATTCATATATGGCTGGCCTTGAGGGAGATACACACAGAGATGAAAACAAGATAATGTCCTTGGCTATTTCAGAGTTAAGCAAAGATTGTAAACATGATTTCATATTCACATGATGACCACATCAGCATCATATATTCATCAATAACTAAACATCCTTAAAGAGTTTCACAATTTTATTTTCAGCAATATGCTTAGAAGGAAGGAAACACACAGGATTGTTTGGGTAGGTGAATTAATCCTAAAGTTTCTACTGAAACAATATAACCTAACATACTGTAAAGTTGCAAGCTGCTTGATTACAGAACTGAAACAGTGGGAACCTGCCAGGTCAGTTCTCTGTCAAAACACAGATCCTGGTGCTTTTCCACAATCTCATGGGCTGTACAACAAGGGGAAAAAAATGGAACCTCTACTATGCAAACAGGAACTTTCTGAAGTATTTCTATTTTGAATTTCTTCCGTGTTTGCACAGTTGGGAATTTTTCTGCCTGGCTCTTTGACTGGGCTGACACTTACTTCCTGAAAAGTGCAATGAAAACCTCAATGGCCATGAGCCAATTACTTTAAGTATTTCATCACCTTGTCTTTTTTATGGGTTTACAAGCCTAATAAGAACTGACAGCTAGGAATTCTTTCTTCAGCTCTTGGTCATAGAAAAGAACAAGACTTAAACCTGAGAATTACGTCTTCTGTTTCTGTTGCTACAAAATAAATAGGTTCTTGAAAATAGAAAAAAAAATGTTTTCAGAGAAAGTAATTATCTTTAAGAAGTCAATTAATTTCAAATCTGTATTCCTCTCTCTCATCCTTGTTTTTGGGCCCTAGCATTGTTCTCTAGTTATTAAGAAACAAGTGTGTTTTGTTTCCTCAAGTAGAGTCTACGTTTCTTGAGCTTATCATTAGTTTCTTCAATTCCTACAGCACTTAGAATAATGCCAGAAATATCAGTAGTACTCACAAATAAATGCTTGCTGAATAAATGGATACATGTAATGCTGCAAAGGATCTTCTTTCAAGTATGAATAATTCTGAATTAGGACAGTTTCCAACTTTGACTTCACTGAAGCCACATACAGTGGAAATGATAAACTAAACACATAAAATTATTACTCCCTCCTTCTTCTGTAGGAGATGAAGTCATACGAAGGATCTAGGATTTCTGGTGGGTGGGAAATAAGTAATCTCTCTTCCAACACAGATCACAGATCTCAATAACTTAGTTTAGTCTTTCAGGGTTGCTGTGGCTGAAAAATGGATCACCCTGAAACCCCAGTAAAAAGCTTCTATGACCTTAGCTAGGCTGGACACCAAAACCTTCACACTGTGGGAGGACCTGTAAGAATTCTAATTCTTTAGGGTTCTATAACTTTGAGAACTGAAAAATCACCACCAGATCACAACACACATACACACACACATACAGAGAACAACCACAACAACCATACTACAATGACAATGACAAGTAGGCCTTTGTTGGGGGCGGGGGAGGGGGGAGCATAAAGATTTAATCATTAGAATGAATTTTTCTAGATATATGTGAAGTACATAAATTATTAAAACAAACGGAGAGAGGAAGAGCTTGATTTCTGTCAACTTAATATGAGTAAGAACATAATTTAAACAATGGTAGTTGTTATGGATCAGATATTCAATGTCCAACCAACATTAAGGTGTTATAAAATTCATGGATGCTCTGATTCGATTTAATGAAATCAAACATCAACTGAACACCAATTACGTCAAAGATATTTTTTCTAGACACTGAGACAGATACAAATATAAGTAAGATACTGCTCTTATTTCTTAAAGAGTTTAAATCAAGTAGGAAATACATGTTCAAGTACCAAGTATTCAATACAAAGTAAAATTAAAAAAAAAGGTTAAAAAACAGTGAATCCAGAGGCAGGAGAGCTCCTATTTGGATTGGAGGAGGGGTAGCTATGGTAAGTTTCATAAAGAAACTAACATTTGAGATGGGTGAGAGTTAAACAGAGAGGAGATGAGGAGAACAAGGAACAGATAAGAATTCCAGGTACATTAAACAAGATGACTGTAGTCAGAAGAAAAAGAGTAAGAGACATGTTCAAGAAGGGAGTACATAAACAGGTTTCTCTAATTTAATAGAATATGTGCAGTTAGAAAAAAACAATAAAATGAATACAGAGAAGTATGGTGATTTGGATTGGATGCAAAGTGAAATAAAGCAGTGAGGAAAAATATATATATGTATACATGATCAGAACATGGTAAATGGAAAAAACACAAAAAAATAAAAAATGAGTGCAGTACAACAAAGAACAAGCATAACTCCAAGAAAGAGATAAAAAAAACACCCACCCCACTCATTTGCAGAGATGGAAGATCCATGGGTGTGGTGTACATCGCATAGAATTTTGGACATTATGAATGCACTTATTGGTTTTGCTGACTGTTGTTGGTCTGTTCTTTATCTTTTGAACATAATTTGTTCTACGGGATGGATCTCTGGGAAGGGAGGGGAGTTAAGAAACTGGTAGAAATTCTGGAGATAAAAAAAAAAAGACGAATAAAAATATATTTTAAAGAAATGACTAAGAAGATAGATTCAGACAAATCTAGGAAAACCTTCAAGAAATGATACAGAGTGATCTGCACTAAGAATATAATTCATACAATAACTAACAAATTATAAAGGGAAACAACTTTGAAAGAATAATCTCAATTCGAGAAGACAAGATAAAACCTTTTGACAAAGAAGTGATGAACTAGAGTCAAAAATGAAATACACAACTTCTGACACAATTATTGTGTAGATTGTTTGAATTATTTATTACAAAAAATGTATTTTGTTTGTCTGAGTTTTTATTGCTTAGTAAGAGTTTTAAGGAGAGAAAGAATAAGTGATACAAAAAAGAGAATAAACATAAAGTACATAAAAGACAGCAGGAGTCAGAAACAGATAAACAGAAATCAGAAGTATTGGAACTAAATATACTAAATATATAAACACGCCACATATCAGATTTACACAATTAAGAGTTATGGTATCATAATACTATTTATTGATTTTGTTAAGCTCATTACAAAAAATGAAAAGGAGGAAAAAATGAAGACTAAGAATTTAAATTATCCAGATGTATAAAATCATGTGTACAAATAAGGTACATTTTCACTGAATACAAAAATCAGATTAGAGGGAACTCCTCTTACCCTTAAAAGAGGTAAATTAAAAATAAGGACATGAAGGTATGTAAAAAAAATTTTAACTCTGCAATTCTTTATCCCAGGAGGACATACATGTTTAAAGCACAATTTCAAATACAGAATTCTTAGGTAACAGTACCTGATATAGACAGAGTGCTTAATAAACATTTAATTAAAATAAGGGAAACTAAAGAATTGTAGAACATTTCTTTACCTTATAAACTTGTTTAATTCCTACAGCAAGGATTCTAAAATAAGCTTTTTTATGTCATGGATGACAACCCCTCCCACCAGCAGTCTGGTAAAGTCTACGGACCCTTTCTCAGAATAATATACTGGTAGGCTACCTCTGGAAACGCATGCATCAATCTCATTGTCAATCTGTATGTCTGTCCTTTGTTGCCAAAGAAGACCATGCCATCAGAGAAATAATGACATGACTTGCACTTGACTTTGTTTTGAGTGAGAGAAGGAGGTCACTAGCCTCACTTCTCCTCCAGAGCCATCTGAATCCAGTGACTAGATATTCATCACGATGACTGGAGAAGACCCATGATGAGGTAATTGGGGTTAAGTGACTAGCCCAAGATCATACAGCTAGGGAGTGTCAAGTGTCTGGGGTGAGATTTGAACTTAGGTCCTCCTGACTCTTGCACTATATCTCGCCTGACTCTGCATGTATATCCCTGGAAAGTTCACTACCAAGGTAAATGAACTTATCTACAGCATTCAACACTTCTTTATTTGTTGTAACCGATGGTTCCATGTATGGATGGTGTGATGGTGGTTGATGGAGCACCTGTGTTTTCTTGGTGTTAATTATTAGGCCAAAACTAGCACAGGCCACAGATAATTGATCCATGTGTTGCTGCATCTCAGCTTCAGAAGCTGCACTGAGTGCACAATTATCTGCAAACAGAAAATCATGCACCAATACTTTGGTCTTGGCTTGTAGCCTTTTCAAATTGAAGAACTTGCCATCAGTACGGTAGTTGACCTTGGTGCCAAGTTCATTCTCATGGAAAGCATTTGTCAACATGGCTGAAAACACCATGCTAAAAAGCATGGGAGCAAGCACACAGCCCTGTTTCACTCCACTGGTGACTGGGAAGGCCCGAGAGCTTTGTCCATTATCCAGAATCTGGGCAAACGTACCATCATGAAATTGACATCCAATATTGATAAACTTCTCCAGGCAACCAAATTTTGACATAGTTTTCCATAAGCCTTCACGACTAACAGTTTCAAAGGTCTTGGTTAGATCTATAAAAAATTGTGTACAGACTTCTGTTCTGCTCCTGGCATTTCTTCTGGAGTTGTTGGACAGCAAACACCGTATTGACTGTTCCTCGGCCCTTTCTGAAGTCACACTGGCTCTCAGGTATATGACCATCTTCCAGGTGAAAGATCAGCCTATTAAGGAGGACTCTAGCAAGAACTCTGCCAGCAATAACTAAGAGAGATCCACCTGTGACTGTTGTAGGACAATCTATTCCCTTTACACTTACAGAGACGGACAATGGAGGCATCCTTGAACTCCAACAAATGAAGAAGTTTTGAATGCTGTGGGTAAGTTCACTTATCTTGGTAGTTATACTTTCCAGGGATGTACACATTGACAACGAGGTTGATGCACGCATTGCCAGAGCTACCTCAGTGTTTTGGAGGCTCCAAAGAAAAGTATGGGAGAGAAGAGTAATTAGACTGACTACCAAACTGAAGGCCTACAGAGCTGCTGTGCTGATCTCATTGTTATATGCTTGTGAAACATGGACAGTCTATCAATGCCATGCTAGGAAACTGAATCGCTTCCATTTGAACTGTCTTAGGAAGATTCTGAAAATCACCTGGCAGGATAAGGTACCAGACACTGACGTCCTTTCTCGAGCTGAACTGCCAAGTATTCAAACTATGCTTCAGAGAGAGCAACTCAGATGGGCTGGTCATGTTGTTCAAATGCAAAATGTAAGCTTGCCAAAAAGATTATTTTATGGAGAAATCTTGTGGGCAGGCGATTGCATGGTGGTCAGAAGAAGTGATACAAGGGCCCTCTCAAGGAACTTTGGATTTGTCTGTGCAACATGGGAGACATTGGTACCGGACTGCTAAGCATCATATGCCCACATCAGAAAGGGTGCTGTGCTCTTTGAGCACAGCAGAATTGAAACAGCACAAAGTAAATGCAGGATGTGCAAACCTGGGATATCCACCCCAAGTATTCACATGGACTATCTATGCCCAATGAGCATTCTGGGCTTGTAATAGTCTGATCAGCCACAGCTGGACATACTGAAATTTCACTTTATCGTGGTGATGTCATTTTGGTCTTCTTCAAAGACGAAGGACAATAACCAAACAACCCATCACCCTGGTAGGCAGCACAGTGACTAGAGTGCCAGTCCTAGTTGGAGTTAAGAAGACCTGTGCTCAAATTCAGGCTTGCACACTTACTAGCTGTGTGTCCTTAGCACAGTGCCTGGCACATAGGAACTAAACAGATGCTTACTGACTTTTATCTTCATCATCATCCTCATCACCACGGTGGCTGTTCTTATTGACTTTAGGTAAGTCACTTACTCTCTTTGTCTCGGTGCCCTCAACTGTAAAATGGAGATAGTAACAGCACCCAGCTCCCAGCGTTACTGCAAGGACCAAACGAGATGTTGTTTGTACAGTACACAGTACAGTGCTCGGTGTACAGTAGGCACTACCTAAACATGTTACTAGTGTCACCGTTGTTGTTGTTGTTGTATACATAAGATAAAAAGGATTACAAAGTAAGCTAATGTTGAAGTTATCAAAGTATTTTTTAAAAAGTAAATTCATAGACCTAAAATTTATCCACAGAACCCAAGAGACTGCAGATGAAGAACCCCTTAACAAGAGGTACAAGGACACTGCCCTTCAACAGCCTTATTAAAAACAGAATACCATGCCAATCCAAAAACGCTTAATTAAGCTCTGACTGTGAAGGGTACTGTGGAAGAGATTAGTATATTGAAGACAGGTAAGTTTAAAGGGGTGCTAAAATCAGAAGAAATTATGAACTATAACAATAAATTATACATGAAGGGGAAGTCTATTTAGACTGAAGAAGCACAGTAAAGAGAATAGGGCAAGAACACCGATGGACATAATGGAAAAAGGGACAAAAAAAAAAATAGGGACTCATCCTGGCCTGAAACCCTTTCCAACAGCAAAAGAGTCAGGGACACAGAATGCTAGATATATTATCAGACATAATCCCTTTCTTCTGTGCTTGATGTGACTTTTTTTTCTTTCTTCCAAAATGGAGTTCAGGGGGGTTCAAAACGGACCTGATGAAACG
Organism: Potorous gilbertii; assembly: GCA_028658325.1. Classification (NCBI taxonomy): domain Eukaryota; kingdom Metazoa; phylum Chordata; class Mammalia; order Diprotodontia; family Potoroidae; genus Potorous; species Potorous gilbertii. Next base: position 272,515,331 of record CM053771.1, on the reverse strand, counting down.
ATATCAAAATGGCAATGTTGGCTACAATTTACTGAACATTTTGTCATCCTGAACACTGCCTTGTCATATCAGGCGTCTTTTATTTGGGATAATAAAGGATTGTGGGGCTGGAGGTCCCTCCCATTGCTTACATTCAATTCTACCAAATATTTCCTGAATTTATTAAGGAATCTGCTACACCTGAGTAGTAGGAGAGATGTCAAGCATGTATCACACATGCACGTATATATTATCACATCTAACCTAGATATATACACATTCACATATACAGAGTGTCCCAAAATTCTTCAGGCACTAGCTTTAAACTTTAAGTTTTTAAGTTTAGGTTTTTTAAAATTCGTAAAGTTTTAAGAGTTTAAAACTAACACTTTTGAGACACTCTGTATGTGCAAACAAAAAAAAATTATACAGCACTTTAAAGTCTATAAAGTCCTTTACACCAGGCAAAGGAGGCTAGAATGGACCATAAATGATAAAATAAACAATGGTTATGACATAAAATTGGAAAAATTTGACTAAAAATATTAATGTAGCTAAGATAAAAAGATAATTAAATGAAAAAAACTTCTTACTTGAAAATTCTTTGATAAAGATCTGATATACAAAATGTACAAAAACCTGATTCAAATATACAAGAAGGATAGTCATTTCTTAATAGGAAAAGGAAAGGATATAAATAGGGAGTTTTCAAAGGAAAACCACGAAGCGCTTTACATATATTATCTAACTGAATTACTCCAACAAGCCTGAGGGACACTTACTACAGGTATTATTATTCCTAACTACTCCCAGATGAAGAAAAAGTGGTCTATAGAGACATAAGCTGACTTTCCTTTGTGATGTATTTGTTAAGTCTCAAGAGGGAAGAACTGACTGAACCCAAGTTTCTCTTGAATAAAAATCCAGTATATGCCCTACAAACTGCTTCTTTCTAGCAAAACTAATTTTGAGGAAATCCCTTGCATCTGCTGGAATCTATAGCTCCTTTCAGTTACAATTTTCTTTGACCATGAATATCAACATTCAAAAGTAACTAATACCTGTTTAGAAAGCACTTTCATATAGCCCACACTTCCTCGACAATAAGCTTCAAGTATTACACCAAATTGCACAGAAAAGGCAGGAATGTGCACCTCTGACCTAAAGAGATTCAAAAAGAAAATGAATCATTCATCAACATGCATATTACATTGTCAAAAACATATGATTTTGTTAAATTAGAATTAAATTGTAATGACAGCATTGAAAGTAAATACTTGCTATTGTTGATAAACATCCCAAAATACTTAACTTCCCATTTCATTTCTAAGAATGTTTCAGTTAAGTATCTGACAAAGATGTTTAAGTGACGGTGGAAAAAATCAACTCTTCTCAGGAAAACAACTGATTCATTCTCACATAGGCAGCACACAAAATCATAAAAACCCAGCATATTATTAAAGTATAACCAGTACAATGATTGAATACTGAATATGATCTCGTGTGCACATCCCTTTTCAGGAAACTTTTTTTTATTAATCAAACATTAAAAAGCATAGCCAAAAGACAGAATAAAATTTTTTCTTACTGATTATGTATTCATTTCCTTATCTGAACAACTATAGTGCAAGAGTATATAGAGTTCAAATTAGCAGTAGGAATGGCTATAATTTAAAAAGAGTAAGAGCTTACTGAAGCGGAGATGAAATCTCAGAGAATAACTGAAAATGTCTCAAGCACACCAAAAGACTAAACACAGTTTTAAGTTACTAAAGATATTAAAGTTAAAAAGCTGCAATGACTTATGGAACCCCCTTTTATACCAAAATTAGTTAAATATGCTGATTTATCATGTTGGATAATTTCAGAGAAGCATAAACCACTCCCTCTTCCCTCCATCAAAATTATTTTAAACTAAAAACAACTTACCTAAGGTGCCAAAATAGAAACTGCCCTATCCTCCTGTTAGCAAGTGCTCTGTCTAACATGAATCTAGATAGGGCACAATCAAGAAAAGGTTCATATTTCAAAACCTGTACAAGTTGTAGAAGATACTGAGACAGTTCTTCATCACTGAAACAGAAGGAAGACCAAGTCAAAAGAACAATAGAAAAAGGCTTTTTTACAGAAATATGAGTTTTATGAGGAGATAAAATTAACTTACTAAAAATTAAAGGAACATTTTACAATATATAAACAGCAAATGCGGGATTATTAAATATGATGGGTCTACATGGCTAATTACTATCTAAATTAAATTATGCACATCAATAATTACAAAGGATAAAATGTCCCAATATGCCCTTAATGAAGAGTTCAGAATTGAGACTAGACACCATGAAAAGATAATTTCATTATTCTTTTTCTTATTATCCCTTGTGTTTCAAGTCAAACAGGATTCTTGGCTCTCAGTGCTCCTGAAATCAACGCACCATCTCTTGCTTCTCTGTCTGAGCACAGTATGTCCAACAAACTGGAAAATACTACCACCTAATCTTCCCCTTATAAAATTTCTATATTCCTGCAAGGCTCACAGCTAGCAAATAGTATTAATCTCCTAGCCTGATTACGTGGTTATTAGTAATCTTTACCTCCACAAATTATGATATATAGTTATTTACTTAACTGACTACATATACTATTAACCACTGGTAAAAATTACACTGTTTGAGGGCAAGGAATCGTTTTATTATTTTTCTTTTCACTACCTATTCTTATTTTGTCAATCACAACAGAAAAAGGCAATAAGAAAGTACCTCATTTGTTTCAAGCAGCTCACAGCATACTCTCTTACATACTGGTCTGGATAATTAAAGTCTAATAATTCCAATGCTTCTCGAGGAGGCAGTTTAGGCCATATCTGAAGAAGAGCCTGTAGCTGTTGGAAAATTAAGAATCATTAAGGTGTACTTGCATTTTAAAAATGCTGGCCACTTGGAAAACAAAAAGACTAGAAATGACAGTTAAAAGTTGACTCTTGGAAAAGACTAACAAAACTGATAAACCTTAGCGAATTGAATTTTAAAAAGGGGAGGGTGGTTAGGAGATAGGAAAAGAAAAGAAGGAGAAACCAAAAATCATTCCCCAATAGATAAATGGTCAAAGAATATGGATAGTTCTCAAAAGAAGACTTGTAAACAATATACTAACTATATCAGGCAATGCTGTGAATGACTAATAAAAGGGCAAATGCAAGTCAAAATAACTCCAAAGCTTACATCCAGCAAACTAAGGAAAACAACAGAAGGTGGGAATGGTCAATTTTGGAGGAGTTAGGGGAAAAGAGAAGGATATTATAATGAATTTACAGAGCTTTAAAATAATACAATCATTTTGGAAAAATAATTTAGAATTATGGAAATGAAGTAACTAAAACATCCATATCTTTTGTTTAGAGATTCCACAATAGAAATGGAAATAAAGTACATGTCCATAAATTGGAAAATGGCTAAACAATTTGTAGTATTTGAATATAACTGAATACTACCTCACGCTAAAAAACTACAAATAAGGTGAACACAGAGTAACATGGAAAAACTTAAGTGAATTGATGCAATGTGAAATAAGCAGAGCCAAAATAATAGTGTATACGACTACAAAAAATTAAATGAAAAGAACCTTGCAACAATTTACAATAAATGATGTAGGATTACAGAAAAAGCAAGCGTCAGCCCAGAGAAGAAGTAAGAGAAGACACCTTCCTCCAACAATTTTGCATAAGTCCACAGGTACTGAATAATGATTATCAGGCTTTTTAAGTATATTAATTGGTTTTGTTGATTTTTTTTCCTGCTTCCTCCTCTTTTTTCTCTCTTTAAAAAATATCACTTGTTACATGGCATGGCTCAGAGGGCAAGGAACAAGGAAAGATAATGGGATAAATTTATGTAATATAAATACAAAATATATCAAAATTATATTTAAAAGAAACACACCATGATCATCTGTTTCATCACAGTTTGTGTTTCCTCTTTTTATTCGAGCATATGAATTTGTATACTTTTTCAAATAATCTTTTCCTTCTGGCAATACTGAAATTCTTTCCTTTGATCACAATTATATTTTTATACCATACTCTGAAGACATATTATAATACAGTGTAGTTTTTGGCATAAATACACATAATGATGTTTCTCTTCTTACGTTTAATTACTATCTCTTTCGTTGACTGTTTTCCATCAAAAAGGAAGACTTTTGTAATGGTGCAATTTATATATATGATTTAACAAAAAAAAAACTTCTCCCTTACTTCTTCAAAATCTAAATAAGAAATTCATATACTAAGGTTATCAAACAATTTAAGAAAAAGACGGCACAGGAATCTGTAAAATTAGAACTAGAGGACATATCTCACGTCTCATTCCTTTTAGTTGTAACTATATGATATTATCCAAAAAGCCCATATCAATACTTTGTAAAGAAAACATATTCTTTTACGAATATCCCCATGAATCTCTTTTTATTTTTTACAGAAAATAAGCTGGGCAACAGTTTTGTTAGGAACAAAATGAGGGATTTAGTATAGATAATGTCCAATTTCCTTCAGATCTAACAGTGTGTGACTCAAGTTGAATAATACCAACTGCACAAAAGACAGACTAATGAGGATACTTGAAGAATTGGGATTATATTGAAGGTATAGGCAAAGTTTAAAGATGTATGTATACACATAAGCATACGTGGTAGCAGAGGGAAGACAAGACCTCATCTGACTAATATTTGTGATTTGATGGTATATATTTACTGAATAAGAGTATAATAACATCAAGTTATCTTCTCTGATACAAATATAAACTGATAATGGCATCTGTATGGTTTTCATTGTTGTTACTTATCAGTTACTGAAAACAGTAATGTAGCTAAGCTGCTAAGGTGGATATTTTCCCCTCACAATGCCGAAGAATGGGAAAGAGATAATCTTCCTTGATTACTCAGTTAGATTTTTAAATCTACCTAAGATATGTATTTCAGTAGTAAAAGTGGGAGTAAAAGTACCAACTACATACCATATGCTTTTTAAATTAAAATCACTGGGGACTTTCCCTAATAAGCTCCAAAATAAAGTTGAGCCCCTCTTGAATTGAACTTAAGGAAATCCACTAGTGCCTAACTGAAATTAACTTGATTAATCAAACAAAATGGCTTACAAGCTAAGTTTAAAAGCTATTTTTTCCCAAAATGGGAATTTTAAAAAATGAAAGTATTTGTAAAATTTAGAAGTCACTCTAAGGAGGCACACTCTCATCTATCTCACCTACCTGCTGGGGTAAAAATTTAGGCTACAATGTTTGCTAAATAATCAGTGGTATTACAATCAGAAAATAAATCTTAAAAAGGATCCCCAAATTACAAAGTGTATAACTCAGGCTATTTCCTTGTTCAACAAGATTAAGGCAAACTGACGCTTTGAGTTATAGTTAGTCAAACTTAGAAATCCTACTGTTAATGTAGAATGCGCAAACTGCAATTCTTTCTATTTTATTGATTTTTCCAATCAAACAACAAATATTTGTTAAGCATCTATCACATGTAAAACACTGCCCTAGATCCTGGGATAAAAAAAATCCAAAAGGAATAAAAGAACTTCTATTCAGGGATAATCTGTTACTTATACAGCCCACTGAGGCAAGGGAATATTTCTTTGTAATAATTTTTTCTTCAAAAATCAGATGAGACATACGTAGTATTTTGATTGACCTTACCTGAGCAACATCTTCAAGTTTATTCCATTTGACAGACAGCAGCAATTTTGGCAATGACTGTGGAAAATTTTCTCTACAGTCTTGTCTCAAAGTCCAAATAAGATCCATTTCATTCTCACACAGCTGGGATAAGGGATCCCTCTCCATGATTTCTTTGAGCACAGCATGAAATTTTTTTCCACCTCGACTCTAATAAAGTAAAATTTATGAGATGAAACACAACAATACTTAAGATTCCTGATAAAACCTGCTATCTTCTGTCTTTGGGACACTGGGCATATCAGAGCTTCTCTGGGTCTCAGTTTCTTTATTTGTAGAAGTAAAGGGATTGAATTAAATTTATTTCTGAGGTCCCCTTACAGCTCTAAATCCTATTGGCCTATAAGTATTCAACAAATACAATAGGATTAATCTTTGCTGAATCCAAATTAAGAATTAAGGACATTTCTTTATTGTTTCCTATAGAAATAAGTATTAATGCATTTATTAAAATTATTTTTAATGGGAATGGGTACCATGGTTATTGTTTGAGAATGCAAATCTATAAGCCATGGGTAAAGAAAGTTGTAACCTTTTAATAAAATAACCTTTATGTTTAAAAAAACACAATGCCTCTATACGTAAGCACTAGGTGGCAATATTTCTATTTTCTTTAAAAATATTATGTAAGCAGATCCATGTCCTCTTCACACCCTGTGTATCCTATTCATGTACCATTTTCCCCACCTAAAAGGCAAATATTCAGAAGTTTCCTTTGATCACTAAGGTTAAGAAAAAGGGATAGAAAGGGTAAATCCAAAGAGAAGGCAAACTCTTAGTCTGCTTCTTTATGTTTCAAAACATAAAATCTCCATATGTATGGAATTCAAAATATAGTAGCATTATCATTTGGCTAAAATTAAATATTTTTTCCTATTTTTTTATTAAAAAATAACATTGAATTACTGATCTGTCTGTTTTATGACCCAAGTTCCATGAAATTCAGTTGAAGAAACAAGTTTTACTTTTACCATATCTGCACATTTTGGAAAATGCTGTTCTAGGCAAAACCTTTTTTCTTAAATTTTATTTCCAGGTATGTCTGCCAAAAGAATACGAGGATCTGTACTGCCAGAGCAAGAAGCTAGATGGCATAGCAGATAGAGGACTGCATGTAGAGTAAGGAAGACCTGAATTCAAATCATGCCTCAGACGTTTACTCCCAGTGAGAGAGCCTGAGCAAGTCACATAACTGCTCTTTGCCTCACCTTCTTCGTCTGTAATACGCAGATAGCACAACTATCCACCCAGAAAGGTTGTTGTGGAACTAAGAATGAGATAGTATTTGTAATCCTTTAAGCACTAGATAAATGCTAGCTATTATTTTTTTTACCTGGGTTTCATATTAACATGTAAAGGAATGAATTAATATGGGCATGTTACTGATCTTGAAACCACTATGATTTATAATGGTATCTACAGTGAAAGGGCCTATAATAGCATATCAAAATCTATCCCAAAATATTAAATAAAAATTAGAACCTTATTCTGTGTACTAATTGTATTTGCATTAGCACGCTTTATTTTTTAATTGGAAATGAAGCTCAATCAGGAAAGTTAAGTAAGGACCGCACAGAAGCTGCAATCTACAAAAGGGCTCAGGTGTAAGCTGTTTTTTGCTTTGGAGCATTATATTTTCTTGTGTCCAAGCCTTATCCTCTCCCATTCAGTATAAGATTCATTACACATATTTTCATTTTACCGTTGAACTAATTTGTAAGCAGAATGGGAAAGCTACTGAATCTGATGAATTTAAGTTCGTGTTTGTATTGGTTAAGGTTCTTATATGTGGATCATATGTGGATCATAAAAGCTCAAAGTGGTGGGTTTTAGGCGTGAAATTCCTAAAAGGAATCACCGCTTGAATAATTCTTTGGAACTAAGACATTTTCTTAGGACTGTAAAAGTCACTCTTGTGAGAGGCCAGGAAAAGCTCCAAAAAATAGAATTATCACACATTAATAGTGGTTTGGTTCAAAATTTCACCTTACTAGGTCAAATAATCAGTTGGATAAGAGAGAATATAAATTTAACAATTGTTCTCTACCAACCAATTCATATATAAAAAAAAATTTGTCATAAAGGTTTCATGGTCATGGGTTAATTTTGGAGTGGAATGGAAGTAATTTGCCCCTCATTTTCTGTATTTCACAACAGCCAAATCTGAGGAATAAGTATCACAAATCTTCAGTCCTGTGTTATTAAAACTTAAATTTGGCTCAAGTTGAGGATAGTATCAAGAAAAAATACAAGAAAGATCTGAAGAGCAAAAGGTGATATTGGAAGTTATAACAGGACATAGATGAATTTTTAAAAAACTGTATTTAAAAGTTAAAAGCTCTCATCCAAGCCTCCAAGCAAGTTTGGTTATTTTACAAATATGAATTTGAAGGTTCTTTCATAAAGGAATTTACAGAGGAGTTTAAAAGTTTTATGTAGTAATAACAAGCCTGGTTTGACTAACAGAACGATTAAAAGAATTAAGAGATGCTTTATGTCAGAATTACTGTTAGCAAATCCTTTTCTAAAGGAAGAGTTGAAACACACATCCTGAAAAAAATCTGATTTAGTATTGCAGAAATGCCACAGAAAGTATGGGTCAACATGTGATCAATAAAGACATATTAAAATACTAAATGCCACTACTGTTTTTTACACCACAGAAGAGGCCAACAAAAATTAAAGGATTAAACTGAATAAATAGGTTGTAATATTTCCAGATGAACTATTCAGAGGTAAATCACATGATTTAAAACCCCTGCATCCTGGTCTAGTGGGAAGAACAAATACTACATGGACCTTTGGAAACAGAGAAACTGAAAATGAGGAGGATTAAAGGTAGATATGAAACTAAAAACTCCTAAAACCTATGGATCAAAACACCCATGCACAACTGGCATCTATGCACATATACAAATAACCCCACCACCCCCTAGTAAGTTAATCTGAGTTGTCTAGAATTAGCTTGATTACTCTATTTTTACTGTGGTATAAAGTCCTCATTAGTTTATATTATTCTTTATAAACTTTTCCTGAGATGTGAGTTAACTGAGGGTTTGCAAGGGTCGTGGCCATACAGGTATCAAATATACATCTGGAAAAAGTAAAAAGGAGTGATGAAAGTGAGCTGCCCAAGGAACTAAGCCAAGGTTGGACAGTAAAATAAAGTGACAAAGCTGGCCTCAGCTTCGGTGCTTTTAAAAACTGAAGGTAGGTTAAAAATTGTTATCCTCATTCAGGCTGTGATAGAACTCACAGATGATGAAATTGGGGTTAGAACTAGAATATTTTAATTTTGCAAGGTAATTCTCTATCACTTAATCTTTCACAGATTTGTCCAAAATGGTAAAACCCTATTTATATTCCATGCATTCAACCTCTTGAGGTAATAAATTCCTTAAGTTTTGTACCCTCAACTACCTGAATAAATTGTGTTTACTTTTCTTAATTTTAAAAAGTTCTCAGTTAATCAAACAAAAATTTTCAGCTGTTAGGTATACAGTTTGTGACTTAATGAACCATTTTTCCCATTTCAAAGCTAACAATGATCAAATCAAATCAAATATCCACATATAAGCACTGTCCTCAGACTAAATGGCTAAGAGTATCTTTCCGACCTCTAGTTTAACAAGGTGAACACCGATGTTAGAAACAAATACCTAACAAGATTTCTTTTCCCCAAGATTCTCTTTGGATTAGGAAGCAAGTAATTTGAGCCAGAATAAAAAGTAAACTAAGGGGGCAGGGTCATGCTCTATTCAACCACAGTTCTGTCCATAACTTGACTGCCTGGTGCTGTATCATGAGGAGGGGGAGAAAGAGAACAACTTTTTATCCCTAGATTGCAACTGTTGCTCTGTGGGTTGGTTTTGCTTCACTGCTTTGTGGTGCTGGTCGTGAGAGTGGTTTTAGAGCAAAGTTCTAAGAAAGTAAACTAGGAAATAGTTGTGGGGTTAAAAAATGAAAGTTATCAATGTAATTTTTAAAAAATCATCCTAAGCAAAAGTTGCTTTCCAGTTCTTACTAACATGATCACATACTCTGCCCTAATTTAGTCATACATAATCTTGATCGACTATTGTGCTGAATATGGCCTGAGGCATATGAGAAAAAATCAGACATCTGAAGTCAAGAGGACCCTGGTATATATTTCTGGCCCTAGCTCCCTTTTTTTAACTGACTGTATGGAATTTCTTCACCTTTGGCACACATATATAAAATATATAGGATATATAATCAATCTGATGTCAATTTTGACCTTTCAGTGATATCCATGTGTAGAGTTGCCTTTTGGGTTGTTGAAAAAGGTTCTGCTATGACTAGAGAGTTATCCTGACAACTCTTTTATTAGTCTCTGCTCTGCTTCATTTTGTACTGGAAGGCCAAACTTCCTGCTATTCCAGTTATCTTTTGGTTTTTCCTTTAGGGGTATCCAATCCCCTATGTTAAATGTGATACCTTTTACTGGTGTTATTTCTAGAAGACAATGTATAGGTCTACAGAGAACTGAGCAATTCTGGCCTCTCCAGCATCAGTAGTTGGCACACAGACTTGTATTACTGTGATGTTGAATGCTTTACCTTGGTTTCAAACAGATATCATGCTGTCACTTTTGAGATTCTACCTCCCTACTGTTTTTCTCACCCTTTTATTGACTATGAGAGGGTACTCCATTTTTTCCCTAAGGGATTAATCCCTACAGTAGTATGGCTAGAGATTACCTGAATTAAAATCCACTGACACCCAAAATATGTTGATATTTAATCTTTCCATCTTCAGTTTGACTACATGCAGCTTACTTTGGTTCATAGATCTTACCTTCTAGGTTCCTGTGCAGTACTGATTTTTATAGCATCAGGCTTTTCTTTCATGAGCTTGCTTTTAGCTTTTGACCAGTTGCTTCTTTTTTTATGGAGCTACTACTACATCTCCTAGAAGTATATTTCCTCCTGCTTGCCTCCCCACAACTGCAGAATATTTGTTTTTAGTTTTAGAGAGGTAATTCTAGACCTATGTTTTATAGGATTTTTAGGACAAGTGACCATTGTACTTTATCAAAGCTTTACTGCATCAATTGAGATAATCATGTGATTTTTTGATATTTTTATTAATATGAGTAAATATTTTGACTACTTTTTTAATGTTGAACCATCTTTATCAGTGGTATAAAACCAATATAATGAATGGTTTTCTGGGTTGAATTAATGCAACTCCATTGACAGGATTTTATTTAAAATTTTCAATCAATATTCATTAATGATATTGGGACTATGCTGCTTTATCCTTCCTTGGCTTAGGTATTGAACTATATTTGCCAAGTTTGGATCAGAAAAGTACATTTCAGAAGCTATCTCCTGTACAAAGTTTTGCCTGATCCTCCAGTTATTAGAGCTCAGTCCCTCATGAAATTATTTTGCTTTTGTTTATTTGTAAACAGGTGATATTTTCCCAGTAAAATATAATATCCTTAAGGGCAAGGAATATTTAATTTTTTAAAATTTCCATCACATGCAATAGGTAATGACTTTGTACAGCAGAGCTTTAAGACGAACTTGTTGATTTGAATATGCTATATAGACAATGAATAATACTCAGAAGTATACTGACAAAAAGGTTGCTATTTTTACCTTTGATACTTACTGATACATTACCACTGTCACTACTTGCAATTTCAGCTGCCTTTTCAATGATCTGTTTAAAAAAATACACAAACATACAAAAATAAATTTAACTGAATAACTTATGAAATCAAAAGGCTCAATTATACTGATTTTATATATATAAAAAATTAAATTATAGGGCAAAAGATTGATAAAATATTGGTCTCATTCCATACATTCTCATGGTTTTTAATCCTTTAACATGGGAATTATTTAAAAGACATCAAGAAGCAATTCTCATTGAGAATAGAAAGAAACCATACTCCACCACTAACTACCTCAAGACTGCAAGTCCTCTGAGACTGAATTTTATTTGTAAATGAGAAATTTGATGTATCTATGTTGAAAAACTAACTTACTCAAAGCTCATCAATTATAGCCCTAAGGGGGCATAATTCTTTCCCAATTCTTTTCATTTCCATTCTGCCATGTGGAGAATATATATTATTTCAATGTATATAATGGCAATAACTAAAAACTGCTATTAACTCACTCACTGTGCGTCAGCTACACGTATACTGAAAAGAGTGACCTTACCTTATCAAAGGGAGGGTAGTAATAAGGCTGTTTCTTATTCTCAGGGAATTTCACATGTAAAGCTGTTGCATTTTCAATATATGGATTTGTCTGAACAGTTCCCATTGGATTCAACATTTCTTCAAGTTCATCTATAACAAGAAAATATTTTTTGAAAAAATTTAAAAACCAAAAACAAACCCCTGTTATCATTAATCTCAAAATATACACAGAAAATGCTATCAAAACGCCTTAAGTTTGGCTAATGCTTAACACAAAGTTTTTAACACAAGGCAGCTTACCTTTAAAAAAATGCCTGACTTTTAAAGTGTAAAAAATGTCAAAACATGAGACTTATGCTCGAAACTGCATTTATACTTTACAGTACATCAAAATCTCTCTTTATTTTCAAACAGATACAAAATTCCCTTCCTTTAAAAAACAACCACCACCTTCCCTAGACCCTGGTACCTTCTCTAATTATTATACAGGGGGTTTTCCAAAGCTTTTGGTGCCATTTTAAGCTATTAAAACTCAAAGTGATCAAAATGCACTAACACATTTGGGTTACCCTATTTTTTTTTTCACTACCCATATTTTCAGACAAATAATAATACTATAGTTGTAGACCATTTCCTCACCATATTTTCTTTCTCCATAACATTCTATAATCTGGTTTTGATGTTTATACTAAAACAGCCATCATAAATAATTTCTTTTTCTTCTCCAAATCCAATGGATTTTCAACATTTATTCATCATTGTCTTTGATTTCTCTTTTGCAACTGATACTGTTAACCATACTCTAAAATTCTGACAACTTTTAGCTTCAGTGACACTAAATTAAGATGGTTTTCTTCTAACATCTTCCCAACTACTGTGTTTTTTGGCCATAATTGCTAACTTCTTTTTCCTGTTCACCTAGTTCAACTTCTTCCTTTTAAGAAAGTCAAAATATTTAGTAATTTATTCAAGGCTACAATTCAAGTAAATGACACAGAAAGGATTAAAATTTTGGCTTCTCTGACTCCTGAGTGCTCATTGACTGTTCTCAATTCTCTTGCAATCAGTGTCCAACAAAGATAGAAAAGGTGGGTAAATGTTTTCTATCAAAAAGGAACCAGCTACATAAGTTACTTGTCAAGGACCAAGGAAGAGCTGCCATACAAGTATTTGGTCCGCTGCTCTTCTGACAACCTTAAAGCAAGGACGAATTTTTGACTTTACATAGAAAATCCCCTCATATAACAAATGAGGAAGAGACTAATAACCACAAAAAATCAAAAGTGAATGCGGCAAAACTACAAAAAAACAAGATGGACCTAAAAAAGAAATAAGATATCACTGCACTCTCCTTTGTGGGAGATAGGAGATCTACAAGTATGGAACATAAGACTCTATTTCCAGACTTTTTGGAAATATTGTTGGGTTTTACTGATTTTCTACATTTCTTATTTTTCTTTACAAAATATTCTTCATGCCATGGCATGGCTCTCTGAGGGGAAAAGGGAGCATACTAGAAGAAATTTAGGAGATGTAAAACCAAAAAATATCAATATGAAGATTTTAAATAGCTCAAAAGAGTTTGATTACCTTATTTTTTATCTGACTAAAAAAAAACCTAAAAAATGTATTGCACACAGCTGACACTGGTTTGAAGATTTACAGTACCATATTATGTTCTATTTCTTAGTTTATAAAATCCTAATCAGTTCTTTGGAAGACATATGAGAGACCAATGGATTCTCTAGTCCAGGTTTTTAGGACAAGAGATTCGAATACTAGGCAGAATCACAGATTTAGAGTTGGAAAGAATTACAGAAATCAAGTAGTACATTTCCCTCATTTTACAAATAAATTAAGGCCAATAAAGGATAAGTGACTTGCCCAAGGTCATATAACTAAATGCAAAGGACATACAGAATAGTATGCTATAAGACATATGATGCAGTAGTATGTAGCAAAGGTGAGATCTGCAATAATTCCTCTGACTCTATAAAGTCTAGGCACTTTTCACTATGCCTCAATATACAGGAAAAATCAAGGAAGTAAGAGAGTAAAAATGTTTTTGGAGTGAGAAGAGCTCAGAAAATATCACTGTGACAATTGATTTTTTCCTATAATTATTTCTGACTTGGCACTGGCTGTTTGCATGTAGGGGAACGCACAAGTACAGCTAAACAGCAAACATTTTAGGTTTAAAAAAATGAAACGTAGCTCTTTCCCCAAGGCCTATTATTCCTAGGTTAGTCCTTCTATTCCATTAAAAATAGCATGTTCTAAAAGTTATGATAAACTACATTCCATAACGAAATAATCAAAACTCTCATTCCTTCCTCTTTTGGTTCCCCACCCCCACCCCCAGGCCAAATATCACCTAGCACTTTTGGCAGATCTTTAATATATTTGCCATATAATAATTGTGTCTTAATCCATGCTAGACTGCAAGCTCCACAAAGCAGGAACTATGTGCTATCAAAAAGAGGGCTGCTGGTGGCACAGTGGAGAGAGTCTTGGAGTCAGGAAGACTCTTCTTCCTGAGTTCAAATCCAGTCTCAGACATTTACTAGCTGTGTGACTGAGCAAATCACTTCACCCTGTTTGCCTTAGCTTCCTCATCTGTAAAATGAGCTGAAGAAGGAAATGGCCAACACCTCTAGTATCTTTGCCAAGAAAGCCCCAAATGGGGTCACAAAGAGCTGGACACAACTGAAACGAATGAGCAACAGCAACAAAACCTAATACTAGGTTCTGCAGCACTAAAGAGGTGCTGATGTTTTGTTATGAAGGTGAATTTAGGATGAGTAGGAATAATTATGAAACAAATATTTAATTTCAGAAGTACACATCAATGGATTCATTAGAAAAGCTTGCATTATCTTGGTAATTCAGGATATATAAGCAATTTCCTAGTTAGCAAAGTTGCTTAATGCTTTATAAAAGAATGTAAACATTTAGATTAGCATGTCCTAAATTTGGCTTTACACAATATGAACAGGGATTCTGTGAAAAAAATATGAATGCCAGCAAAAGATTCTGTATAAAATATAAAATTATGTCAATATAATTAAATGTTATACAACGTTTGCAACAGACAATAGATAATAAAACATTATTGTCCCACTTCCACACATAACTAGTAAAAGGCAGGAAATAATGACTGCTGAATGTTGCATTTGATCCTGCTTTTTTAACTGGTTTTCTTTGTTCTAAACAGTGCATCCATTAAGAGGACGATTCTATCAAGAACTGATTGATATCAGAAAGCAAAGCCATCAAAAAAAATTTATATGACAAGAATATTTATAGCTGATCCCTCCACTCCAATGAAAATGGACTTTATGGGCTCCACTTTATTCCAAAATTTCAACAAAGTTCTTTGGATAAAGGAATATTCCATGTCCCAAAAGTTCCTAAAAGACGTGTAGGCTCTCAATACATTTCAAGTCACAAAGGGATATGGAGATAAATTGGTATGGTTTAGAGAAGAAATATAAACATAATGAAAACATTTGATGCAATATATAAAATGATTTTTCCATTGACAGGGTATATAATAATGTTCTGAAGTGCTGATTCATTGATATGAACTGAATAAAGAATTTTATTTGCAAAACTACTAATAATGCAATAAAAGCAAAGTTATTCTAAGTCTCAAAATTAGAGCTCAGTTCTTACCAGGAAATGATGACCAGCTATGCAATATGATATCTCCAGTTTTCAGCTGTCCTTTAAAGTCAAACACCATAGTATTTACCCATGCTACAGGATAGTGCTATGAAAGAAAAGTATAACATATTAAATATACTAAAAATAAACCTGACACCTTAAAATAACACATCAAACCAAGTTAAGTTTTTGGTTTTCTTTTTACTGACAGGTAGGAGGAAAAGTTGTGCTACTTAACCATAAAAGCTTCTAAAATGTTTAATTAATTAGTATCTTCCCTTAACAAATGTGTTAAATATGGACAATAAAGAATGCAATTGTCATCTTTTCATAAATAAAAATACACCAAGATGCTACTGCTGAGAAAATTTGGTTTCAAATTGCTGGTATCTTAGAAAATAAAATATGATAATTATTTAACAATATTTTTAATATTAAAATTTACAAAAACCAGGAGCAAAACAATTAAATAAAATTAGGAATAAAATGTTTGCCAAATGAGTTAAAAATGAGGGATGAGAATAAAAAATAAAATAGAACCAATGGAGCTTTCTTTCACCAATTCACAGTAAATTAAACTGATGCATAATTAAGTTCTAAATGGTTTCAGTTTTCAAGATCTAGACTACTATGATGATGGTTTTCATTTTGAGGTGGTGAGGAGGATGATCCCATGCCTCAAGATAACTTTAACAATGGAAAGACTCTTAACTGTAAAATACTGAAAGCTTAAGACCAACAAAACTATGGTATATCTAGACTCTGAAAGTGAGATGAAGAAAAGATCTAGAATAATAAAATGGGATGAACTTTCTTGGTCCTGAGTTCTATAATCATTCTCTTTTCACCAATGTGTAACCTTCCTTCCAATTTCAACTAATATGAAATTTGGACTCTTTTTTAAAACTGGAGAAAATAAATTACCACTTTTCCAGCTTTCCTGATAGTCTGATATTTGGAAGGATTAATTGTCTTAGTTGACTTTTTTGTTTTCACTTTATCCACAGCATAAACTGCAAAGCATAACCGAGCCATTCTTGGTAAATCACAAATATTAATATCAAATTCCAGTGGTTCACTCCAAACATGGTCATTTCTTCCAGATATCTCTGAACTTACAACCGGTTTACAAAGAAGTTCAGTTCCATGAAAAAGTCCAGCTCTGACATGAACCTGAAAGAGATACAGAAATGATGTTTAGTGGTAAAAGTACTGATTCAGAAAACACAAGTAAAACTTAATTCATGTTGAAATAAAAATGTGGTTAGAGGCTAAGGAAGGACCTACTCCCTCCCCTCCCCTCAGTTCTGAGGAAGAAAAAAGGACAGTACCAGATGGTAAGTGAAAGAGAGAAGAAGAGCTTGGTGAGGTCAAACTGACTTAGTAAAATGTAATATATAGAATGAGATTTGAACCATAACATAAACAGGGGTTCATAAGGCTAGCACCTAAGAAACAGGGTTGCCCTAAAAGTAACTGGAAGACAAACCTGTAAAAATTAGTTTGCAAGGAGTTTACAATCTAATGGGAGTATAAAAGAAAACAAATATGTAGAACATAATATGATAAATTTGAGGTAACAGAAGGCATTAGCATTAAGGGGGATTGTGAAAGGCTTCTTGCAGAAGGTAGAACTTTAGAAAAAAGCTGAAGAAACCTAGGAAGTAGAGATGAAGAGACAGAGAGTTCCAGGCACAGAAGTCAGTCAGTGAAAATGCCCAGAGTCAGAAGATGGAGTGTCTAGCGTGAGGAATAGCAGGGAAGCCAGTATCACTGGACTGAAGAATACAAGGAGAGGTAAGAGGATTTTGTATTTGATCCAAGAGGCAATAGAAGTCAGTGTATCTCCACATCCCAAGCATCTATCCTGAACCCTCCTTTCTCTCTATGCTCTTTTACTTGGTGATTTTCCTAGCTCCCATGGGTTTAATTACCATCCCAAGGCAGCTCTCCCTTCATTTCTGCTTTGAGATAACATTTTGCATTAACTGCCTCCTGGACATTCAGCATCTCAAACTCAACACGTCCAAAATAGAAGTCATTATTCTTCCCCCAAATCCTTTCTTCTGAATTTCATTATCAGAGTCAAATGTATGACCATCCTTCTAGTCACTCAGGTTTACAATCTTATTGCCATTTTCTACTCCTTTTTCTTGATGGCTCCATATATTCAGTCAGTAGCCAAATCTTGTAATTTTTTTTCTCTAATACATCTCTTCCATATGTTCCATTCTTTTGACTCACAAAGACACCAGAACTTCATCTGAACCTTCAAAACTCTTGCCTGGATTGCTACAAAAGCTTTCTAATTGGCTTGCCTGCCTCAGTTCCCTTACCACCTGAATCCACCCTCAAAGAACTGCCAAAGTGATTTTCTTAATGCATAGGATTGGCCATTTCACTCCTTATTCAAACGCGATTGGTTTTCTATAATCTCACAGGTCAGATAATATTCTTCAAAATATGACACACTCCTACCTTTCAATATTCTTACATTCAATTCCCTTCAACTCACTCTATTTTCCAGCCACAGATTCTATTTTGGGGCATGAAAGGCACTTGCTCCCAACTTGAACATTTATAATCCCTGGCTTCCTTTAAGTGTCATTTTCTCCAAGGTTATCGTCAATATTCTGATTTATCTATGTTGCCTCCCCCTTCAGAATGTAAGATCTTTGAGGGTGTATGTGGCTTAGGTTTTTCTTTGTATTCTCTGAGCTTAAGATAAAATCATGACCATGGATTCATAGCAGCAAGGGCCTCCAGAGGCCATTGAGTCCAATCCCCTTATTTTACAGATGATAAAACTGAAGATTAAAGATGATAAACAACTTGGCAAGGGCCACACAGTTAATGAGTATCTGAGGAAGCATTGAACTCAGGTTTTCCGACTTCTAAGCCAAACATTTTGCACCTTAACTGCCACAGTCCCTGGCTCATAATAAGCATTTAACAAATGTTTGTTGTCTGACTGACTGATATTATGGAAGGGGAATGTGAAAGGGGAAAAAGAGAAGTAATGGATAAAAGTTGAAGAGAAATAGATTTGAGTTCACTAAAGGGAAAAACCCTATCAAAACTACCCCAATTTTAAAGAGATGCCTTTATGAATAGGGGGATTTTTATCATCTGGAAGTCTTCACGTGGAGAATGGATGACCAATTGTGAGGAATGCTAGAGAGGAAATTTATAAAGGAATAAACCACCTCCAAAGCCAAGCCTCAGGGGACCTAAGCTATTGAGGTGTTCTTTGCTTTCAAGAACTCAAAGAGGCAAAAGTGAGTCACTCTACATTGTGAAGGGGATCTCTTGGAGAAGCCTTGTTCCCAGTCACCTTGGGATAAACTTCCAGAACTGGTCTGAAAGTCAATTCACTTCATCCCAGCATCATACTTTACAAGTCTGTAGTCCTCCCTCTGAAATTCAATTATTCAGTTCAAAGTTGTACAAGTCACTAAATTTTCACTCTTCATTAGCAATCCCATTGGTGAAAATATTTTTCAAAGGGGTGATTGCCAATAGGAAAGGACCTCCATGTGCAAAATTATTCATAAAAAGCAGTATTTGTGATGAAAAACCAGAAATAAAATAAATATCAGGTGATTGCAAGAATGGCTAAAGAATAACAGAATAGGGGGCAGAGCCAAGATGGCAGAGTAGAAAGACACATATACTCTAGTGCTTCCCCCACAGCCCACAAAATACCTATAAAAATGACTCTCAACAAATTCTAGAGCAGCAGAAACCACAGAACAACAGAGTGAAAGAGGATTCCAGCCAAAGGTAATCTGGAAGGAAGACAGGAAGGGTTTATCTCACGGGCCACTGAGTGGAGTGGAGCCCAAACCTGACCGCACAGCACTGGAAGGAACAGGAACTGAACAGACCTCTGGGGAAGAATTCCCAGCAGAGAGGGTCCTGGATCCCTCAACCCACAAGCAACAAAGAAAGCTCCAAAGGTCAGTGTGGGAGGGCTTTCCCAGCTGGGAGAGAGGGAAAGGCCCTAGGCAGCAGCAGAGGCAGTAGGAGCAGCAGCAGCAGCTATGGTGGCCTGTGTCCATGGTCCAGGCAGCTCAGCTTTTTAAAGCTTCTCGGGAAACTGAGCACCTGATATGAACCTCAGCGCTCAGTGGTGGCCTTACCCTCACCCAAAGCCCCTCAGGGAATTGAGCAGCTGATCTGAATCTCAGCCTTGAGCATGGTACTGGGGGAGGAGGAGCACAAGGACCCTCCTCTTGACAAAGGATTCAGAAGTCAAGTAACTGGCTAGGAAAATGCCCAAAAAAAGGGAAAAAAAGAATAAGACCATAGAAGATTATATTCTTGATGGACAGGTGTCTCCTTCCATCCTTTTGGATGAGGAAGAACATAGCATACTGTCAGAGGAAGTCAAGGCTTCTGCCTCCAGTACCTCCAAAATGAATATGAAATGGGTAAAAGTCATAGAAGAACTTGAAAAGTGAGTCAGTAGCTTGCTAAAAGAGAACCAAAAAAATGCTGAAGAAAATAACACCTTTAAAAATAGGCAAACTCAATTGTAAAAACAGGTCCAAAAAGCCAATGAGAAGAATGAGGCTTTAAAAAGCAGAATTAGCCAAATGGAAAAGGAGGTTCCAATGATCACTGAACAAAATAGTTCTTTAAAAGACAGACTTAAGTTCAAGGAAGCTAATGACTATGAGATAAACCAAGAAGTTAAAAAACAAAACCAAAAGATTGAAAAAATAGAAGATAATGTGAAACATCTCATTGGAAAAACAACTGATCTGGAAAACAGATCCAGGAGAGACAATTTAAAAATTATGGGATTATCTGAAAGCCATGATGAAAAACAGAATCTAGAGTCAGACGGCACCAATCACCTCCTGAAGAGAGAAACTCCTAGGAATATTAAGGAGAAAATATTGCAAACAGCTACAAAGAAACAATTTGTGTATTGTGGAAATACAATCAGGATAACACAGGATTTGGCAGCTTCTACATTAAGGGATTGAAGGGCTTGGAATAGGATATTCCAGAAGTCAAAACCAAGGGAGTAAAAGCCAAAATCTAAAACAAAAAAAAGGATAACAGAATATTACCACTACATAATGATGAATATGATTCAAATAAACATAAGAAGACTATTCTGAAGTGAAGCTAAGTAAAAAAGGCACAACCAGCTAAATAACATATACAATAACTATGACAATGCTAAAGGGGAAGAAATTATGCCAAATACAAAAAGATAACATTGCTACTGCACTAGCACACTTAGCTTTCTGTTATCAAATGAAAAAATAAATAGTAAAAAATAAAATCTGGAAAGTGAAATAGTTAATTAGTTATAATCATGTTATTACATTCTTTCAGTTAATGGTTTTTAGTGAATATACTGTGTGGTAAGGGGAGAATAATTTGGAAGGTGGCTGTATATACATAAACTAAAAAAGAAATTTAGTTACTTTTGGAAAGGAAATCTTACCCAAAGGGCTTTCGGCTTATGTACTAATAAAATCAAAATTTTAGTTTAGAACATGGGAGAGATCCATGGCATTTTAACTGCCACAAGGCCTTTATATCAAGGAACAAAGTTGGGAACTGGCTGTTTTTGGCAAGTGCTCCTATTTATATGATCATGCCAGAAATATCATGGACTAATTGAATGGCTTTCTTGCATTACCGTATTATTCAATTATCTGCCAAATAAAATAAGGGAAAATGCATATTTAATACTTTCAAAGATAAAATGCCTTGTAAGGTTTTTATGAAATTGTGTGGAATTGCACAATAAATTCCCATGTGTTAACAGCGTGTGGTCTGTGATGCAGTCATCTTTTTTCTTGCAAGAAATGGTACCACATTTTCTGTATTCAGCATGTTTAAACAAAAAATGAAATAGTGTGAACTGAGGTTGTAGGGGTAGATAGGTAATAACACTTTAGCTTGCTTCATATAAGCATGTGATCCAGTTTCTTGGTTTTAATGTCCACATGATATGATCCTCACTGAAATTAATCTTTATAAACTGGATAAGTAGTAAGTTTATTCAATGGATTAAATCTAATTTTACCTAATCTTTGAAAGATGATTGTTTTTAAAGAGAACGTTTTATTTCTAGTACCACTTAAACTGCATATAAGTTGGGCAAATTCTAAACACACATGATAAAATTTAACAGATGTCAAAGAAGTTATTTAAATGGCCCATTAAGTGATAGGTCAGTTCTAATGTTAGATAATACTTACTTTGACAGTTTCCTCTGTGTTCAGTTTAGTCCCCTTAACCAATATAACTTGGAAAGGCTGGGTATTCTCCCAAACATTCTACAAAAGAAGAAAATCAAGATAGTGACTGTCTTATCAAACTGAAAAGATTTTGCAACTGGGGTAAGAAGGAAAGTAAGGTAACAATTTGGAAACAAAAACAAATCCATCAAATATCTGAAAAAGGTCTGAGACATAAGAGATAGTAAACTACCAAAAATATGTGAAAACCAAGAGCTAGTTTAAAGTATAAGTATTAATAGGCATTTATTAATAAAGTATTCAAAGGATATGAACAAACAGTTCTGAAAACAAGAATTATAAACAATTAACAACCATATGGAAAGTAGCTGCAAATCACTAATAAGAGAAATGAAATGAAAAAAGTTCTTAGTATCAAACACCCATCAAGCTGGTAGAAAGGACAAAACATGGAAACAGTCAACATTGCAGGGTTGTGGAAAGAAAGGCATATTTCACACCTGTTTGATGAAACTGTAAATTATGAGCCCAAACATGCTGAAAAACAATGCAGGAATTGTAACAACAACATCTATAGCTTTTGACTGGTAGATATATATATTCCAGAAAGAGAAGTCTCACTATTCGTAGCATCACTATTGTAGTACCAGAGAATTAGAAAGTAGGTGCCCACTGACTAGGAATGAGTAAACAAACTGTGTTATACAAATAAAATGAGGCATCAATGCTATAAACAACAAATATGTGAAATATAGAAAAGCAGCAGAAAACTTATGAGTTGATACAATGAAAAATAAATTGAACTAGGAAAAAGATTTACATAATTTTACAGTGAAAAGTGAAAAAACAAACAACAGCAGCAAAATCAACTGTTAACTATGACCAGGCTTGGTCCTAGTGATTAAGGAAATCTACCTCTCTACTTACTGTGAAGCAGATGGAACATTTCTTACACTCTTAGACCCTACTGTTGTGTTGATTAGTTTTGTTGAATTGCTTTTTTTTCTCTCCCTTTTTATTATGATTACTGTAAGGTATGACTTTCTGGGTAGAAGAGAAGAGAGGGCTATATCCAGAAATGAAAGGGATATAAAAACAAAAGATAAACAATTTTTAAATGATGTCAGTCTTTTTTAAAGTGAGAAAATAAAATATTTTGCATTGAGTATGAAATATTATCAGATGATGAATATTGATAAAGGAGTATTCAACATAAACTACATGGATTTTTAAGGAAAATACAGCAACATACAAACACACACTCAGAGTCTGTGTGTGTGTGTGTGTGTGTGTGTGTGTGTGTGCAAAAGCTCCTATGAAATGTCCAGGTTTGAGAGCTGGTAAACAAGAGAAGATCAACCCATTCATTCAAGGACAATGAGACAAATAGGGGGGTAAAGTAATACTGTCTTACTACCAGTTTTCCATAGTAGTAGCTGGAACTTAAGAACAAGGATCATAAAACTTTTGTGTTCTTAAAATATACAATGTAAAAACATTTGGTTAAAAAAATAAAAGTATGACTGAACAATATCTCCTTTTGTTCTTAAAAGTAATACAAATATAATTTATATAAGAGATTCTGAAAACATGATATCATTAGCATGTTTGATATATTTAAAAGAGAAATATATCATAGCCACGGGTAGGTTAAAAATGTTTAAAAGGAGGTCTACCACTTCTAGGCCAAAAGCTGAAAAAAAAGCACTATAAACATTAATTAATTATTAATAAGTGACAGTGTTTTGACTCAGTGTTGTAAAAGGAGAAATGGGGAAGGAAAATACCAAGGCCTGCAATGTACAACCTGAAAGGTCATACACTATTTAGAATCATCTAAGAATGAAGAATTAAACTCACAGAAATTAATCTTGTTTTTTTTGGTGGCAGTGGAAGAGGAAGGTTGGATGAATTTCGATTTATGGCAGCTTCTATGGCAATCATTTCCTGTTCACACATCTTCTTGATATGGCAACATTCAACAAGAGTGAGTTTGGGAAGAGTTCTATTCATGACACAGTTCCGGATATACTGAAATAGCAGAGAAGACAATTACAAAGTAAAAATTTATCCTATCCTTTCAACACAGTGCTTTCACAAAAATTTTAAACCAAGAATGAAATTAAGTTAAACTGGAATTTGAAATTTTATTTAAAACAGAATTTTTTTAAAAAATCTAGTTGAGAGTGATTACATCCACACAAGTACAATATATTGAAAAATATATGACTTTTTTTCCTTTGAGTATCAATTGAAATTTAAAATGATTCAATCATATCATTGATAATGACAATGATTAAGACAAAAGAATATTCAAAAAATACCAAGAATACATTTATGACATGAAATTTTTAAAAGATTAATTAAAGAAAACTCTCACTTTTGATTAGTTTATCTGAATTTATTTTCTCATTTATCATACACTGAGTTGACTTCTAATGTCTCTGATTCTTATTTAGCTATTCTACTAATACATCTTTCTATTTTTTAGCCAAAATCAAATGATTTTGATGACCTGAATTATAGTTATAATCTGAGGTCTGGAAATGCTATTCTTCCTTCTTTCCTCTACTGTTTTTTCATTATAACATTCTAGAACTTCTATTTCTCCAAAGAGATATTGTTACTATTTTACTGAGTTGTGTAAAGTATCTTTCTACTTTGATGATTTGAAAATAAAAATTATTTAGGAAAAAATAAATAAAAAATAGTAAACTCCTTATTTCATAAAATCTGCTGGGAAAACTGGAAAACACTCTGACAGAAATTAGACCAACAGTAGGAACACTGAATTGTTTGATAGTTTGACTGTTTGCTGTTTGATTGTTGTTATCTAAGTATATGGGCTCTTTCATTAAAATTCACTCTTAAGGGAATTGTTTAGGTTTTCCCTGGCTGATTGTACCATACTATGAATGAGAGAATCAGAGAAGACTGATATATGCAGTAACCAGACTAACCTTCTAGATGACCAAAACTAAGCCTAACTCTTGGTGTCTCCTGTTGCATTAAGTCTGGTGCCTTACCCAAAGTCCAAAGAATGGGCAAGAAAATCTGAAAGATTAATGAAAGATACAGAAGAGGAATATACTGAAACAAAAATGCCAGCATAATTCTATCACTTTTAGATTAAAATCTCACAAACAGAAGTTGCACTATGTTAATAAGAATATATGTTAATCTGAAAATCTACATTGTTCATGATATGTATGCACACCCTAACAAAATGGTATAAAGAGATATTTTTTAACTCAGAAAAACATGGAAAACTGGAACTATTTAGAAAAATAGTATTTTATAGTACTCTGGGCCTTGTATTATCAAAATTTAAAAACTCTGATCAATATAAGGGCCAACTACAACTATGAGGGACTAATGAAAACTCATGATAGCCAGTTATTAAGAAAAATGATAGATGCAAGATATGAAGATTAAGACATACATTTCTGAACCAGTCCAATGTAGTAATTTATTTTGTTCAACTATAAATATTTGCTGCAAGAGTTTTGTTTTTCTTTTTTTTCTACTTTTCTAAGAGTGGTGGTATCAAGAATAGGGTAAAAGGTGGGAAGGGAAGAAGAGGGGGTAATTAAAGAATCTCTTTTTTAAAAGATATACAAAAGACAACAGAAAGGACAGAAAGAATTACAGAGAAGTAGTATATACTGGAAAGTTACATATTGGAATGTATTTAAAAGGAAAAGGGCAACTAGGTGATCAAGTGGGTAGAGGCACGAACCCTGGAATCAGGAGAACCTGAGTTCAAATCTGGCCTGATCAAATCTGTGTGATCCTGGGCAAGTCCCTTAATCCCAAATGCTTTAAAAAACTAACAAACAAGATGCACATAAGAGTCCTGTAGTTTCATATAAAATACTCTTACTATGTTCTACAATGGAGATATAAATGCTCATTTCATTTGCTAGTTATTAAGTTTGTATGTTTAAAAATCATAAATTTTAAAATGTTTAGTATTTGATTTTAAATTGTAACAATTTACATACCTGAAACTGAATTAATGGGTGATCACCAAACACATATTCTAATCTCCCACTGACTTGTAGCACATAGTCATAGGGATCAACTTCATCTTCCTTTCTATGGATAGTCAACCGTTTTCGGATTGCCAACTCATTTAGCTTGATGGGATTCATATTAGGAGATACTTGGAAACTAAATACATCCTTTTAAAAAGAGAAATCAAGCTATTAAATAAGTGAAAGAGAAATCAAGTTATTAAATAACAAAATACTTCACTTACATTGAAATTTTTTGGGGCCACAATACCATTCAAAATTAAGTACCCTGAGATTCCAATCATTTTGATGCATTAAGCTGCTACAAAAGAATATCAAGGTTTAACCATTATTCCCTTCTCTGCTTTCAGTAGAAAACTATCAACTCTAATATAGCACTTCCCAACTAGAGTTAAAATAATGACTTTCAATTCATAGTGAATTTATAATTGCATAATGTCCAGAGTTAAAGAGGCAACAATTCCACTACTCTCAACTCAAAGAATCATATATACACTAATATTTTCAGTTCTAGGTACAACATTTGAATAGAACAAAAATCAGAAGCCAAGATCTGGAAATCATGTCAAACAACTGATGGTAGGGCTGCAAATGTTTACATTGGAGAAGGCTACCTTGAAATACATGATGTGTTATACATGATGGAATAGACAGACATAAGCTGCAAAAAAACCAGAACCAAAATTATTCAGTAAAAATTTCACTAATTTCAGTATCTTAAAAAGCAATTTGTCAACAATTAGAATTGTCCAACACTGTATGGTGAAGTTGAAAATTCCTTTAGCTAAACACATTTAAGCAAGACCTAGATGACCATATATAAAGACCACTGTACAGGTATCTCTTACAAGGCATTCGAAAGTTGAATCAGATTGATCCTAATGCTCCCAATTCATTAAGGCGAGGTAAAAAAAAATTTTTTTTTATAATGTTATTTAACCAGGAAGACAAATTAGTTTAAAAGTAAGGTGTGTAAAATACCTCTTTTAACAGCAGTTTAGGAGAGTAGTTTCATCTGTATCTTTTTAGAACAAAGAAATCAAAGACTCGAACACTTCCCCCTTATGTTTCTATATGTTTTCCATCAAAATTTCCTCCTGTTTAGTATAAACTGAAAAATGATGGACATTGGAGAACAGCTGAAAAAGTTACTATTTAAAGCACAAGTCCATTTGATGAGTTAGGGAAGGAAAGGAGAAGAAATGGAGCAAAGTATGATTTAAAAGTCAATTTTTAGGCTCCAAAAACTAAAAGTCAAAAGACTTGTTTTCTTTCTGGCCTAAGCATTACCATAACTGGTTTTACTTTTACTTCAGCAATGCAACCAATGGTTTACTGTGAAACAGGAACTGCTGAAGTTGTTTTTCTACCATCAGAGAACTTGAAAACCTTTTCTCAAAGCCCCATTTCAAATTTTCTCAACTGTGATATCAACTGGAGTAGAAGGGTTGATCGGAAAGAGTAAGATTACTCAGTTAAGATGCCACTGAATTACTACCACAACAAAAGGGGTGAAACTATCCCTAACTAGTTGCTCTCCTCTCTCCCAATTTTATTTACATTTATGAATTTTTAATTATCCAACTGTCAAAGTAAAGACTGTCTCTACTTTTATGACGACAGTTATTCCTGAAAATGCATTATGAAGCAAATTTTCATGAAGAAGATTGAGCATATGTGTAGTTCTTTTGCATTCAGACATCACTGGTAGAAACCATCTAACAGGAAGTAATGAATTTTAAGCATTGAGTACCATGGAATGAGTAAAATGGAAAGTTTAGTCTAATGAAGTAGGGAGAGAGAAGAGTGCTGTTACACTCTGCTTTATCCTATACACTCTTTTGTACAAAAAATATGGATCTTAATGGGGAAATCTATTCAATAAAAGTTATTAAATCAATACCTAAAAGTAGCCCAGTTTACAAATGGTCTTGAATTATATTTTCATCATTTCTTTCATTTGACTTCAATGCTGAGAATTCCATTACAAATGGTCTTGAATTATATTTTCGCCATTTCTTTCATTTGACTTCAATGCTGAGAATTCAACGAATGATCTATCAGCAATCTATAAGGCTAACACTGAAATCCCAAGTGAAAATGTTAAAAATTGCATTAGAATCATATGAACCCACCTGGCAATTTTCAAAATGGATAGCTACCACAAGATTTCCACCATAAAGTTTATCTTCCAAGTTTTCAGGAATGGAAGGTTCTTGTTCTGGTGGGTAAGTGTGCTTTAACCAATCCATCCAAGACAATCCCACAAGGGACTGGATCTTTTCTTCACTGAACTGGCGCATTTTACTTCGGAACTCATTCACCTCGGGATCTTCCAGGGCATCAAACTCATGGAGACCTAAATTAATTCAAAACAGGATGATCACTTAACTAGCCAATCAAGTAAAAGAGAATTGTATTGTACAAGTGGAAGATAAATACACTCATGAAAGTTAATGTGGATGTATGATTATCTCAAAGAAGTAGATACAAAACCAGGGAGAAAAACAAGCATCTATCTTGAAAGGGTTTCAAGAGCAAATTATTAAAAGTGTTAAATTTCACATGGCTAAAAAATAAATTTAAACTTCAGGAAAGAATAGACTTGTATGGCCCAACACTAAGGATCTTTAACACAAAAACAAACTCTTAGAAGAAATGTTACTTCAATATCTATTTTGGAATGATGGGACATGAACATTTATTGAAAACTGTGTATCTCTACTCTTTATAAACTTTAGTTATCAATGTAGAAGCTTCTATCAATCAAGTGTTAGGGCTTGAAAATGTTTCAAGTAATTTATATGCATACTGCAGTTTCAAACAGCAGTAGCCATGCTTACACACTGAAAACATTAAGTACACAATTGAGTAAGACAGTCTACTTGTCTGTATTTAATTAGGAACCGCTCCTACTTCAAAGTACTCTAAAGGTTCTTTTAAGTCTGTGATTATTCTAATAAATCAGCTCAGGAAATATTAATAAATGTAATTAACTGAACATTAAAACTTAGATTTGGACAGCGAAACAAAATTTGACTGTGAGGAGGTCCTCTATATTAACATAAGCAATTTGATAATCACTAAACAGATTGCCCTTTGAAAGAATATCAGAAGCAAACTCTGTTTTCTTCTTTCTACATCATTACCCAAATAACCATCAGCCACAGAATGGGATAAAACACCAGAATGTGTGCCTGAGTTTCTGAGTCTGTGAGTCTGATATTTGAAAACAGGGTTGTGTTTCATTCATTCTACTTTTATTCTCAATACTCTATTAATAACTGATTGAAATACAATCATGAAATACAGAGGTGGAAGGGTCATCTGAGAATATTTAGTCTGATTCAGTCATTTGAGAGATTAAAAGTGGAAGCCCACTGAAGGGAAGTAAAATACTCAGGAATTTGTTGATAATTTTGTTGACTTCACCAAGTCTTTTGATTGAGCTTAAACAGGCTGCTCTTCATATAAAAGAAAGACTCACAGAAAGAGACTTTTTCATACTACCAATACAATCAGAAAACTTGTGAGAAGAGAGATCACTGAGTTATATGCTGAGTAATTTTATTTATCAATACTTTTTTTATACATCAACTAGCAAGAGTTGGTTAGAATTATTTTGTAGATTTAAACAGTGCTGTTTTAAAAAAACTGTCAAATACAACATTTTCTATGTTAAAAAAATTACTAATAAGTGTTTTTTGACTAAAATTAATATCTACAAGTACACATTTCTTAAACTCTGTAACAGGTATCACAATAAAAGCTTAAGCAGAGGAAATCAAGGCCTTGTTGAACAAAAAACCAAAAAACAAAAATAAAAAGACCTCTTTGAAATGATTTATGAAAATGCTTTGATCAAGACTCTGGTAGTATCTCTGCTGGAATATACAGAGATATAAAGATATACAGAGATCATAAAGAAAAACCAGAAACCAAATGATGGATTTAAAATTACACTGAGCATTAAAAAAGTGAAATGATCAGGCACATCAACTTTCAGGAAAGCATATTTTTAGACTAGTTAGTTCAGTTCTATCAGTAAAGGTTTCATTGTCTTCTTGTGGGTCTAGGC
The DNA here is from genome assembly GCA_028658325.1 of Potorous gilbertii. Classification (NCBI taxonomy): domain Eukaryota; kingdom Metazoa; phylum Chordata; class Mammalia; order Diprotodontia; family Potoroidae; genus Potorous; species Potorous gilbertii. The sequence continues at coordinate 272,485,425 of CM053771.1, read as the reverse complement.
AGAGGCAACAAGCTTGCTCCTAAGTCTAAACAGAAGTTACAGTCTCACCAATTGTTTATTGTTTTACAGGAAAAATGACCTCATCAGTCCCTAATTGTGTTTATCGCATTATATAATCTGCAACTGTAACTCCTGACTTACTATTTTTTGAATGAAAATCTGTTCTAAAGCTTACTGAATTGTTTCTTAAATGTATTGTTAATTTCTAAACATGTACATCATAACTTATCCATAAACTGTTTCCTAAATGTATTTGACACATGTATGACTATAAGAAATAAAGCGCTACAGCAAGTAAAAGAGTTATTAGGAGAGTGGGGGGAGGGAGGGAGAGGGATTTAAATTTCAGTTCTCAACAGTATTAAGAGCAACTATGAAATTATGTTTCTAACCCTTAGGCCAGAGGGCCTAAACTTAAAGTGAAATAGTACATGCACTATGAAAGTTCAAGTTTAATTTTTCTATGTCTTTAGATGCATGTGCCTGAAGCTATATCAATTGTTAAGGCTCTTAGGAGAATATGATGCACCAACAGAAAGTTGTGAACAGGAAGCAGATCCTACAGAATCCTTTTAGCTAAGATCTTAAAGTGGATTGGCCAGTCTTCCAAATTCTCCATCACATTTGCTTATTACTCTTTAGCTAGCTTTTCCCAATACTTACAATAAGTCTTTAGGCTACCACCTTATTACAGTGATTCCAAAATTCAAAATTATTCTAAAATTCAACTAAGAAATATGTAATTTGTGAGGAAAATCCAATGTGAAATGAACATCCACAATATTCAAAAGTGAAATATAAATGAGTTTTTCCATGAACAGTCAAGGGTAACTGTTTCTCCATTAAGGTACACAAAATGGATGAAACAGATTCAAATTGACAAAGAAACTTGAGAAAACTTACATATATTGATTCAGAGGGAATTAATCAGAAACAGAAGTACAATGTACACAATAACTTCCTGTAATATAAGTGAAAACAACACTAAGTAACAGAATTCTGACAAATTGTACTGGCTTATCTCAGTCCTGAAGAATAAAGGTCGAAACGTACCTCCATTTTTCAGTGAAGTGGTAAGAGAGTACAGAGATAGAATGTAGCATAGAGTGGCATACATGGCCACTGTGACACTTTTGATTAACTACTTTTCTTTATCATGGGAGAGAATTCAATATTGGGAGGGAAATTAAGGGGAAATAAATGGGATACATGAAAAATGGAAGACATCAATAAAACTTAAAAATAAAATAGCTTAGAATTAGGTACAAAAGTAGCTCTGGGAAAAAAAAGGGGAAATTTTCTGGGTACTGTGAATATTCTGGTAAGCCATGAAGTGAAACCAAGAAAAATTATTAAAAAAGAAAAACAACTTTGAATTAATCTTCTAGTTTTGTATATCCTTAATATCCAAATATACTTTTTATCCCTTCCTTATTCATTGAACCATTCCTTGTAACAAGAGAGGGGGAAAAAAATCATTAAAACCAAACACATCAATCAAATCTAACAATATAGGCATTATTATATAATCTATTTTTGCAATTCTTTTTCCAGAAAAAAGTCTCTTGGTCATTAATTATCAGTTGTCATTAAAAATTAGTTCAGGCTAACACATCCTCTATGCTTCTACTTCAGGTCCATCTCCCACAACATTAGGGTCTTTACTCATTTTCAAGGGTTTAAATCCCCACACTGCTTTAATCTTTAAATCCTATACTGCTCAGAACATGCAGGCTCCTGCCCATGACCACCTCTACAAGAATAGTCTTTCTCACCCCACTGGTCAGTTGAGATACTTACGTACAGAAACATACAGAACAAAAAGCTATATGGTGTGCTGTGTTTTCATTTGTCAATTACTTTGCCTAGTTAGTCTGCAGAAACTAGAAGACAATTTAGCTTTAAAATCAGATCAATCAAATCTTTGGCTGAGAAACAGAGAGCCAAGAAGATTTAGTAAATTAATGATTATTACCTCACAAGAATTGATGCTAAAGGTTCATTCAGAATCACCTGACCTAAAAAAGAAATACCATGCATGCATGTGTGTATGTAATCTGTGTGTATGTATATAACGAATACCTTTCTGCATATTTATGAGAGTTAATTATTTCCCACATAAAAGGAAAACAAACAAAAACCTCAACACTAAGATAAACATTACCTTTTCCTATAAGAATTCCAATTTTGGAGTCTAATTTTTCCCCTGGGTCACAATTTCTTGTCACCACTTTAAGAACTGGAAGAAAAGGTCTGACATCACAGAGTCTTCTTGTTTCATCTTCAAGCTCCTCATAAACAGCAGTTTGGTTTACACATGCAAACATATAAGAGTCAATTTCCATAAGAAGGTTAAACATAGGGTAGTTGTGAGCTTGCTTCCATAGCATCTGCAAGTAATAATTAGACAAACATACAGTCAGTTCTACTATAACACTTGTTTTGAAAATGTAAATTTGTCCCACAACTGATATATAAAGCAACAATTTGAGCATAACTTGAATTCTGAGTTTGCATATGCACAATTTCTTCCCTGCAACATCAAGAATACAGAAATGTGTACCACTCCACAATAACTCACAAGCTATGATGCTTCCAAAGCCCATTTCCACAAGCAAACTTCAGGTCTTTTTAAAGGCAAAGTGTCATATTTATTGTGTATCTTTTGGTGTAATAAGATCTGTGATCAGAAATGCTGTCCATACAGTACCCCTTCTACCTAGGGCCCTTCCCCTACTCAGTGCAGCAGCAGTCAGAAGCTTCTAGAATTTGCCATGATTTATTGTAGTACTTAGACATTTCTTAATGATTTCCTACATATGAAACTGTGCTACCATTATCAGGTTCCCATCTTTTTTTTATGTCGCTGACAAAATTTTTTGAGCATTGTGACCTTAATAGCTTTTTCCCATAAGTCCTATAGTTTTGAATTATACAATTTTGCTTTGGGGACATGCATAAGTCGAGTTTTAGCAAAACTGGCTGTACAACAAAGCAAAAAAAAATTACATTATCTTTATCTTCAAATTAGGTACATCTTTCATGGTTGGAGGGAGAAGCTAATGCTAGTGATAGGGACTAATGATGCTGACAGGGCAAGAAAATGAGAAAGAGATCTTGTCATTGCTTTCAAAATTAGCAATAGCCAATTTTAGAAACCAAGAAAAAGAAACTTGGTTCAGTTCTTTCATAGATGTCCGCTTTAGTCAATTCTTCTTCTTCCTCTAACCATGAAAGAACTGATTCCACTAAGACACTGGCTACTGTAACACGATACCAAAAATGAGATCCAAATTTTGATTCTGAGAGCAACAAAATCAATTCTCCATCTCATTTGGCTAACTCTTGTCAACAATTTATTTTTAAACTATAACATTTATATATTTTCTCCTGATTTTTAGATTATGCTCATCAGGTAAGAAGTAGCAAATTAAAAAAAAGAGAATGACTTAATTTTTCAGGTCATAAGCACCAAAATTCACTAAGTAGGCAGTGTGAGGTAACAGAAGGGGGCTGGATTTGTAATCCCCATTGGACCAAAACCTTCTAGCCTTCTAGCTCTCTGAGTTTGAAGAACTTGTTGATCCCCAAATGAGCACATCTTATTTAAAACAAGAAATTACATTATTTTTGGAATCCTTGACTCCTCTCATCCACCGTCAAATCTTGAATTTCTACTGATACATCTCTTCATCTGACCTCTCCTATCTACTCACAACTACTGCCCTACCTTTGTCCCATCTCTGATCACTGATCAACCCTTGCGCTATGGTTGCTTGGATTAACAGCCTTCTCTGCTGAGTGCAGTTGAAGAAAATCACAAAACTCTGCCAACCAGTCCACTACAAATTTATGTTACATTATCTCAATTTGGCCCTCATTGCCATGAGACCATCCTTTTACATATCTCTGATAAATTCACTATACCACTTGATACAAGAGCTTTTTCCAACCATTATCCTCTCTCCTCAAGCCCCCCACAGAACTGTCCCTTCAGGAAAGGATTGTGCTTCAAACATCACCAAATGTCAATAGAGCTCCTTCTTCTCCTCTCTTCATCATCTCGTATCACTAAAACCTTTGCCCACCCTATCTTTTCCTTCACTCCTTTTCAGATTAAGAGCTAACCTTTCTCCTTGACAAAGGAAACTTCTCTATAGGCATCCCTGATGTCATCCACTCCTACCTTCCCCAGCAGACTGACCCTTCTACTATACCCCACTATTTCTCTAATCTTCAGTCTCTTCTTATCTACTGGTTCTTTCCCTGCTACTTACAAAAACACCAAAGAACCTCCCACGTCAAGCAAAAACACTCAATCTGCCCACCCTGAGATCTACTGTCGTGTCTCTAGTCCCCTACTTCTGCCATCACTTCATCTCTCACTCACTCTTTGATCAGATTTCTGACCTCATTAATCAACTGAAATCGTTCTTTCCAAACTTGTCAATGAACCATTAATCACACACTTAATGACCCTTACTCTATCTTCATCCTTCTTGACCCACTTGCTGCTTTGATACTGCTGATACTCTCCCTACTTGGATATTTTCCCTTGTCTAAGTTATTGTTCTTTCTCCTGGTTCCCCTACTTGTCAGATGTGCCTATTTGGGGATCACCAGTCTACTTTCCTAGATATTCATCTAGGTCACACCTACTAATTGTGAATCTTTTACCCTTAAAGGGCTGCTGTGAGCCCTCTTCCATCCTCTCTAATCAGCTTCCATGGATTCAATGATCATCCTTATGCAGATGACTGATTACCAGCTCTATAAATTAAGACTTAAACTCTCTCCTGAGCTTCAGTCTCCCATTACCAACTGCCTTTTGGACAATTCAAACTGGATAGCCTGAAAAGTTCTCAAACGATATATCAAAAGAGAACTCATTAACTTTCTACCCATACCTTTACCCCTCTTTAATTTCCTAATGGCAATGGCTCCCAGTCACTCATACTCACAAACTTAAGTGTCATTTCATACAAAATCCATGTATTCATTATGTTGTCAAGTGTTGTTATTTCTACTTTCACAATATCTTTCCTTTATGTCCTTTTTCCTTCTATTCACACAGTTACCACCCTAGTGTAGGCATTGATTGCTTAATATCTAGACTACTGCATTAGCCTTCTGGTTGATTTCCCTACCTCAAGTCTCTCACTACTCAACCCAATTTCCATGCAAATGCCAGTGTAATCTTCCTAACAATGTGCTTCATCCACTCAATAATTTCCAATGTTTCTCTATTCCCCCTGGGATCAAATATAAAGTTATCTGTTTGGCACATAAAGACCTAATCAATTTGGCTCTTCCTGTATTTCCAGATTTCTTACACTTTACTCTCTTGCAAAACAATACACTGACACTCTCCTACTTGAAAATGAACTAACTCTGTCACCTGATTATGTCTTTTATCTATACCTGGAATGCTCTCCCTCCTCATTACTGCCTTGCAGATTCTGTGACCTACTTCAAGACTCAGCTCAAACCTAATTTCTACAAGAAATCTTTCCTGGTGTTTCTTCCCCAGTGCCCCTTGCTTAGGTATTCTATATGCACATAGTTACTTGTCTCTTCATTAGAATGCCAGATCCTTGAGAGTAGGGACCATGTTTTCACCTTTCTTTCTGGTCTTAGACACTAGCTGTGTAAACCAGGGCAAGTTCATTCGCTGATATCTGCTTCAGTTCCCTCAAATGTAAATGAAAATTTGTAAGGATCAAATGAATTAATATGTGCAAAGTTCTAAGCACAATGCCTAGCACACAGTAGGTGCTTATTAACAGAAGACTGTTCTTTCTATTTCCCTAAGAATGGAGGAAATGTTCAACAAATGCCTGCTGACTGATCTCAGATTTGTTCTGTCCTTTCAATTTCCACTGCCATTATCTTCAACCTAATTATTAACTCATGGCTGAATTGCTACAACAGCTTCCCAAGCACTCAAGAAGATTGGCTCTAATATTAATTAATCTTTCTAAGACATTTTATCTTATTGCTCCCCTCAAAAATCTAAAATGAAAACCTGAACATCTATATGTGACATTCTGCAAAGCTATGAGAATTAGATTGTTAGGAAAGAGAATGCAGGGAGAGCATAGAAATCGTAGACAGGAATTTGAGAAGCATCTACCTTAGATGAGCAGGAAAAGAAAGAAAAGGGTAGTTACAGAAAGAGGAAGAAAACCAAGAGAGAAAGGTATTCCTGAAACAAAAGGAAGAGAGTATATTTCACTACAGATAAGTGAAATGATACAGATATGATATGAATGACACAGATTCACTAGAGATAAGTAAAATGATATAGAGATCTCAAGGAATATAAAGAATGAAAAAAGTCAACTAGATTTGACAATCAGGAAGGCACTGGTGCCTTTCATAGAACAGTTTCTATAGAGGAGCAGGGGCAAACCCTAGAGTGGAAAGAATTAAGGGAGTATATGATGAGAAAGAATGGACCTATTTTTAGCTTGCTTAATGAAGAAAAAAATGTCTAGTACCTGCCTTCGATGGGCAATGGGGAAGCTGCAAAGTTATGGAATACCAGAATCTGTGAAGAAGTCATTAAAATTAACAGCAAGTAGCATGTGAAGTATCACATGCTGGGCATGAAAAGGGCATGTGACCCACAAAGAACTGAACAAAGAGGAATACATGTGGAAAAGAAGGGAGGATTCTCGCAAAATGAGAGGAGGAATAACCAGTGAAGAGCCATATGCTCTTTAACATACATGTTGTATAAGCCCCCTAAGGAGGAGTAATAGAAAGCCATGGATGCACAGAAAGCAAAGTAGTGAATGAGTTAAAATCTGTGTTGCTACAAAGAATACCAACTTCATACAATTGAGTAATTATCAGAGTAAACATTTTATAGAAGATCCTCATATAATAAATTATGAACTATGAGTGACCATGGTAATCATCTATTCCAATTCCTTCATTTTATAGATGAGGAAACAGGGCCAGAAAAGTGAAATGTTTTGCCCAGATCATACAGATAAGCAGAAGGGCCATGATTTAAACCTAGGCTGCATGACTCCAAACCTAGTGTTAGCCATAAACTGGACCTCCAATAAAGTCCACATCCCCTGATAACCTACATAAAATATAACTTAAATGTGTTTTGTGGATGTTGTCTCAGACATATTGTCCCATTAGATTGTAAGCTCCTTAAGGGCAGAGACTATCATTTGTCTCTTTTTGTAGACCCAATGCTTAGCACAGTGCCTGGTGCATAGTAGACACCTAATAAATGTTGACTGACTGGCTGAGGTAAGATGATAGGCAATTCTGAATTTATAAATACATAAAAAGTGCAGCCTAAGTCTGGAACCCTAAAAAAGTGACAGTTTTTCCGTTATGATAATCAATCCAGAATACTGAGATTATGCTAGGTCTACATGGATGTCTGCTTTTAAACACTGACAGATGTAAAAAGGTATGCTTTTCTTTTATAGATATACAAGTACACAGAAATAGTTTCTATTCTCATATGGGGGGGTGGGAGGGAGAAGGTGCACGAGGTAATCAGGGTCAAATGACTTGCCCAGGGTCACTTGAACTGACAAGTGTCTGAGGTCACATTTGAACTCAGATCCTCCTTACTCCAGGTGCTCTATTCACTGCACTACCTACCTGCCCCAGTCTCATAAATATTAAGAGAATTAAGTAACTAGTTAACCTATTCTTTCCCCTCCTTTCTTGCCCATAACAAAGCAACTTCTGCTCAGTATTACTTGGTCAGAGACGTACTGCTGCTGTAATTTGAAATTCATTTTCTCCTAACAACAGCAGTGTGATTAGATGGAGATAAAATAGCACCACTAGTATGACACATAATTAGTTAGTTGGGCTTTTTTGTGGGTGGGCCTAACCTGGAAATCATAGCACTGACAAGAAAATGTATGCCAAAATTCAAATAATTAGCTAATGCAAACTCAACGTGGGACAACTTCCTTTAAGAAGTATATTGAGAAGAAGGAGAGGGTGCAAACGAGGACAATTAATTTAGTGAAGAATCTCAAGAATCATGACATATAACATCTGATTAAGAATAGCACTGTGTAGACTAAAGACTAGAAAACTTAAGAGTTAAGATGGAAGCTGTATTCAAATATCTGAATGGCTTCATGAAGAAGAAAGATTACATTAGTAACACTTGGCTCCAAAGTACAATAAAAGAGAAATGGATGGAAGTTGTAAAGCAGAAAGTGTACATTTGATATCAGTGAAACTCCTTAACAATTAGAGATATATAAAACTGGAAAGGGTTACTTTGGGAGGTGATGACTGCCTCATTGGAGGGCTTCAAGCAAAGGCTTGGCTGAGTATGTCACATAAGAGATCCTTACTCTGGAGAGAATGGCTTTTGGGAGTCTTTGCTCATCTGAAATTCTGTGAAATGGTGCTAGCTCCGCCCTCTGGTATCAGACTACACCATACAGGACTGTAACTGATCTAAAGTATTGTGTAAAGTTTTAGGCAGCACAGTTTAGTAAGGAGTCTGACAAGCTCTATGATTTCTAAAAGAACTACACAAAAGCAAGATGAACCACACTGGAGCTCTTTAATCAAAGATTGGGTGTCTACTTGTTGGGCATGTTGTTCAACAAAGCAAGAAAATGACTTTAAGATAGTCATAACTTCTGTTTTGCTAATATTCTCCCTTTTCTTTTCCCTGCTCTACTCATCTTGATAATATAAAGTTTCATAAACTATAAAAATTGATTTTGCATGAAATTTCTCTATTAACTTACATAGAATACCTCATTGTCCTATGAGACTAGATAAGTAACATCTTTTTTGAAGTAGCTTATAATTATCAAAAACATCTTCATATATAAGAATGTAAAGTAAATGAAAGAGGAAAAAGGCCCCCAAATCTGCTTTTGGTTAAAAATAGAGGGAAAAATATGATATTTGAAATGAAATATTTTTGTTACTATGTACTAGAATTTGCAAAAGACATAATAAACCAAAAACAAAACAAAACAAAACCCAAAGCATCAACTACCTAGAAATTAATATCCAACATAAACTATTTTATCACCCTTAAGAAGTATGCTGGAGAAGCTGGGTGGTACAGTAGATAGAGAACCAGCACTGGAGTCAGGACCTGAGTTCAAATCCAGATTCAGACACTTGACATTTACCAGCTATATGACCTTGGGCAAATCACCCAACCCCAACTGTCTCACCCCTCAAAAAAAAATTTAAAGAAAAAAAAAGAATCAATGCCTTAAAAAACTATTTAAAGTAACAAAATTTAAGAAATCAGCAGACATTTAGTAATTAATTTGAACATAGAAGAAAAGTTCAAGGACAATGCTCACGTAGTATTTTGCAGTTCACTGTTCATCCCTCTCATTATCTTGAGCAAATTGAAAAAGGAAAAAAAGAAAAATACAGTCCTCAAGTCATAAAATCTCATATTAACCGTATCTAAAACAATGTATTATTCTTTCTAAATTTGAAGTTTTATCACCTATCAGGAAGGGCATGTTTTATTTTCATGCTTTTAGATTCATGGTTTAAAATTGTGCTGATAAAAATGTTAAAGTTTGTTCCATGTCATTTTTCTCTATTCATGGTATAAATTCTTCTGCTTATTTCACTTTTATCAGCTCAAAGGGTTCTTTCCCAGTTTCCTCTGTAAATGTCCATTTCATCATTTCATTTGGCACATGAACATTCCATTCCATTCAGAAATCACCATTTGTTTAGCTATTCCTTCAGGACAGGATGTCTCTACCTTTAGTTAAATGTTTATCTACTTTTAATAGACTGTATTAAATGGGTGACTTCTATGTTGTTCTCTCTCCGCCCCTCATCAGAATGTGAGTTCTTTGAGAGTAGGGATAATGTTTTGGCCTTCTTTTGAGTTTGATCAGCAGAACACTGAAGATATAAATTAATTAAGGAAGTATGGTCATTTTTATTATATTGACTTGATTGACCCATGAGTACTTAACATTTCTCCAGTAATTCAGGTCTGTGTCATCACTTCAAACAAGTTATAATTGGAATCAGTCAACAGTAGTTATGCCTCCATGTGTGAGATGGCCATTGTTCTAATAAGAATAAAAATGTATTTATTATTTTTTATCTTTACTGTTCAATTTCAGCATAGTCAAAGTTATGTTGTATTATTTTCTGGTTGTTTCATTTGTATTAGCTTTGTCACTAAATTTCTCAGGGGCTGGGATAATGTAAAACTGAGATATAGTAAATAGAACATTGCTCCTGGAGCCTGAAAACTCATTAAAATCCTAGCTTTGCTAGTGACCATTTCAATAACAGGTAAATCTCTCAACCTGCAAGACCTTGTCTCCTCATCTGAAAAATGAGGAGGTTGTTCTAGGTCATCCTAAATGTGACCTCCAGTTCCAAACCCTATGAATTTCTAATTTCCTAATAGTATTAATCATATAACTGAGTAGAGAGCATATTATCTACTAGGTCCTCAATAACAATTTTACTAGAATGAGTATCAGTCTGACATTTATCTGAAGCATGTAAAAGTTTTCACATTTTCCTCTCATGTTAATACATTGTTTATAGTCTTCAATTTCAGATATTCTAGTTTTATTCAATTTTACTTTTTTTAACCTTCATTCTCTTTTATAATCAGTTTTAATACATTTAGGTAGAAAATAATGTGATTTTCTTGACATGAAGAACTCCCAAATAAGGAAGATCCTTCTACCAATGGAGATCAGGAACTTCTCTGTAATTTAAAGGTTAAAGAGTTGATGAGAGGAATGATTAAATTACTTCTTTAGGGTCACAGAGTCAGTATGTGACAGAGTGCCCTGGCCTTAAGGTCAGCTCTCCATCTCCCATCCCATAGCATCTCTCATTAAAAAAGTATATTATCACTTGAAATCTCAACACCACCAAGAATGAATTAGGTTCTGATATTCAACACTTTTTTAACTCAGCCTCAGCCTTGTCTCCCCTCTGAGTGGAGGACTAGAAGCACTCTATGTCTTCCCAAAGCCTTCCTTTATAATATATAATGGGCTCACAATCTTCCTGTTCACTACATCAAACAACATACTCTAGTTTCCCTTCTCCCCAGCTTTTCAGTTTCTTTTTCTGAGTGGTTCCCCCCTTTAAATTGTAAGCTCCTTGAAGGCAAGGACTGTCTGTTTTTCTTATATCCTCAGAACTTAATACTGTACCCAACACAGAGGTACTTAATAAACGTTTATTGAATTGAACTGAATTAAACACTAAGTGAATATGGCAGAAAGGTCCTAAAATCAGTACTTGGTTGTAGGATTTGGGGACATACCTAACCTGTGAATGTGTTTTGTACGAATATGTATTCATAATTGTTGTAAGGACTTTGGTGCAATTTGGAAGTATTTTTTTTCTCCAATTTGAAGAGGGACAGTGGGGTTTGATAAAGTAGCCCAATAAAATTAAGTAAAAAATACAAGGATCAATTGAGACAATTTTTTTTAAATGCAGAAGGAAGGCCAGAAAATAGCATAGATAAGCTGTTCTGAAAATGACAGGCTAACTATATTATATATTTTAAAAAGAAAAGCAAGTTATGTATAACAAAGATCTTTTTTGTTCTGCTATGAATATGAAATACTTTGGGGGGTTTTTTTTGTTACAATCAGAATAACTTTTTTAAATACCATTGGCTAACATACCTGTTTAATATTAGAAATGGTGGCCTCCCGAGGTACTTCCAATTGGATATAGATCCCAGTGGGCAATAAGAAATCCACAGGAATGGAGCCATCTGATGCTATCTGAGAATCCACAGCCCAAATATCAAGGACGTCTGCCATAGCAGGAGGCATTATAAAACTGAAGCACATTCATAACCAAGGGGCCCTGGGAAAAGTAAGTAAGATTTAGTGAAACTGATCATTAGCCAAATATTGAACTAATATTTGACAAAACATTCAGACAGTTAATGTTAAAAGTTGAAGGGGTTGTGGGAAGATAGGTACATCAGTGCACTGCTGGAGAAACTATAAATCAGTGAAACCATTTTGGAAAACAAATTGAAATTAAACACATGACGTGAGTAAAAAATATTCATACCTTCTGACCCATACATTCCATTAATAGGTTTATACATCAAGGAAGTCATGGATAGGAAGCAAGCCCCCATGTACAACACCTTTTTGTAACAGCAATGCACTGAAAAAAAATGTAGCTGTCCACCCACTGGGGAATGGCTAAACAAACTGCTATATAAATGAAATGGCATATTACTGTGCTATAAAAAAACAATAAATATGTTGACTACAAAGAATTTTTCTACCTTAACTGATGCATGATAAAGTAAGTAGTCAAGAAAACAATAAACACAAGAATTACAACAATATAAAATGGAAAGAAGCCCCCATCACTCACACAAAAGTCAAAATTGAATATGATGACAAAGAACAAGCAAGGCTTCAATGAATAAATTTAAGAAGACATCCCTATCCCACCCTTCAGCAGAAGTAAATGTAGTCCATTGGGTGGGGAGGGAGGAAGGGAGAGAAGTTGGAACTCAAAGTTTAAGGAATGAATGTTGAAAATTGTTTTTGTATGCAACTGAGAAATAAAAAATACAGATAATGGGGTATAGAAATCTATTCTGCCCTATAAGAAAAGAGAGAAAATGGGGATAAGGGAAGGGAGGGGTGTGACAGAAGGGAGAGTAGACTGGGGAAGGGGTAATCAGAATGCACAATGTTTCAAGTCGGGGAGGGGAGAGATGAGGAGAAAATATGGAACTCAAAAACTTGTAGAAATGAATGTTGAAAACTAAAAATAAATAAAATGTTTGCTCAAAAAAAACCCAAAACAAATAAATAAATGTGGTCCACTATATACATTTTCAGACTTTTACTGACATTATTGATAAGTTATGCTGATTTGTTAGCTCTTTTTCTTTTTTTTAATCTTTAAAAATATTACATTTTATGGAATAGCTCTCTAAATGAGAGGCATAAAGGAAAGAACACTAGGGAAAATTATGACGAGGTTAAAAAAGACATCAATAAGAACCTATTAAAAAGACAGAAATAACTTCTTAGTTATTTAGTGTAAACATAGTAAAAATACAAAGTAAGGCAAAGAAATATTATACATAATTTATTAAGTATCAGAAATCAATTTTAGGCCCTGACATAACTCCACCAGTAATCTATATTTCATTATGTACTCAATGGTCATCTTACAGTCAGAAGATAAAAGTTATAAGGGTCTAACAATTAATTCAAATCCTCTAGAGAAAAAGAGGTGTGATCCTAAGTAGAGGTTATGAGAACTACTTTTCTCTTTCTTATTCTGTCCTTTGTCATGTAGAACCTTCTCCATCCTCAGCCCACTTCAAAGACAAAATGACAGTATTTTTAAAATTAATGTATTTGTTTTCAGTTTTCAACAATTACTTCTGTAAGTCTTAAATTTTCTCCCCCTCCCTCCCTGAGATGGCATGCAATCTTATGAGTTCTACACATACCTTATTAAACACATTTTCACATTAGTCATGTTACACAGAAGAATTAAAATGAATGGGAGAAACCATGAGAAAAAACAACCCAAACCAAAACCTAACACAGGAGAAAATAGTCTGCTTCATTTTGCATTCTGATTCCATAGTTCTTTCTCTGGATGTGGATGGCATTTTGCCTCAAGGGTCCTTTGGAATGTTTTAGGTCCTTGCATTGCTGAGAAGGGCTAAGTTTATCACAAACAGTCCTCCCATGTTGTGGCTGTTACTGTGTATAATGTTCTCCTGGTTCTGCTCATTTCACTAAGCATCAGTTCATGTAAGTCTTTCGAGGCTTTTCTGAAGTCTTCCTGTTTATCATTTCTTAGAGTACAATAGTATTCCATTACATTTATATACCACAACTTGTTCAATCATTCATCAGTTGATGGGCAACCCCCTGATTTCCAGCTCTTGGCCACCACCAAAAGAGCTGCTATAAATATTTTTGTACATGTGGGACCATTTCCCTTTTTTATGCTCTCTTTGGGATACAGTCCTAGAAGTGATATTGCTGAATCAAAGGGTATGTACAAAATGACAATATGTTAAGAGTCTATTCTAGCCCCTGATAACTGTCTGCTGCCATCTTAGGTGCAAGACACCCTCCCCCCCGCAATATATGAAGTATTTTAAAAAAAAACTCGAAGTCAGTGATAGTCAATTTACTATATCTGTAGTGTACTTTGGAGTCTAGAAATTGGCTCAGTAGACTTAAGTCAAAAATTCAGGCTGGGAACAAACTCAATGGCACATTTGTTATTTGATGGGTCATAAAGAAACTTAAGGCTCTACTGTTCATTTATGTACAGAAAAAAACAAAAAACAAAACCCTGGGCTCTAAATCCAGCCAAACCACAATAGCAGGTACCTCTATCTCTGTAAATAATCCCATTAAATTAAAAGGTCAGCCATAGAGACAGCATGATTCTTCCCATTTCTTGTCTTGACTCTAGCCAGGGGTATGTTGAAGCCTGCTCTTACCAGCTCCAACTACTAATTTTCAGTGGCAGGGCTTGATTTATTATTTGGTTGATTTCTAGACTTAATATGATGGAGATGTTAATGCAGATTAAGGTTAAACTTGGGTGCTATATACACTTTTTTTTTTTGGAGCTGGTGGTTAAGCACTTATCAGCACTGATAGCACAGCACTGCCTCTACCTACCCATCAAAGACCGCCAAATATAGGTCCAAGAATGAAGTTAACTTACTTTCTCACCAATTACAGTCCTAAAACCCATAGAAATGAAGGAAACCCGGTAAAACATCATTGACATAATCAGAGATGGAACATATCCTGTATAAAAAGCCACAATTTCATTTTTGTTGGTTGTT
>CM053771.1:272284056-272470077 GCA_028658325.1 Potorous gilbertii | reverse complement strand
CAGATCATGTTTGTGTGTGTGTGGGTTTTGGTGTATTATGTTTTGATTTGTTATATGATTTCTTCCACTTATGTTAGTGCGACTACATAGCGTCACTATAGTGAAAATATGCTCAATAGGAAAGTATATGTAGAACCTATACAGAATTGTATGCTGTCATGGGGAGGGAGCAGGGTAGCAGGGGGAAGATGTGGTGGGGATAAAATCTTAATTTTAAGGAAGTGATTGTAGAACATTTATAAATAAATAAAATTTAAAAAAAAAAGAAAGTGAAAACTCTATTGAGGAGGGGAAGGGAGACAGGAGAACTAAAAGCACAAATGGTGAGGAAGAGGATGGAGGGAAAGACATAGATTGTAATCTAACTGTGAATGTGAAGGGGATGAACTCTCCTATAAAACAGAGGCAGATAGCAGAATGGATTACAAAACATAACCCAACAATATGCTGTTTACAAGAAACACATTTGAAATAGGAGGATATACACAGGGTTAAGGTAAAAGGTTGGAGCTGAATATATTGTGCTTCAGTTGATATAAGAAAAGCAGGGATGGCAATCCTAATCTCAGACAAAGTAAAAGCAGAAATAGTTCTAACCAAAAGAGATGAGGAAACTATATTCTGCTAAAAGGTACCATAGACAATGAAGCAACAGCATTACTAAACATGTGTGCTCCAAGTGGTACAGCATTCAAATTCTTACAGGAGAAGTTGGGAGAGTTGCAGGAAGAAATAGACAACAAAACTATACTAGTGGGGGACCTCAACCTCACCCTCTCTCAACTTGATAAATCTAATCTTAAAAAAGAAGAAAGATGTTAAGGAGGTAAATTAAACTCTGGATATGATAGACATGATAGATCTCTGGAGAAAACTGAATGAGGATAGAAAGGAATATACATTTTTCTCAGTGGTACATGGCACATATACAAAAACTGACCATGTTCTAGGGTATAAAAATCTCACAATTCATTGCAGAAAGGCAGAGATAGTGAATGCATCCTTCTCAGATAAAAATTATATGCAATAAAAGGTCATGGAAAGATAAACCAAACTGGAAACTAAACAATCGAATCCTAAAGAAGGAGTGGGTTAAACAACAAATCATAGAAATAATCAACAACTTCATTCAAGAGAATGACAATAATGAGACAACCTACCAAATCTTATGGGATACTGCAAAAGCAGTTCTTAGGGGAAGCTTTATATATTTGAATGCCTACCTGAACAAATTTGAGAAAGAGGAGATCAATGACTTGGGCGTGCAGCTGAAAAAGCTAGAAAAAGAACAAATTGAAAATCCCCAAGTAAATAACAAATTAGAAATACTGAAAACCAAAGGACAGATCAATAAAATTGACATTAAGAAAACTACTGAACTAATAAATATAACTAATAGTTGGTTTTATGAAAAAACTAATAAAATTGAAGAAAACCAAATTACCAATATCAAAAATGAAAGGGAACAACTCACCTCCAATGAGGAGGAAACTAAAACAATAATTAGAAATTACTTTGCCCAATTTATGCCCACAAATTCGACAATCTAAATGAGACAGACGAATATTTTTAAAAAATATAAATTGCTCAGATTAACAGAAGAGGAAGTTGAATACTTAAACTCATCTCAGAAAAAGAAATTGAACAAGTCATCAATGAATTCCCTAGGAAAAAATCTCGAGGGCCAGATGGATTTACAAGCGAATTCTATCAAACATTTAAAGAACAGTTAATTCCAATATTATATAGACTGTGTGGGAAAATTGGGGAAGAGTGCTCCCAAATTCTTTTTACGATACAAATATTGTTTTGATACCTGAACCAGGAAGAGCCAAAACAGAGAAAGAAAATTATTGGCCAATTTCTCTAATGAATATAGATGCAAAAATTTTAAATAAGATTTTAGCAAAAAGAACACAGCAACGTATCATGAGAATAATACATTATGATCAATTAAGATTCATACCAGGAATGCAGGGCTGTTTCAATATATGGAAAAATATTAGCATTAAAACAAAACTAATGGAAACCACATTATTATCTCAATAGATGCAGAAAAAGTGTTTGACAAAATACAACACCCATTCCTATTAAAAACACTGTAGAGCATAGGAATAAAGGGAACTTTCCATAAAATAATAAGCAGTACCTACCTAAAACCTTCAGCAAGCATTACATGCAATGGAGAAAAGCTAGGTGCATTTCCAATAAGACCAGGGGTGAAACAAAGATGTCCATTATCACCACTGTTATTCAGTATGGTACTAGAAATGTTAGCTGTAGCAATTAGAGAAGATAAAGAAATTGAAGGAATTAGAATAGGCAAGAAGAAACTAAGTTATCATTCTTTGCAGATGATATGATGATATACTTAAGAGAATCCCAGAGATTCAAGTAAAAAACTACTTCAAATAAACAACTTTGACAAAGTTGAAGGTTACAAAATAAACCCACACAAATCTTCTGCATTTCTATATATTACTAACAAAGCCCAAATCGCAAGAGATAGAAAGAGAAATTCTATTTAAAGCTAGAGTAGACACTATAAAATATTTGGGAGTTTACCTGCCAAAACAAACCTGGGGACTATATGAACACAATTACAAGACACTTTTTGCACCAATAAAGTCAGATCTAAGTAAGTGGAAAAACATCAGATGCTTGTGGGTAGGCCAAGTCAATATAATAAAAATGACAATTCTACCTAAATTAATTTACTTATTTAGTGCCATACTAATCAAACTATCAGATAATCATTTTCTAGAGTTGGAAAACATAATATCAAAATTCATCTATAAGAACAAGAGGTCCAGAATATCAAGGGGTCTAATGAAAAGAAATGCTACGGGGAGGGGCCTAGTGCTACCAGATCTCAAATTGTATTATAAAGCAGCAATTATCAAAATCACTTGGTATTGGCTAAGAAACAGAAGGGTAGACAAGTGGAATAGGCTAGGTACTCAAGACACAGTAGGCAATGAATACAGAACAAGGACCCCAGTTTCTGGGATAAGAACTCACTGTTTGACAAAAATTGCTGGGAAAACTGAATAACAATGTGGCAGAAACTAGACATAGACCAACTCCTGACACCATATAGAAGAATGAAGTCCAAATGGGTACATGATCTAGGTATAAATATTGATACTATGGACAAATTGGTGGACAAGAAATAGTGTATCAGATTTATGGAGAAGGGAAGAATTTTTGACTAAAGAAGAGATAGCACTATGAAGTGCAAGATGCATAATTTTGATTACATTAAACTGAAAAGTTTTTGTACAACCAAACCCAATGCAACCAAGTTTCAGAGGGATGCAAAATACTGGGAAAGAATTTTTGCAGCTAGTATCTGTGATAAAGGTCTCATTTCTAGAATATATAGAGAACTGAGACAAATATACAAAAATACAAGTCATTCCCCAATTGATAAATGGTCAAAGGATATGAACAGGCAATTTCCAGAGGAAGAAATTAAAGCTATCTATAGTCATATGAAAAAATGCTCTAAATCACTATTGATTAGAAAGATGCAAATCAAAACAACTCTAAGGTACCACATCATACCTATCAGATTGGCAAACGTGACAGAATAGGAAGATGATAGATGTTGGAGAGGATGTGGGAGAGTTGGAACACTAATTCATTGTTGGTGGAGCTGTGAGATCATCCAACCATTCTGGAGAATGGTTTGGAACTATGCCCAAAGGGCTACAAAAATGTGCACACCCTTTGACCCAGCAATATCACTTCTAGGACTGTATCCCCAAGAGATCATAAAAATGAGAAAGGGTCCTACATGTATAAAAATATTTATAGAAGCACTCTTTGTGGTGGTCAAGAACTGGAACTCAAGGGGATGCCCATCAATTAGGGAATGGCTGAATAAATTATGGTATATGAATGTAATGGAATACTATTGTGCTATAAGAAATGATGAACAGGAAGATTTCACGTTGGAGGAGCACAAAGTATGTGTTACATGCCTGTCATCTAGTCTACCACTGGAATTATGACAGTCTTTCAGTGAGCCAAGAAGAGATTAATGTATATATCGATACTTTTATTCAATCATGAAAGGTAGTTATTTTATCCAACACTGCAACAGTCCACAAAAAATGTTAAATATAAAATAATACCAGGATGCTGACTTGGTCCTGAATCATTTCTATCTAAACTACATTGAAAAAAATCAGAACAAAATGAATGATATTAATGAGTAACTTTATTTTACTGTGATGAAAAGCTTATACAATACTTTGCATGCATTATCTCAATTTGCAACTCACCAAACAACAGCATAAGGTAGGAACTGTAAGTATTACTGGCCCCTTTTTATAGATGACCAAACTAAAGGCTTAGTAACTTGTCTGTAATGTCAGAGGTAAAAGTGGACACCAGGTCTAATTCCAAACCCGATATTCAATCAGTCTATAATATATAGTCTATATCAGTCTATAATAATAGTCTATAACTATAATGTCTAAACCCCCAAATTTGATGGTCTTTTTTCAATGCACACCCTTGTGGATCCTACCGCTACATCAAATTGTTCTCTTCTCACTCCTCAACCCTTTGTAATATGGCTTCCCAATTTATCACTAAACTGAGTGATCTCTCCAAAGTCAACAATGACCATTTATTTATTTACAAATCTGATCTTCTATGAAAGTTCAAATCCCTCATGACGTGTGGTACCGAATTTGACATTGTTGATCACTATCACTCCTTGATACTCTCTTATCTGGACTTGCATGACTTTCACCTCCTATCTGAGTGCTCCTTCTTCTCCTTTGCTGGCTTATCATCCACAGCACACTAAATGTACATATGCCCTAACTTTGTCCAGCGCTCTCTTCTTTTCTCCCTCTGTAGTCTTACTCAGTGACTTCTTAGCTCCCATGTACTGAACTATTATTTACACTCATACATACACATATGTATATATGTAAATGGACACTGAACAGAAAAGACGGATTGTATATGACTGCCAATTTTTCGATATTAGGTACAGCTTACTTTGCTTTTAAAGAGTATAACAAGTAAACCCGAAATTTTCAAAGCTGCTCTGCTTTGTCTGTCTCTCTTTCTGGTCTTCCTTCTGTTGTTCTTTTATCTGCATTTTTTTTAAAAAGGGGACTAGGCTTTTCATTTTCCTGCATGACAGCTCCATTGCAACAAGATGAACTGGGATCCTGAAATATATTATGGTAAACTTCTCTCAGATGACAAACTTTAAGGTAACAGGACATGCAAAGGGCACACTCATTCCAGCAGGCAAACAGGAGTTTTCTGGCAAACAAATGGTAAAGGGATAAAATTTTCATTATTTCTGGAAAAAGAAAATGCCTAAACTGAATGTCTCCCCACTACTCGACCTACTCTGAAATGCTTTTAATAGACAATAAAATAATTTTGAAGTACAAGATTTCTAGTAGAATCCACTAAAGTTCCAAGGGCCAGAATCTGAGCTAAAAAAGGTTAGACACATCAAGGGCTTTCTTGGGTGGAAACTACTATAGACTAACTTGCAGATCTAATATCAGTTCTCTTAAACATAAAGAAACAGTTTTTCAACAAAAGGGCTTAGCTACAGCCTGATTTTCTCATTTGGAAAGTCATGACTGCAAGATATAGAGGGAGACTTTCACTTTCTGCTGTGCAGGCCTCATCTCCAGTCTTAGATGAAAAGAGGAATGGGACCTTTCTCTGATCACTGGTCTTCCAGCTCTTCCTGCTCCATGTCCCAATGAAAGACTGCTATAGACTGATAAAGCAATTACCATCTGTGCCAGCTACCTACCTCCTGTAGCCAGTCTGATCTCCCACCTATGATAGAGAACCTCCAGTGCAAAGAGGAGCAATCTTCCCCTTTGACCTCAGATCTTCTACTTCCAGTTGCACCTGTGCCTTGAGGGAAGAGGAAAGTCAGTGGGAAGTAGGACTCCCACCTGCTACTGTGCAGGTTCAACTTCCATCACAAGCTACCCCTCCCTCCTGCCTAATCACCAGCCTTCAGAGAAAAGTCAGTAGTGAAATGGGGCTTCCCAGGTGACTCTGTGCCTTCCCTCTCATGCTGCACTTGTCTGTAGCCTCTTCTGGGAAGAAGAGGGGCCCTCGACATTCAGTGACAAACATGCTCACATCTGGTCATACCTTATACTTTCCAGTGACTTTGAAGTCCTGCAGGTCTTCATCCAAACCCTATTCCTCATCCTCTACCATGCAGTTCCTTATTCTGATCCCCAAAATTCTAACCAACCTTGCCACTCTGCCCTCTGGAATGTGTTCCATAGGCAGCAAGCTTCCTTTCATCCTGTAACTTTTCCTCTCCTACTCCTTCCATATTCTAGGTATCAGTGAAACATGGATCCCTCCGAAGACACAGCCTATCTGGCCGTCCTGTCTAATATGAACTGACGCTTCCCTCATTTCCTTAAGGTCAGCGGTCCAGGCAGAGGGGTTGGAGTACTCGTTGCTCTCCATCACCACTTCTACATTCCTTGCATCTCTCTCCACAACGCCTGCTTCCATGAGGCAGTTCGTGTCTACAACCCAAACAAAACCGGACATCCCATTACCTCATCATAACCTAGTGGCTTCCTGTCTCTTCTTCCTCCGTCCCTTACAAAACCTTTCTCTGTTCACACCGTGATCTCCAGTCCCTCGAGGCAATTCCAGAACTCTTGAATGGGGACGCAGTACACTTATGGGTGATGGCAAGATTAAGAATGTGACCATCTTTGTGTGTAGCTGAGGTGGAGCAGAGGAATAGGTCACAGAAAGTAAACTGGTTAAGAAACTGAGTGGTTAAGGTGCTTTAGGGAGAGTCAGTATCTATGTTCAAGTCCCCAGGAATGAAAGCAGGAGTTGAGAAGGAGAGCAAAATCATGAGTTAGGTACTGCACCCATCAAGGAAAGTAGAGCAGTGACCTAAAGGTCTGTAGACAACAACTTCCAAGATTTTGTTAGAGTTGTAGATATGAACTGTTAAAGATGACATATCAGTCTTTGACTCTGTTTCACTGAGAAGACCTTCACAGAACTATAGCAAAATGGAATATAGATGAGGCTGGAAAATTTGTTAACTACTTGAATTATGCAGTGTTCCTCTGACTACTAAAATCTGACAATTTTAAAAGATTTAAAAGATTACAAAATTTCAGCAGATTCTTTCTTAAGTCTAACCACCATACTTGATAAATTTACAGATTAGGAAAAATGTATCTATAGAAAGACCTTCAAACACAGGGTAAGAAGAGATGTTTAAACTTGTTTTCAGGTTATAGAGCAACTTGGGAAAAATCCTTAGGAAAAAGGTAGTGTGGCTGGACTCTGTTGTTTGTCTATCCTTCTCAAAGAAGACCAATGACATCAGGAGGGCAATGTCTTGACTTGCAAGTGAACTGGATTTAAGTGAGGTAGAGTTGCACAAGGTCATCAGTATCACTCTCTTCTCCAGAGTCATCTGAGTTCAGCGGCAAGATGTAAGTTAGTCATAATGACTTGAGATGGCCTGGATGCAATGGCAGAACTTGACCTTTTGAAGCTACGGTCTTTCTCAGATTTCAGTTTTTCTGAGGCAAAACCCATTCAGTGTTCAGTCATCAAAACCCAATAAGGCTTAGGCTGGGGCCTATTATTGGCCAATCACTGAGAACCAACATGATTTGAGTTTAAAGGCACAATCAAGTTGCTCCATTTGAATCCCAATGGGCTTTATCAAAGCCTGGTTTACCAGAGATATATTTCAAGAAATCATGAATGAAACAAGAGTTAATTGTCCTAGTTTTTCTGGAAAAGAAAATTATAGAATAAATAAATGAGGGAAGGGGAAATCTAGCTCCCAAACCCCAAGACATAGGAGAGGAGAAAGGATAGAAGGAAGGAAAGAAGGAAGGAGGGAAAGAAGGAAGGAAATATCAGCACTGCCCAATTGGAACTGGTCAGTTGGATCCCCAGGGGTGGCAGCTACTACTCACAGATCACTGTCTGTCTTTCATTCTTGAAGAAGACCAATGACATTAAGAAGGTGAAAAAACTTGACTCGCAAGTGAATTGGATTTAAGTAATGCACAGCTATGCAAAGTCATCAGCCTTACTCTCTCCTCCAAAGTCATCAGAGTCTAGTGGCAAGACATAGGTCAGGCCTGGAGATGGCTTCACTGGAGTCTGCTGTGTAGTGAGAAAGCCTGGGGTTCAAGGCCTATGTCTAACAACTTCTGCCTATATGATTTTAAGTCATTTAATTTCCCAGTGGCCAGCCAACAAAAGATATGCTGATAATGTACTGATAGACGGCTGTCTCACTGAGAGTACTCTATGACAATGAAATTACAGATTTGTCCAATCCCTGCCTCCCAGATAGAAAACAGTAAAATTCTTAGCTAAGTTTATTAGTACAATGCCAATGCTTTTTAAAGTAATCCTTCTTTAGTATACATAAACCACTGGCTCAGTGTTGGGTCAAGTTCCTCTTGGCTAGCATATACTTCAGGAAGCAGAGACTCAAAGCCAGCCTGGCTGAATCATGCTGCCACTTTAGAGCTAGTGGAATCAAACTGTGGAGCTTCTTATCTTCAGCAACCTCAGCAAAGTACAACCAATAAATTAAGAGTAACTCTAGTCTAGCAACTCAAGAGATCATCATTCTGGGAGAAATTGGTGACTCTCAGCTACGAAGAAGAGATTGGAATGATTCTCTTTAGATTGAAGGGGTATATGACTTAGTGACAGTAGATAAAATCCCAAATATAACCTAGGCAGAGGCCCATCTTAAATTTTCCGAAAGAATTCATATGATTAGGAGGAAATTTGGAAGCAATCCCTTAACATTTTTCCTTTGACCCTAAGGACTCTGTATCTTGTAACAAGGCAGACAGCCAACGAATAATAGTTACAATTTGGTATGAAATTGGGAGGAGAATAACATGCAAGTTTAAGAATACTGATTAGTGGGATTAAGATTGGAAAGTACTGGCTACAGTACAGATACTGTGTCATATAAAAGTTAAGAGAATAATCTAGCGGATATACACCTTTGGAATCTGTTTTGGGTATATTTTCCTACACAAAACAAAAGACTAGATTTATTTATTTTGCATAGATTACATATCTTCTACAAAAGGTCAACAGACACCCAAGCCTGGAGTAAGGAAGCAAAAGAACAGCAACACTGTCATCACAGATTAGGGTAGCTATGCATAAACCAAAACACCTTCCATCCCAAGAACAGGCACTCAAAATGACAAACCTTGAAGTCATATTTACATCCTAGAGTTTCTCTATGCATCATAAATTAGTTCCCAACCTCATTCTCCTAGGATCTGGAAGAAGACTGGTTCTGCTGGGCTGAGTTTGATGTACTGTGTTAAACTGGATATTTGGTTATTCCTTGGGTCTTCTAGGACACAGGGTTTGCTCCCTCATAAGTAGAGGAAAGATAGTCAAAAAATGTGAATGAATAATTCTCAAAAGAAAAATTACCAATTATTTAAAATCATTAATAAATTATTAATAATCATATAAATAATGTTCCAAGTCACTAACAATATAAGAAATGCAAAGTTATACCTCACACCCAGGACTTTGGAAAAAAATGAGACAAGTCAATGTTGGAAGGGTAAGTATATCCAGTGCACTGCCGGTGTGGCTGATTAATATAAGCATTCTGGAAAGCAATTTGGAATTATGCAAATAAAGTAAGCAAAATATACACACCCTTGGATATAGAGATTCCACTACTAGCAAGGAGATAATACATAAAAACAAAGTCCCTTTATATGCAAAAGCATTTATAGCATCATTGTTTGATGTAGCAAAGGACTGGAGACAAAACAGATGTCCACTGGTTTGGGAATAGCTAAACAAATCATAGTACATTCACATAATGGAATATTACAATTCCTTAAGAAATGACAAACATGATGAATACAGAGAAGCATGGAAAGACTTGTTTGAACTGATGGGAGAGTAAACAGAGCCAAGAAAACAAAATACACCATGACAATAATGCAAAGAGAAAAAACCACCTCCACAAAACAATCAAAGGTGAACGCTGCAGAATAACAAAGAACAAGCATGGTCCAAAAGAAAAGTTATGAGAACATCTTTCCACCCAACTCCTTTGAAGAGACAGGAGGTCCAAGGGTGTGGAACACTGAATATAGCTGCAGACATTTTCAAAGAACTGATCAGTTTTATTTTTATTATCTTTTCCTTTCCTTTTCTCTTTCTTTAAAAAATACTATTTGTTACGTAGGTTAGATACATGGAGAGAAAAGAAATGCTAAGAAAAATTGTGTCAATGTAGAAATAAAGGATATTGATAAAAATGTATTCTATAAACAAATGAATAGTGTGCTTCATTTTCATTTTAAGAAATGCTATTAACATTACCACCATCCTCCCCGCCCCCACACACAAACACCTTCTACCTCACCTCCTCAAATTAGTTGAGAACACAACTGAAGTTATTTATTCTTTTGATTATCACTGAACATATCATTTTCATTCGGAAATAGAATACAATCAATTCTGATTCTTGTTTCAGAAACACAGTGATATCAGGAATGACTGTTTAAACTGAAATAAGTACCCAAAAGGAATTGCTGTGAGTCATTAGCCAAACTGTACAAGCATGTGGTGTTGCCGGTGAGTAACAATTCAACAACCCCTACACTTCTAGGAACTGAAATAGTGCTACAAAATGTCATCTGGATAGCAGAGAGTAATGTGAGAGGAATCTTAAAACAGTTTACAGCTCAAAGAAAAAGTATTATTTGTGGCTAACTTTTGACATTTCTGTGTATAGTCATTGTATACGCAACTTCTCCAACAAAAGAAGGAAACTACCAAAAGAAACATGCTGTAGTTGACCAGTACAATTAGTATAATTAGTGGCTGTGGTATCACAAATCACAGAAGATCTAGGTCAAGATCACTTAAGTCAGAGGATCTAAACCAGCTCAAGATTGTTCCTTAATTTGGGGATTTTGTATCTAGTATTTCTTAGATTTCTCTTTATTTGTCCCTAGGAAGTAGAAAAGTGAAGATTTCCATTAAATTTTATTTAACTTACATAGTTGCATTAGAAGATCAAGTATGGAAACTGTTTTGCAAATCTTAAAAGGGCTGCATAAATACCCATTATGGTTACTACTGTCTTCTTACCCTTCCTGAACACTCAATTTTCTACTTACTAGGGAAAGATGATGAGAAATCTAAGAAATAACTAGATACAAAGTCCTCTACTTAATAGAGATTATTTGGAGAACAAATTTTTGCATGAAATATTCCTCTGAAACTCTAATTTTCTTGAAGAGCTCCTTTGTCCTTCCCATTCCATTGTTTTCTTCTATTACTTTGCACTGATCACTTAAGAAAACCTCCTTAGGTCTATGAAGTGTTTGATGCAGTTAGCACAGTGGATAGAGTCAGGAGGACTTGAGTTCAAATCCGATCTCAGACACTTAACAGCTGTGTAACCCTTGGCAAGCCACTTAACTTTCCATCTCTTGTTTGACCACATTCAGTTTACCGGTTCATAGATCTTATATTGCAAGTTCCTATTTAACACTGATCTTCATAGCACTGGGACTTTTTCAGGCTGAGCTTCCTTTTGGCTTTGACCTAGCTGCTTTATCAATGCTAGAGCCACTTGTGGTTGTCCTTGGCTCTTCCCCAGTAGCATGCACACCTCTGACCTGAAGGGCTGTAATGAAAGTTAAAGACTTTCTCCTGCCCATTAATAGGCCTCAGGTGAAGTCCATTAAGCTTCCACTTGATTGGGGAGGCTTCTTTTGTTGGAGGACCCACACCTTTTGTTAATCAATGAGGCACTGGGTCATGAGGGTTACCCTCCAGCTCTTAAAAGTGAGGTTTTGCTTTGGGGCTCTTTGGAAGAAGGTTCCTGTGCCAGATAAGACTGTTAAGAAGCCCCTCTCCACTTCTCCACTTTGAAAACCTAGATATTGGTGCATCTCTCTCTGTTAACTATGTACTCATGTAATGGTCAGACAGTTGGATCTCTCTGTTGATCTGTGATGTATGTATTGCTTATGATCAGACAGAAGCCCTGTCTGTTGGTCTTTATTTCCTCTGCTTATATTTTCTCTGTTGGTATATGTGATTAAAGAAGATTGTTAACCCCTCAAAAATTGCCCCTTTTAGAAAAGCAGATCTAAGAACCTGTGCTAGCAAACCATCCTGGATGTGTCAGAGTGCTTGCCGCTACAGAGGCTCATGTTCCAGTGTCATAATCTTTCTTCATTTTGGTACTGTCCATGAGGTTTTCTTGGCAAAAATGCTGGAATGGTTTGCTATTTCTTTTACCTATTTTCAGAACTCTTCAAATGACTTGTCCATCTTGAGTAACCCTGCATAGCATAGCTCACAGTTTCACTTTGCTACCAAGCCCCTCTGTCAGGACAAGACCATACCCAGGGCAGGAGATTCCTTTTTAGTTGACCATATTTATTTGTTACAAGTCTCTCCATGATTCTCTGTGCTAATTATATTAGTCATTTCTTACAGCACAGTAACATTCTATTATACATAAGCACTTCAATTTGTTTAGCCATTCCTCATTCAACTGGCATGTACTTTGTTTTCTGTTCTTTACTACCAAAAACAGTGTTACTATATTTTGTTGCATATGGGGTGTGTTCATTTTTTTGAATGACTTCCGTAGGGTATATGCCTAATAGTGGAATCTCTGAGTGAAAGGATATGGACATTTTAGTCACATTATTTGCCTAATTCCAAAAATATTTTCCAGAATATTTGTACTAATAATCCACAGCCATCAAGCCAAAGGTACTGGGACTCCCTGAACACACCCTAAACCCCTTAGGCAGAACAGGTGGATACCAAAGGAGTAAAGAGCCCTGAAAAGGGCTTGGCAGACAATCACAGGGAGATGTCTCTCTTAGTTATTGCTGGCAAAATCCTTGCTAGAGTCCTCCTCAACAGGCTGATCCTTCACCTGGAAGGTGGGCATCTACCTGAGAGTCAGTGTGGCTTCAGAAAGGCATGGTGTGCCCACGTAAAAAAAGGTCCTGTGCTCTTTGACCAAAGCAGAATTGAGATAGCACAAAGTAAATACAAGATGCGCAAATTTGGGATATCCACCCCAAATATTCAAATGGACTATCTGTGCCCAACTTGTGGAAGAGCATTCTGAGCTCATATTGGTTGGATCAGCCACAGTCGGACACACTATAATTTCACTTTACAATGCTGATGTCATAACTAATCCACAACTCCACCTACAAAGTACTAGGGGCCCTATCCCTAT
Source organism: Potorous gilbertii (assembly GCA_028658325.1). Lineage (NCBI taxonomy): Eukaryota > Metazoa > Chordata > Mammalia > Diprotodontia > Potoroidae > Potorous > Potorous gilbertii. The sequence continues at coordinate 272,456,780 of CM053771.1, read as the reverse complement.
CTTCCCACAATCCCTCCAATATAGACTATTCCCATTTTTTTTCACCCTTACCAATTTTCTGAGTGTGAGGTGAATTCTCAGGGTTAGTATGATTTGTGTTTCTCTTATTTTAGTGATTTGGAGCATTATTCCATATGGTTGTTAACAAAATTACTTGTTGATACCTTTGTTTATCAAGGTATGGCTTTTGATCCCATAAATACCTATTAATTATCTATGTATCTTGGAATACAAACCCTTCTCGAGAAATATGGAATATGGTCTAAGATGTCACAGTAGGACTAACTTCTGACAGATTGTTCGGCAGTTTTCCCAGCAGTGCTTATCAAATAGTGAGTTCTTTCTTAAGTAATTTATGCTTTTAGGTTTATCAAATCCTGAGTTACTTGGCTCCATTATTTCTGATTCTCCCTTCGCTAGACTGTTCCACTGATCTATTTCTCTATATTTAACCAAATGGTTTTGATGAGTGATGTTTTATAAATAAGAATGTTGGGATACTCCACATGGTTTGATGTCTAAAAGTGCTATTCACCCTTCATTCTTACCTTTATTTCCTTTCATATTCTAGATCTTTTCTATATGGAGTGACTCTCTGTGAGATAGGTTAGGGAAAGGAAATTGGAAAACTTAAGCAATGTAAAAAACAAAAAATATTTTTAAATTGTTAAAAGTTACTTTAAAAATCGGAATTATAATACTTAATATTATCTAAATGCAATAGAAAGTTATAAAACAAAATGCTATGAAAGATATATAAGTAACATCCTATCAAGCAGGAGAAAATTAAAGAAATCAGGGACTATTTGCTGAAACAGGTTTCAGTTACACTTTACAAACAGGCTGAAATTTAATTAGTGAAGAAACAGAAGGAAGGCTTTCCTAGTGTGGAGGAATAGATCTAGAAAAGGAAGGGAAGTAAAAAGGTATCGTAGCACTACTAGGGCAGAGAACTGCTCAGATGGGCTGAACTCCTGGGTTTTTTGAGGTTAAGTCAGCAAAGGCTTGAGTACATAGAAGTTGGGAGGATGAATTCAAAGAAAGATTTTATGGATGGGAAAATCAGGAGACTATAACAATAGTTAAGTTTGGAGGTAAAGGGACCCTGCCTATACTAAGACAGTATCAGTGAGAACATAAAAGGCCTAAATAACCAAATTACTTCCTATCAAATAGATCCTTACTTGCCAAAAGGAAATAATACTATCATAAAAGTAATATTTACCTCCCTGTATGCCTAAAGCATGTTGAGAAGTTCAAGAAAGCTAGTAATAATGGAGAGCTAGGGTTAAATAAAATGTCTTTAGCTGATTACATTCCTGTAAACTTCTTTTATCTTTTCTATCAGGCTACCAAATCACCTCAGTTCACTAGAACGTATCTTCACCTGGTGTGAGGAAATGTCCCTGGACTGTTAGAACACTTCAGAGCTGATCTCAGTTTTCTGTATTTCCTCTATCCAAATCCATCTTACAATAACTGCAAAGCTCATCTTACCCACTGCTTAGATCACTACCTGAAATGAGTTGGCCCTGGTTTAGCTCCCATATTCTTTCTCCAGCAAAACCTAGCAACTTGTACCAGACTGAAGAATGATCCCCAAAATCAAAATACATGATTTCTCCCATCCCAGATCTGCAGAAAAAGTCATCCCAAAACCCATGGGCAATAAGAAAGGGGACAGACCATCAAAGTATGTATCAAGAAAACTCAAGAAGGGACATGTATGTTTCAAGTATATTTGTACAGAGGCACTATGTGCACATGACTTGCCAGGGAAAGACCCCAGGATGATCAAAATGCCCCAGGGTGGGAGAAGTGAAGATTGATTAATGACAAGCATAATGCCAAACTAGTAACATGTCTTGACACTCAGATCAGGAAATCAAAGGTGACCAGACATCTGTAGTGCCTAGCATTCCATTCTGAGGCACTCAAGAGGGAACTGAAGATTCAGAACTCTAAACCCCAAAGATCTAGGAGAGAACTAGGAGAGTTCCAGGAGATGGGAATCAGCATGAAAGTAATCAAGTCAACCAATTCATCCGAAAAGGCAGTGGAGAGCAGACTGATTACAGTATAAAGCACCAAATTGGGAACTAAAGCTGGAAATACATAAATCAAAGAAGTGTGCAGATCTAGTGATCTCTAAAGCTTGAATAGCATATTTCAAGAAATTATAAATTAAAATAGTCCAAATATATGAGAAACAGAAGGCAAAAAAAAAGGATCTCCTGAACACATCCAGAAAACAACTTCTGAGGAAAGCGAGAGAAAGCACTGAGAACAGAAACACATGGGAGACAACATAGAAAAGGTTGCTGAACGGGATGAGGAGAGGAGCTGCTGGGGCAAAGGTGACAAAGTCTAGAAAGTCAACAGCAGAGTCAGTAGACAAGTGAACACAGACAGACTGGGATTCCCCAAATGGTCTTCTGAGCAGGAAGTCAACAATCAGAGAAAGTGCAAGAAAAAGACATTTCATGGGTGAGGTAAAAATGAGATGGAAAAGTATGATGAGCCTAGAGAGAAGATGTGAGAAAAGTGATTCAAATAGCAAGAACTATTAATAAGCCACATTGTTAGCCATCAACAAAAGCCTAGCAACTTGTCCTATAAAGTAGATTTTTGTAATACAATATTACAAAAAGTACCATTACAACAAAAATAACTTTTCAGGCAAAGAAGATTGTAATCCCACAAGGTCAAAAGTAGATCTAAAATGGAATAAGAAATTTCAAGTATTTAGGATGAAAAGACCTGAAAGCTAAGTAGGCACTGAAATGTCAGCATAAGAGTCTCTAGAAAGTAGAAAGGTAAATTAATTTGAGAAACTGTAGAGGAATAACTGATCATTCCCTTAAGTACTTTAATGTCTTCCTTCTGTTCTAAGGGTATAAAGAAGGAAAAGAAAAAGGAGGATAAAAGGACAGTTCAAGTACAGAAAGGAGGAAGAAAGGGATAAAAACTTCTTATTTCTCATAATTGGGCTACGTGAGAAGAAAAGTATCATGCAATGAAGAGTGGAAAGGGTGAACAGAAGTTAAACTTCACTCTTATCTGAAATGGACAAGTCAAGAGCATCATTAAGTACCTAGGCCTACTATATGCAAAGTTGGAGAATATTAAGTAAATCCATGTCTATCAAATAGTTCTGTATGTTACCAATGAAATCCAGTGGGAAGAATAGAAAAAGAAGTTCCATTTAAAAGAACTAGAAAAAACTATAAAAAATTTGAAAGCCTACCTGCCAAGACACACACAGGAAATATATGAAAACTACAAATGAAATCTTTACAAACAAAAATACAGGGAGAAACATTAACACTTCATAGACAGATCAAGCTAATACAATAAAAATGACAACAGCACCTAAATTAATTTACTTATTCAGTGCCATATAATCAAACTACAAAGGATTACTTTTATAGTGAGAAAAATTAATAACAAAATAATCTAGAGGAAAAGAAACTCAATCTTAAGGGCAATTATTACTGAAAATTGCTGTTTCAGAGGTAACAGTACCTCAGAAATAATCTAGTTGAATCCTTCCTGCCAATTATCAGATAAGGAAACTCTGGTTCTGCTTGATTCACATTTCCATTCAACTACTCATTCTCAAAAATCTTCCAAATCAGTTCTCATCTCTGACAAATTTCCTATTATTTTACCTCTTTCCCTTCTGTCTCTCTAACTAGATCCTTTCTCCCAAATCCATTATTTCCCTCTTAGTTTTACTTGTCTGGATGCCACAGTTAGCCATTTCAAATATGACCTTGTTAAATAACCCAGAATCCTTTTCTCCCTAGATTTTATGCCACATCTGTATTTCTAATCTTCAAACATTGGTAAGTTAAAATGCTACTTTACCTCTTCTGACCCTTAGACCCAGATATCCTAAGGGAATAATCCTTTTTGTATAACAGGTGTTATGAATAAACATGATTAGCAGTCACAAACAAAATTCTGGCATTCAGTAACTTGAGAGTTTTATTTACTATGCCCTTCAAGTTATGAATAATATACTAAAAATCAACATCAGTAAATGTTGCTTCATTTACTACTTCCTCTGTCATGTGGCAGTCAAAAGGCTAGGGGAGACACTTGCAGCTAGGAAAATTGTGTTAAAAGGGCACACTAAACAAGGTTCTTTCACAATCTCTGTCTGAGGCGGACTACATGACCATCTAACCACAGTTATTTTCTGATACAAAGCAGCAGCATGAAATGTTGTCAAAGAACCCAAGATAGGCAGCAGTACCACAACATGATCTTTATAAACTTCTTTTGGTAATTGTGTAAATATCTCATACTCTTAGACGAAGAAATCCCCAAGGCAGAAGCTGAACTGTAATTGGAAAACACAGGGGCATTTTACAGAAATTGGGACTGAAGTTTTTAAAACTACACTGTCCAATTCATACATGTTCACATTACATTAGGAAGCAAAAATGTTTTCCAGATAAATCATTTCTTTTCCAAGTAAAAACATAAAACAAGATCAATGAGACCATTCTCTATTCAGAAACTTCTGTACCCTTCCCCACTAGTCATGGTTCTTTGTTGTCATTAAGAATTCATTTCAACAATTGTATATTTTCCTTATAAACTACTTCTGGGTATTTTTTCTTGGTGTGAATGCTCAAAAATGCTAAACAATATGATGACGAGTACTATATCTTATATATTACTCTTTTCTGTGTGGTATTAATATTGGCAGATAACTTTTCCTTGAAATCTTTTCCCCAAGATGTCACAAGAACAATGTCAAAATCAGTACCAAGAACATAGGTCATCTTCCTTAGACTTTGCTTACAAGAAACTCTGAAATAGTACTAGTAATATTTTCAAAAAGGATATTGCCAGTTGCCATAATAAATGCCTGGAGATTCAAGTTTTCTTTTACTAAAAAAAAGTTAATTATTTTGCCCCTACATTCAACCAACAGAAACACAGGACATCTTCGGCTAGTTAGGTTACATTCAGTAATGATGTATTTTGCCAAACTATTCCTGAACTATATGAAAACCAACCAGAACAAAATGAAACATCATTAAGAAACAAAAAAATAGAATATTTATCAGTTTCTATATTAGGACTTCTTTTATATTTAACTGAGAGAAAATAATTCCATACTCTTTTCTCAACAATGTGGCAAAAGAAAAAATAAGCACCAAGCTGTTGTTCTTAAAGCATTGTTTGAGGAGATGTATATGGAAAGACTGATATTATAGCAGCAATGCATACCATTAGGTATTATTCATAATTATTAGGTATATTAACCATTATCATGTGTAATATAATTCAAACCATACTGTTTAATAGTAACCTACGTAACTATAGAATAAGTGATAAACCTCTATAGTCTGAACAGTGGGCACTGATGTTTGATATTAACTCATCCCTGCTGTCACTGCAAGAAACTAATTGCTTATCTTATATTTAACAGACTCTTCTGTAATATATTAATTCAATTTCTCCTTTCTCTGTTAATAATGAAAGGAACTGGCAGGTCATGACTAAAAGTATATGGCTTGTTTTTCCTTGAGATTATTGCCTCTGTGATACATGAAATTTGACAGAGAAATACATTTAGAAAGAAGCATCACAAACAATGTTGTATCTCTTCCACAACCTGCAGCACTATTAAACTACACTTTACCAAAGATACTTGTAACCAATATAATCAAGAATGCTGTACAGTTGGGGAAGAGGAAGATCAAGAACCATGTGCTATATATTTCTGAAATTCTTAACCTCATCACTGTGTTTTTATTTAATAGTTAAGTAAATGACTAGAGGCTGCCATCTTGTTCTTTTGGTATCTTCAAGTATAATATACTACTGAGTTATTTATCTTAGTTCTGATAACGTTATTAACCCACACAATCTCCCAATCATAATATAATCCACAATGCATTTTGTAATACTATTTGCACACATCAGTATTGCAATATTTGCTGAATGAATTTTTTTTAAGAACTAAAAACAACTTTATAAATATCTAGTGATTTTTTAAAAATAGCATCATTCATTCCTTTGACAAATAATATCTACCACAGAAAGATACATGAAAGGCAAAAAACAGAAGATGATGTAGAAAAGGATGTGTGATGGTCCCAGATTCAAATCAAGAGTAAGCAATAACAGGAATGTAATTTCTGTGGTGTCAGAGGAAAGGGGGAAATATCTGAAAAGGGTGGGGTGGAGGAAAAGAAAAAAGGTCTTACTTTGGTAGTGGGAGGGGGGTTCATTGATGAAAGCTCCTATGTTCTGTGAAGGGAGATGGGGACCTTGAGCTAAGTGTGGCCTGGGGGATCTGGTGGTTGAGAAGTCCACTTGTCCTATAAGAGGGGAGTTGGAATGAAGAGAGAAGGAAAGGTAATATGACCAAGGCTGTGATTACAAAATAAAAGAATGAACTGCTTGTATGGCTGGCATCTTAACTCTAAGGAGAATTCCAAAGGAAATATTCCAAAAATATTATAAATAATGGAGGGTTGATAAATGTAAAAACACCCAAGATGACAACTGCAAAGGACAACACTTGTTTTGATATATAAATTCTGGTATTTGGGAGACATACCGTTTGCAAAGTTAAACTGCCCCTAAAGATTAACTGATTCAGTTATTCAGAGATGCATTCTCCAGGTAATTCACTGTTTGGGCTCATAAAAATGTGAATTTTTCTTTAAAACTGATGTCTCTAATATGGAAATGTTTTACATGATTGCATGCGTATGACCTATATCAGATTGCTTACTGTCTCAAAGAGGAGGGAAAGGAGGGAAAGGGGAGGGGAGGAGACAGAATTTGGAACGCAAAACTTTTGTAACAAATTTTTTTTAAAAAGAATGAAGTGTTTTTACACATAATTGGGGAAAAATAAAATATTAAAAATGAAAAAACATGTCTCACTGTTTACACTGGAATCTATTATTAAATGGGGCCATCAGCTGACAGTATATCTCATTTTTCAAGTTAAAGTCATCTACTCCATATTATATGGAAGAGTGATTCGGGTTCTTAACCAAGAAAACAAGCTGGTACTTGAGAAGTCCTTAAGGAGCTTTTCTGAAAAACTGGTCCTATTAACCATGCTAGTCTTTTTTTCTAAGCAAGAATACAAAGCCAAGTTATTAAAATTTTCAGAACAGAAAGAGCTCTCCAGTGCCACTGCAAACATGCTGTTCTACTACTAATACCCTATTCTAATATCTCCATTCCTTGTTATCAATTATTATTGGCACTGTTAACAATAAACGTGTACCTATGCTTCAGAAAAGCACTATAGATGAGGCACCTCAGGCTCAGGGTGACTAAGTGAGCTTCATGAGATCACATGACCAGTAAGTGGGCAAGCCAAGACTCAAACCTACCAGTTCTGGAAAGCCCAGCATAAAGATCTGTGTAGTACCAGAAAATCAATTCTGTTGGATTTTTATCAAAATCACTTTAACGATTTATACTTGCTAACTACCTTCTACTAGACTCTCTCTTAAACTAAATGTGTCTAAAATGGAAGTACTATCTTTCCCTTTCTTTTCTCCCTTTTTTTGCCATTTTCCCTATCACTATTCTTCTTTTTACCTTGGTTCAGAATTAGGAATTATCTTTAACTCTTTATTTTCATGTAATATACTTTCTCCCCTGCTTCTAATCACTTCTCAAATCTTGTCAACTATACCTCCACAACATTTTACATTTACAGGAACACCATCATAGTTCACGTCTTTACCTCTTCTTGCCTGGACTACTGCAAAGTTCCTAATCAGTCTCCTTGACTGGTGTTTCTCCCCCTCTCCACTTTAACATCCTCACAGCTACCGAGTTTTGAATGCACAGATCTGATTTTGTTACTCCCTGGAAGATGCAGCAGCAATCTTCTACCGCGAAGATAAAATATAAACTGCTCTCTCTGGTTGGGCCTTTCACGATTTAGCTACAACCTAACTTTTCAGACCAATCTCATATGACTCCACCTTAGGCACTCTACATTTCAGACCAATCAGTTTATTAGCAACTGAGTATTATTTCTATTCTTGTTAGGTAACATTTGCCCAAGCAAAACAATATGCTTGGAAAGCTAACCCTTGACCTCTGCCTCTTGAAACCTCCAACTCCTTCAAGGATAAGCTCAAGGGCTGCCTTCTACATGAGTCCCTTCCTGATCACCTCATTGTTAATGCTCTCTAGCTCCAGGAAATTATTTTATGTTTATTTTGTATATATCTTCTATTACTTATCTGTTACCGGTTTGTTCCTAGTAGAGTATAAGTTACTTGTGGGCAGGGAGTATTTCATTTTGTCTTTCTTTCTCCTGAAGGCATTGATAAATAAATGCTCATGTAACTGAATCAGTAATTTAAAGTATAGTATCTATACCATCAATAATGTGAAAGTTAAAATATTTATTAATTATATTTGCTTCTATGGAATAGTTATTTAGTGCAATATGGCCTGTTGCACAAGTACTATCCATTGTATCAATATTTCTCAAACTGAAGAGTAAAGATATCAATTTTTTTAAAGATGAAAACAACTAGAAATAGCTAGTATGTGTCCTTTTCTCCTCCTCCAAGTTTTGATTATGGGAGAAAAGACAAAATAATAAACTACAGGATAAAAAAAATAGGTACTTACTCAAGAAATATAGCCCCCATTTCAGCTTTTTAGGATCATAGGCAAATTTTATTTTAAGCATTAAAATAAAATTCTGTCTTTTACTGATGGCTTCCTCAGATTTTGAAGATGATCTACAATAAAGAAAAATATTTCAAATGTTAATAACCCAAAATGGAATCTATAGTAAATAAACTGAAATTTTATGCTGCTTATGACACATCAATTTTAACTGTTTTTTAACTATTTTTAAGAAATGGAAACTGTTTAACTATATGTATACCAATTAACCTCATACTTCAATTTCCTCAACTCTAAAACCAATGAATGGGTAAGGGAACTGTTATCATAGGAAAATAGTCTGTGTACTTAAAAAGATTCCTTTCTCATATTTTTGTTCTTTTCTTTATAAATTCTGGGGAAGGAGAGGAGAAAAAAAAAAAGAAATCATGGTCAAAAATTAGTCCAGAGGGAAGGGAAATGAATTTCATCATAGAAAACATTTTCGTTGGTACTAGTATTTATTGTAAGATTATTCTGTTTTAAGCAACAACAAATAAAGAAACTTTTTATTATGTTGTTGTTTAGTTGTTTCAGTCATATTCAACCCCTATTTGGGGTTTTCTTGGCAAATATATTGCAGTGGTTTGCCATTTCCTTTGCCAGCTCATTTTACAGATGAGGAAATGTAAGCAGACAGGGTTATGTGACTTGCCCAGGGTCACACAGCTAAGAAGCTTCTGAGGCCAGGTTTGAACTCTGTCTTCCTGACTGCAGGCCCCACCATCTACTCACTATGGCACCTACCTGCCCATCTATTTATTATAAAGTAGGTTAATTCTGCCTCTTCCAGCCCTGCATTCACTATTTTACTTCAACCACTTCACAGGTGCATGATTTCATCAGTGTAGGCCCTTGCTTGGCCAAGTCAGATCACAATTCTCAGCACCTTACATACTAGATAAACTTCACAAGTTGCTGGGAACAACAAAAAAAAGGCATCACCTTTCATTCAACTAACCTGGTAACGATTCTTTCCACACCTCCCTAGGCTGGGTGGCCAAAACGGAGACATGCTCTATCACCAGTCCCAGTCTCAAGTCCTGTTCTTAACAGGACTTATGAGATCTTATACTCCACTGCCAGAAAAAACAGTGCCACCATTTATTAAGGAATAAAACTGAAACTATCACTATGAAAGCATGAAATTATCAATACAATTAGACTAGGCAGCTAGGTAGCACAGGGTATAGTAAGCTGGACCTGGAATCAAAAAGCCTTGTGTTCAAAACCAGCCCAAGACCCTTTCTAGCTGTATGACCCTGGGAAGGTTACTTAATTTCTGCTTCCCTCAGTTTCCTCAACTATAAAATGGAAATGATAATAGCACCTCTCTCTTAAGAGTTGTTGTGATGATAAAATGAGATATTTGTACAGAGCTTTGCAAACATTAAAGCACTATACAAATGCTAGCTATTATTGTTAAAATAGCTTTACAGGTAAGCTTATCAAATGATTAGAAAATTACATCAGGAGCTTTTTTCTAATCAGAACTAGTGGGTTACTTAAATGATAGCATGACCAATTCACTTTGGTATTTTGGTCATTTGCAGTACAAAATTTTACCCAACATGGACACAAACAACAATGGTGACCTAAATAACTAAATGAAAAAGACTAACTATTATAGTCTGGGCATTATAGCTGGAATGACACTAGAGATAATTCAAATGTAGGGAAGTGTCCCTAAAAGACCACAAGTAATGCTTGACTATCAATATCATAGAAATCACAGAATCTGAGACTTGGAAGGGACCTCAACAACCATCTAAATCCAATCCATATGTGAAAGAAATTTTCTATTTAATATAGGATCCTAACTGGCCTCTGGTCATCCTAGTCCATCCTGCAAACTACTACCCAAGTAATTTCCTTAAGCACAGACCTGACCATGTGACTCCCCTATTCAACCAACTCTAGAATGAAATATATAGCCAGGGTCAATTTACCTTTCCAGAATTATTAGACATTGTTTCTTCTCCCTAACTTTGTAATCTAGTCAAATTAGCTTTCTTCTCTCTTGTATACACATCTCACACCCACATGCCTCCTTATCTACAACCCTCCTTACCTCCAAGTTTGAGGAAATAATTAAGTTCTCACAGAAATTCATGATTTTAAAACTGTGTATAGGAAGAGGGAGTATATTTTTCTTATTAAAAAGTGTTACTTATACTCATTTTCTACAAACATGTTAAGAATTTGGAAAGGAAAAGGGGATATGGAAAGGATAGGAAAGATGAAAAACTGAAAATATTAGAAGAGAAATTTTATACTGTTGGTATCTTCATCTTTGTTATTTGTTAGGTTGTGACAGAATTTTTTTCCTTTTTTAAAATGAACTTTTACTGGAAAAAGTAAGAAGAATGGGTTACACTAGATTTTCTCTAAGTTTCCTTCAAATTACAAATTGCTGTGAGTCTATGAATTAACAGAATAGGCCAAATTCATGATCCTTCATCTAAGTACAGATTTTTCGGACACCTTACATTTCTCTGATAATGACAGAAGACAGCTAAGGAAAGAAATGTCTATCCTCCCTGGTATTAACCTCAAATGATTTGCTATTTCCATTCTATGAATTCCTAGAAGCATTCTCTGCCTGTAACACTAATATTGGCCATTATTTTTAGACGTCATGAGAGGCATCATGGCTTTGTGCAGAGAAGTGCTGGACTAAAAAAGCCAGGGAGATAGGATGTGTGCTCCTAGACAAGTCACCTGAAAGTTCTCGATACCAATGAAATTACAAACCCTATCCCTACACCTAGTCATGCTTTAAATTCATTTGTCTTGTGTTCCCACAGAAAGATTATAAATTGCTGTTGCAATAAAAATCACCAAAATGTCTTCTCTTATACTTTGGGTACAGTGAGGAACACAAAGGAATAGAAAATGATAATAATGGATAATTATTCCTGGGCAAATCTAATAAAATACACTTGTCTACTGAATGGTCTATTCATTTGAACTGTTAATTACTGGCTCCATCCCCTCTACTGGAACAGATATGTTTACCACCCTGGTACTAAATGGTTATTAAAAAAGGTTTTACTGTGTTAGCTTATAGCGTAGGATGATTCAAATTATACTGAATCTAAGTCCTATGCTATTCTGAGGAAAAAGCCTCTGAGAAGTTTCTAGATATTATTAGTATAGTGGGTAAGAATGCTATATTTGGAGTCAGGAAGAAATGGATTTTAATCTCACCACAGACATTAGGTATGGGAAAATCACTTAATCAGCCTCAGTTTCTTTATCTGTAAAATGAGGAAACAAACTCACAGCACACCTTACAGAGTTGTCAGTATCAAGAGATACCACATGTAGAACTGCTCAAGATGTCAAAATGGAAGCACAATAGCCCAGTTCTCTAACAACTATTCCATCAAGGATTAAAGAAGAAAAAAAAAAAGCACCAGACTAAATAAGAAATCCAAGGAGAAATTAGAGAGTTTTGCCAGACGAGGTTCAAACAAGGAGATGGCCAGAAGCCTCTGGGTTTCTACGAGTAAGGGATCAAGGAAGAAAAGCATGACCCAGACTAGCTGGGGTACCAAGACAAACCAGGAAAGCCTAGAAACTGAAGCTGTGAACCAAGGGCAGGAAATTGGGAGGCTAGAAAAAGGGGCAAACTGAAGACAACCTGGAACTTGCAACTGTGTTGCCCTAACACTGAACCAAAACCCAGTTGACTGACCTTGAACAAGGGTTCAGATGGCTTCAGGGTTTTAAATCAGGAAGGAAATGAACCAAGGCATTCCCCTACATCAGCCTATCCAAGTCTACACTAACCAACCCAGTTGCTCCCAAAGAATAAATCCCTCACTGCCTAGATTCCAAGTAATAAAGATCAGAAAACTCCACCAAGCCTTCCGGGTGAGCGTGGAGCCTGGCCCCGACATGACTCAGGAAGCAGGGCTGGGAAATGAGTGGATACAAGAAGACTCTGCTGATAAATATTATGGAGTTAGGGAACGTGCGAGAAACAAACCCAAAAGAGAATTTATCCTCTCTCTCTCTCTCCCCCTGTCCCTCCCTCCCTCCCTCCTCCCTCCTCAGATGATATATACCTAAGCAAAACAAAACAAAATAATAAAGCCTTCAACAAGGTTCAATGACATTAATGCAAAATACCCTAAGTATAGGCAAAGAAGAGCCTTTTTAAATGTAGTAAGTATTTAACACCAAAAGAAACTACCACATGTAATGAGAATACACTAGTTTTCCCAATAAATACAGGAGCTAAGCAGAGATGCTTATTACCCCCATTATTATTTCATATCATTTTGGAAATGCTAGCAATAAAACAAGACAAAGAAGCAAAAAGCATGAAGTTAAATAGTGGGTAAATATGATCTATATTTTCTGCTTAACAATTTTATGAAAGGATGCTTCAAATCATTAAAAATAAAAGAAAAGTAAATCAAAACAACCCTGAGGTTTTACTCTAGACCCAGCAAACTGGCAAAGATGACAAAAGATGGAGGATGTTGGAAGGGTTAAGGGAAGACAAGCAGACTAGGAAATTGTTTGTACAGCTGTGATTGTACAAATCAGTACAACTGTTTTGGAAAGCAATTTGGAATTAAGCAAATAAAGTGACTAAAATGTCCATATCCTTTGACCCAGATATTCCACTATTAGGTTTATTCATGGCCCAAGGAGGCCATTGATAATCAGAAGTCCCTATATGCTCCAAAATACTTACAGTGTACTCTTTGTGACAGCTAAAAATTAGAAACTAAGTATATGCTCAAAGACTGGAGAACAGATAAATTGTAGTACATGAATATAATTGAATATTATCTATGTTGTAAGAAATGATAAAGATGATGAAGAGAAAGAAACATGAAAAGATTTAGAAGAATCTAAGTGAGAAAACAATGTTTACAATGACTAAAGTTTTGCAAATGGAAAACAGCCAAGCAAATATGCACAATGACTACAACAATGTAAACTGAAAGAACAAAACAATTAAAAACTGATGTTGCAAAATTACAAAGCACAAGAATGCCTGTAAAGAAGGGATAAGAAGATAACCCTACTCCATTCCTTTAAAAAAAATAGGAGGGCCATACTGTATATAATTTCAGACCTTTTGAATGAATTGATTGACTTTGCTGATTTCTTTCTTTTAGGAAATTTTTTAAATGTAGAATGGGTCTCTTGGAGGGGGAAAGGGAAGTTAACACAGGTGAAAATTGGGGAAATATATATAGTTGCGTTTTCTTTTTAAACATAGAGAATAACTCTACAACACTAACTGACAAGCAAAGTCTCAAAAAAATCAAAGGTCTTCCACAAACTACTAGAATTCCTTTGGGCAGCTAGGTGGTACAATGGATAGAGCACCAGTGCAGGAGTCAGGAGGACCTGAGTTCAAATTTCACCTTAGACACTTGACACTCACTAGCTGTGTGACCTTGGGCAAGTCACTTAACCCCAACTGCCTCATCCTGGGTCATCTCCAGTCATCCTGATGAGTATCTGGTCACTGGATTCAGATGGCTCTGGAGGAGAAGTGAGGCTGGTGACCTGCACAGCCCTCCCTCACTCAAAACAAAGTCAAATGCAAGTCATGTCATTATTTCTCCTATGGCATGGCCTTCTTCAACAATGAAGGACAAACACACAGAATTTCTTTGATGAATGCAGTAAGATATTTAAAATGATCACACAAATAAAGTAAAAGCAACAAAGGAGCTTTTCTGTGTGACCCCCTTTGTCATTCAGGTGAAAAATGTTTTTAAGTTCAACAAATAAACATATAAATCAATTATATTCAAATACAATTTTTTTAAATGTTCAGAGACTCCACCCTCTCACCTAGATTAAGAAACTCTACTCTAAAAGAAAGAACAGAAATGAAAATGAAACAGCTGGAGGAAAGAATGGGAAAGAGAATAAACTGCTTAGATAAAACTTACTCCAATAAAAAACTTCCTGAGATTTAGATTGCACCAGAGAGCGATGAGAAAACAAGAAATACTTTATAAAAAATTAAAAGGCTGAAAAAAAAAGTTATATGTAAGATACATCTTTATCAAAAACAGCTAATCTAAAAAACACATTGAGAAGTAATCTGAGATAAAGTATATAAAGTGCTTTAAAAACCTTAAACTGTTATGTAAATGATAGCTATTTTTATTATTATTATTTAATTGGTTCATGCCTGGTACCTGATACACCCGAATCCAAGACTGTGCCATTGTCATTAAGAGTCCTGTTAGTACCATTTTTACCACCACGTGCCATTTCTGCTCCCATTTACTTCCACAACACCATTACCCTCAAGTCACAGGCTTGGACAAGTTTATAGGACTTTAACTGGATTGCTGGGAAACCAAAGCTGAAACATTTTCACACTATTTCCACTTTGGGATTTCATTTGCTGTATTTCAAAATAATTGTGGATAGCAATATGAGGATGTTACTTAGTCTCAGTTCCTTTTTTACAAATAGGATCAAGAGTACTCATCTCAGAATAAGTACTGGTTAGAAAGCTACAAAAAATGCTTCATATCAATGAGAGAGCCAGCTTACCCAGGCTACATTACTCACCAAACACACCTCTACAAATTTAACCAGGCTATCTTCCCTTCACTTAATGGGACATAAAAAGGAAGAGACAGGTGAGACCTCACTGACCTGTGGCTATTCCATGAGTTAATCAGACAGCACAAACACAGAGTAGCCTTTCCAGGGTGCTGACCTTTCTGAGAGTCTGGAAGAGAATCAATGATTCCCGGAGGATGATATCCTGATTTGCAAATAAATTGCATTTAAGTGAGGCAGAGCCATATGAAAAATCATCAGCCTCACTCCTCTGGAGTCACTGGGTCCAGTGAGAAGGCACAGGTGAGAATGATTGCTAACAGCCCCAGATGCAAAGGGAGACGTTGACCTGTTTAAGGTAAGGTCTTTCCCAGGCTGAGGCGTGGCCTATTTGTGTGTGCGTGTGCGTGTGCGTGTATGTATGCATCCTTTGCTGTTGAAGAAGACCTTGCCATCAGGCAAATGATGACATGACCTGCACTTGACTTTGTTTTGAGTGAGCAAGGGCTGTCTGTGCAGGTCAACAGCCTCACTTCTCCTCCAGAGCCATTTGAATCCAGTGACCAGATATTCATCATGATGACTGGAGATGACCCCACAAGGTCACACAGCTAGTAAGTGTCAAGTGTCAAAGGTGAGATTTGAACTCAGGTCCTCCTGACTCCTGCACTGGTGCTCTATCCACTGTACCACCTAGCTGCCCCTGCTTATTCAGTACTTAAAAGCTAGATAAGAACTGAAGCAAAAGATGGCATAGTTTGCTATGTGATCGCACATAGCAAAAGAGTCATCTAGGAGGGAACAACACTCAAGAATTTCTGGCCAGAACAGAAATAATTGCTATTTACACCCACTCAAGACAACAGAACCCAAATAAGCAGCAAGTGAGAGTTGGATGGGGACTTATTATTGGGCAGTGAGAGCCAGAGTAATTTAGGTTTAAAGGCATAGTCAAGTAACTCCATTTAAATCCCAGTGGGCTTTATCAAAACCTGGTTTTCAAACAGAGCTATATTTCAAGAAATCATGAACAAAAACTACAAGAGACAAAAAAGCTAATCATCCCAATTAAAAAATACCATGATAGAATAGTCTAAAATTAATAAAATAAACTCTAAAAACTGAAGGGGTGCTATAAGTTTGAGAGGGAGAGTCTAAGTCTCTGGGAGATGTAGGGATTCATTAGAAATGCTGAAAGGTTGCTTCTTTGGCAATTCAAATTTAATTCCTTTAGATGGAACTCCTTTGAGTGGTTTAAATGTTTTCTTTATCTTTTTTGTGGGGTTTCAAAAGTCCTTTGCATCTTCTGAATTTTCTGTGGAGTGAAATAAAGGATGTCCTCAATTTCCCTTCCTTCCTCGGAAGAAAGAGTGATAATGGGGCTACAGTTTATTATCAATAAAGAATTGAGTACCACATGTGATCTAAAAATGATAATCATAAGAGATGAGATGAATGATCACATAGCGAAAGGAAAAGGTAAAAGACAGCCTAGGTCCTCACTGGTATCTGTGGAATGTCAAGCAATCAAGAGGAGCTTCCCCTAGGCACACTGTGGAAGGTGAACATAAGCAAGAGTCACACACGATGAGAAGAGGTAGTTTGCAATTTCTAACTTTGGAGGAAATGCCCACTATCTGTGATCCATTACAAATTCAAAGTATTTAAAAATATTAGATTTTGCAAAGAAATACCTTAAATAATATCTTAAGTTTTAAAAAATTGTAGCAGGCTAGCTCAAGATCGAAAACACTCCAGAGCTTACAGATGCACTATTCTACTAAGATAATGGAAATAGTCACCTCTAGATTTCCCTACCCAACCTAGAAATCCACAACATGACTTGGTAGTCCAGAAGACATTATTTAGAAAGACAAAACAGAGCAAGTTAAAAGCTAAGTATAAAAGGTAGAGAGTCTTAGGGACTGGCACTTCCTAAACTCCACAGAACCCACAAAGCTGGTGCCCATAGGCTACAGGATGGCCATTCTGGGATTTTCTGGGCAAAACCAGGACTGCATTCTTTAAACAAGCTTTTCCCCTCACCATTCCCCAAACCAGCCAATGGCTGCTTAAGCCCAACTCAGCAGCCAGTGGCCTCAGGACATTTGAGATGTCCAGCACAGCACTCTTGAAAACATGGCCTGATTCCAAGCCTAGCTTAGCAGAGTGAAGCTTGGGTACACTCTAGGAAGTGTCCAGAATCAGTGTATGCTATGAGAGCCTAGCCTAAAATAAAATCCAAACCCAGTAGTCCCTGAAGCTCACAGTGGGGAGCCAGCACAGGGGTAGCCTGAATCTAGAAAATGGGGGTGAGGTGGGATGCTGGGAAGGTTAAGCGGTTCACTGAACTTGTCTTGAGTTGCCATATTTTCCAGAAACACTGGACCCAGAGTATACAAGGGGCCTTGAACATGTCAAGGACGAACCCCCTCCCTCTCCAACCCAGCTGACATAATTCGTTGTTTGCTTCCCAAACTGGTCTCCCTGTGTGGCCTTGGGAGTCAAGACAGGCACGAGTCAGTCTACACTAGACTGGGAAATTGCTTGTGCAGCTAGGACCCTTACAGACCTTATAGATAGGGCCCATCCTATCTTCATAGTCTAGCAGTTCCCCAGGGAAAAGAATGCAGCTTTTGTCTTGGTCTTGCTTGCTCCTCCCATCTGGGAGGGGTCTTGTCCTTTTCCCACCTTTACAACACCTTTCCCTCCTCCCAGGTCATTCACAAACTTTTAGGTGGAGATTTCTGGTATCTCCTCCTTTCTTTGTCCTGCCGTTATAAAAATGCAAACTTCTGTGTGGATTATGAACTCTTTGAGTTCCCATGCAGGTTCATTAATCAAATTTTCATCTAAGTTTTGTGAAACTGTGATTGCCTGTTGACAGATAGGAATGGGGGGGAAGAGTTAAGGAAGGAATCCTGGTGGAGACTCCAATAGGGAGAAGTCATCAGAACTCAGGACTGGAGCAGCTCCATTCCTTTGAAGGAAGGTGTTGGGTCCTGCTCACATCATTCAACTGAAGATCTTGACTCAAGCCCAAGATCCCTCTGTGGGCAAGTCAAGAAAAATTCCAGACACCAGGAGGAAACATCTTGATTTAAGAAACACCCAGAAGCTAAATTTGAAAGAGGATCATAAGCCCAAAACAAATTCAGGTAACACTTCAGAGAAAAAAAGGAAGTCCGTTTGTAATACCTAAAGGAAATGAAACAAGAAACACAAAACAGAAAGACTAGAAAGGAAAGAACAGCAAGGAAAATTTATGCACAAAAAAAAAAAAAAAGGTTGTGAAAAACCTCATTCACGAAGTGAATGTTCTGAAAATTAGAGTGGTCCAAACAGAAAACAAAGACTCAACAAGAGATGAGAAATATCAAAACAAAAACCCCCAAATTGTAAATTGCTGTTCCTCGTAAAAGACATTCCATTTCCCAATTCCAGATGCTTTCACAGGTTATGCTCCATGCTTGGAATTCTCTATCTCTTCTCTCTTCCTTTTGGCTTTCCTGATTTCCTTCCTAAAAATCCTGCATTCTGCAAGGTAGAAAGGACTAACTTTTACCTTTCTTTGTAACCCCAGGGTTTAACACAGTAAGGTGGCCCACAGCTGGTGATTAATAAATGTTTAATGACTGGCTGGAAGGCAGAGGTAATATACTATGAGATGGTGAACACTGGTGAAAAGCTGCGAGGACTTTAAAAATGGGGGGGTGGGGGGTGAAGGTTTGTTTCTTTTTTCTAGAGGCAGCAGGAAGCCTCTGGATTATGTTGAGTAGGAGAGTGCAATGTATCTGATATGTGCTTAAAGAAAATCACACTGGATGCAGTGTGGAAAATGTATTGAATGAATAAATGTCCTGAAGCTAGCAGATCAATTAGACCACTGCAATGACTCAAGGTGACTGGGGACCAAACTGTGGTAGATATCTGACAGCTGTGAACAAAGAGATTGGATAAAAGCGATAACTAAAACAATGTAAATGGAAAGAACAAAATAAAACTGAACTATGTGATTAAAATGACAAAAGAAAAGAATTAAGAAAAAGCAACTTCTTCCTTTCATTGAATAGTGAAGCACTAGGGTTTTGGAATGTTGCAAGTCTGTATTACTTGGTTTTGCTAAAAAAAAAAAAACAAAAACAAAAACAAAAAACCAACTAAGTACCTTAGTTTTGATGAACTGATTGTCTCTACCCCCAATCCCTTTTTAAAATGTTTGTTATAAGGAAAGGCAGGGGAGAGAAAGGAGACATATTCAAAAAGACATCAGTGCTTAAGACATCAATGGCAAAAATTTACCACTAGTTCAAATGAAACTAATTTGAAATTGTCACCTCATATGTCTTCTTAAAATAAAATGCTATCTATTAGTGCCTACTAATGAATATTTTTAGACTATTATAGTTAAAATTAATAATTATGTCTGAGAAGAGGTATTGACAAGAAAATGCCAGAAGGTACTCATATTAAATTCAAATATAGTGTTAAAAGTCAAGATTTTACTCTCCATTTTTTTAAAAAAGTTCATTATAATCAGGAATCCAAGAATGGTTCAATACCAAAACTATAGGCTATTATGATAAATCACATTAATAATCAAAATCTCATTAATATATTACGAGACAGAAGTCATTAAGTCAAAATACAGAAATCATTTACAATAAAAACATAAGGATAAGAGGAGGGATTTTTCCTTAAAATAACCAAAAATGTCTTTCCAAAAACAAGGAGTAGCATTTGCTTTTTATGGCAAACTACCAGGAGGTTTTCCAGTAAGAAGAGGGTAAAAGCAAGGGATCTACAATCTCAGTATTATTATAGACAGTGCAAAATTTGAGAAAAAAGAAAAAAGAAATTGAAGGAATAAGCATAGGCGAATAAGTAGGAAGCAAACTTACCTATATTTTCTGACAACTTAATCATTTAGTTAAATGATAACACTACAGAGATTAATTTACAGAATTAGTACTAAATCAAACTACTAAAGTGTTATTTTATGGGATTATTTTGCTGGGTCATGTGAACAAGATGGAGGCCTAGACCTTTTCTCTTTCCCCCAAACCTCTCAAACATCTACAAATCAGAAATTACTCTCCAACAGACTACTTTGTGATCTCTTCAGAATTATCAATGATCTCTTAATAGCAAAACTAATAGCCTTTTCCCTTGCATGCCATTTTGGTGTCCTCTATTCCTCATTCACATTCACTCTATATATCCAATAGGCTGGCAAATCTGTCAATTCTACCTTCACAGCACCTCTCCACTCCATTCTCACAGCCATAACGACCCTGGTAGGCCTTCATCGCTTCATGCCTATTTCATGCAATAACTTTCTGAACATTCTCCTTGGATTTGAGTCTCTCCCACTACAGTCTGTCCATCGTCCACTCAAACAGTTAAAGTAACCTTCCTAAAACGCAGTTCTGACCAGTCACTTACTACTGTCAGGATCAAATACAAAACTTTTTGTTTGGATTTTAAAGTCCTTCACAATCTAGCCCCTTCCTACTTTTCCACCTGTATTCTTCCATTTTACTCCTCCTTTGTATTCTTTGATCAAGCCACAGTGATCTTTTTTACTATTTCTAGCACAGGACATCTCCTAACTAGCTCGGAGACTCATTTTCATTTATACTGAAAAACTGTTTACATGTTGTCTTGATGATTAGAATGTAAACTTGAGAATCAGGGTTTTGCTGGGTTTTTTTTTTTACTTTATATCTTCAGCCTGTAATGCAGAGTCTGGCTCATCATAAGCAATTAATAAATAAATGCTGGCTGACTACTGAATGCTTCAAGAGAAAGCTAGATGGCCACTGTTGCTGATGTTGTACAAGGGATTCTAAGAAGTTAAGATGAAGTCTCGCATTCTTGACAACTGTAGGATTCTACGAAGAAAACTGTTTATACTTCTGTTGTATTGCTATCAAAATAATAATCACCTCAACTCAAATACCTATAACCTTCAAAGCAAAAGCAAAAACCCTAAACTCCAACCAATTATTAAAAGTCATTATTTTTGCTTTGAAGGGCTGTTCTTTTAAGGTGTGTTGAACACTTCTCCCCTTCCTTATTCAATTACTCTGACTACCATGCTAATTCCTCTCTTATCAAATCATTCAGAGAAGGAATGAATTCTAATTGATTATCTTTTATCAATATTCTATTTTTTAAAAAGAATTGGCTGTTCTGAAGCATTCATATTAAGATATCTTACATGAACTGAACTGACTACTAGTATTTTCTTTTTTTAATATAGTATTTTATTTTTTCCCAATTATATATAAAAACAATTTTTTAACATTCATTTTTTTAAAAATGGAATTCCAAATTTTCTCTCTCCCTCTTTCCCTCACCTTTCCCCTCCTTAAAGTGGCAAGCATTTGATATAGATTATATATGTACAACCATGTAAAACATATTTTCATATTAGTCATGTTGTGAAAGAAACAGAGCAAAAGGAAAAAACCATGAAAGAAAAAAGAAAAATTAGTATTCTCTAATCTGCATTCAGATTTCATGAGTTCTTTCTCTGGATGTGGATGGTATTTTTCATCATGAGTCTTTTGTAACTGTCTTATATCACTGTATTTCTAAGAAGGGCTAAGTCATTCAAGGTGACCACTGCACAATATTGCAGTTATAGACTACTAGTATTATCTAAAAAAGAATGATGTATAAAAACAGGCTTTTATATTTATTTTTCAAGTTTTAAAAATAGGCAAGATAAAACTGCAGGTAACATACGAGGCAAACATTTTAAAATTAAATGTAGGAGCAGAAATGATGAAATTTATGAGACGATAAGTAGCCCTGAAGTCTCTAGTTGGAAGTTTCTCGAAGTGAATGAGCCCAAGTAGTAATGTTTAAAACCTTTGGAGAATAAAATACAATTATGACTGTGATGTGTCTAAATGATAGTCAATTACTCTCAGCTCTACTCTCTGGATGTTCCAGCTCATCCCCAACAGCTTTCTCACTGGGTGATGCTCCCACCTTGTGGTCCTCTCTTTTGACTGTTTCATTTTCACTAGATGCCTAGAACACATTAATTTTATTCCAAACTCCAGTCCTGATTCAGTGGACTTTTACTATCTACTGCTCAAAAGCACTGATCCACCAAAACACTCTTCCCTATCCAACCTCCCTTTCTATCTACTTTTTCCCCAATTAAAATTTGAGTTCCTTGGCAGTTAGGTGATGCTATTGTTGTGTTTGTCCTTCGTTGTCAAAGAAGACCATACTATCCGAGAAATGATAACATGACTTGCACTTGATTTTGCTTTGCGTGAGGGAGGGTTGTACAAGGTCACCAGCCTCAGTTCTCCTCCAGAGCCATCTGAATCCAAGGACCAGATATTCCTCAGAATGACTGGAGATGACCCAATATGCACTGAGAGACCTTGGCCCCTAATTTAGGCCATGGTCTCTGCAGGTACTCACTTAGGGTGAGGTAGAACCCATTCACTGAATAGACTTGTTTAAGAAGTAGCCAGGGCACAGCCCCTTTAATGAGGCAAAGAAAAGAAAGACATCAGGTTGGCCTAGAGTTGGGAAGACTCACCTTCTTGAGTTCAAATATGGCCTCATACATTTACTAATTATTCAATCTTAAGCAAATCACTTAACCCTGTCTGCCTCAGTTTCCTCATCTGTAAAATGAGCTAGAGAAGAAATCGGAAAACCACTCCAGTATTCTGGCCAAAAAAACCCCAAATGGAGTTACAAAGTATAAGACATAACTGAAAACAACTGAACCACATACCCCAGTACCTGGCACATAGTAAATACGTAATAAATGCTTTATTTCTCTATCTCAGATGTGTAGATACCACTGTGAATACCACTCTGAAGGCAGAAAGTGTACATTATTTCAGGCACTTAGTTTCTCTTTGTCTTATTCTCATTCCTCTCAAGCTACAAGTCTCCCATTCTTTTTAAATTCTTAATTTAATTTAATTATTTTATTAAATTAAATATTAATTAAAATTAATTTTTAAAAAATTAAATATTCTTAATTCTTATTCAAATTAAGAAGCCTCTTGATGAGGGTGAAAGAGAAGAGTTTAAAAGCTGGCTTGAAGTGTAACAGCAAAAAACTGGGATCTTGGCAACTGATTCCATCACTTCCTGGCAAATAGAGGGTGAAGAAAGAGAAACAGTGTCAGATTTCATATACTTGGGCTCAAAGATCATTGCAAACAGCAACTGCAGTCATGAAATTTAAAAGATATTTGCTCCTTGGAAGTAAAGTATGGCAAATCTGGACAGTATATTAAAAAGCAGAGACATCTTGCAAAACAAAGGTCTGTACAAAGTTATGGTTTTTTGAACAGCAACGTATGGCTGGAAGAAATAGACAAAAGGAAAATTGAGCACCACAGAACTGATGCTTTCAAATGGTGGTGCTGGAGAAGACTTTTGAGAGGACAGCAGGAAGATCAAATCAGTCAATATTTAAAGAAATTAATTAAGGCTATTCACTGGAAAAGACCCTGATGTTGGGAAAGATTGAAGGCGAAGGGAAAAGGGGCTAGCAGAGGACAAGATGGATTGATAGAGTTGTATCTGCCCTTGGTTTTCAAAGAAGACCATGTCATCAAAGAAATGATGACATGACTTGGATCTGACTTTGTTCTGAGTGAGGGAGGACTGTGCAGGTCACCAGCCTCACTTTCTCCTCCTGAGCCTTTGGATAGATGGTATCATGGAAACAAAGACTTGGACAGACTTCAAAAGACAGTGGAGGATAGAAGGGCCTGGCATGCTGTGGTTCATAGAGTCGCAAAGAGTCAGACATGATTGAACTGAACAACAAAAATCTATTTATCTGAGTAGTAATGGAACTCTCTTTTTCTAAACTTCTAATGCATGCCTTACAATGCAACACTATTTTAATTAAGCATTTGTCTTATGTTATTATTTCAAGTCTGTTAGCTCTGTTTCTTCAGTGAGAAGATAAACTTCTTTAGTCATATTTTACCCCCAGTAAAATTCAACCTCATGTAAGGAAAAATACAAACAACACTTCAGTCATAGTATGCTTAAACAATCTATTATTTAAATAAAGAATAATTTAAATGAATATTGAAAAAGATAATTTATATTCACCAGCTGCTACTTTACTCACACATGACAGATTTTAGTATGAGAAAAATACAAAGGAAACATACTTGCAATCATTTGTTTTGATTTGTAATCCCTCTTTATATAGTGCTCATTTATACCAAAGAATCTGTTTGTAAAACCACAATAAGTTGAAAGTATAAAACAGGAAGCCTAAAGGTTTTCATAATACTGAGCTTAAGTGCCAAATTTATGTTGTTCCTATATTCCCTTACCCAAATAGACATCCCTATCTTCCTATCCCTAGGAAAATATGGTCAATTCTCATAATACGTTACTGTAAGTTCCAATTTCTGCCTCAACCTGTTTTTTAAGTTTTAACTTAACATCCCTACCTTTTTATTCCCAAGAAAATGTAGTCAATTGTCATAATATGCTACAAGTTCTAATTTCTGTCTTAACTTGTTTTTAAATTCTAACTCAATATATCAAATAATCTCATTTAAAGAATTCATCTGGGAAAAAATATTATGATTATACCAGGCTTGGTATTCATTTTTAAAAATAGTTTATTTCTTTTCAATTAACAAGCATCTAAAAAAAAGTAATCAGTCTTTCCCACTATTTCACCCACCCACCCACCCCCATCCATATTAAAAAAAATTTTTTCAAAGCACAAAAATAAAGATCTCAATACATAGTGGAACACTGGCAAAAAGGGATTTTCTCATTACTATTATTCACTTGAGTAAGTCAAGATACATGGTAATATTTTCACCCTAGATATTTTAGGACACAGGAGTTACAGATAGAGTTAAGAAAGCCAACTCTCAGTAATTTGTGAAAACAATGATACGGAGGGAATATGAATCTAAGAAAGAAAAATAAAGATTAAGTGAAACTTAATATTGTTAATATTAACCAACTGAATCCCATTTAAACTGAGTTTACTTGTTTGGGTAGGACTTTGTCAGAGGTCACCTGGTCCAACAGAGGCTCAAAAAGGTTAAATGACTTTGTATGCTCAAGATATAAACTATTAACATGACAAAAATAAGCCAGAAATACAAATTTGGATGAAGTAAAATATAAATAAATTAAACTATATGATCAAGTTTTATTTTTCCTCATTTCATTGTCAGCTCTTACTTAAGAGTTGTAATTATGTAATCACAGTTCTGGAAGGGAATGTACTTTAGTATTATCCATTCCCTGAGATTCGGTGACTCGCTCAAGGTCTCTAAGGTTGGAGGAGAGTCTTATTCATTTGTATCTCCCAGAGAATACAACTGTTTAATAAATACTTGTTGTTTGCTTGTAAAAATGACCTTCAAAATCAAGGATTAAGAAGGAAAAGAGCAATTGAAAATGATTTACAAAGGAAAAAAAACTATACAGAGACAAGTGAATAAAAACTTACTAACATCGGAGATTTGAATGCTTACTTGAAGGCCTACTGGAACCAACTGGCACATGTTAATGTTTCTTGAAGGACTTAGTTTCAGACATTTATTTTAAACTGATCTGGATATGCAGTATAATATATGACACTGCCCATAAGAAGGGGATCTGACATTCAAGAGTAAGTTTTTCAAAAGTTTCCAAGAATTTTATAACAATGAAGAATAAAATACCACAGACTAATTTCATTTTATACCAAACCTATAAGTGAATAGAATAGGAATAAACAGTCCATTAAATAATAATATTTAACTATATCCCAGGTTTTAGGCCTGCACCATTTCAATGTCAGCCCTCAAAAATTTATCAAGCACCCACTGTGTGCAGGGCACTTTGATAAACACTTGAAGATGTAAAAGGGTAAAAAAAAAGTTCCTGCCCTCAAGGTGTTCACAATTTAATGCAAGATATAATAAAAGGAAGCTGGGGGGAGTTGGTAGCAAGGGAGTACCAGACAGAATGATGATGTCCTACATCAGGAGTTGGGAAATAATCTGAGGAGGTGTAAGTTAGAGGGTTGATTTCATCTTGCAGAAAGACGATCTAGAGATAATGATGTCCAGGAGAACAGTCAATGGGAAATGATTAGGTAAATGTCCTGGGTTCCCTACTAAAATGGTGAAAGATCTGGAAGATGCTGTCTCATGTCCACCCTCTACTCTCTCCAATCAGTGGGAGGGACCCCAGGAGTTACAGATGCTGAGGTGGTATGGAAACCAATAGTGATTGTCTTCAGGTGAAGATGAAGAAACTCGGCAGGATCTGTTGGGCCAGTACCTGGAGCATCTGGCCTTGGTTTACTCATCTGTAGTATGGGAAACATACTTGACTTCAGGTGAATCAGTTAGCCTCTTAGTCTCCTCATCTGAAAATGGGATGCTTGGACTGGCGGCTCACTAAGGTCGCCTTCCAACAATATACAATACTGTGGGTCTACATACGCTGATGAAGGGTAACAACAGCATAGACAATCTAATGGTCATCACATTGTAATGTACTGTGATTTTAAAAACTAATACTATTTCTTGTAGGGATTCACTCAAGCTGTTTATGAAAATGAATGTATATGCAATGAACATATAACGGTGTAAGGGGCAATCGAACTTTGTTTCTACAGAAATTGTATGAAACCTAAGAAGTCAAACTGATGACAAAATGACTGTAGTGGAAGGAAAGTGGGGAATGTTAATCAGTATATCTAAAGGCAGACTTTGTGTTCTGAGGCCTTTTTTCCCCTGTATTAAAAAAAAAAAAAAACAGGCCATGTGTGGCTCACCCAGGATGAAGTCCATCAACCCAAAAGCGGCCTTGGGTAAAGGGACTTTTTGTCATGGATGTCCTGGGTGCAAGAATCGAGCTTCAACTCACACCTTTTGTCAATTCTTTTAGCAATTCAAAAAAATTCCTTTCTCATGCTACCTGATGCAGACAAACAGGGAGGAGACTAAATGTATTTTTGTGACTTGGCATTTCCTTTATTAAATAAAGAATAAAATATATGAGGATGAAAAGGGGGGAAACTGAAGTGTGGAAATGAGAAGACATAATCAGGAGATGTAGATCCATGAGGGAATGGGGTTTAAGTGTTGTCAAGCTGTGAAGCCTAGAATGCTGACCAATGGGATATGGGGCAGGAAATTCACATCAAGATGATTATAAAAGTTTTGCAATTGTCTTGAGCTGTGTGCTTGTGCCTGTAAAGTGACCCTTTTTCACAAGGGGTTAAAGGGCAAGTTACCCATTAAAAATGATGTGAAATAAAAATCTTTTTATTTTTTCTAAATTCACTCATGGCCAAATGATTCTTGGTAAGATATGATTACTTTTAACAATGCTTTTTGGCAAGGGGCTGTTTGTGGTCCACAAACGTGGTGGGGACACAACAATTACATCTACTCTGTAGCACATATAAATTCAATATAGGTAACAGAGAATTGACTATGGATCTAGATTCAGTAATACAATTATTCCAACATTTAAGATATGTTTGTTGAATTGAATCGAAACTACAAACAAACATCATGCACTTATTTGCTGTTCCTTAAGTTTGTTCCTCCACCTCCTCTCTTGGCCCACCTGGAATGCCTACTCAGCTCTCCAACTTTGGGATATCTTGGACTCCAAGTTTAGCTCTGCTTCTCGCTCCTTTGAGAGATGTCAATCCTCCCACCCCAGCTTCACTGGATAGCTTGCTGAGAGCAGGAAAAGAAGAGAAGGGAGTATAGTTTCCAGAATAAGGAAGCAACAGTATCACTGTACTCTGCTCTCATCAGACTTCATATGTTGTATTATGCTTGGTTCTAAGTGTCACGGTTAAGGAAGGACACTGGTAAACTGGAAGAGTTATCAAGGGAAGGCAAACAGCACATGGAAGAGTCTTGAGTCCAGGTCATATAAGACTACTTAAAAGAGACTGGGTGTATTCGGCTTGGAGCAGACTCAAAGGGAGCATGAAATATAACTTCTAATATCTGAAGGGTTATATGTGGAAGAGCTATTATACTCATTCTGTTTGACAGAACCAGGAGCAATGTGTAGAAGCTGAAAAGAAATAAATTTAGGCTTGATATCTGGAAAAACTTCTTAACAAGAGTAGTCCATAAATATAATGGGCTGTCCCTAGAAGTAATGAATTCTCCCTCTTTGGATCTCTTCAATTAGAGGCTGCATAGTCATTTGTCAGGTATGTAATAGGGGCTATTTATTACATATATAGCTTGTACTGGAAGATGGTTACTGGGGTCCCTTCCAACTCTCAAATTCTGTGATTTAGTAGGTCTATGATACATTCTATCAGGAGAAACAACATACAGACATCTAAGTAAGGGGAAAGAACCTGGACATGGTATTTTGTAGGGGATGCATTAGCAGCTGGGGGAAGGTGGGTGTCAGGAAAGGCCTCATAAGAGGTAATACTTGCTCTGAGTACTGAAGGATGTTGAGACTTCCAAAAGAAATAGTTCAGGAGGAAAATACATTCTAGACATGAGGATCAATTTGTGCAAAGGAAAAGTGACTAGAGAAAGATTATCATGTGCAGACAAAGAGCAAGAGCTCCAGTTTGGACCATATACCATGCAAAAGATGAGTAATATATAGTAAGCCTGGAAAGGTAGGATTGGACCAGGTTCAAAAGGACCTTCAATGAAAAATGAAGTTTTTAGTTGATTCTAGAGGTAATAGGGACTCTGGGGAGTTTATTGAATAGGGGAATGGCATGATTTAGACCTGTGCTTTATAAACAGCACTTTGAAATGCAAGGGAAAGTGGTCTATACATACCAGATCTTAAATTCTATTAAAAGCAGCAACCATCAAAATCACTTGGTATTGGCTAAGAAATAGAGCGGTGGATCAGTGGAACAGGTTGAGTACACAAGACATAATAATCAATGACTCTAGACTGATAAACCCAAAGTCTCCCACTTCTGGGATAAGAATTCACTATTTAACAAAAATTGCTAGGAAAACTGGAAAATAGTATGGCAGAAACTAGGTAACACTGAAACATCTTATACCAAAACCACAGCTTACAAAACCCTATGTGGCACTTCCCTCCTTACCAGCTCAACACAAGACACTTTCTCTCAAAACAAGAGCATTTAAAATTAGAATCACGAGGTAAATAAAAAGTAAAATCCGATCTACACTCCCTTACCCCAAAGAGGAGCAAGACTAACAGGGTCATGGTTATCAACAGTGAGTAATACAATATTCACAGGACAGACACACACTCCACAGGTGGTGCCCTCAATGAAGCCCTGTCTTGGAAGTGAGTTTTGCTTCCCTGTCTGAAGCTGCTTTCCACTGAACTGTGATCTGTTTATATCATCTACTAGGCTGTGTTCTTTTCTGCAGAATTCCCATCTGCTGCTTCTTTGGGGAGCTGTTTAAAGCAGTTTCTCCCCAGCAGAGTTCCTACTTAGCTTCTTTAAGTCAGGCAAAGTCCCAAGTCTACTTCAGTTCTTTTCTCAGACTATAGATTTGGCTAACACTTCTATTCTGAGTCCCAATAAAAAGTGTGACATTTTGCTTATTTTTACAATGTCAATGTTAAAAAGAGCATTTATTAAGTGCTATTATGTGCTAGACACTGAGGATACTAATATAGGCAAACCAGACAATCACTGTCCTAATGAATCTCATACTCTAAAAGGAGAGGACAACACATACACAAAAGCTAGAGTTGAAAACTGGTGGATAAAAGCTCTGGTTCAAGTTCCACATCTGACACATATGGATGAGTGACCTTGGACATGTGTCATTTAATGTCTCAGTGATGGGGTTCAGACTCTGGGAGCCTCCTTGAGCTCCCCTTGAATCTCCCCACTGAACCTGGCCTTTCATACTCAAATCTGTGGCCATTATCTGTTACCTCTGGATTGCCCCACTAAAACCCTCCATTGTCTAATATCACCTGATTGCCTCCAGCTGTTTCTGGCCTTTGACCCTCCCTAGGATTCCCTCTTTGAACTTCTCCTCAAGACCCTCCCTAAACCGCTCCTCCCATCACCTTGGACTACCAGACCACACCCCAGATCCCTCCTATAGTCTTCTCAGTATTTAGTTCCATCTTGTCTCCATGATGGCGCTGAGATGCAATCCAGCTCAGACTCTGTCTGGCTGAGATTCTATCTGTCCCACTTGTGAATACAAGCATTACAAATGCTTAGGTTCCTTAAGAGGCAACCTGAAATGGCAACTCTTTAATAAACTTTGTTTTCTTTGGCTTTATGAAGACTTGAGTCAAATTCATTTGAGCAGGACCCGGACTGTTGGTGTTTTGGAGTCCCCAGCACCCCTAAAACTCATCATCAGTACTCTACTTAGTTTTCAAGTACTGAAAGTGGCAGAGAAGGCAATGACTTGCACTGGTAGAGGGAGTTTCCACAATGAAATCTTAGGTCCAGTAACTTCTCACTATCACATTAGGATGACCTGCGTTTTGGTGCTTTTTCTTGTCTTCATTTACAATGCTGTACCCACTGTATATACTTTCTATTGGTTCTTCCTTCATTCTGTATTAGGTTGTGCAAGTCTTACCTTCTTTCTATAAATTCATCACTCTTTAGAGTAGAGTTTACCCAACTACAGGCCAGGGAGTTTACTACAGTTTTTTCTATTCCAAATCAGTGTTCCAAGGAACATTTCTGTTGTTTCTTGATACTACTGATTTCCCTGTTGCATACATACACTGGGCAGTGAAAATAATGAATGGGTCAAAGGATAGGAATTATATAGTAGTAGCTTTTCTCTTTGCAATGTAATTTTCCCCAGGGTACATTTCCTTAAAAAAAATTGTATCACATAAAAGACATAAAGCTAGAACAGACCTCAAAGACATGTAATCTGACCCTCTCCTTTTACAGATGAAGAAACTGAGGGCTCAAAGAGGTTTTAAGACTTGCCCAAAGTCACACAGATAGTAAACCTCAAAGGGAAGGGGGCAAAACCAGGCTCTCTAACTTGAAAACCAGCAATCTTTTCTTTTGCGAGACTGTACATTTTATATTTCTAATAGTTAAGAGACATATGTGTAATTATGTGGTTTTTCATTTTCCAGTTCTTAACAGAGTGCTAAATAAGCCATCTGTGCCTTTTTTCCAGGCTTCTAATATTCAGTGGCAACATTCAGAATCATTGCCCCTGTAGTCTCATTGTATTTTAAACCTCATTACAAAACAAACCAAAATACCAAGGTTACTATTGCTTTGATGCAACAGAACCTTCATTTCTGCAATTTTTATCTACAAAAACTTACTGAAAGCAAAGCCCCTACCTATCTAGTTCCTTCTTTCCAGTGCCTGTTGCTTAACGTAATTTCTTCATTTAACGTGTCTCAAATATAGTTAGTTCAGTACTTATACTTTGCTTTGGCTTTTTAACTAATGTATTTGCTTTTGTGCTGTCTTTTACCTGATCTTACAAATTAATAGGGAAATAAATTTACCCTACTCAATTTCAAGCCATAAATAATTCTTCCTCTCTTGTAGTCCCACCTCTAACAAGCTTTGCGGTTACCCAGGTAGTAACTAACTTTTTCTTAACTAACATTACTTCTATTTTCTATTGCTTGAGATTTTCCCTACACATTCTCATTTCTTTATTAATGTATCACACAAATTAGACAATTAACTGGGGGACTCTCCTGGTTTTTTGTTCATTTTTGTATAGCACATTGTCTCAATTCTACTCCACAAAGCTTCTTCAAATAATGATTTCTTTCAGTAACAGACTTCTCTTAGCCTCCTCAATTTTCAGTACCTCACAAACGTAATAGTCATCATCTCCTCCTCCCTCCTATAATACATATTGCATCTTCTAAAACAAATTTTATTCAAAGTTTGAAGAAGACTGGTCTTCCTATCCCACCTGGGATAGAAATGATCTCAATGCTGATCTAGAAAGAAGATTTAACTTGCTCAGTTTTTCCAACCTGTGCGGGTCCAGCCAGGGGCCTAACAGTTTTAGCCCTACTACAGCTCAGAGCACTTGCAGAAACTCAAGAGATCCATCAGCCTCAGCCTCCTCCAATAGCCAAGATTACAAGTGTGCACCACACACCTGGCAGGCTGTTTTTGTTTTAAAGCTGAACTGTCATAGATCCAGAACCTGGAGAGGAATACGGAGAGTCAGAAACCTAACCACAGGCGGGGAAGAGGGGGAGAGAGAAGAGGAATAAAAGTTGTGCATACAAATAAGAGGGATTTATCCTGAAAGATCATGTAAATCTTGTACTACATAATAGAGTAAGAGAATCTCTACATCAAAGCCATCATTTTAAAGATGATAAAATTGAGGCACAGCTAGATAAAACATTTATTAAGCACTTCCCACATACCAGATCCTCTAAGCACTAGTGACACAAATCCAAGCAAGCAAGGCAGTATCTGCCTTCAAGGAGCTCCATTCTGATGGGGAAAGAACAAAGAAAGAGGAGATGGAAACGAGGGTGGGGAGAAAGAGGTAGTATCCTATGCAGCAGAGTGGGAAGAACATTAAAGGCCTGACCCCAGACCCTCACTCAAGTTCAGCACTCCATAGTGCCTCTCCTCCTCAACTTCTGAAACTTTATAATGCACATGCTACATTTTAGTGACCAGGTTGGGAAAGGGACAAGAAACCATGTAAGTACAAGAATCACCTGAAGGAATAGAGAATGTTTGACCTGGTTTGCATTAGGAGAGGGTGCTTTCTCATTAGGGAGTTAGCTTCATCAATTAAATTAAATCTGACTGCCCCTCCAAAAAAAAATAATAGTCACATCAAGTGAATTAAATTAATATAAAAGTACTTTTTCTTCCCCATAAGCATGGTAGACATAATTTTACATATGATCCTGAGAAAGATTATTCTATTTGTAGATTATAATGGTTCTCATTGATTTTGCAAGTTAAATACTAAGTTTGTGCAAGAGACTGAGGATATAAAGATGAAATAAGGTGTAGATTCCTTCCTCAAAGAACTTACAATCTAATGATAAGGGGGAGGAGGGCAGGACGTGCAAAAATAAAATAATGAAAAGGCCATGCAAAATCATGACTACCACAAAGAAGACACCTAAAAGTGTGAAATTTGGGAATAGATGGTTTTCATTTTGAAGAGCAGCAGCACTAGAGATGAGCCTTGAAGGAAAAGAAACATTTTAGGAGGCAGAAAGGAAGAAGGAGTCCATTTTCAGGTTGAGGGTCAGGTTAGCAAAGGCACAGACTGATAACTTCAAACAGAGACTAGTTCTAGTTGAGTTCTGGGAAATGAAAAATGCAAGAATGGCAGTATGGAATATGATGCTGAAGAATAATCTAGAGATATTGAAAAGCATCCTAGTCGTTAGGATAAGGAGTTTGAACTATCGGGCAGGCAATAATAGGGAGCACAAAAAAGTGCAACAATCTGAGTAAAGAATGAGGTTTTAACCCTGTAGTCTATTCAAGCACTCTCAAAGTGTTTTCCCTTAGTTTTGGACACATACTTTTAAGTAAGACCAAATTGTTGCTCTAATTGGTTTTTGTGCTGATTAAGATGTAACACTCATAGGATATATTACTGGCAGATCTTTGTTGACCTTTGTCTAGAAATGATACAAGGAAGCATTGATGAAACCAGGTGATCATGTCAGTGCTTCTCAGTTTTTTGCCAAAGATTCTTTCCCAGGGCCACAGTGTTTCTAAGCCAGTCAACAACTTATTGTACGGCTAGCAGAATATGTGACTGGCTACATAAAAGTTAAAAGAGAGAATACAGAAAATCAAGCATAAATAATCACTTCAAGTAATGTTCCTAACAAGATGTCCCCAGTCAAAAGTTCATTTCCCTAAATGAAATGTTCCATCAGGTCATTTTATGTTCATGTACAGTGTGTTAGCAAAAATGGCACCAGTCTGGACTCAGAAGACCTGGATTCAGAATCTCAACTGCACCACTTACCAGCAGTGATATTACACAAGTTATTAACTTCTCTGAGTCCTGATTTTCCCAGCTATAACAGGGAGGAGCAGGGAGAATCTTTCAAAATCCAGTGTTCCTTCCATTGTCAAAGGTTCCCAAACTTATTTGGCCATGGTAATAGCCATCTTAAAAAAAAAATTACTCAGTACCCACCTTGGATTAGGTTAATCCTTTTATTCAATGACCCCCCCAATTGTACCTGACACTACTACTGCTCCCCTTCATCCCAGCACCCTGAAAGGGGTGGTATCACCCACTTTGGGAACCTATGCACTACACCATATTACCTCCCAAGCACATAAAATATTCTTTATCATTTCTATTGCTTCATGAATAAGCATCCTTTTGACTTCAGATGACCCTACAGAACATGGCATATTAGATAGAGCTTTCATCTCCCCTTTGTAAAATAACTGAGTAAACAAGAAAATGTTCCAGTCCCACACTTTCACCAATGAATTACTGGGTTCAAAGATTCCAAAGTAAATATCTGGAAGCAGAGGTAACAAATAACCTGCTGCTCCCCACCAACCACTATCCTGGAATGTTCCAAGAGGGAGCATCTGAACACACATCGGAGACTAAACTTTCCTACACTAAAACGCAAAAGCTAAGAAACAATTCTTGTTTGCCACACTATCCCAATTTTGGAAAGGGTCACATAAGCACTCCAATTTGAACTTGGACTATCCTATTCCTATTTCCAGACAAATATTAAAACCCAAATGGTAAAAGGATATGAACAGGTAGTTCTCATGGGAAGAAATCAAAGGTATAAACAATCATACAAAAAGTATCCCAAATCACTAGAAGTAAGAAAAATGCAAATTAAAATAACACTCTACTTCAGGTCCAACAAGTGGACAATAATGATAAAAATTGAAAAGGACAAGTGTTGGAGGGGGTTCTTGGACTGTGAGTGGAATTGATCTGGCTTGGCTATTCTAAAAAGTAACTTAGAATTATACCCCACAAGTCACTGAATTGTGTATACTCTTTGAACCAGTAAGTATATTATTATTACTAGATACACACCCCAAAAAGAAAAAAGAAATGATACAAAGGAGACATATGTAAAAAAACATTTAAGGTAGCACTTTTCGTTGTAACAAACAACTGGAAACAAAACCTGAGTTCCCATAAAGGAGGATGATAGGGCAGCATGGGATAAGGACGCTGGCCTCAAAACCATGAAGACAGAGGATCATACCCTTTCCCTGTCACATTCTGGCTGTTTAACTCTCAACAAGTCACTTAACCTGTCAGGAATTATAGGAAGGCTATAAAATTTTAAAATGCAAACCTAAATTTGTATAAATTTGTTTATCTAAATATTTCCTTGACTGGAATTTCTCAGTACCAACTGTGCAGTGATTAGAGAAGATGCATTCAGAAACCTTAGGAAAACATATGGACTATGGCTTAAAGGAGTCTACAATACCTTATCTCTGTTAATGAAAACAGCTTTCAAAGACTTAACTATTATCAATGCCATGACCAACTATAGTTTCAAAAGACTGATAATGAAGTATGGAAAAAAGTGTGAAGACTAGAGAAAGAATGAGGCATACCTTTTCAGACAATAAAAAGAACACATTTGTTTTTGCTTGACTAGATTTATTTGTTACAAAGGAAAGTTTTTATGGAGGGGTAAGGCAACCTTAGGAAGTGTTCCAGGGGAGGATAATGATAGTGATATAAAAAGAATTAAAGAGAAGAGCATCAATGAAATATTTTTAAAATACACAAATAAGAATAAAAGGGTTATGTGACATAAGCAGGGCAATGGTGAAACCATCAAATTAAACATAATATGGATTTTTAAAAGTTAAACTTACAAATTCATGGTTTCACATACAAGCCTCTTTCTGGCCTTCTTTGTATATAGAAATGTTCATGACTTTTCTGGTTTATGCTAATTTTTTTAAAAGATAAGAGAACAAAAGGGGCAGGGGAAAAGTGTGGGTGGGCCAAAGGAGTAGAGACACAGTATCAATATTAGGTGATGTAAAATGTGCCAGAAAGACTTTTTTTTAGCATACCCTGCTCTTCACTTGGGCAAAGACTTTTTTTTAGCATACCCTGCTCTTCACTTGGGCTGCATGTACGCCTCAGAGTCAAGTTGTTACCTGATATCACTGCCCCCTTAAAACTGATTTAACAGTTTAGAAAAATCCTTTTTGCACTAGGTCACAGCTTGTCTTCATTTACTTTAAAAATTCCAATGTTTATTTTTGAAATAAAGATTTATTTTGCTAGAGAGAACTGAAAGCTTTGCTCATGTGGAAGGAATGATTTTCCTCTGGAAATTTAGAAGTCTATCATTTTACTAGCTATAGCTTGAGAACTCCTTTGATATTAAGAAATGATCAGATTGCCCTATCTTTATTCTTTTAGCGATTAGAGGTTATTTCACAATGCCTGAAGGTTACATTTGGAAACTGCAGTTATTTCACTATTCAAAACATAGGAGTTCTTAACCATTTTTGTGCCATGAATCCCTTGAGCAGTTTGTTAAAGCATTCAGATGCTTTCCCAGAATTGGATTATACTAAATTAATCATCAAAATAAGTTATTTAAAACAGGTTTATAACCCCCTGAAATCTATCCACAATCCTACACCACATCTATATCTCCCCCAACAGAGCTAATTATTTGGTATAAATAAATTCTATTCAAGGTAATCCACAGTAGGAACCAGAAAAAAAAGTCTCAATTTAAAAGAACAGCAACAACCAAAAACAAACTTAGAAACAGATTTAACAGCTTTTAGCAAAGTTCAACTGCTCATATTGAACCCTCAAAAACTACTCAAACTAAGATAAATGATAACAAAGCACTATAGATTAGGATGTTATTCTCTGGACTGTTACTCATCTGTTTGAAATAAAGCCAAGGGACCCATCTAGAATTCTTTATCCTCCTTGACCAAGTAATTAGGGCTTTGTTGTATTTAAAAAAAAAAAATACTGCTTCCTTAGAGGCAAAAGATTCCTTATAGGGTTTTTATAAGCAATACTAATTTTTTTTCAAATAATTTTATTTGAATTCAAGGTAAATACACATTTTATTAGTTTTTCTGTGACCTGTGAGACAAGTTCAAGTATGGAGAAATATGGGATATCCTCCTGACAAAGCCTGAACTTAAAATGTTGTTCTCCTCTACGAAAGAATAAATAAAATATATATAGTACAAGCTGCCTATGAACTAACTGTATTAAGTTTAAATTCACCCATAATAAATATTCAGGCTTTACAGAAAATTTCTGTGATCTCTTATAGTTCTTGAAACACAGCATCATCTATGACATCTATCTTAGTTAAACTCTATTATTAATATGCCTCACTATTGCAATTGATCATGATACAATGGCACTTTCTGAAACGTTTTATAGACACAGGATTCACAAGTTAACTGTACACTACCTGCTACCATCAGTTTATTTTGAAGTGGAAGATAAGGGAGGAGAAATATAATTTAGCATAGCCTAAAAAATAAATTTTATACAGTACTATCCTCCATAATAATGAAGAAATATCCCAGAGAACTTGAGGGTACTATTTAGGAAAGAAGTACCTTTTACACAACCTTGGTGGGGCTTCACTGAACAAACTATCCAGGGTGTGCAATCATACCTGTAAAATGACTCCTGCCCATAACCATGAAAATGTGTCAACAAATAAGTCAGTTATCACAAAACAAAAATAAAAACATGCTCTCTTATTCTTCTTCCTAACCTTTACCTATCTTCTCTTTCAGCCTCTCAACTTTTTCTCCCATTGGTCCCTATTCTGACTTTTTCTATGATCCTCCTCTTTGTCTTATTAATAACAAGCATTTAACTCCTATCACAGTAAGGCCTGACTCTGTGATGAGTCACTAAATGCTGCCCGAGTCCTGAAAGAGTTTATTCATTTTATGAGTGAGCAGTTGACTCACTACAGGACTGATCACTAGTAACATTACAGGGCATTACACTCATATAAAGCTGGTCTTAACAATAATTTGAACAAAATCTAAACCACACAAACCTCTGAATTATTCCTGTAGAGAGTAAACTAAGGAACATTATTGAGCCACCCAAAGTATAATTTTATGGAACAAATTTTTGGTTATAAAAACAGTGAATTTCCATTCTCAGTTTTCAAGATAATGAAATTAAGTACTTCAAAGTACAGAGTTATTATTAGCAGTAAGGGTGAGATGTCTGGACTATTCCAAATAGAAAAAGGAGTTTAGCAGCAGATGACTTAATTCTCCACCTTCCAGATGATGGAAAGTATTTTTAAGTAGTTAAATATCATTACTTTGGATCCTACCAACTTGGAATTTGTAGACAAGGTTTACCTTGGCACTATCAATGTCATTCCTTCTCTTTAACCTCCAATCAGCTTCCAGCTTCTTTCATCAATTGCTTCCTGTCCATTATCACTAACTGCCACTACCCCTGTCCAGCTCCTCCCTTTGACTACTGTACTAGACACTGTAATAGATTCCAAATGGGTCTTCCTGTTTCTAGCTTCTCCCCTTTCCAATGCATCCTCTATATATATGCCAAAATAAACTCTTCTAAGACACAGATCTAACCATTCTACTGCTTAGCTTAAAAGTCTTCAGTGATTCCCCTTTGGCTATAGGAAAAACAGAAATTCTTTAGTCCAGCATTTGAGGCCCTTCCCATTCTGGCACCATATGCCTTTCCAACCTTATTTTACCCAATTCTCTTTCACAAACTCTTCTTTAGTGCACTAGCACAAACCTGGAGGCTCCAACCTTGAAATTGCTCTCACCCACCCTCTCAAATGTATTATTATTTTCTTCAAGGCACCTTTCCTGGGAAGCATTTCCTGATTCTCCTTGTCCCCTACAATTGCTATTTTCTCCTGTCTCAATTTTCTTTGGCATATAATTGTGCCCATTCTCTTGCCCTCTCTACCATGTAAGCTTATTGAAGGTAGGGATTCTATCTCCAGGCACTGTGATAAACGCTAGGGATACAAAGAAAGGCAAAAGACAGTTTCTGCCCTCAAGAAGCTCACAATCTAATGGGGGAGACAAGGAACAAATAAATGCATACAAACAAGCCATATATGGGAGAAATTGAACATAATTTAAAGAGGGAAAGCGCTAGAATTAAGAGGGAATAGAAAAGCTTTTAGCAGGAGGGATTTTAGCCAAGACGTGAAGAAAGCCAGGAGGCAGACGATGAGGAAAGTTAACATTCCAAGCACTAGAGACAGTCAGAGAAAAATGCTCAGAAATGAAGAGTCTTGTATGGGGAATAACAAGGAGGCCAGTGTCATGGGATTGAAGAGTAGGTGGGGGAGAGAGAAGGTTAAGGTGTATGAAGAATGAAAAGTTATGGAGGGCTTTTAAGACAAGTAGAGATTTTCCATAGGAGGTGATAGGCAACCACTGGAGTTTACTGAGTGGGGTAACATGGTCTCAAAAGCTTATAGGACCAAGCACGGTACTTTCTAGTGCCTTACAAATAGAAACCTCTTCATAAATGTTTGCTGAATTGAATTACAAGGAATTTTGCTAAATGCTACGGAAAAATCACCCTAAAGGAGCTTAAATGATCATATAGAAGAAATAGATAAGAATAAAAGAATGCAAGTCAGGCTAAGTATAGTGAAAACAGCAAGGCCTCTATAAACCCATGTTCAAATGTTACTTCTAATACTTAAAACTCTGAGCAATCAATTTAACCTCCTCCTTGGGTGTCAGTTTCCTCATCCATAAAGTGAGGGCTCTGGACTAGAATCAGGGTGGGGAACCTGAGGCCTTAAGTCCACATATGGCCTTCTAGATCCTTTGGGCTGAAGAGGTCTCATTTGGTTTTGTTCTGTAAAATTTGGATTCAGTCTTAAGGACCTATAAGGCCACAGGTGGTCTCCAGGCTGCAGGTTCCCCACCCTCGATGGTCTCTAAGGTCCTTTCAAACTCCATTAAGATTCTGC
The DNA here is from genome assembly GCA_028658325.1 of Potorous gilbertii. Lineage (NCBI taxonomy): Eukaryota > Metazoa > Chordata > Mammalia > Diprotodontia > Potoroidae > Potorous > Potorous gilbertii. The sequence goes on along the minus strand of CM053771.1, from coordinate 272,416,595 downwards.
CACAGAAAGTACTGTAAGAAAGATTAAAAATATTACAGAATTAGGAGAAAGAGGTCAAATTCGTTACAAAGATTAGACTTTTCAAAAGAGGGAAGATATAGATAGTCTTACAGATCTAAACTTATTGAAAGGCAGTGAGAGTACCTCAGGGGTAATAAAAAGGGGCACTTATAAATAAAAAGGGAGTGGATCCTAATCCAATCACTTAAGGGGATAAAGAAGAGATTGTCCTTTAATCCATTCAGCTAGTGAAAGCCTTTTTTTTTCCTTTTGTCCAGACCTGCCTTTCCAAGGAACTTTTCCCAAGAGCCTAGTTATTTAGTTATTTACTGAACACAGGGCAGAGACTGCAGAGGTGAAAAGGCTAGGGTCAAGGATGGGGCCTGCAGTGTAAAATAAGGGACTGAGCTCAAGCTTGCCATAGAGGTGCACAGGAAGGAGCTAGGAGCAAGCAGTGTACCTGGGTGCTGGGACAGAAGGCAGGGGACTCCTGTGCCAGACTCATGGGCAGTCAGGGTGCAGCTGTTTTCCTCCGTTTAAGTCTTTTTAATGTGCTTCCACAACTATAACAAATTTTTATTATTCTTTAAAGGAACCTCATTATTCTACAAAGGAACCTCATTCTTCAGTCTTCATGTAAGTCACTGTCTTTTGTTAATTTCCCTTACTGACTAAAAGTCATCTGGAGACACAAAAGGTCAAGAACATCAAGGGATTTAACACCAACAGCAGTGGTAAGGGGTCCTGGTGATACCAGATTTCTATTATAAAGCTATTCAGTGATTCAGCTGCATCTGACTCTTGACTTCATGATAGCAGGCCAGGCTCTTCTGTCCTTCACTATCTCTTGAAGTTGGTACAAGTTCATGATCACTGTTTCCATGACACTATCTGTCTCAAGGTCTGCTGTCCCCTTTTCCTTTTGCCTTCAATCTTTCCCAACATCAAGGTCTTTTCCAATGAGGTCTGTCTTCTCACCATGTAGCCAAAGTATTTCAGCTACAGCTTCAGCATTGGTCTTCCATTGAATAGCTTTAATTTCTTTAAATACTGACTGATTTGATCTCCTTGCTATCCAAGGGCCTCTCAAAAGTCTTCTCCAGTACCACAAGTCTAAAGCATCCATGCTGTGCTGCTCAGTTTTCTTTATAGTCCAATTCTCACAATCATAACGTTACTACTGGAAAAAACTGTATTTTTTTTTTTGACTATACAGATCTTTGTTTGCAAGATGGCTCTGCTTTGTAGTATGCTGTCCAGATTTGCCATAGCTTTCCTTCCAAGGAGTGTCTTTTAATTTCATAGATGCAGTTGCTGTCTGCAGTGATCTCTGAGCCCAAGAATATAAAATCTGACAGTTTCTTTGTCTTCTCCCTCTTTGCCAACAAGTGATGGGACCTGTTACCAAGATCTTAGCTTTCTTGATATTAAGCTTCAAGCCAGCTTTTATAGTCTCTTCTTTCACCCTCATAAAGAGGCTTCTTAATTCTTTACTTTGTGCCATCAGAGTGATATCATCTGCATAACTAAGACTGATGATTCTGCCAGCAGCCTTAATCCTGGCTTTTGATTCATCCAGCTGGATGCCACTTCCAAGGGAGTATTGCCCACGGTGATTATTAGGGTGTAATAATCACCTTAATTAAATTCACTCATTCCCATCCATTTAAGTTCACTAATAATCAAGATGTCAATGTTTAATCTTTCTATCACCTTTCTGACCATATCCAGGTTACCTTGGTTCTTAGATTTTATATTCCAGGTTTCTATGCAATAGTGATCTTTACAGCATCAGACTTTCCTTTCAGCACCAGGCACATTTAAGTTTTCTTCCCGCTTTGGCCCAGCCACTTCGTTAGCACTGGAGCTACTTGCAGTTGTCCTCCAGTCTTCCCTAGTAGTGTACTAGACACCATCTGACCTGAGGAGCTCATCTTCTGATGTCATCTCTTTTATCATTTTAGTACTCTCAATAGGGTTTTCCTGGCAAAGATACTGGAGTAGTTTGCCATTTCCTTCTTCATTGAATCACCTTTTGTCAGAACTCTCCACTACAAGGTTCATCTTGGATAAGCCTGCATAGTGTAACCCAATAGTTTCACTGAGTTACACAAGCCCCTCCTCCACAAACAAGGCAGTGATCCAAGAGGGATTCTACTATAATATAAAACAGTGATCATCAAAATAATCTGATACTAGGTAAGAAGTAGAGAAGTTGATTAGTGGAACAGACTAGATATACAACATACATGAGCAAAGAGGCATATAGTAGTCTAGTATTTGATAAAATCCTGAGTCCAGGTATTAAAGCAAGAACTAAATACTTGACAAAAATGGTTAGGAAAATTGGACAGCGGTCTGGCAGAAATTAGGTACAGGTCATTATCTCCCACCATATACCTAAACAAGATCCAAATGGGTACAAGATATAAACACAAGAAAATTAGAAATGCATGAAAAAAATAACCTATCAGATCTATGGATCTTAGAGGCAGTCAGGTGGTACAGAGCTGATAGAACTCTGGGCCTGCAGTCAGGAAGACCTGAGTTCAAATATGGCCTCGGGTACTTACTAGCTATGTGACCCTGGGCAAATCATTTAACCTCTGTCTCAGTTTCCTCATCTGTAAAATGGGGATCATACCTATCACCCAGAGCTGAGAGGATTAAATTAGATAATATTTATAAAGTGATTAGCACAGTACCTGTAAATAGTAGGTGTTTAATAAAATGTGTGTTCCCTTTCCTTCTTATCTATGGATAGAAGTTCATGACCAAACAAAGGATAGAGAGAGTGGTGGGAGGTAAAATGAATGATTTTGATTACATAAAATTGGAGAATTTTGCACAAATAAAACCAATGAAGCTAAAATTTGAAGAGAATCTGGAAAAAATTTTGCAGCAAATTTCTCTCATAAAGGTCTTACTTCTAAAGATATATGTAGGAAAATAAATCAAATTTATAAGACTAAGCAATTTCTCAACTGATAAATGGTCTTAAAGGATAACAATAGACAGTTTTCGGAGGAAGAAATATAATCTATCAATAACCTTATGAAAAAATGCTCTACATTGCTAACAGAGAAATGCAAATTAAAGCAAATGCAACATTCAACGTCACACCCATCACACTGACAGTGGACAAAACAGAAAATGATAAATGCTGCAGCAACTGTGAAAATCAAGTATATTAATGTACTACTGGTAGAACTGTGGACTGGTGTAGTCATTCTGGAAAACAATTTGGAACTATGACCAAAAAAACTTTGACTTAGTAATACTATTAACTGATTCATACCCCAAAGAGATCAAAGAGGAAAAGGATTTGTATGTACAAAAAATATTTTCATGGTGGCAAAAAACTGAAAACTAGGGTAAATTGGACAACTGAACAAGTTATGGCTTATCCATGTAACAGAACACTATTGTGCTACAAAAAATAATAAAGAGGATGGTCTCTTAGGAAGACTTGTATGAACTAATACAAAGTAGGCATTATTTTGCATAATTATACATATTTGCATTGGGTTTGTCTTGCCTTCCCAATAAGTAGGGAAGAGGGAAAAATGAGAGAATTCCAAAATAAAAAAAATTAAAATAGAATTTTTTAAAAATGTGAGCAGTAACACATACATAACCTGTGTCAGATTGCTTGTCATCTTGGGAAGGAGGAAGGAAGGAAAGGGAAAAATTTGGAATTCAAAATCTTATAAAAATGTTTAAAATTGTCTTTACATGTAATTAGAAAAAATAAAATACTATTTTTTTTTAGGTAAGCCAGACAAGGACTCCTCTGGTGCCTTTCATAGCAACTTCAGCACTTAGCACAATGTGTGGCATGTAGCAGGCACTTAACAAATGTTTATTAACGTGAGTATATGATCAATTGTTATTAAAATGTCATGAAGCTGAGAAATAGGTACATATTTCAATTACTATTCAATAATTGCAAAAAAAATGTAGTGTATTTATGTAGTTTTCCTAATATTTTGTACAGATCTATAATTTGCTTTCTGTTCTAAATCTTAAAGTGGCCCATACAAGTCCTCCACAACTGTTGTGATACCATCCAGAGGTTTCTGTGATTCACTTAGCTTTTCCCTCAAGGTCTTGGGAATTATATCAATCAGGAGGCACACACACAAATATTAATATGGACATTTTTTTAATCATTATATGGTGCCATTAAGTATAACATAGTTTCCTTGACTGTCCTACTTAATTGTGTCTATTTTAATATTGCTTTGTCTGAGATCATGACTACCATTCTGACTTGATTTGGCTAAGGCACAGTAAATTTTGATCCAACCTCTCATTTTCACTTTTATGAATCTTTCCATAAAGTTTCTTGTACATAACAAATTGGTTTTGCTTTCTACTCCATTATTCTACTCTCTTCTGTTCTATGAATCAGTTCATTCCACTCATAATAATGGTTATTCAGTTTGTGCTTCCTTCAATGAAATTCTATTATACTTACTGGAACAATGTGATCTCAGTATTTTTCCTGAAAAACAATTTGGAATTACTAAAAACTATGAGATTGTTTAAATCTTTTAATCCAAAGTCTCCACCGCTGGGACTATATCCCAAGTTGTTGGCAAAACCATATATACAAAGGATTACAGCAAAAGCCTTTGGGATTAATGGTTGAAAACAAAATTTGTGCCCAATTACCAAACAAATTAAGATATACTGAAATAATTAAATATCACTGTGCCATTAAAAAATATAAAGAATTTAGAGAAATGTAGGAAAATCTGTATGAATTTTATTCAACAAGTATCAAAATACTACTATATCCAAGGCAATGTGATAAAGAAACTGATTTAGCCTGAAGAAAGACAAGTACAATTTACAGAGAAACCTGAGCAATATAAAGTCAACAAGAAAAAACAACAAAGCTCCAGTCTCATAATGGTCAACAGACAAACTCTAAAAGCAAATGAACACTGCATCTCAGCGTCTGATATTCGCAAGAATATAAACTACGGGGGGAGGATTTTATTCAACAACTGCTAAGGAAAACCAAAAGGCAGTTTGGTGGGGGAAGGGCACGGGGATATGTGTGCAGGAACTGTTTAGACTAGCACCAGAATCTTGCAGAAGATAGGATAACTATCCAGAATGGGTTTCCCCTTCCCCATACTAAGTGGTTTTAGGATAGTTTTGCTTTGTTTTTCCCAGAAAGGCAACAAACATCTTACATCACACACCAAGAAAAGTTCTAAATAGAAACACATCTTAGACATGAAGGTTTTCTCCCCTAGTTACCTATTTACCGTATCATTTTAACTACATGAATTTTGGGTAGTAATTTTTAATTTTATATAACCAAAACTGTCCATTTTGTCTTCTGAGATACTATTTGTTGTTTAGTCAAAAAAAGTTAATTTTTTCCTTCATACTCTTAATTTATTTATAAAGCCACAAGGTGACAACTTGAATATATAGACATGTAGAGAAAGAGAGGGAAGGAGAGGGAGAGGGGAAGAGAAAGGGGGAGAGGGAGAGAGAGAGAGACACTGTAAACGTCTAATACATCTATTCACTTAGAGCTTATCTTGGCACGTGGTACAATATGTTAGTCTTTGTATTCATTTTGTCTTGTTATTTGTGTTTGTGTGTGTGTGTGTGTGTGTGTGTGTGTGTGTGTGTATAAACACCTCGAGAGCAGGGAATGCTTCAGTTTTGTCATTGTATCTCCAGTGCTTAGCACAATACCTAGAATATAGTTAAGTGATTAATAAATATTTGTTGACTGAATAGTTTGTTTAAACAGGCTGGGCTAGAGTTACTATGATTTGGGAAAGATAACCTATCTCATTTTAACTATTTCTTCTACTTTAGAACTGATTTCAGTCTAATCTATCATGAAATGACTTGACAGCATGAGATGCTTCAAAATACCTCCCCTATCTGTAACTTGTTATTTCCTATCTGCAATTTTTTTTTGTAATGTTTGATACCCAATATGTCCAGAGATTTCAAATTGTCTTCTTGAAGTAAAACATTCCTAATTTACAGGTATGAAGTTTCTGAGTATGTACAGTCCTTTGGATTTTGAAACAGCTTATTTTATCATTCTCTGTTGTACTCACCTTTACACTAAAGTCTCCTAGTATACTGATATAGTTTTGGACATATTTTCAAGATCTTCATATTTTTTCTACTTTTCCTATCCTCTATAATAGATACAAACACATAAGCTGCAATTATCTTCATGACAGTAAATTTATCCTCCACAAAATTTGTACAAACCAAAAAGACCAAATCTTCCACAAAATGTTTTTGTTCCTTTGCAATGTGTGACACACTATCTATGCCCAATCTGGGGTAGAGCATTCTGAGCTCGTATTGGTCTCATCAGCCACTGTTGGACACACTGAAATTTGACTTTATCATTGTGATGTCATTTTGGTCCTCTTTGAGAATGAAGGACAACAACCTCTGTGTGATAAAAATCAACTCTTTCAATTCCTTTACAGGCTTCTCATGAGGAACCAATATATTTTTCCAATTAATTGCAATTTCTTAGTATCATATGATTTCACCTTTTTTAAAGAAATTCTACATAAATTGGATGCATTAAGTTGCTATACTTAAGAGCATTTAACTAAACTATTGTTTAGAGATAGACAAAGAATTACGGGCCTCCTGGGCCGCACTAATCCTTACCCCTTACCCTCCCCCCTTCCCCCCCCCCCTCCGTCTCTGACATGGCCACTTTGGATGCATAAGGATGCTGTTCTTTTTTGGGTTTTATTTCATGGGTCCTTGTAAGTAACCTGTTGATGAGCTGTCCTTAGCTCAGCCGGGCATAGGACAATGGGCACAGTCTCCCACTAGATCCATAATCAAAGCCTCTTTAGCCCAACAAAAGACTGTCAGAACACACACTCTGCAGGCATGGCCTGCAGTTCACCTCCATACCATCATCGGGCAATCAGGGTAGGACATTTGCGACCTAAGCAGCGTGAATCCTATCATCTCACTTTTAGAAATTAAAGCACAGAGATGTTGTGATTTGCCCACAGTCTCAGAAAGAGGTGGTCCATATGAAGGCTGGGCCTCGCAGACAGGCTTTCCTGGCTGGTCTAACTAAAGCCCCAAAGACAGTTTCTCCTGCACATTTTCTTTGGTAGTGCTGAGAAAATTCCAGGGATTGCATAAGGACTCAACTGAACTGAAATTAATAACGTAAACAAGATGTAATCTACTTATGAAAAGCTTTTAAGTATTTACTAATATATACTCTTTGCCTGATAAGCTATACTTTTGCTCAACTTTCACATAAAAATTTTTATATTAACAGCAAATCTTTTGTAAATTAAAGCAGTAATTTATTGAAGGTTCTTGAAGATACTAAAAATGCATTTCTCAAAAATTACAGAATAACATTTTTACACGGTAATGTAAATTAATTTTTTCTTAATTTAGTATATATTACTATGTTTTCCTGCATAGCAATGTCCAGAGTTCCACATTAAAACTTCATTATTGAAATATAATTTCATATTACATTTTATATTCAGAATACACTAACTTATTTACTGAGAGTTTTCCATATCAGAATACAAGTAAAATGACAAATATAATACATCAGTGTTGTACCGGCAAGTACAGCACTAAGGTAATAGATTTATTCTTTTCCAAAGTACAAAAAAAATCTACTTCTTTGGTTTACAGATTTATATCTCACATTTTATCACTGAATATCAGCACAGCTACGCTGCCACTGCTTGCAATTACATTTTGGGGCATCTGACTTCTATCAGTCCTACTTTTTTATGATCTCACTTTTGTTAACCATAAAACTCTTTTATAATCACATATATTCAAGTTGTAACCTTGTGTATAGGTTATATTTATTCAACCTTCTCTATAGTAAATAAGACTAAATCTCCATAAAATGATAAATTCTTAAAGCCTCACTTAAAGTGATAAAAAATGTACACTAATGTTTGGCATTTTAAAGACTTCACAATCTGATTTCAACCTATCTTTCCAGGAAGATTACACATTACTCCTTTTCAAGCAATTACTCAGTCAACAAAGATTTGCAGCATTCCAACCAAATGACAACGACTTACCATTTCTCATACATGACATTCCATCTACTGCCTTTGCACAGACTAAACTCCATAGTTGGAAAGCAGTCTCTCCTTTCCTTCAAGGCTCAACTCAAGTACTTCCTTTTTTAAAAGATTTTATTTTTGCATATGTCTTGATAACACAGTAATTTTAAAATACAAAGTTATCTTCTTTAAATTCTGTGCATTTAACACATTTTTTTGAATAACTACTTTCCATTCATTCCCAATTACACTAATATGAACAGTGGTCCTGCCCCATTCCTCTTGAAGAGTGTGGCTCTGTGCCTGAATTTTAATTACAAGTAGAACCACTATATAGTAAGGTTAAATTGAAATCAGTATGACATAGAATAGTCTTTGTTTCTTTTAAGAATAATAATAAATCTATCTGTCCCATTCCTGCTCTTCTCCCACCACTGAAAAATTTAAAAAAAAATTTTAAGCCCTTGAAACATAGATACATAGTCTGGGTAAAACAAATTCTCACAATAGCCATGTCCAAAAATTTCTCACCTTAAGTTCATCACCCCTCTGTCAGGAGATAATGTGATTTATCCCCATTCTTTTGGACTCATGGTTTATCATGGCATTCAACAGACTTTTAAACTCTTTCAAAGATATTTTCTCAACAGTAGTATAACTGTTCACCCAATTCTGATCAGTTCATGGGTCTTCCCAGTTTCCTCTGCATCTGTTTGTTTCAGCATTCCTCAAGATATGGTAATATTTCATAACATTCATATAACATAATTTGGCCATTTCCCAATAAGACATTCTCTTATCCCCAATTTTTCTCCACTATGAAAGGAGTTGTTATAAATATATTGGTACATATAGGTCCTTATCATTTTTCTTTGATTTCTTTCGAGTATTTATCAAGTGCTACTTCCCACAGGAGGCTATTATTAATTGGTAAAGCCAATCTTCAGTAAGGTTAAGGAACATATACTGTCATAGAGCTATTATGTCAGACATCCACTGCACACTTGCCTCTGACCAACACACATAAGGTAGTTTAAAAATGTATGATGAATTGAATGACAAAACATCAAGGCCTCACTGACAACAACATTATTTTAACAAATTACTGTCTTCAACTTGAGACATTTTTCCAAGGAGTTTAATGTGCTGTGCCAAAATCACAATAGACCCAGAAGCCTGAAAAAGTCCTTCAAACATTATCTATTATATCCCTTCCCTTTAAGTGGCACTTTTTGTTTGGAATGGTTCAGGTAAAAAGGATCACCAGTTTATCCTCTTTCTACAGAGAAAGTAATGGCACCACATTAATAAAATGGTGAGATAAAAAGGAAAGTAGTAGAAAATCTAAATCTAATAGAACACTGGAGATCAAAATTAAGAAGTGTATATGTAACATTTTTCTCATATAGATGAAGTAACTGAGATGCAAAAGATCACAGGCTAGTAAGAAAAAATGAAACAGAGGAAGAAATGTGACTGGTGTCAGACTGCCTTTATGCAGATTTACAGGTATTACTTATATAACTTATAATACTTAACTCATCAGGCAACACAGAGCAGAAAAAAAGAAGTTTAAACCTTAGTAAATATAAGCTTTATTAAGCATGGTATTTCAGACTTAACCCAAATACAGAAGTAAGCTTATGAGTTCTTATACAGTTCACATACAATTATCCCTTCTACATGGGGGAAGAGTGTGAGGGGTGTAGAGCCCCTAGGATTTGGAAAATCTGCATAAAATTTTTTTTGCCCTCCCTTTATACCAGAGAAGTCTGATTTCTTTTTCTTTTTTGGAGTGTTTATGTGAGAAATTGAGGAAGGAGTTCTTTTTCCACAGAACTGACAAGTACACACTCTCCCAGACTCAGGATGTAAGTCAGAAGTAACTAGTTCCAATCAGAGCTATGACTTGGTAGAACCAGGCCTCTGACCCAGGAGGTCAGAAGCTTGTATACATCCTTAACGAGCTGTTTAATATTAACCGACACCCCCACACAGGGTGGAGCAAGCTAATTTGAATGAATGTGCAATGCATGACAAGGGAGGGGGGTCATGGAATCAACAGTTCAGGGAGTTGTAATCCAGCCAATGGGGAACAGAGGAGGCACCTCTCCGTTGAGAATGGGAATTAAAAAGATGGCTGCATTCGGCTTCTTATGTGCCTTTTTCTTAAGGGTCACCCATCCATAAGGACATAAATAAAAATCTCTTTTCCTGAGTTCACTAATGGTCCGGTGGAGTTCTCAGTAAGCCATTTGTTTCTTGTATTTATAGTACCTTTTTGTAAAATCTGGGTTAAGTATTTGATCATAGACTCTCTGTCACCTGCTGGCCTTCATGGGTCATCTACGGCTTCTTCAAAACGCTTCCATTTAATTTCTGATATTATCAATATTATTATTATTAATATCAATATTATTATATTATCAAAACCAGGATGGGGAAAGATCATGATGTGGAAGGGATAGCTAACTGTACTCTGCAATATAGGTGAGGATATCTGGAATTTTCCATTTTATAATCATAATAAATTGAGAAATATAACTGTCTTTTCAGTTCAAAAGTAAAGATTTCCTATTTATCTGGAGATATACCGTTTTCTAATGTCAGCAGGCAAGAGAAAGTGACTTTGTACATACAGTCCTCTCTCACTCGAATCCAATTCATTTGCAAGTCATGACATCACCTTCCTGATGTCATAGTCCTCTTCAAGAAAGGACAATCTATGAATAGTGTGAGCTGCCCCACTAGGGACCCAAGGTCAGTTCCAGTTGGCCTACACAGCTCCTTCCTTCCTCTCCTCTCCTTCTTCCTCTTCCTTGTCCATATAGGGTACCATACCCTTACCTGTAGATGCTCTGCCCAAAGGAATGTAAATTTTGATTGTTGAAATCTCCCAAGATATCTTGGGGTTTACAGGCTAGATTTCTTTCTTAAGGACCATGCCTTAAACCTAAATCTCTAGAGCTCTCATAGATGGGTCAGCCAATAGGTCCCAGCCCAAGCCTCACTTGGCCATTGGTTGGGCCTGGATTGCTCAGAGTAATGTAAGTTACAATTGTTTGTCTCAGCCAGAAACCCTGAGTCTTCCTCGTCCAGACAGACTTTTTTTTTTTGACTAAGTAAAAGAGGTTATTCTTTGCCTCATTTCTTACCCTAGCCTAAATCACTGAATAGGTATTGCAAATTTAGATCTCGAAAAGACCTTAGCTTAAAAAAGATCAAGGTCTCCCTACTCTACTTGTCTCTGTATCTTGCCACTGGACCCAGATGGCTCCAAAGGAGGAATGAGGGTGCTGACTGCACAGCCCTCCCTCATTAAGTCATGCATCACCTTCCTTGCATCACCTTACCTTCCTGATGGCATGGTCTTCCTTGATGATTTCATCAGTTCCCATGATTCAATTCTCATCCCTAAGAAAATGATTCTCAGGTCTATTTATCCAGTCCAAACCTCTCTCCTGATTTCTAGTCTTATATCACCAACTGCCTATTAGAAATCTTGAACTGCATGCTCCATAGTTATAAATTTCAAAGGCTAAAAGATAAACTCTTCAGGTTAAAGCTCTCCCCACTCTTCCTAACCTCCCCATTACTGCCCAGAGCAACACCATCCTCCCAGACCTCAAGCTTGAAACATTGTCCACTCATCATTCTTTCTTCCTTTACTCCTACATACATCTATCACCTTGCCAGTTCCTCTGTATTCTGACTTCATGACATCTCTTATATATGCATGCCCCCTTCTCTGCTCTAACAATAATAATACCACCAAGGTGCAGCCACACTTTACCTCATGATTAGACTTTTGCAATAATATAAGCTGCTTGTTGGTCTCCCTGACTCAAAACTTTCTCCAGTCCAGTCATCCTCCACTCAGTTGCCAAAGAGATCTTCTTAAAAGTACAGATATGACCATGCCACTACTCTTATTCAAGCAATTCCTGTGTCTCCCTATTGCCTCCAGGCAATAAAATCCTCTATTTAGCATTTACATTTCTTCATAACTTAGCCTCTTCTACCTTTCCAGTATTCTTATACTTCACTCAATGGTTTCCTTGCTGTTCCCCACACAAGATACTTGCATCTCCTAACACTGGGTATTTTCACTTGCTGTCCCTCAAACCTGGAATTCTCTCCCTCCTCATCTTCACCTTCAGGTTTTCCTGGCTTCTTTCAAGTCTCAGCTAAAATCCTACCTTCAGCTGAATCTTTCAGTTAGTGACTATGAAGCTCTCTTCTCTGGAGTCAGGCTGCACCTGATGCCTAGGATAAAGGCAGATGTACTCCATGAACTTTTCTTAAAAGTATTGACTGTTTCTTTTAAGCTATCCTCTCTACCCTCTTCCTTGGACCTGTAAGTTCAATTGTCACCAAACTTACTGTCAGAAAAGTATCTTAGTTCCTAAGCCTTTAGCTTAGGAACTATGCCTCTAGTTGAGATAAATATCACCAGGGTTCTACTTCCTCATACAGAAAAGGGATTGACACACAATGTGGTGAAGAAACAGAGCTCATGTCTGCCCACTAGACTCTTGGTGCTATGCAAATAACAATGCCTGCGTTAGTTACATAATTCTAGAAGGTTACTGACCTTTGTACCACTTCTCCCAACAACACACCACAGCCTGGTCTCATCCTCTGCCCTCTCTACATAGAAAAATAAAATCAGTTTGTCATTTAAATATTTAAATCCCTCCACAACCTGACTCCTACTTACACATCCACTCTTCTTTCATATGAATTCATTTTTATTCATTCTCAATTTTCTCTCTCCCAGTCAAACATACCTGATAGCTATTCTGCATCCAATATTCCTGACATCATACCTTTGGTACAAATGATCCCCCATATCCTGAACATACTCTGTCCTCACTTTCTCACCAAATACCATCCTCCTTCAGAATGTACAGCTTTAGTGCCAACTATAGGAGACCTTTCCTGATCACTGCAGCTATGAGCACTCACACCCTCTCGAGATTATTTTTTAAATATTCCATATTGATGTACATATTACATGTTGCATCCTCCCAAGAAAATGCAAGATTCCTGAAGGCAGGAACTGTTACATTTTTCTGTCTCTGTTTCCGTTTGCAAATGTAAGTACTTAATACATGTTTACTGAGTGTAATTTCCTCTTACACCTGCTACCTGCTCCTCCTTCTGCCTTAAACTACTTCAGTTTCTATTTTAGCATGAAAAGGATAAGTCCATGATCAGTCCAGCATTCTGCACCACACATTGCCTTTATCACTCTCACATCTTTTCTGTCTCTTCTCCTTACAATCACATATGTTATTAGATTGCCAATGTTTGCTTCAAGGGTGAATCCATGAAGCTTTATTGCATTTAGGTAAATGGAAAACAGTGTTGGTGATAAGAAGGTCATGTGATGCACAAGTCCTCAGCAGCAAATGGCCATTGCTGCTGCTGTTTCCAACTCCATTCCTCCCTAGGACTCCCTGCCAAAGTCTGGTCGTCTGAACCTACTCAGCATTAAAGTCACTCAGAATTATAAGCTTGTCCTCTTTTGAAACATTGATGACAAGGGTCTCTAGGTCTTCATAAAATTTTTCTTTGACCTCATCAGGGTTTGTCACGGTGGGAGCATAGGTACTAATGACAGTGGAATGGCGTTTTCCTGTGAGAAGCAATCGCATTGTCACGAGCCTATCATTCACTCCTTTTGGCAGGGATATCAGCTTGCTGACTAGGTTAAATATTATAAATACATAGCTAAATACTTGCATTCATCAAAAGTGCTGCCCCCAAGGCAAAATGACTACCAAAAGAATTAATGTCAAGAAATTGGAGTTCTTCTCTGAACGTGAACAGTTTGTTGCTAACTTGGAAGGAAAGCTGAGCCAACACATACTCAGTGGAACAGAAAAGGAGTGGGCAGCTTTCAGAGATTTGGTATACAGCACAGCATTTGCTCATCTGGGTCAGAACACTCACAAACACCCAGACAGGTCTGATGAAAACGATGGGGAAATTCGGAAGCTGCTAAACAAAAAATTAGAACTCCATAGGATTTACCAGCAGGATAGTTCACCCACTTCTAAGAAGGCAGCATTTATTCTATCAAAAGCAAAGTACAAGCAAAACTTAGAGAGATGCAGGATTCCTGGCTCAGTAAGAAGGCAGATGAAATTCAGTTTTATGCTGATAGTAAAAATTCAAAGCACTTTTATGATTCCCTGAAAGTTATTTATGGATCAAAAACCTGTAGTGCATCACAACTACTCAGTGCTGATGAAGTCACATTAATTAGTGATAAGGACATGATCCTAAAAGAGATGGGCTAAACACTTCCATAGTGTTCTCAACAGACTATCATCAATCAATCCTGAGGCCACTGACCACATCTCTGCTTAGCTGAACTTCCAACTGAAGAAGAGGTTGTGAGGGCCATTAGACTCCCTTCATGGGGCAAAGCACCTGGTGCTGATTCTATTCCAACTGAGATTTACAAGGTAAGGGGACCACTGCTCCTACAAAAACTGACTGAAATTTTCCAGATTGTATGGCAAGAGGAGGCTATCCCCCAGGAGTTCAAAGATGCCTCCACTGTCCATCTCTATAGAGGTAAAGGAAATAGATTGTCCTGAGACAATCACAAGGGGGTCTCTCCCTTAGTCGTTGCTGGGAAAATTTTTGCTAGAGTCCTTTTTTATAGGCTGATCCTTCACCTGGAAAATGGTCACATACCTGAGAGCCAGTGTGACTTCAGAAAGGGCTGAGGAACAGTCGATATGGTGTTTGCTGCCCGACAACTTTAAGAGAAATGCCAGGAGCAGAACAGAGGTCTGTACGCAACATTTGTAGATCTGACCAAGGCCTTTGATACTGTTAGTTGTGAGGGCTCATGGAAAATTATGTTAAAATTTGGCTGCCCTGAGAAGTTCATCAGTACTGTAGATCAATTTCATGATGGCATGTTTGCCTGGGGTTCTGGACAGTGGACAATTCTCTTGTGCCTTCCCAGTCATCAATGGAGTGAAACAGGGCTGTGTGCTTGCTCCTGTGCTTTTCAGTATGATGTTTTCAGCCATGTTGACAAATGCTTTCAATAAGGATGAACATGGCATCAAGGTCAACTATCATATTGATAGTAAGTTCTTCAATTTGAAAAGGCTACAAGGCAAGACCAACATGGAAGGAGTATTGGTGCATGATTTTCTGTTTGCAGATGATTGTGCACTCAATGCAGCCTCTGAAGCTGAGATGCAACAAAGTATGGATCAATCTGCTGCTGCTTGTGCTAATTTTGGCCTAATGATTAACACCAAGAAAATACAGGTGCTCCATCAGCCACCACCTCCACACCATCTACACATGGAACCATTGATTACAGCAAATGAAAAAGTTCTGAATGCTGTGGATAAGTTCACTTACTTTGGCAGTGTACTTTCCAGGGATGTACAATGAGGTTGATGCACGCATTACCTTCAGTGTTTTGTAGGCTCCAAAGAAAAGTTTGGGAGAGAAGAGTAAGTATTAGTCTGAGTACCAAACTGAAGTTCTACAGAGCTGCTGTGTTGACCTCATTGTTGTATGCCTGTGAAACATGGACAGTCTACAAGTGCCATGTCAGGAAACTGAATCACTTTCTTTTGAACTGTCTTAGGAAGATTCTGAAGATCACCTGATAGGATAAAGTACCAGACACTAAAGTCCTTGCTCTAGTTGAACTGCCAAGCATTCAAACTATGATTCAGAGAACGCAACTCTGATGGGCTGGCCATGCTGTTCGAATGCAAAATATACACTTACCAAAAAGACTATTTTATGGAGAACTCACATGGTGATCAGAAGATGATCACATGGTGTTCAGAAGAAGTGATACAAGGACACTCCCAAAGTCTCTCTCAAGAACTCTGTGCAACATGGGGGACACTGGCACAGGACAACTCAGCATAGCATGCCCGCATCAGAAAGGGTTCTGTGCTCTATGAGCAAAGCAGAGTTGAGACAGCACAAAGTAAACATAGGATGCGCAAATTTGGAGTATGCACTCCAAATATTCATGTAAGGACTATCTGTTCCCAACCTGTGGTAGAGCATGCCCTGCTCGTATTGGTCTGATCAGCCAGAGTCGGATCCGCTGAAACTTCCCTTTATCATGGCAACATCACTTTGGTCCTCTTCAAAACAAAGGACAACAACCAACTTCAGTTTCTGTCACCACCTTAAGAGTATTATATTCATAACCTTGGATTAAGCTTCTTAAGGTGTGAGAGCATTTTTTGTTCTTGTCTTTTTATTCCAATGCCTAACACAATGCTTTGTACACAGGAGTTTCCAAAATGTTGCCTGAATTGACTCTGCCCTCTCTCCCTCACCTGTCATATTTAATTAGTTACCACATTCTGTCAATTCTATTTGCAGGACATCTGTTTCCCCTCTCTTCCCACTGCCAACACCCTAGCACAGGCCTTCACTACCAAGTAACTGAACTACTGTAATAGAGTAAGCCTCTCACTGCCTCTCCTCTCCCCCTCCAATCTGTTCTCCTACCAAAATATTTCTTATGCATAGATTAAGTCCCATCAATCTTTGTATTCCCTACTACTTCCCGTAGAAGTTCATACTCCTCTTCCTAGCGCACAGGACCCTCCATTAACCTAATGCCACCAAATCTACCTCATTTCTTATCTCTGCCCTCTCCACTCTAGGATTTAGTAAAAGTGGCTTTCTTCTCCCAAAGAGACTGAACTTTCTCCTGCTTAGGTTACTGCTACTTCCCTATATCTAAAACAGTCTCATTTTGCCTGTTAAATTCCTCTCTATCCTTAAAGTCAAAATCAAATGCCAGCTCCTCCATGAAGCCTTTTTCAATGGCAATGCCTTTCCTGCTTGATTCCTAGACAGTATCTGATTCTGAAACCATTTATTATATCACTATGTGTAATATGTGAGTACATACGTTTATATGTACACATACACACACATTTCACTACAAGATCAAGGACTGACAAGAAAGATAACAAAAGGGTGAGAGATTCTAATCTATTGTCAAAAGTAAACTTGAAATTGTTAAATATTGATCAAGATGAAGTTAAAAGAGGACTTTTATGTATTATTTTATAATACAGAGTAACTCCCCTTGGACTGTGAGCTCCATGTGAGAAAGAATAGTCTTAATTTTCTTTTAGTAACTAATACAGTGTTCTGCACTTAGTATTTAAATTTTTATTCACTAGAAAAATGAATAAAATGTTACAAGAGAAATGTCATCGCTGGAAAATTAAGTTTCAGCCAGAGACAAGTGGCAGAATAGGAAACTGTGGAAAAGTTTGTTGTATGAAGGCAAATTTGTTTTCCATAAAATAAGCATTCTATAAAGGATCATAAAAAAGCTTAATGGAAGTAAAGACTAATAGAGTGACCTAATGGAACAAAGCAAAGCTGGGAACTGGGAGAAAGAGAGTGACACAATATCCTTCCTGTCTTCCTAAAAGAATTTCAGTCATGGGTAGAAATTATACAGGGATGAAAGAAGGAAGTTAGAAATTAAAATGCAATTAAAAGACAGAATGTTGGTGTAAAGGCATGATGGTGGACAGTTGCAAGCTTGTGTTATAGAAGGTATTAACTGGTCAACTGCAGGCCAGCATGGTATATGCTGAGTAGTAGATGAGTTCAGACTCCTGACCTAGACAAAGGACAGCCTTCTTCACACCATGTCACTTGTACTTGAACCATCATCTCTCTCTTTTGAGAACCCTGGACTCTGGGATGGTAGATTCCGATAACTTGATGAGTAAACTTTCAATTCCAAACCAAGCCTCTGTTTTACACCATGCTGCATTTTCCCGAATTCCAGATCTTTTGTATGTGTTTCTTTTCTATCTGTAGAGCTAGTACCTAGACAGTGCCTGGCGTATAGTAAGTATTTAATAATTTCTTTCATTCTTCCTCTTCCTCTCCTTGTTTCCACTGGAAAGGACCCTTAAAGTGGATCTAATCCAATTCTCTCATTTTTCAGATGAAGAAAATGAGGTCCATGGAGATTATGTGACCAAAAGTCACTGAAGCAGTGATTATCAGAGGAGGGCTTTAATCCAGGTCCTCTGCCTACAGTGTCACGGCTCTTTCCACCTTAGTATGCTGCTGCCCAGATGACTAACAAAGAGAAAGGGAGGAGACCATATACGCCAAAGTATTTATAGGAGTGTATTTGCAGTAGCAAAGAATTGCAAACAAAATAGGTACCCATCCATTTGGGAATAAACACACTGAGGCTCATGACTTCAATCAACCGAAACTGTTCCGTCCAAAACTACTAGTGACCTTTTAAATTGCCATATCCAATCACTTTTTCTCAGCCTTCATCTTTCTTGACCTTTCTGCAGCATTTATCTTACTGATCCTCGTTTTCTCTTAAATTTCTAGATAGTTGAGAAGGTGAAATGAATTAACATATAAAGCCAATTTTATTGTAATTATAATTATGGCTCTCTCTCCTCCCTCCTCTCTTCTCCTAACGACTGTCCTACATCTCTTCTGCCCTTTGTAGCTAAACTCACAAAAGCCATCTATAATAATAATAAATTCCACTTTCCCTCTTCTCAATTTCTTCTTAAACCCTTACAATCAGACTTCAGACCATATCATTCCACTGAAACCCTTATTAATGATCTCTTAGTTGTCAAATCCAATGGCCTTTACCCCTGCAGCCTTGGACACCACTGATCACTCTCTACTCCTTGATGTTCTCTCTTCTTTCTAGGTGTTCAGGACACCATTGTTTTGTTTCTCCTACTTCTCGGGCTGCTCCTTCTGTCTCCTTTGTTGCATCCTCTTCCAGAGCACTTTCTAACTGTAGGATGTCTCTCAGGGTTTTGTCCCATGCCCTCTCCTCTTCTCCCCCTATAATGCTTCATTTGATGATCTCAATAGCCCCTGAGGATTTAAATACTCTATGCTGATGCTTCTCAAGTCTATTTCTACCCCTGTCGCTCTGCTGAACCTCCAATGTCACATCTCCAATCTTTCAGACATCTCAAATTGGATGACATATAAAACTCAAAATATTCAAAACAGAATTTTCTTTCCTCTAGAGCCTCCCTACCTCCTCTTATTACTGCAGAAGGCAACATCATCTTCCCAGTCCCTCAGGTTTGTAATCTAGGGGTCAACCCAGACTATCTTTCACCTACCATATCCACACTGTTGCCAAAGCCTGTCAATCTCACTTTTGCAAGATCTGTGGAATACTTCACCTCTTTCTCTCCTCAGATATCCCCACCACTCTGGTGCAGGTCCTTATCACCTCATACCTGGATACCTTACTGGTGGGTCTGCCTGCCTCAAGTCTCTCCCCATTCCATTCCATCCTCCTGTCAACCACTAAAGTGAAGGTTTGATCATGTCACACACTCCCACTCACTAAACTCCAATGGCTCCCTACTGCCTCCAGGATCAAATACAAAATGTTCTTAGCATTCAAAACCCCTCATAACCTAGCACCCCTGACCTTTACAGTCTTCTTACACCTTACTCCCTCTATCACATATTCTTTGAGTCAGTGACACTGGCCTGGCTGTTGCACAAACAAAACACTCCTTTTAGCTTTCAGGATTTTCTCTGGCTGCCCCCAATGCTTGGAACACTCTCCTTCCTCTGCTCAGACCTCTCTGGCTTCCTTTAATTCACAACTAACAATCCCACTTTTAACAGAAGGCATTCTCCAACCCCTCTTAATTTGAGTGACTTCCCTCTATTAAGTATTTCCTATTTGTTCAGTATATAGCTTACTTTGTTTACATTTGTTTGCATATTGTTCCCCTGTTTGACTGTAAGCTCCTTGAGGGCACAGACTGTCTTTTGCTTGTTTGTACCCTCAGCACTTAGCACTGTGACTGAGTAAGCACTTAAGAAAAATTTACAGATTGCTTCTCTATACAACCTCTTAAGGACCTCATCATTTTCTATGAAATCAATTGTCATCTCTGTGCAGATGACTCCCAGATCTGTATGTCAAGACTTAGTCTCACTCGAAACTCAAGTTCAAAACTCAACATTTTCAATAGCATTTGAACAATGTTTGTTGACATTTCGAAAGCAGAGTCAGGCACATAGTAGGAATCTGATACTAGATTCTAAAAAACAGAAAAGTAGACTAGTGGAATAGACTAGATAAGCAAACTATAAAAACAACACAAAGCAATCAAGGGTTCAATATAATTAAGAAGTCAAACTGTGACAAATGGGTCCCTATATCTGGGAAGAACCACTACGAAATGTGGAAAACAGCTGGAGGAAAATGGGTTTATGCCAATATCTTCTACCACAATAAATTTCAAATAGAAAAACAATCTAAATATTAAGATGTCACATCACTAAAAAAAAAAATTAGAAGAGAATGTAAAGGTTCATATTTCACAGGTATAGAAGGGATTCATAATCATGCAAGGGATATAAAAAAATCATAAAAGATAAAACAGACAACTGATAGTTTAAGATTGAAAAAGCCTTAGAATCTCACATTCTTTCCCCACCTAACCCCCGAAAAAAATCAATGTGCCTGGAATCAGAAAAAATATATCGGAAAAATGTCTCTGTATCAAATGTCTCCAGCAAGAGTCTAACATGGAAAACCTAAAGATATTTGACACAATTTATCAGATCAAGAGTTAAAATTTCCAATAGACAAGTGGTAGTAGAATAAAAAGTCACCTAAAAAAAGTTCAGTCACTAATAATCAAGGAAATTAAAATTAAAAGAACCATGAGACATTACTTCACATCCTTAAATAAGCAAAGATGCTAAAAAAAATGAATTACCAGTATAACCATGAGAAGTGAGAAATGCTAATTTACTGTGGGTTGAAGCTGTGAATTGGTTGAACTGTTCTGGAAATCAATCTGGAATTATAGGTCAAAAAAACTGAAAAATTTTGTAATTCCACAGTAATGCACAAGTTACTAAATTGTTTATACCCTTTGACTTAAGAGATAAAAGTACTGGTACTTTAGCCCAATGAAGTTATTGACATCAAGATTGACACATACAAAAATTTTCTTACAACCTTTTTATGAGTGATAAAAAGCTAGAAACAAAATCTCTGCCCAATGACTGGGGAATGTCTAAATAAATTATGGTCTAAATAAAATGACTATACCATAAGCAATAATAATTAATTTTTAAAATATGTCTTTACAATTGCTGCTAAATAAAATGAGATCTGATCTTCTTGGTAAACTTATTACGGTCAGCAGCTCAACATTTCATTTTCAATGTAATGGAGTATCTAATATATTTTTAATTTTGTAACTGTACTCTTTCAATGAATCAGTGCCTATAACTCCCTAACTTGAATAAATTTCTGGAAATTTAAAATAGCATACATAAAAACAACAGCTTAATCAAAATATTTTCTATAAGTAGGATATTTTTTTTTATCTTAGTGTTTGGTAGTACATGGTAGAATGACTAAGTAATCAAAATATCATTTGTGGACTTATCAAGAAGATTATGTTTTTCGAAGGAAAAAAGTGATTTTTATCCATCTTCCTCTCATCGTAGGCCAGTTACTGGGTCTCTGTAACAAGTACTCAAGTATTTGGTCAAGGAGAGGGAAATATAACTACTGATATTTAAAGAGAGGTTTCAAGTTTGCAAAGCATTTTACATACACTAGCTCATTTGAGCCTCAAAGCGATACTGTGAGGCAAGCACACAAAGTTATCACCACTGTTTACAGATGAGAGAAACAGAGGGTCGGAGAGCTAAGTGCCTTGGTGACTTCCTGTGATCACCTAGTAAGTAATGACAGCACTGAAATTTGAATTTATTCTCCAACCCTCAAACCAAGATTATAATTCTTTCTTGCAGAGTCTTATGCAGATATTTAAAAGTCAACTTCTCTGAAGTTCAAATATTAAGACCTAAATAATCTGTAGACACTACAATCTGAATCATAGCTTAATTTAAATTCTATTGACTGATTAAACAGTTAACATTTTTATCTTTTTTCAGCATTTTTTAGATTTAAAAAAAAATATAACAGGAAGTGTCTGAAGTCAAATTTGAACTCATTTCTTCCTGACTTTAGGTCTGGCACTCTATCTACCCAATCAGCATCATAAACAGTATTAACTCATGCTTATATAAAAAAGAAAAGGCCTTGATTTGGCTTTACCAGATCTAAAAATAAAGTAAAAAATGGTAACACAACTATCTATATAATACATATGATATATTCTTTCTCTATTCAATCATAATGTAATCATATAAAAAGGTCCACTTACCACAGTCATTCAAAATAGAAGTGGTTTTCCTCTCTAGTCCTGATACTGAGTAAGAGTATAGGCAGCAAAACACATAAAAATAGAAAACCAGACCCAAGACTTACCTAAAATTTAGCCACCAGATCTTTTCTGTTTGAATATCTTAAATATGCTCTAGACAACGTTACTAGGACACAAAGTATTAGGTCACATTCTTATAAGTGAAAGATGACAAATCACAAAACCATTTTTATTCAAACTTAAAAGCCAAGGTATGAGAAATAAACTATCACTCACTTAAAAGGACATAAAGTATCACTTATTTAATGATGAATTCTCTTGAGCCATCCTAAACTATACTTGCATAAACTAAGTTTTGAGAAAAGTGTAAATGCCTAAGCTATAATAACCTCATTTAAACTACAAATCTTTCCCCAAAAATATTATAAAATGAAGATGAAATTTTTATGTAATCAAGACAATGCCTTAAATTTATACAATATCTTTCCTTCAAGGAAACCAAAGTGTTACTGTCACCACTACCTGCAATATAGTCCAAAGATTTTTAATTTATCACTAATTATTTATTAAGCATCTGTTATATGACAGGCATCATGCTAAGTGCTAGGGATATAAAGACAAAATCAAAACAGTCCCTGCTTTCAAAGAGATTGTGAGGGAGAAAACATGTACATATATAAAACATTTTTAAAAGCCAATGTTAAGGTAAGTTACTAGATTTTACATGGGGATGGGGGGGTTATGTACTTAATAGTTTCAGAGAGCAACAAAAAATTAAAGACTGGGTATATAAAAATAAATAGAAAACTAAATGGGGGGGCAAATGGGAAATCCAATTATTTGAATAGAAAAGGGAGAAATAAAGGAATTTATATAGCACCTACTAAATGCTGGGCACTATGCCAAGTACAAGTATCTCATTTGATTCTCAAAAATACTCGGTGAGATTGGTGTCATTTATTTTCCCCAGCATAAGGAAACTAAGGCATTTAGAGGTGTCTTACCCAATATCAAGGACCTGGTAAGTGTCTGAGGTGGGATTTGAACTTATCTTCATGATTCTAATCCTAAGGTTCCTCAGCATCACCTCTGAAAATAATTTATTTGAAAATAACTGCCAAAATAACTTAATATAATCTTAACAATCATAATACCTAGCACCTTTGTAACTAATAATATAGAAACTAAGATCTGTTAAATGTCAATAGGATACATTTTTACATGTTTTCTATATTTTTTTTTGGAATGTTGGTATTGGATGATTTATATTAAAAATGTGCAAAGTCCATGTACCAATAAAAGTACTTATAAGGATTAGACCTACACAGGTATGCAATGGTCTAGCTAGAGAGCAAAGAAAATTTAATACTCAGCAATAACAATCTTTCCACTGGTACATACCTATCTCTAACAATCACTTGTTACAAGGTTGTCATTTGACTTAACTATTCAGAAACTTTATGTAGTTGTTCTGTTATTTCAGTTGTGTCTGACTCTTCATGAGCCCATTCCTATGAAAAATTATTTCATGGTTTCAAAGCCTTTAAGGTAGATGTGAGGAAAAAGGAATCTGATCTATATGGGAGCTATAGAAATCTTTCACTTGCATTAAAAATGGTTAAAACTTAATTGCTATATTAACTTAAAAGGTCTTAGCTACAGAATTTCAATTAATAAAATGCAAATTAGCTGTTAAATCATCTCTCCTACACTGAACATTCCTTCCCCTGGCAGGCTCAACAGGTAAAGAATTTATGGAATTTAGGTCTTCAGGTTCTACTTAAGCACTGTGGCTAAACTATCCAGACATTTTGCCAAAGTGGTAATGTTTGTTAATTGCCCAGGCTCCCTAGACAAGTACAATTTCCTTTGCCTATCCTTTCCCCTACTGTTCTACTTCAGTACCATGTTCCCTCATAATGGACAAGGGGCAAAGAAAAGGAAGTAAAAGTCTAATTTTCCTATTTTATAAATTGGTTATTAGTAGTAACATGTAAAAGATAGGGTCAGGAATGTGGTTAAAACCGCAATCCAAATAAAGCTTCCGAATTACTTGTGGATTTCTTTTTAATCCATGTAATCCCTCTCTCTAGAGTATTCACTATCAAATTTCTCTTGAGCATTCACTATCAGATTTCTTGTGAAGAAATTTTGCCAGGTGGTCTATAAATCAGGCTGGGCCCCAGAAACTAGTAATGGTGGTGGCATAACACTGGTCCAGGGCAAGAGCATTCTTTCTAAGTGCTTCCACCGGACTCCCACACAACCCTCCTTGTCACCACCACCTCTCCTTAAAAATTAATTGTCCTATATCCCCAATAGTGCTCCCAGAGCTAGCTGTCAATTAATCTTTGACAAAGTGTTAAATAATAACTGATTTTAGGTCACACACTTAAACTGTGAGTTCTATCATTGGGTGAAATGAGGTACAAGCAGGTAACCTGTAGCTTCCTCCAAGAGAGGGATATATGAACACTGAACACTGTGCCCATTTGTCACTCCCGCTATTTGCTTTTTTTCCCTGGGGACAAGTGGAAACAGAAGAGAAGAAACAAGCAAGTTCTGAGTAAATTAGGTATGAAGTACCTGCTGAACTTTACCTCTGTGCTACCTTCCTCTAATCTTAGTCCTCCAAGACCACAGATCCTGTTTTCAGCCTAGCCCTCAAGAGCTATCATCCCAGGAAATAACTTCTGGGAAGAAGGGCCTAGCTATCTTGACCCAAATGCCATAAACATAAGGCAGGCAAGTGTGGCTAACACCACAAGACACTCAGAGAAATGAGGTAGTATATGCCAAGCAAAGCAGCCCACCATCAGCAACTTTACCACCATGTGCCCTCAGATCCAGATGGAGATAGTACAGGAACTTGAGTCCCTGAACCTTGAGAACAGCAGTGTTTCCTGCCCATTATCTTGTGAAGCAACATTTACAGAAATGCAGCCTAACAACATTTGCTACAGCCACACAGAAAAGACGACCCAAAAAAGTTCTTACCACACAAGTCCTTGGTGCTCTCAAATGGCTCAACATCAGAAATAGATACCATTTTATCAGTAGAAATGACATTAAAGAAGAAATAACATCAGCCATACAACTTTTCTGACCTTCAGCTTAAACCTTTTATTTTGTATCGTCTCATTAAAATGAACTTACTGAGAATTTTGTTGTTCGGTCATATTGGACTCTTTGGGAATCTATTTGGGATTTTCTTGGCAAAGATGGTGGTTTGCTATTTCCCTCTTCAGCTCATTTTAAAGGTGAGGAACTGAGGTAAATAGGGTTAAGTGATATGCCCAGGGTCACACAGCTAGTAAGTGTCTAAGGCTGGATTTCACTCAGGTCTTCCTGACTCCATACCAGCATTCTATTCACTGTGTCACCTACCTGCCCTACCTGGAGAACAGGAACTGTCTTTTCTATTTGTATCCCCAGCACTTAGAATAGTGCTTTGCATGTACTCTACTCATTACTTCACTTAGGGCAGCTAGGTGGTGCAGTAGATAGAGCACCAGTGCAGAAGTCGGGAGGATCTGACTTCAAATCTCACCTCAGTGAAATTTGACACTCACTCATTGTGTGACCTTGGGCAAGTCACTTAACCCCAACTGTCTCATCCTGGGTCATCTCCAGTCATCCTGATGAATATCTAGTCACTGGATTCATATAGTTCTGGAAAAGTGAAGCTAGCGACCCGCACAGCCCTCCCTCACTCAAAACAAAGTCAAGTGCGAGTCATGTCATTACTTCTCTGATGGTACGGTCTTATTTGGCAACAAAGAACAAACATACACATTCGTTCACTTATTTAAGGAGTCATAAATTGCCAGCAGCTTCTGAAAACTTGTGGTTAAATTTCTGCAAATTTATGTAGGAGTTTACCCCCAGTATAATATAGTGGGGGGTGGGGGATAAGAGAAGCACTGGTTTTAGAGTTTTAGAGATGTGAGCTGAATCTAGCACGGAAAATAACAAAAATCAATTAACATTTCTAAGCCTCAGTTACCTTACCTGTTAAACAAGGATATTTCTCTTTACTATATCACTGGGTGGTTACAATAAAATGTATAAATGTATAGCATTATTTTTATTATGATCAAAGTGGTGGATGCAGGTTTATTTTTATATATTTTGTTTGCTATGTTTGCTACTGGAGAAAGCTAGGTTAATTATAACATGAAAAACGTGAATGGAACCCTAACCCCTTAGGTTACATTAAGAGTAATTGGGTACTAGTACAAACAATTACTCCTCACCTTTACAGGTAGACTTCATTTTATTGTGCTTTGCTTTATCATGCTTCACAGAGTTTTTCACAAAATGAAGTTTTGTGGCAACCCTGCTTCAAGCAAGTCTATTGGTGCCATTTTTCCAACATGGTATCTGTCAAATTTTGGTAATTCTCACAATATTTCTAACTTTTTCATTATTATGGCATCTTTGATGTTACTATTATAATTATTTGGGGGTACCAAAAACACTTCCATATGAGTTAGCAAACTTAATCATAAATGTTGTTTCCTAACTGTTCCACCGACCAGTTATATATACCCTATCTTTCTCTCTCTCCTATTCTTGGAGACACAACAATATTGAAATTAGGTCAATTAGTAATACCACAATGGTCTCTTAAGTGTTCCAGTAAAAGGAAGAGTCAACCGATGCAGCAAACTTTAGCTGTCTTATTTTAATAAACTGCCACAGCCACCCCAATATTCAGCAACCACCACCCAGATCAGGAAACAGTCATCAACATCAAGGCAAGACCCTCCAACAGCAAAAAGATTACTGAGGTTCAGATAATGGTTAGAATTTTTTTAGCAATAATGTTATTTTTTAAAATTTGACATAATACTATATTGCACACTTAGTAGAATACAGTATAAACATAACTTTTACATGCACTAGGCTGAAACCAAAATTTTGTGTGACTTGCTTTAGTGAGATATTCACTCAATTTAGTGATCTGGAACCAAACCTGCAATATCCCCAAGATATACCTGAACATTCCCTTTAAGGTTCACAAAGAACTCTCATGAGGGATGTACTTTAGAGCTGTGCAAGACTAAAATATACTTGCAAAAACACAATTAAATTTATATTTATCCCAAATTTCCCTCTAACTGTGGTAAAATTTTATCATACAATTCAACCAATTAGATATGCTACAACTATGTGAACAGATTAGGGGAAAGCTAGGACTCTGAGTTAAGTCTAGGAACACAGTCTTTGAAAGAAACCTTAATCCTGGGTGGTGACAGCAGTGGAGAAGGGGGAAAATCTATGAATTCTCAAGAGATAAGATAGAGAACAGGGGACATTTCATCATCCAGAAGCCTCGACTGTTACCACAGCTTTCTAGCTGGTCTCCTTGCTTCAGATCTCTCCTCACTCTTATCCTCAACTCAGCTGCCAAAATGATCTTAAAGTGCAGGTCTAACCATGTCTGGCACCAGCTCCCTCTACATCTCTGCCTCCTGGCTTTCTTCAAGTCTCAACCAAAATCACGCCTTCTACAAGACTTTCCTTAGCTTCGTTTATGCTAGTGCCTTCCCACTGAGATGATCTCCAATTTGCCTGGTACGTGTATGTATGTATGTATGTATGTGTATGTGTGTGTATATATATATATGTATGAACACACATATATACAGAGATGTTTGCATGTTGTCTCCCATGTTAGAGTGTGAGCTCTTTGAGGTTAAGAGCTTTTTATCTCCAGGGCTCAGCAGAGTGCTGAACTACTGGTAAGCAATTAACAAATGCTCGATGACTTGTTTTTTAGAAGTTTTCCCTAGGGATCTAGCATACTTCTAGATTGATAATCAACAAATTTTGATTAAACTCCTACCACAATAGGTCATGTGCTATTCAAAGTAAGAGGAAAATTATATTGCAGATTTTTGCAATAGGATTAAAACTACAGATAAAGTGAAAATGACCCCTGCCCTCAAAAAGCATAGTCTAACAGAGAATATATGTACTCACTTATTAAGTAGAAAAAATGTATACCAAAGAAATAAAAGAATTTCACTAGTGGGGGTGAGGGAGGAGAGGGGAACAGGAACCAATGGGCAGAGGAAACCTCAACAGAATCACAGAACCATAACTCTGAGAAGCTATTTCTCCAAACCCCTTCATATTACCAGAGAGGAAACCGAGGTGGAGGGAAGTGAAGTGACTTCTTCCAGGTCATACAGGTAACAAGCATAAAACACAGAATTTGAACCTAAGTTATCAAATTAAAATCAAGGCTCTTTGCACTGTAATACAAGTCGGCTAAAAAGCAACAATTCAATTATCTTTAACACATATCCTTTAAGTCATTTATCTATCCTGTTACAAAGTCCTTCTAAACCTTGTCTACAAAATTCCTTCTCACCAGGGTACTTCTACCACTCCGGGTCACATACATAATCTGTTTTCTTCCCAGGCTCTTATCCTTCCCAATTCTCACACCATTGTCCCTAATCTCACATAACTTTACCCTATGGCTGTTTCTCCTTTGCCTCTATCCCTTAGCCCAGCTTAGTTATATGAGGGAAATTCATGACTAACAAGCTCAAGGATTCTTGTCCTATAATGAATATCTAAGGCAAAAAACAAACCAAGAAGTATCAAAAATTTCTTCTTCACACACAGTAACAAAGACCTCAACTCCATTAAGAAGTCAACAGTAATTAATTAAAAGCAACTGGCTAGGACACAACTTCTAAATTAAATGATCTGAGATCTTGATATCCAATTAAAACATTTATACAATTACTTTCCAAATTCAAAGATTTTCTGTTGTGTAATAAAAACAAATATACTGCTACCTTTAAAATGCAACTGCCCTTACACAGAATCCTATCCACTCAAGTAAAAACAGATTAAATCATATAAGCCTCCAAATCCAGTTCTAGCCAAATTTAAATTTTTTAGAGATAAGCATAACTCTATATAGTAATATAAAGTAAAGCTTCTGTCTGGAATAACTAGCTAAAGCACTATTCAAGTTAAAAGTGTGGCAGGATATATTTTTAAAATTCAAGTTCTTCTCACCAAGTACTTTTCATTCATTAACATTTTTAGTCAGAGCATATGCACCACCTTTAAATGCACAACATAAGCAGTCTGGAATTGAGGATGCACAGGAAGGGTAAAGTTGGCCTAATATAAAAAGCAGTGACATAAAATACTGAGTCTAGAAAGAACCCTCGAAATCACCTACTCTACTGACTCATTTTAGATAGGCTAAATGACATATAGGAAGAAGAACGGCAAAGCTAACACTAAAATCAAAGTCTCATAATCTACCTCAAATTATCTTTTAACATAGGATTCATATGGAGGGTTGATAACATAAAATGTGGCTTAGTCTTAAAGTCACTGTCAAGAATCTTTGATTATGTCAATGTGGAACCTCTTCAATGAGGGAGAATACAATCCAATCTTTCTATAACTTAACAGTAGATAGGATCAGAGAAGTTAAGTGACTTGACCAAGGTTACACACAGCTGGTAGGTGGCAGAGGCAGGTCTTCCAACATTCTATTCACTACACTAAATCTGCCTTTCATAATGAAATAATTAAGCAGAGTTACATATGCAAATTTAAAACTTAAATTTGATAAACAAAAGTGTCAGGTTTAATTCTAATTATTTAGTTTTCACGAAGTAGGTGAAGGTGTAAATTTTTTTGGCACAAACAAGAATAATTCAAATATTTACAGCTCCCTAAACATAACAATCTCAATCTGACAACCTTCAATCACCCTGGAGCTGTGAGAAACATACATAGGGGACAATAAGGTAAAATACACTTAAAGCGTTTAAAAACTAAATTTTCACTTTAACAAAAAGGATTTCAGTTTTGAACTTGAGATCTGCGCTTAGTTCTCTACCACTCTTAAGGACAGACAGATTAGGCAACTTTATGTTGATTATCTTTTTAATACTATCATGCCAATGATCTCATATGTTGTAACTGGTATCATATTTCTCCCCTTCTCAATGAGTAGTGGAAGGGGGTGGAAGAAGAGAGAATTTGGAATTAAAGATAAAAACATTTTTAAAAAATCCAAAAAATATTTTTATGCTACACATTTTAACATGGCTGCCAAAGTTCTGTCTTTAAGAACTCAAGCAAAGCATAAAAGATCTCCAATTAATTATTTTTAGACTTCTTCCTGTATTTGAGAGCTGACTTTATTATTGGGAACTATTTCTAAATCATAGTATGGGGCTTCTGAAAAGTACTAAATCTAATGATGACTTCATTGTAAACCGTGCCCATAATTATTTACAAAGCCACTTGTTACTCACTTCAAAATGTAGCAATCTAGGGTGGGAGGCTTGTTTCCACATTCTGGTATGTTTATACGATGTAACAAATGATAGTAAAGAACTGTCACTTAAAAATTAATAAAATAATCTTACTTTATAAAACTGAAATATTTCAAATTTTGCGTCCCACCAGACCAAGGAATAATCTTAAAATGATTTTAACTTTACTTTTTAACTTTCCCTTTTGCCACATATTTGGACGGGTATTACAAAGTTTTGCAGAGAAAGCAAGGATCATCATCTTCCGGGCCACTGAAAATAACAGGCAAACCACGTACAACCGTGGATGTTTAACAACTCTTTCAAGTGTATCAACAAAAAAGCACCCTAGAAATCAATGTTTGCGGCCATCACTAGCAACAGCTACCAAACGCCGGTCCCCTCAACCTCTCGCAGGCTTAAACTGAACTCGGTGATAAAAGGCACCCCGATCTAGCCACGGGAAACAACTGTAAAGACGCAGGTTTGTTGGTAAATAGTCTTCCCCCAAGCAGTAAATGCCCCTTTCTTTTCGATCTCTTCCCCACCCCCAATGCCCGGGCTCTCCTTTCCCTAGCGCAGACCCGGGGCGCGCTCCTGTCCCACAGAGAGCGATCCAAACATCTGGCCGCGGCTCCCGGGGAGTTTCCTCTCCACCTTTCAGGAAGCCAAGCCGGGACTGGGGGCCCCCGCACCTGGGACACCCTCCGCACCCGCACCCAGGCTCCTCGAGAAGTCGCCCGAGAGCCGCCGATCGTGACGTGTCTCTCCCAAACACTCCGACAAAAGCCGCCCCTATCGCGACATGCCCCCAGTACACACACCCCGCATTCCGCCTCCCCACCTCGCAGGCGTCCGCGGGGCTGAGAACGTCCCCCCACCCCACGGAGGGCCCCCGCAGGTCCCCGAGGCTGGCGGGGATGCAGGCGGAGACGGAGCCGGAGCGGCGCCGGCGAGCAGCGCGGCAGGTTGCGCCATACCGAGCCGCAGCGCCCCGGCCCGGGAGCGGGCGAGGGGCGCCCCGGCCGAGGGCCCCGGCGGTGATCCCGGCCCCCCCCCGCACACGACACCCCACTGCACAACACCACCTCACAGCCGCCACACACACACACACACAGACACACACACACACACACACACAGAGCACGCCGCCGCCGGGGCAGACCGCGCCGCCACGGCCGCATCCGGGTTCTCCCCCGCCTCCCCCCAACGGGAGCCGCCTGGGGCACTCACCTGCCCCGCGCGCTCAGCAGCAGCGGCCGCCGCGGCCCCCGAGCCCTCGCGCCCCCATCCCGTCCCGGGCTACAGCAGCCCCCAGCGCCAGGAGCAGCCGCGCGCTACGCCAGCCGCCCGGCAACTGCCATTTCCAGCGCCGCCGCCGCGGCACCCACGGACGCGCGCGCGCGCCCCCGCGCCAGCCGCCGTGCACGTGCCCGCGCTCACTTCCCCTCGGCCCCGCCCTCCCGCAGCCTGGCAGCCTCCCCCACCCCCTCCCTCGCTCCCCTGCTCTCCCGAGGGGGAGGGCGGGGAGGTGGGGGAATCCTAGGCTCGGGCGAAGAAAAGGCATAAATGGCTTTCTTTGATGTGTGTGTGTGTGTGTGTGTGTGTGTGTGTGTGTGTGTGTGAGTGTGAGTGTGTGTATATGTGAGTGTGAGTGTGTGTGTGAATGTGTGTATATGTGAGTGTGAGTGTGTGTGTCAGTGTGAGTGTGTGTGTGAGTGTGTGTGTATGAGTGTGTATGTGTGGTGTGTGTGTGAGTGTGAGTGTGTGGTCACTGTGAGTGTGTGGTCACTGTGAGTGTGTGTCTGTATGTGAGTGTGTGGTCAGAATGTGAGTGCTCCCCCTCTCCTGAGAAGTGTAGACTAGACGCAAAGCATCCCCTCAGCCTCCTCCCGCCCCGCCTCCTCTGCACCCCACTCCTTTTCCTGCTGCCCCCTCCCCGGTTCTCCCTCTGCTCCTCCGTTCTCCCTCCCCTGCCAATGACTGAGAGAGAGCTGGGCATTCGCTGCTGGGAGTCAGCTCTCACCATATGTGCACCCACCAGGCACACTGGCCCCCTCTGCCTTCAGATTGAACCGATGTTGGTTTATTTTCTGATCATTCGGCTTTAAATTTTAATTTCTAAACCAAATAACATTTTGGTCCTACTTGTTACTTTAATGACTATTTTATTTATGCAGTTACTTATATTCACCAAGTGTTCAGAGTTGCTTGTTTAAATGACTACCGAAATTTCAAATCGCCAAAGCCACAGAGGAGCTGCAGAAATTTGGCTGACCAACTTCAGTTTGTTTTCCCTAGGAAACCTTAGCGTACAAGTTCTATTTTTATTGTGTATTGAAGGAGTTTCTTATTTTGCCCCTTTTCAGATAGTCAAACCCTGCTGAACTCTGATGATCTTAAAATCATTTAGTAGCATCCCTTCATTTTACTGCTGAGGGAACTGAGACCCAAGGAGATTAAATAATGAGACCCAAGGAGATTAAGTAATTTGCCCAAAATAAAGCAATATATCTTCCTCAGAGTTTGGGGAGGGGTGGATCCATAGAGCCCATTCCAGGGGGGACCCTTCCAGTGCATAAACCACAAGCATCCTGTCCCTGCCCACAGTCTTTAGTATGTTTCCTGTCCTGTCTCCTCATCTCCCTTCAGAGAATAAGCACATATATGAAAATGTTTTGTTTTGTTTTGCGGAGGGGGCTTTTTGTACTTTAGGTAGGGAGAGAATGCATTAGATATTAAAAAAAAAATCTGAAACAGACTAAAGAGTGGAAGTGAATAAAGCTTGAGGGAACAGAGCTAGAATCCCAAGAGATCCTGGCCAGAGATACAAGGAATGGTGGATTTGCAGGACAGGAAACAGCAGATTTCTTACCTCTGCCCAACCACCAGTGACCAAAGGCATAGTAAAAACCCTAGGCTTCCAAGCCAAACCTAACAACAGTTTCTCCTCCTCCCCACTCCACCAATACCAACTTCCAGTCCAGCACATGAAATGCCCTCAACGTGGGTCCTCAGAAGCTCCCTCCTTCCTTTCATTCAATTAGTGCTGCTTGGATAGCAGCCAGGCTCATACCAGCCAAGATCCATCCTTAGAAGGAGAGACAGAAACTCTCAGTGAATGATGAGGGGCCCTTCTCATGTCTTAGGAGGCTAATGGAGAAGTGGGGCAGCAAGGACTGTCACAAAAAATACAGAAGCTAGGAAGGAAAATACTGCCTTTTACCTCTCCCAAGGAGCAGCACCAATAGCCAGACTGAAGTTGAGAAACTAAGAAGACTTAGTAAGAACAAGTTTTCAAGGCTCCTTAAATCAAGAGGATGTCCATCATTAAGACGAACTTTTCCTGAAGGCCTCATGCTCTGTTTCATTTCCTCTTTGCCATGCAAACACATAAGAAACCAATCTCTGTATTATGTTCACATTTTTAGTCCCTAGTGTTTTAATGAAGTGTCCAGATTTCCTGTACCTTTAAGCCCACCCACCCCTCCCTTAATGACCTTCTAACCTTGCCCCATCTATCATCTCTTCTCACACATTATCTCCCTCTATACTGATTCCTTTCTTTTATCATTTTCACATCTCTCCCAAGACAAAACAACCTATTCTTGACCCTCTGCCCCAAGCTCTCATCCTCTTCTCCCCTACTCTATGACAAAGTAACAGAAAAAGTAGCCTACATTCCCTGCCTCCTCTTCATCATTTATTCAGTCTTCAACTCTGTAATAATGTTTCCACCATTGCTGAAATGTCTCTTCAGGATCCCCAAATATTCAAATTCTCAAATGGATCTGTGATCCCATCAATGTAGTTATTTACTCAGTGGTACAAATTGTGATTCATTCTTGCTTGTCCATGTTGTGTCTATTGTCCCTGTCCTCCCACAGATTCTCCACAGGTAGTCTGCCCAAAATACTATAGGCCTTCCTCACTGTATCCTGTTATCTCAAGAATAACAATGAAGCATTAAAGCTGTTGTCTCTTTGATTCCTTTGCTTATACCACATTGAACAGCCCATCTTTTCTTCCTTCCTTTTTTTGGTAAATTTTTCAAATTTACTTTAAACAAATACAAAATGAGAAAAGAAAAAAAATCACCATGTATAGATTCGTTATAGAGCAATAAATTTCCATTTCAAGAAAACCTATATAATAAATACATTGTTTTCAAAGCTGCCCAGCTTTTCTTTGTTTCCTTGTATGTTTTCTTTTATTCTCTGCTTGCACTTTTTACTTTATTTTTCCCCTCCCCTCTACCTTAAAGAAGGCTATAATTAAGTATGGATTTATATATGTGTGTGTGTATGTATATATATATATATATATATACATACACACATACATATACAGATATGTATGTATATATACACACATATACATGGGTATATATACATAGCTATCTATAAACATACATATATAATTTTCATTCATACACATATATATGACTATACTATGCAAATATTCACTTGTCATGTTTCTCTGAAAGTGCATAGCATCTTCCTTTATATATCCAAGTCTTTCCATGTTTTTTTCTAAATCAAACAGCTCATCATTTCCTACACCACAGCAATATTCTAACCCAGTCTTATCCTGAGAGATTGTTTGTGAAAGTTTTTTCCCAGTTTTCTGCATTCTTTTCTTGGCTACATAAGTTTTATTTATGCAAGACCATTTTTATTTAAAATAATCAAAATTATCTATTTTACACTTCAACAATGCTTTCACCTTATAATACATTTTCAGATCTGATACTGGTGAATCTATTTCCTTTACATCTTTTTTCCCCTGGTTTCTCTGAAGTTCCCGAACTTCTGTTCTTCCAAATGAATTTTGTAATTTTTTTTTCTAACTGATTATTTTAGTAATTTAATTGGGATGACATTGAATAGATGGATTAGTTAGGTAAAATTGTCGTTTTAAAAATTATATTGGCTTTACCTGCCCATGAGCAATATTACTTCAATTATTTAGACATGACTTTATTTGTATAAAAGTGTTTTTTGTCAATTCGGAGGTACTACTTCATACCTGTTAGATTAGCTGAGGGGAAAGAGGAAAAGAATGAAGAATGTTGGTGGGAATGTGGGAAAAATGAGACACTGATGCACTGTTGGTGGAGTTATGAACTGATTCAGCCATTCTTTAGAGAGCAGTTTGGAACTATACGCAAAGGGCTGCAAAACCATACATACCCTTTGACTTAGTGGTAGTAGTACCAGGTCTATAACCCAAAAGAGACTAGGAAAAAAAAAGGGGAAAGGATCTATATATACAAAAATACTTATAGCAGCTCTTTTCTGTTGGCAAAGAATTAGAATCTGAGGGGATGATCATGACTTGGGAAATGGTTAAACAGGTGGTAGTATGTGATTATGATGGAATACTGTTGTGTTAGAAATGATGAGCAGGATGCGCTCAAAAACCTGAAAGACTTATATGAAATGTATTGCATACAAAGTAACAGCAATGTTGTACAATGATCAACTATGGATTACTTGGCTATTCTCAGCAATCAGTGATACAGTGAAACTCTGAAGGACTTTTGATGGGGAAAGTTATCCATCCCTTGAGAGAGAACTGATGGTGTTTGAATATAGATTACAATATATCTTTTTAATTTTATTTTTCTTGAGTTTTCTTTTTGTCTATGTTTTTTTTTCACAAAATGACTGATATGGAAATGTTTTGCATGGCTACACATGTATAACCTGTGTGGAATTGCTTGCCTTCTCAATGAGTGAAAATGGGGAGAGAAGGGAGAGAATTTGGAATTCAATGTTTTGAAAAGCAAAATGCTAAAAAATTGTTTTACATGTGATTGAGGAAAAATGAAACACTAATTTTTTATAAAGTGTTTTATGTTTGTGTTGTATAGTTCCTGTGTCTCTTTTGGCAGGCATATGCTCAGGTATTTTGAGCTGGGTAGCTATTTTAAATCGTCTAAAACAATATTGAATAATATTGCTGACGCATAGTGTAGTTTATCTATTCTCTTTTGAATCTATTTTAACTGTCTGAGATCATGATTGCTACCTCTGCTTTTTTACATACTAAATTCTACTCTTGCCCTTTATTTTATCTTCCTGTGTGTCATTCATTTTTACAATGTTTCCTGAAAGAAATATATTGTTGAATTCAGACTTTTAATCTGCTATCCATTTCCGTTTTATGGGTAAATTTGTCCCATTCATATTCTAAGCTACAATTGCTTGTGTATTTTCCTCCTTCCTATTTTTCCTTACTATTATTCTCTCACTCTATTTGCCCTATTCCTCCTCACTCCTCTGCTTTATTTCTACCTACTATCTTGTCCTCCTACCTTAACCTACCCACTCTTCCAAGAGTCACTCTCTTATCTTCTCCCCCTCTACCCTACCCCTTGCTCTCTTATTTCTTTCTGAATTTAGAAGACTTTTATACCGTTTTAGAGATATATATGTTGTTCCCTCTTTAACCCATTCCTGATGAGAGTAAGGTTTCAGCACTACTCACCCTCCCCTCACTAGCTTCCTCTGTATCCAATTTTCCTTTTATGCCTCATTTCTATGAGATAATTACTCCTTTTTATCAATTCCTATATAGTTTCATTTTTTCTTAGAATCACCCTATCATACCCAGCTCAGTGCAAGACTTGTTTGTCCTTTCTTAAAGAAGACCATGACATCAGGAAAGTGATACCATGACTTGGAAATGAATTAGATTTACATGAGGAAGGGTTGTGCAGTTACCAGCCTCACTTTCTCCTCCAAAGCCATCTGGATACAGTGGCAAGATATAGATCAGGATGACTAAAGATGATCCCAATTGCAGTGGAAGACCTTGACTTTCTTAAGCTAAGGTCTGTCTTAGATCTCAGTTTGACTAAGGCAATACTCATCCAGTGATTAAGGCTAGGTAAGAAATGAGACCAAGAATGACCTATTTTACCTCATCAAAAAAGCAAAAAAACAAAAAATAAAATCAATGTGGGAGGGAGAGACCTCAGGGCTTTTGGACAAAGCCAGATACCACTTTTCTCATACCTACTAACCCATACCTCCCTGTCTGGGATATCAGAGTGAAAACCTTGGACTTCAAAAGTCCAAGACTACCTGAATAATGATGACAGTCATAAAAGTACTACTAATATTTTCACATATGAAAGTAAACAATTTGACCTTATTTAATTGATCTTTAATGTTTACATTATATTTCTCCTGGATGTTATATATCAAATTTTACCTTAAGTTCTCAGGTTTTAAAGTCTTTCAGTTCATTAAATGCCCATTTTTTTTCATTCAGGATTATACTTAACTTTGCTGTGTAAGTTACCCTTGGTCATAACCCAGGAACTTTTGCTCTATGAATACAGTATTCTAAGACCTTTGGTCCTTCAATGTAGTGGCTCCTAGGTCTTATGTAATCCTTATATAACTCCATCATATTTAAATTTTTTTCTCTTATTGCTTCCAATATTTTCTCTTTAATCTGGGAGCTTTGAAACCTGGCTATGATATTCTTGTAAGTTTTCCTCCTGGGATCTCTTTCAGGTGTTGATTAGTAGATTTATTTTTCTATTTCTGCTTTGCCTTCTTGTTCTATAACTTCAGGGCAATTTTCCTTTATGATTGCTTACAATATTTTATCAGGATTCTTTTTTTATTGTTGTAATTTTCAGGTAGTCTGACTATTCTTAGATTACTTCTTCTCCATCCATTATCCAGATCAGTTGTTTTTCTGAGAGATGTTTCACATCCTTTTCTTTTTTTATTCTTTTGATTTTGTTTTATAATTTCTAAATGTCTTAGAATTTCATTTGCTTCCAGTTGCCCAATTACAATTTTCAAGGAATTATTTTCTTCATTAAGTTTTTCATTCTTTTTTTCAACTTCGTCGATTTTCTTTTCATAATTTTCTTGGATAGCTCTTACTTTTTTTCCAATTTTTCCTCAGTGTCTCTTATTTTATTTTTAAAGTACTATTTAAGTTCTTTCAAGAACTCTTTTTGTACTTGGAATCATTTGAAGTTCTCCTTTAATGGTGTAGCTTTTTAAATTCCAGTATCTTTCTCTGCAAATGAATCCTGATCTTCTCTGTCCCTATAGTAACTATCAGTGGTTGGGTTCTCCTTTGTTTATTTATTTTTATTTATTTGTGTTTTCTTTTGTTTTCATCAGCTATTAGTGTAATCAAGTTGTAATCCTGAGGTATGCGGAATGATGCCCTAAGCCTCAGGTCCTTCTTATTGTATTTTCTAAAGTCCATCCTGGGACTCCACCTTGGTCTCTCTTCTCCATTCCTAAGTCACAGTTGGTATCCTCAGTCACCATATCCAGCAAAGCAAATGATACTGCTCCTTGTGGTCCCTCCAGTGGCTGCAGACTACAGCTGTCTTCTCTATCCCAGAAAAGAAACCAGGGACTCTGCTCTCCTGCAAGTACCCACAACCAATAGGATCCCTGCCCCTCATCACTGCATTTACTAGGTGTGTGCTAGCTCCCTCTCCCAGCAGCCTCAGCTGGGTATGGGTTTGATCTTACTGCTGTGCTTGGTATGGCTCACAGTGCAAGGTCCTTCAATCTTTTCCTACTCAGCGGTTCAGAATCCCACTGTCTCCAAGATAGAAGTTTCTAAAGCTGAAGATGCCCCCAGCTGCCCTCAAGGCTTGTTGTTTGTTGATTCTGCAGAGTTGACTTGGAGGTGTTTGCACTTCACTCAGATCAAACCTTAGCCCCGTTGTCTTTCCTGGGGTCTTCTCAGATTATCTTAAGAGGACAAATGCTTTACCTTGTGTTTATTTCTGCTGCTCTGAGGTGATATTCTGTCTTTTTTTGTGGAAATTTGGACAGGTGAAAGTTTTCTAGCCTATTCTGCCATCTTCCCAGAATCCTCTTTCAGCCCATCTTTTCTTCCAATTATACATTTTCCCCACTGAAGACAACTTTTACTTTTGTTCTTCTTCAAAGTTCCTCTTTGCAGAGTGATCACACTCATTATGTGCATCTCTGTTATCTCTTATGTGACATTCATTTTCGGTTCTCTGGAAACTCTTGTGTTCCAAGACTCACATTCATACAACAGCAGTAGCAGCAGAATGTTGGTATTAAAACAATGACCAATTGTTTTGCTAAAAAGCTTAGGATCATTAAAGGAGCATTGTAATCTCCAGCCAGTTCTCCTTTCAGTTCCATGTGAGGCTGAATATATCAAGTCCCACACTTGACCCTCCTAGAATATATGCATAACTAATCAAAAGAGTTTGGATCTGCCACATAAGAAAGATCAAGTGGATGAAAAATGTCTGTTGATTGATTTGTATAAGACTACCTGTACAGTCTTTTCACTGATAGGTATAAGGACAGAAAATTCAAATATATTAGTTGCGTCCAGATTTGAACAGGAGGAAAACTTGGGTTGCCTTCAGTAAACTCAAAGACTGTTCATTAAATTCATTTGGTCTTTTCGGTATTCGTATATTTGACCTCACCAAGATATTTGATGCTGCTGTTCATCTTTCGAAAAAAAAAGTATTGATATTTTGCCACATTAGTCACTTCCCAATTAACATCATCTTTAAAAATTTAGCAAAACGTATAGCAGTTGCAACTTATAGTGAATGCACTTTCCACTTATATAGTTTACCATTTCTTAACAATACTGTTACCCTTATTTCCTTTGATTTACATTGCCTTCTCTTTCTTACTTTTCCTCATTCCTAGCTGTGTCTTCATCAGTACTCAGAATGCTTCTCCCAGTCTTTAAAATTGAGAAACACTAAAGATACTGTGAGAGTCCCTCTTATCGCTACATTCCTTCCATTAATAATCTCATCAACTTCAATGGCATCCATTATCCATTAACACCATGTAAATGACTTCCCAGTCTATACCCCCATATTCTTTCCAGAGTTCATCAGGTATTTCCAAATGTCTACTAAATATGTCCATCTTGATCAGTTTCCCACTGTCTTAAAGTAATAGACCCCCTCAAAGTCAAAATATCTGAAACAGAATTCCATGCTGAAGGAGATGTGAGGAAATCAGTGTGTCAAATTAAAGTGGAAGGTCTATGTGCACAAAAAATATTTATAGCAGCTCTTTTTGCAGTGGCAAAGAATTAGGAACTTAAAGGGTACCTATCAATTGGGGAGTGGTTAAACAAGTTATGGTAAATGAATATGATAAAATACTGTTGTGCTGTAAGAAATGATGAAGGAGATGGTCTGAGAGAAAAGGGAAAACTTGAATGAACTGATGAAAAGTGAAGAGAGAAGAGTCAGGAGAAGAATTTACAATAAAAAACAATATCATAATGATGAACAACTTCAGAACTCTGATTAACACAACCACCAAACACACTTCCAAAGGACTGATGGTGAGAAATGCCACCTTTTTCTCCAGGCTAAGAGTAAAGACTGAGGCTAGCGGGTTTTTTTTTTGGGGGGGGGGGGCGGAATTTGTTTGTTTTTAACATGACTAGTAGGGAATTTGTATTGCTTGGCTACATATGTTTGTAAAAAGAGGTTTTGTTTTTCTTGCTTTCTTAGTAGGAGTAGGGGAGGTAGAAAGGAGAGAATTCAGGTCTGAAAATAAAATGAAATTAAAAATCTAAAAAATAATAAAAATAAAACAGAACTCATGTTATATTCTGTGGAAATAGCCACATAAATCCATGATATGTGGATGTCATGTAATATCATTGCAAAAAGATATAACAACTGTAAGTAATTCATAAAAACATGACTATTTATATGACCTGTAGGAAAGTGAAGTAAATAAACAGAACCATATACTGAATGACTACAATGATGCAAGTGTAAAGAATAACATGAAAATGAATGCTGTGTAATTATGATGCCCAGTCTTAGCACTAGAAAAATAGAGAAATAAGTTTACCTCCCTATTACAATGGAAAGAACATTTACTATGAAGTAAAGGGATCAGAGTTCAAATCCTTCCTCTGATATGTGGTAGCTGTGTGACCTTTGACAAGTCACTTAACTTCTCTATGCCTTAATTTGCTGTGTGAAATGAGAGGGTCTAGACTGGATGGTCACTGAAGTCTTTCCTAGATCTATGATCCATTTTTTTGGAAAAAATGGGGGACTATGGGTATGGAATAATGCTACATAATATACTGTCATATACTGTCAAAATATTCAGTAGATTTTGCATGCTATTTTTATTTTTCTGTAGTATCAGAATTATATCAGGAAAAATTCAAAAGCAGATGATGTGGTGATTTTTTTGTAAAAAATAAACAGCATCAATAAAACAAATTAAAAACAAAATAAGTCTAGAAGAATATTATATCACAGCTATGGTATACAACTGTATTTTTTAAAGCTATCTCATAAGATAAATAAGATTTATAAGTGGAATGCCAGGGTGTTTTAATACCAGAATAATCAATATAATAAATTTTAACAAAAGAAAAATGTAAAGACCATATAATCATATCATTAAGTGCAAAGAAAGCCTTTAATGAAATATAGTACTCATTTATAAAATATAGTACTCATTTTATAAAACACTTTTAAACATATATGAATATAAGTAGGATATTTAAAACTATGAGCCAAAACATTAAAGCATTTCTGTTCAAAGGTGGTAAATGGGGATTCCTACTCTTACCACTGCTATTTAATGTTGCATTAGAAATTTTGGATTATTAATAAGGCAAGAAGAAGGAAGCGGAACCAGAAAAACAATATACACAGTCACTACAACAATGGGGAAATGGAAAGGGCAGTAAAATGATACCAAATGGTATAATTACAACCACCTTTGACCCAAGAGAAGAAATGAGAAAATGCAACTCCCTCCTGTTGTTGCAGTGATGAAGTGGAATTTTGCATAGGCCTTCTGACAAAGTATGTCATAGTTGATTTTGCTGAATGCCTTCTTTCTTTTAATTTTTCAGTCTTAGTTATTACGGAAGGTTCAATGGGTATGGAAATGGAAAAAGGATATATTTGGAAATTAAAGTGATATAAAAAAAGAAGACATCAATTTTTAAAAAAATTTATGTCAGGAAAAAGAAATCAAAGTTATAAGTAACAACAGGGAAGAAAAACAAGTGCCTCATTCTGCAAATACCTGATTGTATTCTGAGGAAAAAAAATAAGATAATCAACAACAAAAGAAATGGGTTAAATTAAATTACTTTAATAAAATAACTCAATACAAGAGAAACCATTTAAAAAAAGGGGCATTTCTACATGCCACTACCATGAATAAAGAGAAAATGAGAGGTGAAATATTCTTTAAAGCAAAATACATCAAATACATGGGCAGTAACTTATGAAGAAACTTCTACAAAGAAAATTTACATGAGATTTTGACAACCAAGGCAGAACTGAATAAATGAAGTTGTATATCCTCTGCTTGTATGCAAATTTGAAAGCAATACTTGCCAACTAATTCACAGGCTTAATACCATTCCTATTAAAATATCAGTTGACAATTTCATAAAATTAG
Organism: Potorous gilbertii; assembly: GCA_028658325.1. NCBI lineage: Eukaryota > Metazoa > Chordata > Mammalia > Diprotodontia > Potoroidae > Potorous > Potorous gilbertii. The sequence goes on along the minus strand of CM053771.1, from coordinate 272,373,495 downwards.
TTAAGATCATAATAAAATTTATATGGAAATTTATATGGAAAATCTCAAGGACAGCTATAAGAAAGAAAACCAGCTAAGAAGGAATATGCACTTCTGGAAATCAAAGTGTTCTATCAGTATTTATATAAACTGATGCTGGAAAAAATAACAACAACAACAGAGAAATAGATCCATGGAATACAATAGAAAATCCAGAAATAAAATACAATGAATATTAAAAAATTTCCATCAACATTTCAGTGAACCCTTAATTTCACTAACTAGTTACTCCCTCTAAGAAATCCCTCTAAGAATTTGGGTAGTGACCCATCAAACCTTCTCTTCATGTTCAGCTCTTTTCCTTTTCTGTACATCCTTTACAGGACATCCACTCCACACTCTTGATGCAATATGGCTATTAATAGACCATGTGGGCTGTCCACTGGATATCTCTCACTCTCTGTACATTGACTGGCTCACCTCATTTTCTGGTCATACATGTCTCTAATGCCATCCTTTAAGCTGTTTCTTTGGTGCAGTATTTCACTGGTAATATTTTGCAATCTATTCAGACCTATCATGAGCCTCTGCTGCCCTTTTAGTGATCCACCACTGTAATTCTATCAAGACTGTTGTATTCTATGATTTATAACTATGGAGCATCACTGGGAGAATATTGATATTAAAATGAAAACAAACCAACAAAAAGTCTGGGTCCTTTGTTTCAAGAAGAATCTTGAAATGACTAAAACTGTATCATGACTCTGGAACCCCTTGATCAGCGTAGGTTGTTTTGGGGGTAATCATGGTTATGCAAATATGATTCTAGATCCCTGTGATAGAAGAATTTTAAAACTCATCTTCATGAGTTCAAATCTGGCTTCAGATACTTACTAGTTGTGTGACCCTGGGCAAATCATTTTACCCTGTTTGTCTTCATTTCAAATCGGTAAAATGAGCTAGAGATGGAAATGGCAAGTCATTCCCATATCTTTGCCAAGAAAATCCCAAATGGGGTCACAAAGATTCAGACATGACTGAAAAAACAATTCAGCAACAATTTTATATGGTCTGGGATGATTTCCCTTTAGGGAAGCAAGAAGGACACTCTTAGGACTTGTTTAATCCTGAAGGCTAGGGAAAACCCAAACTTTAAGTTGATTTTAGTGGAATTTTGATTGGTCTGTGAAGGATACATTTCTAACTAAGCTTTGTTGATTGCTGTAGGAAACTGCAGGCAAAGGGGGAGTACTTTAATTAGGAATTGCATCCTTTTAAATTTTGTCAGTGAAGTTATTCTTTTCTTACATTATATGGTCCTAGATTGTCTCATTGTATACTAACTCCAATTCAAAATCACTATACTGACCTAAGTTAGGCCTGACCCAGAATAGTTGGCAGGACTGAAAAGAGTTGTTTGCAATTCCCTAATGATTAAATTCATTGTTGGATGGGAAGGGTGGCACAGAACAAAGAGAAGCTTGGGTGACTGGATAACCAAATATAGGACTCTGGTACCTTTACCTTTAGTCTTCAGGGCCTACAAGGAAGACTTACACTTAAGAAGCTCCCACTCACCAGATAGGATTAGTTCTATAGATCAGACTTGCACAACTTGGCAGTAGGTAAGGGTCAAAATTAAAATAGGCTAATCAGTTCACAGATAAATTTTCAGCAGCTCACTTTCCAAGTAAAGGTATCATAAATGATTAAACCATTTTACAAATAACCAATTTTACAAACAAACCATATTTTTTTTAAAAAGGGAGATTTCAATTAATATCAATGAATTATACTTATTACTTAAGATTTTTATTTATCATGAAGTTGCTCTTCTCAGACGAGAGACAGACTATGGTTGGCTGCTGAGGGTCACAAACAGGAGAGAGTGTACAATAGCAACCAACCAGCCAAGTTACATGGTGGGTGCAATAGTGGCTAGTGGAAGGCAGGCTACGAGGGCACAGACAAAGCACTCATTACATCTTTACTCTCTTTTACATTCTCTACATTTTTCTCCAGTCTCCCAAAATCCATTAGTGGTCCACAAGCTGACTGAAGGCTGTATGTTGTGCAGACCTGCTATAGATATTTAAGGGGCTTGACAAGGAAAGTAGAAAAAGAGCAGAAGCTAGGTTGCCAATATAAAGAGAATTGATTTTTGGTATTTAGACAGTAGTAAATGATCTTCTTGTTTTTAAGACTGTACCTTTCAAACAGGGGGAACAATTTATAAATCTAGTAAATATACAATCAAGTCAAGTCAACAAGTATTTATTAAGCACCTACTAATATGATTCTAAGTGCTGGGGATATAAAGGAAGGAAAAAATTGTCTCTATACTCATGAAACATAGACTCTAAGAGGAGAGACAACAGGAAAAGAACTATGTACACAGATACTATTTGCAGGATAAATTGGAAATACTCTCAGAGGGAAGGCACTAGAATTAAGCCACAATCGGGAAAGGTATTTTGTAGAAGGTAAAGGGGGCAGAGATGAAGAGAGAGAACATTGCAGGCATGGAGAACAATCAGTGAAAATGCTTAGAGCTTAGAGTCTGAGGACATGGAGTGACTTGTGAGAGGAGCAGCAAGGATGCCAGAGTCCCTGGATCGAAGAAAACATGGAGGAGAGCAAAGCATAAGAATTCTAGAAAAGTAGAGTTGAGGCCGAGAGATTGACCCAAAGGGCTATTGCAATAGTCTAACCATGAGGTGATGAGGGCCTGCCCCAAGTGAGTCTACCTGAAAGGAGCTGTTATTACCCCTATTTTCCAGAGGAGAAAGCTGGCCCAGAGTGAGGCTGAGTGAATTAATAATATATTATATTATATTAATATAATTAATTAATAATTTGCCCAGGGTCACACAGCTAGTAAATGTCTAAGGCCACATTTGACCTTGGGTCTTCCTGATTCCAGACCTAGCGCTATTCAATGTCAACTGGTTCTGTCCGTTATGACAGTATCTCTTCAGAAGTGATTTCTTCCTCAGGTGAGTCAGAAGGTGAGTGGGCTCTTACTACCAAGGAATCAGGGGAATTGTAGATGATTAAGCATAAAGCGAATGAATCATTGGAACTATGGCTAATAAAGGTGTGTGTGAAATAATGGAGGCACCCAGAGTTTTTGTCAGTTTCACAGTTTCCTAGGCTTGGAGAGCTTAGAAAGGATTTACTCTTGGCAAAGTCAGCTGAACCAGTTATAGCCCCAAAGAAGTATTGCCCTTTGTTCCTTTTTAGGCAACTAAAATGAAGAGTTCTGTATAAGAGGTCCCACAAAGACGAATTTCCTTTATTCCCAAATTGAGGAAAGCAAGGAAGAGGATGACATTTTTAAAAGAAAATAGTTTGAGGGCCTAGATTTCTACCCCATCCCCATTATATGCTTCTTCTAGCTTGCTGAGGGTGCTATTACATCTTGGCTTTTTGATGGACTCCTACTAACAACAGACTTTACTATGGGCTTTTCCCACCAGACCACCATGTAGAACTAGGCAAGCTGTGAGCAGGGGACTGAGGCAGCAAACAGAGCTATTTACAAATAGGACCCTGGGAATGATGGAAAGAGGTACTGTACCCACTGCTAAGTGAAATGGCCAGAAGGTGATGATACTCTTTCCATAAAGAACATTAAATAATAGTTTTTGAAACATGGAATAGATAAGAAAATTATTGATAATCAACATATGGAAGTGTTAGTAAAATTATATCAGTTTATCTGCGGCCAGAGCAGTAAAGGTCCTTCTGTCCTGCCCAAATTTAGGATATCCCAGGAAGTCCCTACTCTACTTGGTCATTTCTCCCCACCCCTGCCCACCTATCCCCTGTAGGTTAGAACTGTCCAAGGCTTTGAAGTCAAAACTGAGAAACTGTTGGGATAAGTCTCAATAAAGCAAGGTTTTACCAAGAATCAGCCTGTTCTAACTGTAGGGGACCAAAAGTCATATTCCTGAGTCATTGTGGCTGAAAAAGGAAGGAAGGAGGCTGCCAAATATATAAATGGTTATTAGATAGTAGTAATTAGGTTACAAATATGCCACAGACTCTTTGTACTTGGGGCAACTTACAGTTTACTAGTAAGGAAATAGCAGATTATATTATTGTGCCAGTGGATACAAAGACAAGGAAAGGGGAAATTGAGGAAAGAGTAGAACATTTTTTGGAATTTCCCTCAGCTTGAGTCTTTTGTTCTGAGATACCTTTGGGACCAATCAATCTCCTTCATATCTCTTTTCTGTGCTACAGCTCAGTCCTTTCTTTGTTGTGTAGGAATGTGCTGAAATACTCTTCTTGCTCTAGTCTCTCAAATCTCTAACCTCAGAATCTTTCCTTCTGGTTCTGAGTCGGTATCTTTCTCTTTCACAAATTGCTTTAGGGCATCACTCACTTCTTCATAAAATGGCTCTGACCCATTCTAGGAGGTTAGACAGGCCCAGTTCATATTAAGTTCATATTGCTTGATTCAGGTTTAGTTATATCACAAGAGTAATTACTTTTAAATGGTAGGATAATCAATGGAGTTCCACTCTTACACTGAAGAAAAATTCAAGGTAATTCTCCTTCATACATTACAGTTTGCACAGTTTGGTGCACAGAGTCCTGAAAGAGTTTCTACTTTTTGAAGGCAGTGATGTTTATCCTTATACAGGTGAGATCATGACTGGGTAATGAAGCCCTGGGGGCAGAGGCTCTAGTTCGGATGACACCTTATATAAGAGACAGGGTAGAACATAAACTCTGTGAAAATTTTACTGTCCAGCTCACTCACTTAGGTTTTTGAGAATATACAAGACAGGGAAAATCCTAATAATTCCAGAGATAACCTCTAATAAGTTTCTGACATTCTTTCTCCACAGTCTAAAAATGAAGCTCAGATGTTCTATGGGTTCTAGAAAACCCTTATTTCCAACCTGGGTATTTTGATATCCCCCATTCACCTAGTCACTGTCTTTTTTGAGTAGCCCTTGAAAGACCTGACTGAGGTAGGCTGTCCAGCAGCCTCTTCTCCTGAATTGTTATGATCCTGCAAGACTTTTATTTTTAGAAGTCTCTGACTGGAAGGACCAGGTAGGAACCAAGTGTTGATCAGATTAAATGACCAGTAGGATTCTGAAGTTATAAGCCACTCACTCTACCACTTTTGAAATAGTTACTTCTGCTCAACAGAGCCGTCTGAGTCAATTGAAGCCCTCCATCTGGATAGATCAGTATGATAAGAGCCTATGTGAATCTTAAACTGCTTCTGATCAGTATATTGATTATACTAGCCCTCTTCTTTCATTTCAGGGTAAGATATCGCCCCTCCCTGCAGTAGATACTTATTCAAGACAAGAATAGTTGCTTGCCTGTAACAACATACAAGCATTTGTAGAAGAGGAGACCAGCTCAGAACCAGAAGGAAAGATTCTGAGGTTATAAATTTGAGAGACTAGAGCAAGAAGAGTATTTCAGCACATTTCTACCCAGTAAAGGTACTATTGGTACTAGATAGATGGCACAGGGTCACATCCTCCAGAGTTACCCACTAAGAGTTGGATCATCCCTCTGAGAAGATGGGTAGGGCACAGAAGGCTTCTCTTGTTCATTGAAAATGGTACATTCAATAGAGTACTTACCAGGGCATTGGTATTCAGTATCAGTGCCCTTCATGACTGCAGTTAAGTTGACACCTCCAGTCTCAGCCCCAAAGCTTTGCATCTTTCTCCAATCCAGTGAACTTCTGCCTATAAGGGCTTAGCTTTTGAGGAACATCATTTTGCCTGGTTCACTGATGGCTCAGCCTATTATGAGAAAAATATGCATAAATGGACTTTAAGTCATTAATCTAGTAAAGGGCTAAGGGATGAGTGTCCTGACAATCCTTCCCAGGAGGCTATGCTCTGAGGTACATGGATGATACTCAGGAGATGGAGCAAGCAGGCTTTTATTTATACTGATTCCTGGGTCATAGCCATAGACCTGATTGAGTGATTTGGAGTCTAGAGAGAATAGAATTGTATAATTAAAAGCTTTCCTCTTTAGGTCAGGAGAATTTTTGATGGTGTTTCCCATTACATCCATTGTTTATAGAACATGTCAGTGCCCACCAGAGACATCACACATTTTTTTTAGCTGAATAATCAGAAGGATGCTCTTATTAGAATAGCAGAACTGAATTGGAAACTGGATTGATCAATACTCTGTTGATTAGAGTTCATCAGGATGTGATAAAATTAACCGATTAACTAATGGAGATTTAATTAGCCACAACTTAGAAAGGATACTATAGTACTTAATTTGGCAAAGGCCCTCTTATCTATGGAAACACATGTAATCCGCAAGACAGGGTGTGGTTTGAGATATCCACCAAGTCCGAAGGAGCCATCCATGGGTGGATCATTTTAAGCTTTTTTAGGTAAAGCCCTGTCAATAAGGCTAGAGATCATCAAAAAATTGCTTCAGTGGAGGAACAGCTTGAGCATTGACCTGTGTGCTAATTAAGACCTGGGGATAGCTTTGTCACCTTTTAGGGAAAAACTAGCTTAACCTTGTTGCAGGAGGAGGAGAACCTGGGTCCATCATCAAATCAGACAAGGGTTCTATGATATTATGGTTAGTGCAGAATCATATGATTTTCTTAAGTTGGATGAAATAGTTACTTTTTCTCAACAGTGCTTTCTGAGTCAGTTGAAGTACTCCATCTGGATAGGTCAACATGATAAGAGCCAATGTGGTTCTTAAACTGCTTCTGATCAGTAAATTGATTATACTAGCCCTCTTCCTTCATTTCAGGGTAAGAGATTGCCCCTCCCTGTGGTAAATACTTATTCAAGATAAGAAATTACCTTACCAGTGAAGTCTATCACTGTGGAAACTACCATCAAGTCAAAAAGTCAAGTCAAAAAGCACTTATTAAGCACTTATGTTCCAGGCACTGTGCTAAGTACTAGACATACAAATACAAGCAAAAAGTCAGTCCCAGCCCTTGAAGGGCTTCAAGAGAAAAACCAAACCAAAACAAAAGATAATACAAGAGAAAATAGTCTGCTCCACTCTGCATTCTAATTCTATAGTTCTTTCTCTGGATTTGGATGGCATTTTGCATCAAGAGCCTAGAATCAACTTGAAAAGCAATGGTCTTGTTAATTTCCCTTTCTCCCCATTAAAGAAGTTGTTGGACAAATTAGCACTACCCCCAAGAAAGGGTAAGGCTCTCCATTTCATCAGTTTCTTGAATCAGGTTTTCAGGAAGATTCACCTGATAAGAATGAACTACTATTGGATATAGTCTCAATCCTTCTCAATCCTTTTGTATTTCATTTCCTATGTGGGATGGTCTATGCTTTGAGGTTTCTCCTCCCTCAGTGGATTTTATACTAATGGAAATGGTTCCTGTTCCACTTAATAAGCAGGTTTCCTTTTTCCCAGGATGATTCTGATAGCTCCTTCCTAGAAAGGATTTCAGGGAAACCAGGGGTGGAATTATTGTAATGTGTTTTGCTTTGAAATGGTAGGAAGGAACAAACAAAAATTAATAATAATTTTTATAAACATAGTGAATATGAATGCCCCTGAGAAAAAAGAGGTTTTTTTCAGTATATTGGTGGTAATTTTGGATCAGAGCCACCTTCATGGCTGTCCTAAGAATGAAGTCTATTTCACAATGTGTAAGAGAAGATATCCAGGGGCCAAATGACTAGATGAGACATTTGGGACTCAAAATGTGCTAATTGAATGGACTTTGGTAGTGGGGTACCAGGATACAAGGAGTATTGATCTTAGTTAATATTGATTATAATTATTGTATTGCTTTGGTCTTTTGTTTCATGATGTTCATGTTTGCTTTTCATGGTTATCTTGGTGGCATATAAATTTCCCTTCTCAAAATTAGTTTGTTGTGAGCCCTAAGTAGTTTAATCTATAGCCTAACAGGTAATTCTGGTTATAAGGATGAAAAACCTTATGGATATGGCTTATAGATAAGTGATTAATGGGGGGATTAGGCTGCCAACTCCCTCGTAAATCAAAAGAGGGAACTGAGGAAACTGAGGGTAGTAGGACAGCAAACGGTCATTTGCTGGAATTGAGTGAATCACATCAACTCCATCTTGGGACTCAATTCTGAAACTAGTTTCTGTTTTCTTTGAAAACTTTGTTCATCTGTAGGAATTAGGAGAAAATTTTGTTGCATTGTTGTAACCTAGCCCTGTGTAGTTGAGAAGCTGGACTGTCCCTACCTGCTTCTTAGAGACCCTTAACTAAAGACCCAAGTTATGCTGACCAGAATTTCAGTCAGATCCAAAGATTGATGAAAGGAGTTTTCTTACAATTGTACATTTCAAGCAACTCATATGTCTTATATGAAAACTAGCTCCATATTGGTCTGTCAGTTATTGTTTCCATATTCCTTTGATTGCTTACAGCTACTTGGAGAGAGTGAGACACCTCTTTTTCTGAATTCAGAGAATTCCACCAGTTTACTTTCTCCCAATTTGGAAAGGCCTTTATCTTTACACCATTAGAAAGTAGATTACTAATGTTGTATGTATTGTTTCCTTTTAATTTATTAGCCTTATTTGATTATTTTTAATGTATTAAAGTCTGTTTTCCTCTATATTCAGTTTCCACCTGTAAGCTGAGAAAGGGATTTGGTCCCAATTTGTTGGGCAATTGGTATGCATTGCTTAGTAAACTGATATGTTTCCGTAGGCATTTTATCTTTCACCAACTATATTACTCACTTTTTCCCCCAGATTTCATTTAGAAGTTTTAAAAATGTTCCAGGACTTGATACGTTCAAGACAATACCTTCCACATAAAGATGCAAATAGAAGTCCTTACCATCAAGAGTGAATCCTTTTTTTTTTATCTTTACACTAGACCTTCAATACAATGGAAAATACAACTGATGAGCATACTATTTTATATCTTATTTGATATTAACTATCAGAGGATCCATTCAACAAAGTTCAGGAGAGAGATTAGGGCTAATCATTTACGTAGAGACAACTACTTCTATTTGAATACTCCATGTTCCAGTCAAAATGAACAACGCTATCCATGTCCTATTTTTTATCCTCATTTTTAACTTCATCCACAATGACTGAAAGGGTCTCTCCTTCTTCCCTCTTCCCACCTCTATCTGAAGGAAAAGATAATAACCCCTCCCTTCTTCATTGTCTCCTTGAGACCTCCTCCCCTTGCTCATATTTCTCAAAGCATTTTGCCTGGACCTCACCTCTTCATTTATTTCATTCTCCCTTGTATCATAGTTATATAAGCATGTATCTTTTCCTCCCTTAAAAGCCCTTTCAGGTGGGGATTATTTTTCTTTTTTCCCTCAGTGCCAAGTGCAATGAATTTCTTATTATAGGTTCTTAATACATGTTTGTTGAATAAAATAGAATATTAGATTATGAGTTTCTTGGGAGTATATTTCATTTCCTAGAACAGTGCCAATGTCAAGACCTAAATGAATCTATGATCTCATTGATGTAGGTTCTCTCTCCATTCATGTAGATCAGAACTAATAGGACTCATTCATGCCTTCTTATTCTGTGGGACTACTAACCACATCTTTCTGAAAGACCTCCATAGATGGTCCAATTAATGCACTAAGGGCTTTTTCTTGTTTTTTTTTTTAAATATATATTTTAGTAGATAAAAGGGAACAGTCAGGGTGATCATTTGATAGCCCTTACTTTATATGACTGGACCACATCCTTTTCTGGTGACGTATGTACTTTGCCAAAGTCTGCTTTCCAGTGCCTTTTTGGCTCACTCACAATTATGAAATCAAGGAATTTCAAAACTGACATATATATGTATAAATATGCATATACATACATATACATATGCATATACATACATACATATATAAATATACATATGTATTATTTATATATATGGCATTACTGGAAGGCTATTGCATCAAAAAAATGGGCATTTGCAATAATAAGTAGCTTGAGATAACTGAGAATACTGAACAATTTCTCAGGTGGTATCCACCTCAGTTTTGCCTCCTGCTCTATTCTAGACCTAGTCAGATGACTGTTTAAGCTCTGATCTAAAATATGTGTACTGATAGAGAACCCAATGCATTGCCTATCTAATGTAGATAATATGCATCACTCATCCGCTTTGTTTTTCTTCTGTAGATGATTATTACTACATTCTGAGTGACCATGTATTACCTTGAAGAGTTATAGTGTTCTAGGACTCTGTGGTACAATGTCTCTTGGAAATAAGAGCATTAATAGAGCCTTTTCCTATGTGGGTTTAGCATAGAGGCTAGAAGCAGCTACTGTTCTGACTTACAAGGGTTCAGGGTACTTACTCCTGCCTGTTCTGTGCCCAGACATGTGACTGTGCATACTGGATTCATTGCTAAGGGATATTGTCCTCTCTCCTAGGGAGTCTGGGCTCCCCATCCTCACAATCCATTTACTGGCTCACAACTTATATAATTCAGTTCTAGTTAAGGGTTTTTCCCAAAAGAAGAATCAGTTAAAAAAAAAGTGCAAATAAATATGAATTGGGTTTTGGACTGATAGTTTATTCTGACACTGAGAAAGGAATACTAAATATAAAAGACTCACAGTGTGCATTAACAGAATAATCTAAATAGGATTCAAAATTACAGTTATCCCTTCCGCATAATGACTTTCCCCATGGCAATTTATTGTATCTTGGACATAACAAATTAAATGGGAATTTTTTGGGATTTTTGCTGTAGATAACATGAGCAGGCCAGCAGATAACACAGAAAAAGCATAGAAACTCAGAAATGCATAAAATGTATGTTTAGTGTTGTATAATATCAACATTTTATCTTTTAATACCATAATAATTCAGACTTTTTCTCTGGTACAAAGGGTGGGCCAAAATTTTTTATGCAGATTTTCCAGATTGTGATGACACTGTGCCCCGCTAACCCCCTCAAAGTGGAAGGGATAACTGTATAACCAGGGTATAATCTTCTAGGAGGTTAGTATTAAGTTTTATAAGAGATGCATAACATGGTTGTAATTCTATTAATTAGCCATTTCCCACTTCATATTTCACCTATCCTGGGAACTATCCAAGAAAAAAAAAAGCTAATTTTATCTTCCTTCTTTTTAGTGTCTTTTCTTTGATCAAATTCTTCTCTTGGTGCCAGACCATTACTGCCACTCTTTAGGTTACTCTCTTCTGGCAGTGGTCCAACTGTGTGATATAAGGGCTTCTCTTGCCCTCAGTCACTGCTGTTTCAACCACTGTTACCTTATCAGTGAGAGTCATACGGTTCTCTGAAGGTCGAAAGGAAAGAACACAGAAGAGAAGTAATTCTATCTCTGGTACTAGCTTGTATAGGCAGGACATGGGTTGTGAGCGCACATGAACTGCAAAGGAAGCTGGCAATTACAAGAGCAGGACTCCTGTTTCAACAAAGTAAAAGCTGTACTTCGGCAGTACATATACTAAAATTGGAACGATACAGAGAAGATTAGCATGGCCCCCGCGCAAGGATGACACGCAAATTCGTGAAGCGTTCCATATTTTTGGGAGGGGAGAAATGGGGAGAAAATTTTGGAACCCAAAATCTTGTGAAAATGAATGTAAAAAGTTAAATAAATTTATTTAAAAAAAAAAAGTAAAAGCTGAAAGTGATTGAGTAGCCATAGAATTGGCTCACACAAGCAGTTGCATTTGATTCATTTTTTTAAAGCTTTAAATTTATTTATTTATTTTTACTTTTCAACATTCTTTTCCACAAGATTGTGAGTTTCAAATTTTCCCCCCCATCTTTCCCTGCCCCTTCCCCCCATGGCATGCATTTTGATTACGCCTTCCCCCAGTCTTCCCTCCTTTTTATCATCCTCCCCTCTTATCCCCTTCCCCTTTACTTTCTTGAAGGGCAAGATAGATTTCTATACCCTATTGCCTGTATATCTTATTTCCCAACCGCATCTCAAAAATAATTTTTTAACATTTGTTTTTAAAACTTTGAGTTCTAAATTCCCTTCTTCCCTCCTCACCCATCCGCATTGAGAAGGCAAACAATTCAATATAGGTTATACATGTGTAGTTATGCAAAACATTTCCATAATAGTCATGTTGTGAAAGACTAACTATATTTCCCTCCATCCTATCCTTCCCCTCAATTATTCTATTTTCTCTTTTGACCCTGTCCTTTTTCTAAAGTATTTGCTTTTGATTATCCCCTTCCCCCAATCTGCCCTACCTTGTATCTTCCCCCCTGCCCCTGCTCTTATCCCCTTCTCCCCTACTTTCCTGTAGGCTAAGATGCCCAATTGAGTGTGTGTATTATTCCCTCCTTCAGTAAAGTTCACTCATTCCTTCTCACCTTCCCCTTCTTCCCCTCCATTGTAAATCTTTTTTCTTGCCTCTTTTATTTGAGATAATTTACCCCATTCTATTTCTCCCTTTCTCCTTCTCCCAATATATTCCTCTCTCACTCCTTAATTTTATTTTTAGATATCATCCTTTCATATTGAACTCACCCTGTGCCATCTATCCATCCATCCATCCATCCATCCATCTATTTATCTATCTCCTCCAACTATCCTAAAATTGAGAAAGGTCTCATGAGTTACAAATATCATCTTTCCAAGTAGGAATGTAAACAGTTCAACTTTAATAAATCTCTTATGATTTCTCTTTCCTGTTTACCTTTTCATGCTCCTCTTGATTCTCATATTTGAAAGTCAAATTTTCTATTCAGCTCTGTTTTTTTCATCAAGAACGCTTGAAAGTCCTCTATTTCATTGAATATCAATTTTTTTCCCCCCTGAAGGACTATACTCAGTTTTGATGGGTAGGTGGTTCTTGGTTTTAATCTTAGCTTGTCTGACCTCTGGAATATCATATTTCAAGTTTTTTGCTCCCTTAATGTAGAAGCTGCTAGAATTTGTATCATCCTGATTTATTTCTACAATACTCAAATTGTTTCTTGCTGGTAGCTTGACCTGGGAACTCTGGAATTTGGGCACAATATTCATAAAAGTTTTCCTTTGGAGATCTCTTTTAAGGAGGTAATAAGGGAATCCTGTCAATTTCCATTTCCCCTCTGGTTCTAGAATATCAGGGAAGATTTCCTTGATAATTTCTTGAAAGATCCTGTCTAGGTTCTTTTTAAAAAATTATGACTTTCAGGTAGTCCAACAATTTTTAAATTATCTCTCCTAGATCTTTTTCCAAATCATGAGATATTTCACATTGTCTTCTATTTTCTCATTCCTTTGGTTTTGTTTTATAATTTCTTGATTTCTCATAAAGTCATTAGCTTCCATTTGCTCCATTTTAATTTTGAAGGAATTATTTTCTTCAGTGAGCTTTTGGACCTCCTTTTCCATACAACCAATTCTGCTTTCTAAGGCATTCTTCTCCTCATTGTCTTTTTGGACTTCTTTTGCTATTTGGGTTAGTCTATTTTTGAAGGTGTTATTTTCTTCAGTATTTTTTGGAGTTTCTTTTAGCAAGTTATTGACTCATTTTTCATGAATTTCTTGCATAACTCTCATTTCTCTTCCCAATTTTTTCTCTGCTTCTCTCACTTGATTTCCAAAATCCTTTTTGAGTTCCTCCATGGCCTGTGACCAATTCATATTCCTCTTGGAAGTTTTTGATGTTGGAGCTTTGATTCTGCTGTCCTCCTCTGGTTGTGTGCCCTGATCTTCCTTGTCATCAAAGTAAGATTCTATAATCTGAGTTTTTTAAAGATGTTTACTCATCTTCGCAGTCAAACACTTGACTTTCTCACTCTTTGTCAAAGTAAAACTCTGCTTCCAGTGGGAATGGGGATAGGTGTAGGTGTACTGTCTCAGACTTCAGGGATTTTGTATCAACCTCTCAGTTCCCCACCTCTTGTGGTCCCAGAGTTCCAGAAACAGCCTTTCACTGCTGCTGCCACCGTGACTGCCACTGCTGGCTGCCAGTGACACCACTATGACCATCACTTGGGACTGGGGCCAGACCTAGCCAGACAAATTACTCCTCTTTTACCCAGGTCCCACAGAGTTTTCCCATTGACCTTTTTGGTGTTTGTGGGTTGAGAAGTCTGGAAACTGCCATAACTGCCAATGATTCAGTCCCCTAAGATCTTCTCCAGCCTTTATGAGTCAGTGTCCCCCATGCTAGACTGTGTTCTGTCCCCTACCCTGTGTGGTAGATCCTTCCTGTCAACTTTTCAGGTTGTCTTGGACTGGAGATTTGTTTCACTCTGTCATTTTGTGGGTTCTACAGTTCTAGAATTTGTTGAGAGTCATTTTTTATAGGTATTTGGAAGGCTTGCGGGGAGAGCTCAAGGAACTCCCTGGTTTTACTCCATCATCTTGGCTCCTGATACATTTTTTTCTTGATGGAAAAATTAATCTTGATTCAAAACAGTATCTGGGGGAGTAGAAGTAGAGTGAGGGGCAGAGAAGATAACATTCTATCATTTTTAGCTTATTTCAAATATCTCTATCAAATAGAAAACCTGACAAAGTTGGAGCATCTCCCACTTGACCCTCTGGATAATTTTGAACATTTTGTAGATGAAAGGGGAGTAACCTATGTGTGAGGCTCCACTTTAGTCTATCCATGGAGTTTTTGTCTCAGTAGCCATTCATGAGGATTCAACCTGGTAAGCAATCATATAAGGCCAGAAAAAAGACAGGAGTTGTGGTGGTGGTGATGGTAGTGGTAAGCTTCCATGTGGTCATGAAAAATAGCAACTGAGCATGCTCAAAAGGAGAGGCACCTGTTTCATAAGAAATCTCTCTTCTCTTTGGATTCTGTACAGAACATCTACCACAATACTGGCGACCATATTTGATGAGTTTAATATTTTGTTTGATGGTGATATTCATTGATATTGATAATAAGAATTTTTTGTTGAATTAAATTACAGATTACCAAAGCAGAACACAAAAGATAAACCTGGGAAATCTTGCCTGTAGACAATGAGGACAAGGTGGAAGCAGTGAACTTTGAAGTTGCCCTGAAGTATCTGAATTAGGAAAAGGGGAAAAGGGCATATGACTTAAAAAAATAGATAAAACAAGACAGATTATGGAAACCAGGAGAGGTAAATGGGTAAATCACTAAATTTCACTGGAAAGTGTAATAGAAAAAATGGGATTTAGTCAGAATCATGACTTTCATTGAGTAAGGAGAAAAAGTAGAGAGATGAGAAGAAAAACATAGATGGTTTTTTCCTACCTTTCCAATATTTTTGCACCTTATTCCCTTCCATGAGTTCTTTGATACAATGACACTGGTCTCCTTATCTATTTTCACACTAATCACTTCATCTCTTGACTCCTTGCATTTTCACTGGCTGTCTTCCATGCCTCGAATGCTCTCATTTCTCATCTCTGGTCTCCTATTTTCCCTGACTTCCTTCAAGTCCCAGTTCCCTATTCCTCCCCTCCCCCCATAATGCTAATGTCCTCCCTGTGAGATTATCTCCTGTTTACTCTTTCTCTCTCTTGTTTGTACATGGTTGTTTGTCATAAACCCATTAGACTGTGAGCACCTTAGCAGCAGGGACTGTTTTTTTTACCCCTCTTTGTATTTCTAATGCTTAACACAAGTGCCAGGCTTATAGTTACGAATGCTTGTTGACTTGACTCACAACCACAAAATCTGGCAGTAGAAGGAGGTAGATTTTGAAACTGATAGTAAAAATATAGGGCTGTTCTTCCTTATGTAGAGTAATAACAGTAACTTGCATTTCTATAATGTTTAATGTTTAGATAGTACAAGAATTATCTATTATTGCCATTTTACAGGTGGAAATGGCTAGTTATGTTGTGAAAGTAGTTTGGTATAGTGAAAAGAATAAGACTTAGAGACAGGAGACCTAGGTTTACATCTCAGGACTGATACCAGCGTACTACAGATTATGAATATGTCACAACTTCTCAGAGTCTTAGGTTTCTCTTCTGTAATATAGGAATAATTATGTGAGTGTGTGTGTGTGTGTGTGTGTGTGTGTGTGTGTGTATGTGTGCATAAAACTATACTTGTATAGTAGATCATATCTGATCCCTTGGGTTGCTGGGATAAGAGAGCTTTCTAAACTTTAGAATACATAAAGGTGTTATTTTGGCCTTTCATGCAACCAAGGCTTCCTTGATGTGATGTGTTTGAGCTGAAGAAAACAGCACTTTTAAAAACAATTAGAGAAGGTATGTTAGATGAGCTGTCTCTAAGATTGTAACCATTGTCCCCTAGGATTTTCTTTGGGATTCTCTGCTGTGGAATGTGTAGGGCTTATCCACAAAAGCACACCCTTGTTTATATACAAACAGAAGTTCCACTGGATTCCAACTTTAACCAGTTTTTCTATTCAATGAAAGCATTTTAAAGAAGCCAAAAGTTATGAAATGTTATCCTCCCTAGCTACCACCAAAGTTTTAATGAAGATTTATTTTCCCACTAAGAAAAAAAATGTCCCCCAGATTTACTAGTTGCCAGGGTGTGCCCATCTTGTGGCCACTCCCACTTTCCTCTTGCTTTGCTAAAATATAACTTCTGTTTTTGTAGTTCCATAAGCTTCTTTTGTAGCTGGTCTGAGCTGGAATTTTCCCAACAATGCCCTCACTTCAAAGGGAATTCCTTTAGCTAGAAAATTAACTGCAAGAGATCCTAGTCAGGAAAACTCTTTGTTTTTCAAAACAAAACAATTTGGCATTTTCCAACAGAAAAACAAATGCAAGTTCTACAAATCGGAGTGCTCTCTTTATAAATTTTTTCATTTAAAATCTAGGGAAATGAGGAAGTTTCACTTGTATAGCTTTCACACCAACATAGCTCTCAAGGAAGTTAGAAATACCTATGCAAATCATTGGGAAGGTAGTTAGGTACCAAGCCTCCCTAAAAAACAAGACAAAACAGAAAACAGGATTGCTCAGTTTGGAGGGGTGGGGATGGGACAGGCTGGGGAAATTCTGTTGAAATTACTTTCCCTGCCCTAGGAGTCTTTCATGTTTACAACTATCAAATATTAATTTCCTTGGTGAGTCTGAGGTAGGCAGGTATGCATTCATGGGTTATCAGGGTAGCGTACAAAGCTTAACTTTTCAGAATCACACAGTTAATAAATATTTATTGAATACCTGTTAATTTACCAAGCACTAGGGAGGGAGTCACAAAAGGAAAGAATGCGTCTATAAGATTATACTGTAGACAATGAAGCTGAAAAGACTCTCAGAGGTCATCTTGTCCAGCGTCCTCCTTTTAGAGAAGAGGGAACAAAGTCTCAGAGAAGCTACATGACTTCATAGCTTCATAGCTTCATAGCTATGAAGGGAACCTTAGGGTTGTGCAATCTGGCCCCTTTCATTTTCCAGATGACAAAACTAAGGCTCAGAGAGCTTAAGAGCCTTGTCCCAGGACACATAGGTCCTATGATTCTAAATTCTACCCTCTTTCCCCATTACCATTTCCTTTAACTGAAAGGTTATTGTTGTGTTCGTCCTTCATTGCCAGAGAAATAATGACATGACTTGCACTTGACTTTGTTTTGGGTGAGGGAAGGTTGTGTAGGTCACCAGCTTCACTTCCCTTCCAGAGGCATCTGAATCCAGGGACTAAAAGGAGAACTATTGTGAATAACAATATTAAAAAATGACCTCAGATTTTGAGTAGAGAAATTTTTCTTTAAGTATGTGCTTATCAGCATCCATTCTGTATGTATGAAAGGTATTTTATCCCAATGAAATAGGCATGTATGAATTCTTATTCTATTAGTCTTATTTTATCAAAACTGTGATGTATGTGTACGTGTGTATGCATGTATATATATATTTATATATATATATATACGTATATATATGTATATATATATATACGTATATATATATATGTATATATACAAACACCTGGAGGGTGGAGATCTTCAGTTCAAATGTGACTTCAGACACACTTATCTTGGTCAAGTTACTTAATCCTGTTTGCCTTAGATTCCTCATCGGTAAAAATGAGCTAGAGAAAGAAATTGCAAACCACTCCAATATCTTTGTCAAGAAAATCCCAAAAGGAGTCATGAAAAATTGACATGACTAATTAACTAAACAACATAAAAATGTGTGTGTATGTGTGTGTATACACACATATATGAATAATGAATTTTTTTAGTTGAATTCACATCTTTTTTAAAAAATGTCTCTTCCATATACAAAGGGAGGAAAGATTTTTTAATTATCTGGTAACTACATATTGTAAATAGCCAACTAGATAATTAAAATCCAAAGAGTTTATATATATATATATATATGTGTGTATGTATATACACATGCACATGTTGTTACACATATATAGATGAACACATATATGTATGTTGCCAGTTATTGTGTACTTGGTTTAGTCACCTATAAGATGACCAACTCCTTGAGGCAAGTACTATATTTAATTCATCCTTGTATATATGTACCAGTCCAAAAAACGTTCCAGAAAAAAGTCTTGTTTTAGGTGTAAGTTGAACTATGTGATAGCAAAAGTAGCTTCCAACTCAAAGATTATAAGACTCTATGAAAAATGTACTTCCTAAGAGGATCTAATCAGTTGTTTCTTATTTATTCCAGCTCCTCAACACCTCTCTTGTCCATTCCTTCTTCCTGCCCTGTATCCAAACCACATGAGTTTGGGCATTCATCACCCGTCTCCCATTATCTATTGACTCTCTCTTCGATCTCCCTGAATCCAGTCTCTCCCCCTCTCCAATCTACCTTCACAGATCTGCCAAATTAATATTCCTTAAAGCTCATTCCTCTGCTGCAGAAACTTCTGTGGATCCTTATTTCCTTTAAGGATAATTATGACTAAGATGCTTTCTGTCCCTGTCTTCCCCCTTCACCTATGTATCACATGAAGAGGTGGCCCCTTTCTCCTTGCCAAGTTGCATATTCCCTTCTATCTTCTCTATTCCAGTGGATTGTTCATTCTATCATCCTTAATTGTTCACTTATCCTCAGTCTCTCCTAGGCCAGTGGTTGCTTGCCTGCTGCCTTCAAACACATTCATATCTCTTCCATCTTCAAAATATCTTTACTTGATTTATCCATCCCCACAAACTAGCTATAGTCCTATATCAGTTTTCCATTTTGTGGTTAAACTCCTTAAAGTGGTCATCTAGAATTGGTATTTCCACTTCTATTCATTTCATTCTTTTTTCAACTCTTTGTAGTTTGGATTCTTACCTAACCTTTCAATTGAGACTGCTTTCTCTAAAGTTACCAGTGATCTCTTAATTGTCAAATCTAATGCAATCCTCCTCCTTCTTGGTCTCACTGCACCCTTTGGCTTTGTCAATCTCCCTCTTCTCCTTAATATGCTCTTCTCGTAAGGTTTCTGTGAGCATGCTCTTTTAATTTTCCTCCTACCTGTCTGATATCTTCCCAGTCTCCTTTACTGGATCTTCATAGGTCAGCCTGCTAACGCACAGGGGTGTTCCTCAAGGAAGCCCTCCAAGTGGCGAGGTAGAAAAGCCCTGGGCATGAAGTCAGGAAGACCTGAGTCCAAATCCGGTCTTAGAGGCTTACTATCTGCGTGACCCTGATGGAGTCATCCCACCTCTCTTTGCTTCAGTTTCTTCATCTATAAAATAGGGATGATGATTAACAGCAGCTTCCTCATAGGATTGTTGTGCAGATCAAGTAAGACAGTTGTAAAGTACTCAGTATAGTTCCTGGCACATAGTGCTTAATAAATACTTGTTCCCTCTTCTTCCCATATTACTATTTTGCTTGATGATCTTATCAGCTCTTATAATTTAACTATTATCGCTATACTGATGATTCTTTGATCTAGTTATCTGACCTTAACCTCCAGTCTCTAGTCTCTAAATGTCATTTAGACATCTAAAACTAGAAGTGTGTAGCAGGAATACTACTAAGAGCTGCTGTGAAGGTGTAGGACCAATAGCACCAGCACACAGCAGGGCTGCTAACATAGGCTCTTGATCTGCCTCTCTAAAGGGGACATTTTATTAAAAATCTCCTTCCAAGAGGACTATTAATGATTATTCTTTGGATGTGGATATTTAACAAATTCTGAATCTATTTAACTAGTATGGTCTAACCCAGATGTCTCCATCTTATCCAAAAGAATAATATCACCCAGGGCCCTGACAAATGTAGGCCCCTAGAAAACTACACCCAGGTTCAATGCATACTTGGATTAGTATCTAATTAAAACTAATACTTCAGGGGCAGTTAGGTGACAGTGGGATAAAACACTTGCCCTGAAGTCAGGAGGACCTGAGTTCAAATCTGGCATCAAACCCTGACTAGCTGTGTGACCCTAGGTAAGCCACTCAACCCCAACTGCCATCAAAAAACTATACTTTACAAGCCTCCATTGATATTTGTCTTTTATCAGACCAAAGCAAAGGACCTAGTCATTCAAAACAAAAAGTCATTTCATTAAACCACAGCAAGATGATAAAGACATTTACAAAGGGGCCCACTAGCCCACAGGTTTCCATGCCAACAGGGGAGGAAGGATCAATCACATTTCGAGAATACTTATACTCAAATCAACCTGTTTTTAAGACTGTGTCCCCACTGCCACCCCTTCTCTGCCACTGAGGCTACTGCTTGCTGCTCCTACAAATATGCTGATGCTCTTGCCTTGGCTGCTTTTTTTTTTTAACCAAACTGTGGTTGGTCTTATCTCCTGAGCTATTTTCTTCTCTGTATTTCCATCTGGTTGTTCTCTGCTGAATTATAGGTACTATGTTGCAGGATAGTAGGCATGACTTTGTTTTTGTACCCTGCCCATAATAGCCTCAGGATTATCCCAGAACTAGAACCTAGGTTTTCTGATTCTAGATATGATCCTCATTCTATTCCACAATCACCACTACCAATGAAGAAGAAAAAGAGTCAGTCAAAGCAAGGCACTTTAATAACCCAAATATTGGACAACTGACTGGCTTCTGAAGAGCCAAGAGTTCCCAATAGTTCTTTGCTTCCAGATGGCTATACCTAGACAGAGCCTACTGTCTTTTCTTTTTATTAATTTTATTTATTTTCAGTGTTCTACAATAACTACCATATAACTTAGATTATTATTTTCCCCTCCCTCCCCGCTCCCTCCCCCCTTCCTCCTTGAGAGAGCATATAATTTTGTATAGGTTCTACACATACATTCCTATTAAATATATTTTCACTATAGTCATGCTGTGTTGAGGAATTAAAATGAGTGGGAGAAATCATCGAACAAACCAAAATGCAAAATACACACACACACACACACACACACACACACAAACAAACATAATCTGCTACAATCTGTGATTGAATTCCATAGTTCTTTCTCTGGATGTGGAAGGCATTTTGCCTTAGAAGACCATTGCGAATTTTTTTTAGTCCTTGCATTGCAATGAAGTTCCCAGTCTACCAGAAAAAACTCACACACTGTGGTCATTGCTGTGCACAAAGTTCTCCTGGTTCTGCTCCTTTCACTCAGCATCAGATCATATAGGTCTTGCCAGGTCTCTCTGAAGTCTTCCTGTTCATCATTCCTTATAGCACAGTAGTATTCCACTACATTCATATACCATAATTTATTCAGCTATTCCCCAATTGATGGGCATCCCTTTGATTTCCAATTTTTGGCCACCATGAAGAATGCTGCTATAAATATTTTTGTACATGTGGCACCCTTTCCCATTTTTATGTTCTCTTGGGGATACAGTCCTAGAAGTGATATTTCTGGGTCAAAGGGTATGCATATTTTTATAGCCCTTTGGGCATAGTTCTGAATTGCTTTCCCGAATAGTTGGATCAGCTCACAGCTCCACCAACAACGTATTTGTGTTCCAACTCTCCCACATCCTCTCCAACATTTATCGTTTTCCTGTTCTGTTATGTTTGCCAATCTGATAGAAGTGATGTGGTAGGTACTTCAGAGTTGTTTTGATTTGCATCTCTCTAATCAAAAGTGATTTAGAGCATTTTTTCATATGATTATAGATATCTTTAATTTCTTCCTCTGAAAATTGCCTGTTCATATCCTTTGACCATTTATCAATTGGGGAAAGAGTTAATAATCTTACTTTAATTAAGCAATGCAGACAGATAAAGATATATATAGAGAAATGAATATCCAAGAAAGAATCAAATAGTCAGGACTCCAACTGTCTAAACAAAGTCATAGAAGAATTTATATCACCACACCAAAGAGCACCAACATTTGGGTTCTCAAAGCTGCGGGCTCCTTAACAACGGCTATCCAGAATCTCATCTGAAAAATCACAAAGAAACAAATAGTAAAACATTATTCTCATGAATGAGCCCCAAAATAAAATACCAACCTCTCAGAATATATAACAAAGACTCAGCCCCTGATTGGCCCAAAAGACTGAAAGCCCATGTGCTTAGTACATAATTGGCTCAGCATCTGTTAGGGCTCTGTGTGACTCAAAATATATCACAGTGGTGAAATGAGCTGAAGTTCAAAGCAGCAAGATATCCATGATTGAAATAGCTGTGTTTCTTTAGACCTGGGATCACTGCTCTTGTTCCGAGGGAAAAAGGGGACACGTGGTCACATATGGACAGGGAAGATCTAATATCCCATTTATTCTATGATAGCCTGAATATCTTAAAGTAAATAAATCCCAAACTGAAATCATTATCTCCTCTCCCCTTCCCCTCCAAAAAACCCTCCCTTTTCCCTCAGTTTTCTATCACTGTCTAGGGCACCATCATCTTCCTAGTCATCTAGGCTGGAAATCTAGGTGACTTCTCTACTATTTTCTCCTTTTTATGTATTCACCTCCCATATCCAGTATGCTGCCCTTGTCTGTCTGCTCTACTTAATGTCTCTCATGTATGCTCCCTTCTCTGTCACTGCCACCAGGCTCTTATCACTTCCCACCTGAAGTGTGGCACTAGCATTCTGATTAGTCTCCCTGTATCAAATCTCTCTCCCCACTCTAGTCTATCCTCCAATCAGCTGCCAAAGTGATCTTCCTAAAGTATAGGTCTGACCACGTCATTCCCTATTCAATAAACCTCTGTGGCACCTTATCACCTTCAGGATCAAACATGAAACATAAGATCCTTCATAACCTAGCCCCCTTTCTAGCTTCTTACACTTCCATTTACTCACAACTCATACTGGTCTCTTTGCTATTCCTCACACAATACACCCATCACCCTATTCATTGACTGTCTTCCAACTCTAGAATATTCTTCTTCTTCCTTTCCACTTCCTGACTTCCTTCAAGTTCCAACTAAAATCCCATGTTCCATGTGAAGTCTTTCCTGGTTGCCTTAATGCTAGTTCCTTTCTTCTGTTGATTATCTTCAATTTATCTTATAAATATCTGTTTCAACATAATTATTTGTAGGTGATTTCTGCCATTAGGCTATGAATTCCTTAAGAGAATCGATTTCTCCCCTTCCCCCCTTTCTTTGCATTCCAGCACTTG
Source organism: Potorous gilbertii (assembly GCA_028658325.1). NCBI lineage: Eukaryota > Metazoa > Chordata > Mammalia > Diprotodontia > Potoroidae > Potorous > Potorous gilbertii. The sequence goes on along the minus strand of CM053771.1, from coordinate 272,350,106 downwards.
GAACAATGCTTGGTACATAGTAGGTAGTAAATGAAGGCTTCTTACTAACCTCCAGCAAAAAATCTTTTCACCTAGTCCTTACTCTTCACCAGTTCCCCTCTTCTCCCTTTGTATTTATTTGTATATATATATATATATATGTGTGTGTATATATATATATATATATATATACATCTTCTGTCCTTATCTATGCACAAATTGTATTCCCCCAGGAGGTCCTTTTGGGCTGGTACTGTACCTCTTTTGTATTTATATCTTCCAAGCCTTGCACAATGCCTAGCAGATAGTGTAGGTGTTTAATAAATGCTTATTGTTTGAATTGTTTTTGAATTTTTGGTCTGAGACCACGTGGGTACTATTATTGTCAGATTTCCATTTCATTTTGACTTGCTTTTTCACAATGGAAAGTATATTGAGGAAGGTTAGACATAGAAGTAGAATCAAGCAGACTGTGGCAGGATAAGAAATGTATGAAGTCTAATTTGCATCTGGCCTGCCACATTTTGTCTTTAGTCAAACTGCACTCTGTCTATCTTTTATTTTACTGGGATCTGCAAGACCTGTGTGAGCATATCACCTATAAACATTTGTCTTCTCCAGATTATAGCACACACAGATAGCTAAAAAGTTCTTAGATGAAGGACTGTAATTTTCTCATCTTGAGGAATGCCTGGTCTGGGAATTCTGGACATCAGTGAAGATCATAATTTATTTATGAATTCATAGATAAGTGGGTAGTTGCTTTAGGTACAAAAATATTAAATAATTTGCCCAGGGTCATACACCTAGTAATAATTAGAGGTAGAAGTAGAACAAAAGTCTTACAGAACTTCAAGAACTCGGAGCACTCTTTAATATTGTCATCCACAAAATACCCTGTAAAGGTATGACCTTTTAAGACTTACAGACATTTGCAAAGTTCAAGGGACTGGACTAGCAGATTTTGATGGCTCCAATTCAGCCTACTTTAGCACTTCTTAAAGGAAGAGTTTCTTTTCAGTGGTGAGTAGATCTAGCTACAATTCCTAAGGGAAGTGAGGCTTTGATGAGTGCTTATGCCTAGGAAAAGTTTTGTCAAGATATGAATGTGCTCCCCCTCCCCACCCTATATCTTGGTGATGTACCCTTTCTTCAACTATTTATTTGCATAAACCATTTGGAAAACTTCAAATCTCAGGTTCTAAACCTTTTTGTGTGTGTGTCATGAACCCTTTGGAATTCTAGTGAAGCCTATGAACCCTTTCTCAGAATAATGTTTTTAAATCCATAAAATAAAATTATGTAAGATTTTTAAAAATTATTTTTTAATGAAGAAAAATCAATTTTTTCCTCTTTCCTACTTCCTCCCACAAAAGAAAGAAAAACAAAACCCTTATAGAAAATATAAATAGTCATTCAAAATAAATTCCCACACTCACTTTGTCTAAAAAGTAAGTCATTTTGTACCCTGAGTCCCATCACCTCTCTGTCAGGAGACAAACAACTTGCATCACAATTGATCTTCTACAGTCATAGTTGATCATTCTTACATTGGTCAGAGTTCTTAAGTTTTCAAATTTTTTTGTTTTTGCAGTGTTGTTACAAATATAAACTATTCTCATGGTTCTGCTCTCTTCACTTTAGCAAACATCAGTTCACACAAATCCTCCCAGATTTTTCTCAAGTTTTCCTTTTCATCATTCCTCCATAGTATTCTCATATTCAATAGTATTCTCAATACTCAATAGTATTCTATATATTCTATATAATACTCAATAGCTCAATAGTATTCTCATAGTCACATACTATAATTTGTTTAGCTGCTCCCCAGGGATTGACATCTCCAGGTCTCTGCCACCACAAAAAGAGTTGCTATAAATATGTTTGTAAAAATGGGTTCTTTTCCTTTTTTAATCTCTGTAGTATAGATCTCTAGGTATAGACCTTGTAGCACTATCAGTGCTAGGTTAAATCATTTTTTTGGGCACCATTCCAAATTTTTTTCTAGACTGGCTGAACCATTTCACAGCATGGCCCATTTTAGAAGAACATGACATACTGATATTTGATTCATTCTCCAGTCCAAAGATTTTTAAAGGTTTCATGTAATTGACATTATGTAACCAATTCACCCTTGTGATGTCATTGGTCCTCTTTGAGAGTGAAGGATGAACAATAACTCCTTTTATTAATACAGGACAACAATAAGTCCTTTTATTAATATATTTGTAAAAAAGAATTCATCATCTTGAATATAGAGAAAATATATTTTCCTGAGAGTATTGCAAAATCCAAGTGCACAAAAACTCACAAAAGTGAGTACTATTCACTTTGCATCAGTTCAATTCATTCAAGGGTTCCCGGGTTTCTATGAAGCTGTTTCCCTTCATCATTTCTTATGGCAGTATAGTATTCCATTACATTCACATATCTTCATTTTTTCAGTCGTTTTCCAATTCATGATCTCCCCTCCCCCACTCCTTAGTTTCTAGTTCTTGGCTACTACAAAAGCGGCTGCCATCAATGAATCTTTTGGTACATAGTAGACCTTTCCCTCCTTCTCTGATTTCTTGGGGTATGGGTCTGGAAGTCCTGCTAGGTCAAAGGGTATGTATGCACAGTTTAGTAACTTTGGGGCATAGTTCTCAATGGCTTTCTAGAATAGTTGTACCAATTCCCAAAGCCGATAATGATAACATACATAGCATTTCAAAAGAAACTAATTATACTGAAATATAGTCATCCAAATATTTTTAAAAGCAAGTTCACGGACCCCAGGTTAAGATGTCCCTTGCCCCACTCTAAAGATAAAAAAAACAAACTGCGGAATTCTGTACCCTAAAACTGTCTGATGCTTATCAGGCAAATGACCCTTGCCTGTTTATGGCTTAGCCTACAGAGAAGATGATTTAGGAAGTGTACTTGATGACCATCATAAACTAGAATGAGGGCCTTGAATCAACAAAACTATGTTTTCTCACTTTCAGCTTGAAAGTGAAACTCACAACTGAGGTTCTGAGGGAATAGAATTGGAAAGACTTCTGCCATTTATTGTCTAAGATGCTTTCTCCTTTTTGGAAGAGCCCAGCAGTGCCCTGCCAGTCAAGAATTGTAGCTGTACCATTTGGACAACTGAGCATAACATAGTTGTATGACAGGGATAGGCTGCTCAAGATCTGTAACATGCCCCTTACCACCTGTTCAATTCTGAAAGAGGGGCATGCTCCCAACTGGGAATATCCACAATATTTTAATAATTCCTGCATGCTGTATCTTGTTTTGCAGGTATGTATTACATTTATGCTTATATAAAATCATAAAACCGCAAGGAACTCTAGAAATTTTGTAGTCCAGTGCTTTTTTTCATTTTACAGAAATTGGGGCTCAGAGAGATTAAACTATTTGTACAAGGTCACAGAACTAGTTAATTGTAGAGTGTTACTAAACCCATGTCTCCTGACTCCAGGATCTGTGCTCTTCCCATTACAGAGGGCTGTCTCAGGTAGAGCCAATACCATAAAATTCATAGCTGAATTTATAATTATAGATTGTCTCCAACTTTTATCTAACCTTGTCATGTGTATATATCTTCTTTCCCCAATTGTATTATATAACTCCCAGAGAGCAGGAGTTGGGCTTTTATTTCTTTTGTTTTTTCCTTAGCATTTAAACCTGTAGGGGAATTTCAATACCTGATTTTGAAGCACAGCTAAACATCTATAATACTTTTCTGATGACTTAGAATGGGATGTTAGTTTACTGATTAAACATATTTACCAAAGGATCATGCCTTGGGTTATTAGTCAGTAGTCAATAAACATTTATTAAGCACCAGGTATCGTGTGCCAGGTACTGTGCTAAGGGCTGAGGATACACCATCTAATGGGGGAAGACAACATTAAAAAGGAAGCTGGAAAAGGGGAGTGAGGTGAGGGGGGACATGATGAAGAAGTTAATCAGAGATGTCCCAGAGTAGTGCAACCAAGTGAAAAATGGAACGTCTGAGCTGAGCTTCCTCCTTAAAGGGAAGTTGGGAGCTCATGGCCCCACTCTCCAGTGAAAAAGGCAGAAAGTAGTGATGAGGCAGAGGACCAAGGCTGATGAGATCTTATAGCATGATGAGGTTAAACCAGTAATAGGCTTCCTAGAACACAGTGGAAAAGTCAAAGAAGGCCCAAAGAAATGTAGACAGGTCAGACATGAAGGATATAATGGAAACAAAAAAAGAGAAAAAAAATGGAAAAATTTAAAAAAAATCAGAGAATCATAGAAATTCAGTAGAAGACTCTCCGAGGCTCACTAAGATGTTTTATTAGCTGTTGATAAGATCATAATATCATTATATCATGCCTATGACAATGCACAGCTCTACTAGGTAGACAGACCAGTTAGTGAGTCAAGTGGTTAATGTAAGCCCCAAACTAGATGGGAACAATGGGGAGTTACTTTCTAATCCAATTCAATTCATTTGTAGCCTACTGTGTACCAGGTTGGAGATACAAAGACAAAACATTAAGAGCTTGTCCAGCCTCTTGGCCAACTTTAAATCCATGGGCCTTGGTTTTTGTAGCTGTGATAATACAATAAAAGAGCTAACATTTGCATAGCACTTGCTGTGTGTCAGGCACCTAGCTAAACATTTTACGTTATTATCTCATTTGATGCTCCCAACTCTGAAAGGTAGGTGCTATTATCACTGCTATTTTACAGATAAGGAAACAGAGGCAGCCAGAGGTTTAGAGAATTGCCCAGAGCAACAAAGCTGATCAGTTTCTGAGGTTGATTTTAAATTTAGGTTTTCCTGACTCCAGGCCGGTGCTCTATGCACTGTACGGCGGGATTGTCCCTAAAAATTATTCCCTGTAAAATGATGCAGTTCAGTTGGATGATCTCTAAATTCCTTCTCATTCTAATCAGGGTGTTTCAGTTTTGGCTTTACTACTAACAGCTGTGTAATAGTAGGCAAGTCAGCTATTTTCTCTGGTACTTAGTTTCATTTCTAAAATAAGGCAAGTAGACTAAACAATTTGCAAGGTCCCTTCTGGCTTTAGAGTTAATGTTTCTATGATTCCTCTATTCTTAAAAAACACATGCACTCACACACACCTCACAGTGTGTGGTTTAGTGACCTTAAGGATATGATGCAAGCCAACCAAAGCAAGGAAATCCAGAGATCGAGCATCCAGAAATTGTCATTCCACTTCCACCCTATGTCTCAGAATGAGTCTCACAGGTGTTGTATACAAAATATTGTGCAATATCTGGACACAGGATGAACAAGTTGTAGACAAGTATCAAGGAAAGAATTTGTAATTTTGCTTACTGCACTTAAATTCCTACTCAGCTTTATGTATTTTAAGAGTTCTACATGATTTCTCACAAAGAATCATGGATACAGATGGGATTTTTAGCATTGTGTCAGGAGTAAGGGAATTAATACTGAGAGTTTCTGATATAAATATAGAGAGATATGCTGAGGACTATACTTCCCACAGTACTTTTGGGTTGAGAGACTTTCATTATTGGGGAAAATTCTCTGGCAATGGCATCTCCCAGAATGCTCTCTGTGAGTTACAGCATGGAATGGGTACTCAGTTTCAGACTCTTTAAATTGCCCTCATTTAAAAGAGGAGCAAAAGTCTTCTTAAGCAAAGGGGCTGGAGAGAGATAGAGTTGTGACACATGATACAAACTGGTACTGTAGGAAATTGGCAGACAGGAGAAATGTCAGAAATGTCTAGATTAGGTCGTTGGTGCTGATGGGCTACAGGAATCAGAGCAGTGGGGTCCATTCCCTATTTAAATATTTGTGCATTACTTGCTTGTCCATTTTTGGACCCCTCTAATTGTTGGAAAGTTTTTTTTAATCACCTCTTTTCTAAATCTGCTTTTCTGTGGCTTCCAACCTTTTTTCCTTATTTTACTCAATAAGGCTAAGAACAAAGCTATTCCTTAACATATTCTCCTTAACACACGAGGACAGCGGTCATATTGGCTCTTAATCTTTTCTTCTCCAGCTTAAAAATCCTCCATCCTATCAACTGATTATCATATAAAATCATTTTTAGTCCTTTTATCATTCTGGGCACCCTCCTCTGGTCAATGTCTTTCAAAAAATTGTTACGCCTCTAACTGGGCATAGTGCATAAGATGTGGTCTCAACAAGGCACAATATAACACTACTATCTCCCTTAGTCTGGACCTTCTCATAATTGCACTGGTGGGCAACATTAGCTTTTCTTCCTGTCTGATTCTCCCTCACTTCTAGTCTTACCAGTGAACCTTCTGTTTTATTTACTTATTCTTAACTTTTTTATTGATAGCTCCTGTTTTGGGTTCATCTTCATTTTAAATATATCCTGTCTATTCAGATAGCCATCCCTTACAGCAAAGACTAAAAAAGAAAGATTAAAAAAAGAGGAAGTTCAAAAAATCCCACCAAAACATCAACCATTTTTGATGTCACATGCAATATTCAACTACTCCTCCCCCATCCCCTCATACTCCCTCATGTTTGCAAAGAAGGAAGGGTTACAAGGTCAAGATGGGTCATCATTTCAGGGTATTTTTTTTTTCTTTCCATTTATGCTGTAGTCATTGTATATATTGTTTTCTTTGTTTTGCTTATAAGTTCACACAAATCTTCTCATGCCTCTCTTCATGTGTTCATTGTTTCTTATGGTCCTGCAATGTTTCATGACATTGATGTATTACAATTTGCTTAGCCATCTTCCAATAGATGGGCTCCTACTTTGTTTCTTCTTCTTTGATCTCTCTCTCTCTCTCTCTTTCCTTCTCTCTCTCTCTCTCTCTCTCTCTCTCTCTCTCTCTCTCTCACACACACACACACACACACACACACACACGGAAATCAAACCTTTATTTTTAAGAAAAACAGTTCAGCAAAATCAACAGAGGGGCAAAAAATCCTCTCAGATACCATAACCAATTTTCTACCTCCAATATTTCCCACTTCTCCAATGAAAGAAGAGAGGTGCAGCATCAATCTTAGCTGCCCTTCCAACAAACTGGTAAGGGTTCTCCCTAATTTCAATACCTCATCCAAGTTCATTGTACAGTTAGAAAACTCTTTTGTCTGTTAAGCAAAAGAATGGGAGGAGGAACAGGTATAGAAACTAAACTAAGTTTAGGGGAAAGGTTACATTATCATTCTCCATCCTGGACACATTCTTGCCTTTAATACGTATGTGTGGACTGCTTCAAATCTTTCCAGGCTCGGAATCTGGACCCTATAAGATTTCTTGAATTTTATCTTCTTTACACTAAATGCAGCTTAGAAATGTTTTTATTAACCACTGCTGCATTCAAGATATCGTGCTAGGAGTTGTATATATGCATGCCATGTTACATGACTATCATAAATATCTAAGATTAAAATCAATGTAGAAAATAAAAAATCAAAATTCAATTAAAAATCCATTTGTTCTCTGTGTGTATTGTCCAGTCTTCTCATAAGAAAGATAAGAGGTTGCCCATTTTATGGATGAGAAGGCTGAAGTGTAGAACAAGTGTGTAACTGGATGCAACAGGGAAAATGATTAGTGGCAAGGCATTAAGGCTTTGGTGGAACCCAAAAGAAGACAAAGATAGCATAATACTCACACTTGTTCTCTCTCTACTAGATTCAGCTGCCTTCCCTTTCTTCTGAATAACAATGTGAGGAAAAAGGAAATGGGAAAAAATAAACCCATTTAATTTAGTAAGGAGGAGTAATCATGTCTAAGAGGAGAGAGAATAGAGTACAAATAGGGAAAGGAAGCTTAAGGCAACAGAGATTCAGAACCTGAAAACAAAACACATGTTCAAATACTCAAGGTAGTACTGTCCCATCGTAAAGATAGAATCCTTTGAGGAAAATACAGTCAAAATCAAATCTTTTTTCTGTAGCAGATAAAATAAGTTGGGTAGAAAGTGGCACGTGAGTGATATTTCTGTGGTATATGTAAAATAACTGGTTAATAGAGGTGGAAGAAATCATCAACTTTTGGAATGTCTTGATTCCTTAGCAAGTTTTAGTGATTAGGACTCAGAATGGCTCCCTCCTCAGTGTTGGACCTCTCCTCCATTTTCTTGATCTTCTACTGCCCCGCAATCCTTTCTTCAGTACATTTGCCTTCCTAAATGATAAAAAAAGATAGAGTAAAAACAGATCTTTATCCTGTGGGTGAATACCAACCATGAGAAGAGTTTGTAGAGGAGCAGGAAATAGAATGGAAAAGGGATTTTGAGAGATGGGAACATCATCTGTAAACACTGAAATTATTGGTGACCTGCATTGTTTGTTAATGTATGCCAAAATAAAGTATCAAGGCAGCATGGGAAGATGAGGCATTGACTTGTCTGAGTATTGGAAGATGGGAGTTTAGAATTAAAGTGACTAGGTATGGTTAGCAACAAAGGCGGTCTGAACCTCCAAATCATCATACCAGTAAGCCAGTGAGATGCTGGCATGAACTGCAAAAGGTGATCTCATGGGAAGGGTGGGAGAGCGACTGTTCAGCCTGGGCTGAGGTAGGATTCTCCTGACTCAGTTTTCCCACTGACACCTGGCAGACTTTGAGCCTGATTGAATGCAAGTGGATAATCTAATCCTGCCTGGAACTGACATGAAGTTGGGGAGATAGTGTACCCCTGCAACGTCCCTACTCTTGGTGGCAATTTCCTATGGTCAAAAGGTTTGTAAGCTTCATACCAGATCTACTAAATTATTATTGGTAGATTATTGGTAGAGGAACATCTGAGGTTAAGCTATTAAGCCAAAATTAAACTATTAGGCAATAGGACTTTAGACCAACAACAATAAGTTAGGGTCCTTTTACTCTTAGTAATACTGTGGAGACAATTAGGTCATGAGCTTGTGAAGTTAGCAACATAAATATTATTTGTGTCTCAGTTGGTTAATGTTTAAAAAAAATTATTTTGTGGTCCATATTGTAAATGCTTTAAAAAGAAGAATCACCTGACCAAAAGTTTGAATTGTTTTATCTGTTATAAACTGTGTTAAAAATGAATAATAAAATTTAAAAAAAAAGAATTAAAGTGAAACCCACTGGCCATGATCCAAGTAAACTATTCCAAGTAGTGCCAGATAGGAGGATTGGCCACAGGTATCACCCAGGCCAACAGCAGCAATGTGATATTAATGCTGACTGCAGTTGGCATGGCCCAGGAAACCTGGGGGGGAACTAAATCCCAGGGGCTGAAAGAAGTGTGAATTCAGAGGTCCTTTGCACAGTTAGTTGTTCTGTTTTTTAATTTCTCTTCCTTCCTCTGCACAAGGAGGCTTCAGCCTGATAAGCTGCTCTTTGTTTGATTTCACAGGCTTAGTCTAAGGCTGGGGCTGAGGCAGAACGAGCCAAATGACATCAGTATCAGAGTGCAGCTGCCAACGTCAGAGAACAGGGATACAATATGGATCCTGAATGGATTCCTGAGGTCAGTAATTGCAGGAAGAAAAACTGATTTGGATGAGGCATGTGATTATTGGTGGGTTTTTCATGTGTGTGTGTGTGTGTGTGTGTGTGTGTGTGTGTGTGTGGTGTGTGTGATTATTTTGCATAATGTGCCCCCAAGCCTCATGGGAATAAAGAGAGGAAGCCCTGGTAGCATGTGGATAATAAGGGTGTGGTACCTCTGGAAAGGATGTTCCACCTCCTCCCTGCCACTACCCTGTTCTAAGGGGAGTTGGAAAAATTTCAGGTCTTAAGGTGAGATCTAGGTCACCCTAACTGACTATAGAGTGAAAAATTATTCCCCCACAACTCCGAAGACTAAGAAGGAGCACTAGACAATGCAACTGGTTGGGTATTTGCCAAGCATAGTTCTATTGGTACATCTTTTTTTTTGGCTGTTAAGGTATATAAACCATGGGAATGGTGAGGGTAGGAGTGCCATAGACAGGTGCTTATGGCCAAGAGTAAGGTTGGTTGGTCAAGTTCAACAGTGTGGTTTACGATAGCAGTGAGATATGATAGTCAAATGAGACTAACAACTAGGGCTTTCCATTCCATCTAATGTAAAAGGAATAGGGAATATTCCTGTAATGTGTAAGTATGTTAAATGTGTGCTTCTTGGAACACCAAAGAATAGCTATATGTTGATTAAAATGAAAGTTGCTTTCCACATTAGTGAAGAAGGTAAAAACAAGTCTCTGAGGGTTTGTGGTTGCTCAGTCCTGTGTTCGACTCTGTATGACCCCATTTGAGGTTTTCCTGTCAAAGATCCTGCAGTGGTTTGCCATTTCCTTTTCCAGCTCATTTTTACAAATGAGAAAACTGAGGCAGATAGTGTTAAGTGACTTGTCCAGGGTCACACAGTAAGTGTCTGAAGGCAGATTTGAACTCAGAAAGATAAATATTCCAGATTCCAGGCACAGCACTCTATCTACTATGCCACCTAGCAGCCCCTTTAAGTGTAAGATATTCCCTGATGTCAAGGACCTTACACTTTAATTGCTATTCAGTTACACACAACTCTTTATGACCCCATTTGGGGTCTTCTTGGCAAAGATACTAGAGGGATTTACCATTTCCTTCTCTTGTTCATTTTATAGATGAAGAAGTGGCACACACAGTGAAGTGACTTGCATGGTTTGAGATTTGCTAAGGGCTTTACTTCATTTTATCTTCACAACAACCTGAGAAGGTATTATTATTTATTATCTACATTTTACTGATGAGGAAACTGAGGCAAAAATAATTAAGTGATTTGTCCGGTATCACACAGCTAGTAAGTTTGGAGGGTGGAGTCAAACTCAGGTCTTCCAGCCTCCAGGTCCAGCACTCCATCCACTGTATCACCCTGCTGCTGGAACAGCACGTGAACAGCTGTTTAAGAAATAGGTACTGAGAGTAGTATTTGGGGTTTGGGCCACATTTTAAAATCTAGAAATAATGGCCTCTAGGCTAGACCTAGAAAGTTGGATAGACAGAGCACTTTGTGCCAAGCACTATGTGGGCTAATCAGGGAATACAAAAGCAAGCAAGCAAGACAGTTCCTGTGCTCAAATTTACAATTTTATGGTAGAAGAAAATACACAAAAGTGACTTGAAAAGGTAGGGGGAGGAGAGTCCGATGGAGTGCATTTGGTGGGAAATAGAAAGATGACTGGCTCAGGAGCCTCTTTAAATGAAAGCTTTGGGAGGAATTCTCTGCTCAGAGCAGCAGATGGTACTTAGGCTACTGAAGAGGTATGAGTACCAAGGCTGATACAGTCTGAAAGGATGATGAATTTCTTGATGAAATTCCTGTTTAAAATGGGATGGGAGGTAGACTATGAGTTGTGGAAACCTGGGTCATGGTAAGATGAATCAGAAAACCTCAGCTGTCAGAGTGATGGGGAGCTTTGGGTAGAGTCACAAGTTTCTGGTGGAGATGGTAGAGAAAAGACTATGGATCAGGCTTTGGACCAGGTAAGGAAATGGTCCAAAGTGGCATGGAGGCCTGGAATTCCATAGAAGACCTCCTTGTTGATTATTTTTAGATGATGCCAAGTAGGGAAGAGCATCCAAAACATTGCAAGAAAAGATTCAACAAGATCTCAACAGGTTAGAATGATAGACCAAACAAAAAAAATAGAGTAGTCTAGTAGGGCTAAGTAAAGATTTACTTCAAAACTTAAAAAAACAAAATAAAACAAAATACTTTCACGAGTAAAGGTAGAGAAACCTCACTGGAGAGAAGTTTCTATAAATAAGTCATGGAATTTTAAAGTACTTCAGTCTCAAAATGAGTCAGTAATGTGATATAGAAGACAAAGTCTAAAAATACACTAAATTGCATGAAGAAAAGCATAGAGTTCAGAATAGCTAATCATCATACTCTCTCCTGATCAGCCCACATTTAGAGTACCATGCTCATTTCAGGACATCACAATTTTTGAAGAATGTAGACAAGTTGGATTGGATTATATCTAAAATCTGGTGATAAGGGTGATTGGAGGACGGGAGACAGAGCCATATGAATATTGATTGAAGGAGCTGGATATCTTTATCCTGGAGAATAAAAGATCCTCCCTGGGATGGTCTTTATGTATTTAAAGAGCTGTTGGATGGAAGAGGCTTAACTTTGTTGTGTTTGGCCCTAGAGAGCTAAACAAGAAGCAATAGATGAAAGTTATGAAAAGGCAGACTTAAGTGTATCTGTGTGTGTTCGTCCTTCATTGCTGAAGAAGACCATGGCATCAGAAATATGATGACATGACTTGCATGTGACTTTGTTTTGAGTGAGGGAAGGCTGTGCAGGTCACCAGCCTCACTTTTCCTCCAGAGTTATCTGAATCCAGCGACCAGATAGTTATCTGAATCCAGCGACCAGATAGTCATCAGGATGAGTGAGATGACCCAGGATGAGGCAATTGGGGTTAAGTGCCCAAGGTCACACAGCTAGTGAATGTCAAGTGTCTGAAGTGAGATTTGAACTCAGGTCCTCCTGACTCCTGCACTGGTGCTCTATCCGCTGCACCACCTAGCTGCCCCTTTAAGTGTATCTAAAAGCGTATTGACTGCCTTAGAAGGTGATGAATTCTGTTTCACTGGAGGTGTTCAAGCAATGACTACAAGAACACAGAGGCCGCATATTTGGTAGCAAGGATTCTCACTCAGTTATGGTTGGGTCAGATGAATTGTGAGGTCCATTCCAACTCTGAGATCCCGTGATGCTGAGAGGGTTCTAATCAAAGAAGCCAAATTAGTTTCCTAGAGGAAGTCATGCTTTTGCACAGCTTCTTAAGGAAATTTGCAGCTATCTAGGATAACCATACAATCCCCCAGGAGAGTAAGAACACATCAGTTGAAGAGGATTAAGTGGAGGAGTTTTTGGATCAAATCAAAGACCTGGATCAACTTAGCCACGGTAGGAGCCGAGGTCAAGGAGCCACAGGTCCAGGGTCATAAGAAGGTTGAGAGCTAGGACAGCCATCGTGAACAAGAGTGAGCGTAGACTTTACACTTCTCAGGGTTTATGAGTCATGTAGATGACACCAGTCCGGAGGTGGGAGACTGAGCCCCTATCAGTCAAGTGCTTTGCCTTTGTGTGTATTTGAGGGGGCCTTGCTCAGGGTTTTCCTGTACATATAGACAGCAACATCTGTTGTGTGGTTTGTCCTTTGTTTTCAAAGAGGACCATGACATCAGGAAGATGATGACATGACTTGCAATTGAATCGGATTTGAGTGAGACAGGGCTGTGCAAAGTCACCAATCTCACTTTCTCCTCTAGAGTCATCAGGATCTAATGGCCAGCTATAGACCAGGAAGACTGAAGATGGCCCAGGATACAGTAAGACACCAATATCGAGAGCAACATACATCCCTGGGAAAAATGGGACTGATAGGAAGAGAAGGCTGCTTGACTTTCTTGTAATATGAATCCTTTCGTATAGTACTAACCCAACTAGGCTGTACACTAATCATGGAAAACTATAAAGGTCTTTGGGAAATGTGGATACCTATTAAAATGGAAAGTCATTATAGACTTATAGACTCAAGTATGAATTCTTTTCATAATCTGCTGGGTTAAATACAGTCTGACCTATATTCAATGTCTTCTTTTCCTAAGTTCTTTCATGGGAGCTCAGGATCATTTTCATATACTTTAAAAAATTTAGATATGGAATAAATTTTGATGTTCTCAGGGGAAATCCTAAGTGACAAATGAGCTAAAGAGTTACTTCATGAGAATCCTACAAGACTGAAACCAGTTCATGTAGCTCAGACCTTCAGTGAGAGATCATGAGTTACATTTCTATATATTTTACATAGTATTTGTTTTTGAAAATCTAGCTAGTGAAAATGTCTCTTTTCCTGCCTTTATGTCATCCTATCATTTTCTGTAGTTGCAATTTTCATTTATGTAAAATAGATCAATATTTATTCATTAACAGCATCAGAAGAGTTAAAGCTCTCCAACTCCCAGAATCATCAAGTAGTATCATGTCAGCATTGTATAATGAAAGATAGTGCCTTGGCTTTCTTTTCTTTGCAAGTGCCAGCTCTTCTTGGTCCATTGCTTTTGAACAAGCAAATCCTTGTTTTAATGGAACCATAACCAAAATACAGTGGAAAGGTATCCAGCTAATCTCTCTTGACAAAGAAAAAGATGTATTATATTTCTATCTGCAATGCAAAAAAAAAAAAAAAAGGACGTGGGATATAACAACAACACAATACTCCTCTGAGATAGGAACCTGTTTTATGGCAGTTCTCAAAAATCCCAGTGCTATTATATATGCAAGTCAAACAGCTCCTTTCTCTCTCCCTGTTTCCTTCCTTTCCTGCTTCCTTCTTTTTGCATACTTTGCATGTCTACCATGCAACTTGTACTATGCTATGGTCAAAAAGACATGATACGTGTATGACAGGCAGGACTGGACAATGAGAGCCCAGTCTCTTTAGCATGCGCCATATTCTCTGCCTCTAACAATTCACAAAAAGGCTTAGTGCCCGCTGATGGAAATGCTTGAAAGAGGGACCCTTTACTTTACTGATTCAGGGCAAGGGCAGAAATTCAATGATTGTTTCCTACTGGCTTACTTTATTGTTAAAACAACAATTAAAAAAAAAACCTTTTAACTGGCTGCTGAATAGGAAGTAACTGTGTGTACCAAACGTTTGAACAGTTGAGATTTCCTGCATCTTTAGTAGATTCACAGCAGCTTTTGAGTGAGAAAAAACAAGAAATGCTATTAATCTCCAAGCAGAGTCTCCCTCCAATACCTTATACCCATGCTCCTTTTTGTCACTTCATGGCTATTCTTTCCTGATCAAAGGTGAATGAGGATCTGAGACAGAGGACCTAGGACCTTTATTCTAGGTAAAGATTTTGTGAGTTTCAATATATGAAAGTGGTACCAAAGGTCTAGTTACTAGAATTTATAGTAGTCTCTTTACATAAGCCATAGCAGACAAACATGGAGTAACTTGCTTAACCCAACCAGGCAGTAGATCAGATGGGTAGCTGAGACCCTAAGTTTTAAAAACAAGGAAAGGAATTATGGCACCCTCAGAGGTACCTTGGTGGGAGTCACATATGTGTGGTAGTCTCCACTTTCAGTCTACTTTCTCTAGAGACTGAGGGAATAGGTAGAGACAAAATTTTGCCCTGATTGGAGCGGTATTGGTGGTTATGGTAGTGGTAATACTTGTTATACCTTTATAGTAAATATTGTTTTGTAAAAGATAATTGAGGTTAATTGGTTAATTATTAAGAAAAGATCAATTGATCAATTGGTATCAGACTGATATTAACTGGTATTTGCTTTTGGGAGGAGGGAACATTGCACCAGATGAAGTCTTGAGAACACCAGTAAATAATACCCTAATCCCTCTGGTTTCCTACTATTACCCTGAAGGAAAAAGTAGCCTTGCCCCCCCCCCCCCTTTTCCCTTCTCCTCCCCCAGCCTCTCTCTCTCGCTCTCTCTCTCGCTCTCGCTCTCGCTCTCGCTCCTCTTGCTCGCTCTCGCTCTCGCTCTCGGATGTTTGAAAGAGTGAGCCTAATTCCCATATGTATTGTTGTTCTTCAGTAGTTTCAGACTTTTTTGTGACCCCATTTGGGGTTTTCTTGGCAAAGACACACGAATGGTTTGCCATTTCCTTCTCCAGCTCATTTTACAGATGAGAAAACTGAGGCAAACAGAGTTAAGTCACTAGGCCAATGTCACATAGTAAGTGTCTGAGGCCAGATCTGAACTCAGAAAGATGAGTCTCCCTGACTCTAGGCCCCCAAATCTATCCACTTCTTCATCTAACTACATAAGAAAAAAGTAACAGATATAGAGAAGTTTTAGAGGTCAGTTAGTTCAACCTTCTATGCACTGTACAAAATCTACTCCCTCTGTTCATCTCTTGAATTCCTGCCTGTCTTTTTAGACTCAACTTAAATGTTACCTCCTCCATTAAGTCTCCCCTGATAATGACCATCCCCTGTTAAAACCTGCATAGTATTTAATGGGGAGTTACTTTGATCTACTAGAGTAAAATAACTGCTGTGAAGTCAGACATGTTCTGGTTTCTTGTTGAAGGAGAAGCAGTCTGAAATGATGCTCCAGTTCTTTATTCGTTGTTTTTGTGGCTGTGTGCGTGCGTGTGTGTGTGTGTGTGTGTGTGTGTGAGAGAGAGAGAGAGAGAGAGAGAGAGAGAGAGAGAGAGAGAGAGAGAGTTGGTTATAGATGATTGGTGACTAACTTAGGAGGAATTTCCCTCTCAATAACCTTAGGAAGTCTATAGAAAGGTTCTATTATTCTGTCTCTTTTGAACAGAGTGCCTTGGGACACTGCCAGCTCTTTTTAGACTTCTAGTGATAAAGCAGGGGTGTGATTTCTCTCCTTTCCCCTCCGTTAGCAGCAACAGTAGCGATAAGTGTACATGGAAGCAAGAATGTGTGTTTGTGGAGGTGAGCCTTACAGTGGACTTCAAGTTCCTGACTTCCTCTTCTGCTTTGTGCTTTTATCTTTTCTTGTCTCTCACTACCCACAGATCCATAGCCAGTAACCAGTGATCCTGAGAGACTGATGTTTCTAGTTTTTGTGGCCACCTTGTGAGTTCCAGAATTCCTGGATTTCCGAATTGGTGCCAGCTAATGGGCAGCAGGTGACCTACTGCTTTACAGAGGAAGAGATGACTATTTACAGGTTCATCCTAAATTTGAAGAGAGTGAAGAACATGTTTAGGTGACCAAAAGATCTGAACTTTGTGAGTCATTCAAGCAACGAAGGCCAGCAATGAAACTGAAATATTTGTTTAGCAGTTCCATAAAATGTCTTTACCTTTCAGAGAGATTATCATGATGGTGATGGATTATTGCTTGTTTTAAATACTTGCTAATGTGTGCTTATTAGTTTTTTGTGCTTTCAGTATTTCTTTTGTGGTTGAGGAAATAAATAGCTGTCCTATTCTTGATACCTATTTTGTGAATTGTGTTTCTTTTCTCGAAAGCACTCTGTTAATAACTTTTCAGGAAACCTTAGACAAAACTATATCTAGGCTTCATTTTAAACATTTTCTCTAAACTTCTACTTGGGAGTGAAAGCATAATGAGACAGAGAAATCAGAGAAATCCAATAAATTACAAAGATGAAGTCCTTTTTCTGATCATGATTTGCTTTGTACATTACAATTATCTGTATGATATTGCTAGATTCTTAAGTTCTATGACCAAGTCTTATCCAAACTTTGTTGTTGTAATTGTTTGAAAAGTCCTTCTTACACCGAGTCAAGATCTGGCTCTAACTTCTTTCCACTGATTGGTTCTAGTTCTGTTGAAGAGTAACCAAGTAAATCTCTTCCAACCTACTCCATAATGGCACCTCAAGTATCGGAAGTTACCAGCTGAGTCTGCCTTCCTTTCTTGTCTTCTCTAAGTCAATTTAGGCTAATCTCATATGATGTAGCTTCTATATACCTCATTATGTTGTTTGATCACTTCTTAAAGTTCTTAATAGTTCTCTGGCTTTAAAATATGATGTTCAGAAATGTATAGATTTCTCCAAATGTGTTCTGACCAGCAGAAAATATGGCAGCACTATGATCTTTTAAAATTTATAATTCAATCTTAAGATTATATCAGTTTTGATTAATGTAGAAATAAGTTTTGCATGACTGTCCAAGCATAATCTATATCAAATTGCTTGCCATTTGGGGGATGGAGAGAGAATGAGATAATTTGGAATTCAAAATTTTAAAAAATGAATGTTAAAAATTATTTTTTACACATAATTGGAAAAAATAAAATATTTTTCTAAAAAAAGACATTAGGTTTTATAGCAACTGTAAAATGATGACTCATGTTGAGTTCACAATTAATCATTAACTCTAGTTCTGCTCTCTTTGGACTATTTCTTTGATGGTTATTACATTAGGTCTCACTGTTCCTGCGTTTCTATAATAATAATTTTTATTATTTTTAAATAAAAGGATTTACATTTGTCCCTATTAAATTTCATTTTCTTTCACTGACATTCTAGCTTGATGCTTTAACATGTCAAGGAGATGATCTTGACTTCTTGGCATCAATGCTGCTATAGCACAAAACCTGAGAAGTCCAATTGGGCATAAAGTCTTCAAGTATGGGCCTTGACTAATCTCTCTCAGTGAGAATCAGCCTAGTTATATTTGGAGAAGCTCATCGCCAGACTGACTACCAAGTGCTGAATGCTTTCAAGCCATTGGAACACTTGAATATCATGAAATGAGGTAGAGACTTTGTTATAGAGGATACCTGAAGCACTGAAGTGAATTTTAATTAATTGTGTTTTAGCCTGTGGAAACTTTTAAAAATCTGGATTTTGTCATAACAGCTAGCACTTATATAGGTTTTGCAAAGTGCTTTACAATTATTTTCTCATTTAAATCTTCACAACAACCTTGGAAAATAGGTGCTATGATTATCTAATATATTATCATAGGTTCCCAAAGTGGGTGATACCACCCCATGGGGGGCACTGGAATGATTGAAGGGGGCTGAAGAAACATTGGGTGCAATGAATAAAAAGAAGGGAACAATGGAAGCATAAGGAAAGAAAAGACTAGAAAATTTTGAAAAACCATTTGAACATGTTTTATCTGCTATGTAATAGAGTTAAAATCATAGTGACTACATTATTTTCCATATAAACACAAAATACAAGTTATAACTTATCAGTGGTCAAGTCGGTCAATAGGTCTTAGTAGGAAGGTGCTGGCAGGCCAGTATGTTATTCAGTGTCCAAAGTCCAGCATGTATCTGCAGGAATATGTCATATTGTTTACAGTATGATACTGTATGGTTACATGATGCAATGTTATATCATCAAAATTTCAATGCAGGAAAAAACCCATAAATTTACAATAAATTATTAAATTTAAGATATTAAAAATTATATATTTTTAAATGATGCATATTTTTTTTAAATTGAAGGATTAAAGAAAGTAGATTTCCAAGGGGATGCTGAGTAATTGTTTTTTTTAATGGGGTGGTAGGCCAGAGAAGTTTGGGAACTTCTGCTGAGAGAGTGGTCTAAGGCTTGGAGGTCATTTATTTTTAATATTCATGTAAATCCCAAATGATAGCTCAATCTATTAATCTAAAGTGGTAAATCTTATAAAAATAAGATCCATTCTCCAACTGATAAATAGTCAAAGGATATGAACAGGAAGCTTTCAGAAGTAATTAAAACTATCTATAGCCATATGAAAAAATACTCCAAATTTTCACTGATTAGAGGAATTCAAATTTTAAAAACTCTGAGGTACCATCCTGCATCTATCAGATCAGGTAATTTGACAGAAAACGAAAATAAAAAATGTTGGAAGGGACATGGGAAAATTGAGACACCAGTGCATTGTTGGTGGAGTAGTGAACTGATCCAACCATTCTGTAGAGCAATTAGGAACTGTAAAACCATGCATACTCTTTGTCCCAGTAATAGCACTACTAGGTCTGTATCCCAAAGGGATAGAAACAAAACAAAGGTAAAAGGAAAAGGATCTACATGTATCAAAATATTTACAGCAGCTTTTTTAGTGATGGCAAAGAATTGAAAATTGAAGAGACCCATCTGCTGAGGAATAGCTGAATGAGTTGTGGTATATGATTGAGACTGAATGTTGTTATATTGTAAGAAATGATGAGCAGCATGCTCTCAGAAAATCCTGGAAAGACTTACATGAACCGATGCAAAATGAAATGAGGAGAATTAGGACAATATTATACACAGTCACAGCAATATTGTGCAATAATCAACTGTGAATGAGTAAGGTATCCTCAAGCCATACAGTGATCCAAGATTGTTCCAAAGGACTTAGGATGTAAAATGCTGTCCATTTTCCAGAGAAAGAAGTGATGGAATCTGAATGAAGATTGAAGCACACTTTTAAAATTTTTATTTTAATTTTTGACCTGTTTTCTTTTACAAATGACTAATATGAAAATATACTTGGCATGAATTCGTATTTATAATTTATATCAAATTGCTTGCTTTCACAATGAGGGGGAGGGAGGGAGAAAATTTGGAACTCAACATTTAAAAAAAGAACATTAAAATTGTTTTTACATGGAGCTGGAAAAATATTAAATTAAAAAAGAAATGAAGGACAAACAGCAACAACAAAAATAAAGTGATAAACTACTACTATTTATCTGGGAAAAATTTTTAATTCTAAAATTGTTTTTATAAATTTACTTATGCCCAAACTTTCTTGTTACTATCTACCCTTGCACTTTGTGTTCATATTAGTTTAAGCAGAATATGAGTAGTTCCATATTCATTTTAAACTTATAGATTCATAAAATTTCAGAATTGGAATGAACTTTAGAGATTGTCTTATGCAACTCTCTGATTTTACAGATTTGGAAACTGAGTCTTCCTTCTCCTAGCTATTGTTTCTTCAAAAAGTTGGGAAATCCTTCCTTCCTCTCTCCCTTCCCTCCCTCCTTCCCTTCTTTCCTCCCTCTTTTCCTTCCTTCCTTCCCTTCCTTCCTTCTTTCCTTTCCTTTCCTTCCCTTCCCCTTCCTTCTTTCCTTCCTTCCTTCCTTCCTTCCTTCCTTCCTTCCTTCCTTCCCTTCCGTCCTTCTTTCCTTTCCTTTCCTTCCCTTCCCCTTCCTTCCTTCCTTCCTTCCTTCCTTCCCTCCCTCTTTTTCTTTTTTTCTATCTTCTTCCTTCTTCTGATTTTGGAAAAGTTGGGACAATTAACTTTTACCCTGTACATTTTCCGTTTTTGATTTATTGAAATATAGAAAGAACAGGTTTTTCATAAGCCCATTACGGGCTGGGAGGGGCAGGGCGGGCTACGAAGAGCCTGGCCGAGCTTTAGCCTGGAGAGGTGGGTCCAGAAAGGGAAGGGCGGCTCCCAGAGACTAAGAAAGAGAGCGTGACTGGGGAGGGGCGGGGCAAAGCTCTGAGGGCACGCTGCCCTCCGCAGGGGCGCAATCCCCCTAAGGCATGTGTTCCATTTACCGGGCCTGAGAAGGCTCCTGTTTGGTGGCCACGACCGAGAGAGCCCCTACCACTCTGCAGGAGGGTCTGGGACTAGACGGTGCGGTGGTGGAGACTGTCCAGAAGGTCGCAGAGCCCGCCGGGGCAGACATCATGGGGCAGTGCCAGGACATAGTCTCCAAAATGGCTGTGTACCCTACGGGCCCAGCTGTGAAGACTGTACACTTCTGGAGAACATGAGCAAACTGACTCGCTTCAAGTATCTAGAAATGAAAGATATTGCAGTAGACACAGATAGAAACCTAAAGGACTTAAACCAGAAATAGGCAGCCCTTCAGCCTTATCTGGATCACATAGCTTTAATTGAGGCAAGTGGCTGGTAGCTTACTTACAAGGTGGATGCATATTCAAAGAAACTAGAAGCGAAGCAAGGCCATGAAAGACTTCTTCTGCACATGGACTTTAGCTACAGGAATATTTTATAAGAGCTGAAATAAGTGAGATGGAACTTATCACTATGCTTCAGTTCCTGAAAGGAGGCAGTATTGATGATCCAAATAGAATACCTCTGGTTGGATGTCTAACGGGCTACTCCTGATGTTTCTCTTAACCCGAACCCCCTGCACGCCCCTCTTATCGTGGGCTTCTTTGTGTGCCCTGGACCAAGGCTCAGAAATCAGGATCAACCCCATCTAGAGCAAATACAGATGAGAGGCTCTCGGTCTCCAAGAAGTCCTTTCTTCCCTTGGCCCCTACCCCAACCCCTTCAGAATCTGTTCTTGATCTTATATAATAAATGTGTACTATGACCCTCAAAAAAAAAAAGCCCATAATGTTTTAAATGGATTCACTTGATCATTCTGACTTTCACTGAATGCCCACTCTGGCTCATTGTTTAGTTTCTATTGACTTAGAAATGAGTGTACATAGCAATTGTTTTCTGTTCTGACCAGACCTTATGAGGGTATTTCCCTGTTCAGACTCATAGCTTTGGGAAGGTAAACTAGGCTATCTTTTGTCTCAAGTCTTAGCTAACTCTTAGTCATTGAATGGGCATGACCTCAGACAAACTGAGAGCTGGGAAAAACCTTAATTTAGAAAGGCCAAGTTGACCCAACTGCATCCTGGGCCACCCTCAGTCATTTTTTACTTTTGTCCTGTCACTGGAATCTGATGACTCTGGAGCATAGAGTGCAACTGAGGACTCTCTATAGCTCTGTCTCACTCAAATACAATTCACATGTAAGTCAAGACATCATTCTGGTGATTGGTCGTCTTCAAAAACTGATATAAACAGGGTCATGTGATTTGCCCAGGGTCACATAGTTGTCAGGCCTGGAATCAGGAAGATCTTGAGTTCAACTGTGACTTTAGACTCTTGCTAGTTGTGAGACCCTGGCCAAGTCACTTAATCCTGTTTGCCTCAATTTCCTTGTCTGTAAAATGAACTGGAGAAGGAAATGGCAAACCACTCCACTATCTTTGCCAAGAAAATTCCAAATGGGTTTATGAAGAGTTGGACATGATTGAAAATGACTGAACAATAGCAATGTTATATTCAGTGGACTTTAAAACCTCTGTTTAAGACCTCTGTTGTGTGTTCCATCAATCCTCCCAAGTGACAAGGAGTTCTATCTTGCTAGTTTGGTGAATATATTATCTGCCCCTGATCCTAGTTACTCCTTCCTCACATGGTTCTAGGAGTAGCCTGAGGGGTTTGAATATTTCTACTCTAATCTCAGTGCAAGCCCCTACATTTTGTATTTCCCCCTACTATTAGCCAAATAAGTGACTAGTACCCTAGTTCCATTTAGCCAACCAATGAATATCAATTAGTTTTTCCTAAGGGTTATTTACTTTGAAGATACAGCCATAGCTAAAGTACAGACATTTTCCCTCAACACCTCAGAAGCACATTTTCCACCATATCACCTCCATCTCTGAGGACAGTGGGCTCAGATTGAGTAGTTTTTTCATAGCACTCACCAAATTCCCATCCAAAAGTGGTGTAATTGACCTACCTGCTATATAAGTCCTTGTCTCAGCTTTCTCTGGACTGGCTCCCCAGAGCATTAGTACTAGTTTGCAGAAGCCATCATGGTCTCTGACTCCTAGGACTCAGATAAGTTTGTTGAAATTTAGGCGGTTAAAACTGGTGGATTAATTTCTTTTGTCTAAATCAAAATAACAATGCCATGGCAGGTAAAGGTTGAAGGCTCGGGTGCATGGGGACACAAGTTGGACTTGGAGAAAGAGGTTCCTGAGCCTCTTCCTTTGCAAGGTCATTTCTTGCTGAACATCGTCATTGAAGGAGTCAAACCAAGAACAGCGATCTGCCAAGAGGGAAAACCAAGACTGACTAAGGCTTTTTGAAAAGCACTTCCAGTTCTGCAGCTGCAACTATCAAAGAACCCGCTGTCTACTATGTAGCTAGCAGATTGGAAACAGTTACCCAATATCTACATATGCTCCAAAATCTCTTGAAGGTATCTCCATTGTATGTTGTGATGACTCTCCTGGAAGCCAACCAACCCACTGTCCCCTCTTCCCCTGCTACCTATTCCACATGAGAAGTAGCACCATAACTACCTTAACACTGTGTCTCCCATAATACTAGAGTTCCTTTGAGGGACTTAGAGGAGAACTTGTACCCTTTCCCATGTGGCTCTAGAGTTGAGGCTAAGTTAGGCAAACTTGAGCCTGGGTTTCTGACCTCCTCTTATATTTTCTTTGCCTGATTATGGGTGACTGAACAGTAATACTGAGATAGGAAAAGTCCATTCTTGCTGGGACACTCACTATGACATTTTAAAATCTAAAATATAATCCTTTACATAACAATAAGGCAAAATAAATAATACTATCATGGCTACTCATATGTTAATACAAATGATGGAATAATAAATGCATTGAAATACATGTGTAAACCTGGATCTCATTCTCCTACCAATGTTCTTATTGTGTGTGAGAAGAGGCATACACTTAGTGAGTGATGTTTAAGCTGAATTGAATTTCATTCAAATGAAAGGTTGAATGAATAAACCTCTAGATGATTTTTCTGCTTCTTTGCTTCTGCTCTCAGGTGGATTTGTTTCTCAACAGCAACTTTCAACTTCAAATTTAGCTGATGCTGTACTGAAATCTATCATGTCAATTCTGTCTCCTCTTATCTTTCTGGATTTAGATTCTTGGTCCTTTCTGTGAGTGAGCCTACTTTACTTTATGGTTAGTAACCAAAATCTTATCTTTTATCTATGATCAGGTAAATTGCATTTTCCCCATATCATGAACCGTTTGATTATCCATTTCTCTCTAGTATGATGAAGTTTGTCATATTCAAAATGAGTAACAATTGTTTCAGAACTCTGAGTCAGAGTAACTGTTTCTCTTAGAAATCTGAGCAGATCTGTGCCCTAGAGAAGTGAACTATCTAGGTAGAGTTGAATCACACATTGCTTTTCGCAGAAATAGACATGTTCCAAACAAGTGAACTCTCAGTGCCTTAAAGGGTTACTGTCTTCTTCTAGGAAAACAAATCCATACATTGGCAATGTCTGAAAACACATGCCTTATTTTGTACTTGGGCACAATCACCTCTCTGTCAGGATGTGATTAGCAGGCTTTATCTTGGTTGTTCTGGAGTTATGGTTCATTACCTCACTGATGAAATTTCTTAAGTCTTTCAAAGTTGTTTTTCTTTACAATGTTGCTATTGTATAAATAGTTCTTCTGGTTCTGCTTGTCTCCCTATATCAATTCATAGATTTTCCAGATTTCCTTGAAACTCTCCGTTTTGCCTTTCTTTGTGGTATAATTGTATTCCATTACATTAATATATCATAATTTGTTCAATTATTTCCCAAGTGATGGGTGCATCTTTAGTTTCTAGTTCTTTGCTATAAAAAAGGTGCTGTTATAAATATTTCTGTTCATATAGGTCTTTTTTTTTTCTTACTTTACTCTTTGGATCATAGGATCCCATTCAGGACTGGAAGGGACCTTGGAGACAATCAAGTCCTCCTACTGCCTCATTTTACAGATGAGGTAAATGAAGATAGGAGGGGTTGAAGATCACACAGCTAGTATTTTTCCAAGGCAGGATTTTAGTTCAAATCTTGACCCTAAATTCAGTGTTCTATCTACCATATTACATAGCTTCTGGCAGAAAGGTCTAGTAATGGTATTGTGGGGCCAAAATCTGAACAGTTTAGGGACTTTTTGTTATAGCTCCAGATTTCCCTCCAAGAAGGATAGACCACTTCACACCTCTGCCAGCATGCTATATGTCTGCCCAGAATCCCTCCAGCAATGATCATTTTTCATTATTTTTTTTGAGCATCTGTTCCTTCAGATAGATTTTATTATGTTTTCTAGTTCTATGGACTAAATTTTGTCATTAGATTAGTATGACAAGGAATAAGTAAACTAAATAGTATTATCAATTTCATCATATTGGCATGGTGTCCCTATGAACAATGAATATTTTAAATTATTTAGGTAAGTATTTTTCTGGAGTGTTTTATAATTCAAGTCACACAATTCCTATGTTTGTCTTATTAAGTAGATTCTCAAGTATTTTATGAATTCTGTGGTTTCTTGGTCATTGAGGAGTGTAAAAATGTCCAGCTACATGGAATCTGGGTTTCTCAGACTTAGTGAGAAGACCATTCAAGTCACCATTCTTTGATGACCTACTAAACAGATATTTACAGAAGGAGATCAGGAGGTTGAGTTTAGAGAAGCTAAGTACCACTGTATTCTTGTTGCATATTCTTGCTGTGTTAGGGTAAACTTCCTTTGTTAAATGTTCAATGACATATGTGTGCCTCATTTTATCCCAACATCAAATCTGAACTAAGAGGGTGCTAACAATTATAGCTGCATCTCCAACAAAGGGGTGTGTATCCTGAGTCCTCATGATCTCAGTATTTTTGCCAAGAAAACCCCAAAACAGGGTCATAAAGACTTGTACATGACTGAAAAATGACAGACCTATAACACTAATCTGTACATGAGAATTCCTTTGGCTGCATATAAACAGTTTTAAAATGCAATATTATTTATGTCATATTTTATTATTTATTTTGTTAAATATTTCTCTATTACATTTTAATCTAGTTCAGACTACACTCTGGAGTGTTGTGGGCCATGTGTTTGACACCTCTGAAACCAATTGGCCTGATCCCAGGAATGGTGAAGCAGTGCATTTGAGAATTAAGAGGATACTTGTTTCTAAGGAGTTCCAGCTGAGTCCCAAACTAAGAGCTTGGCAGGTGATTTCTGCTTTTTGTTCAAGACCAGGATCAAAATGCCATGGCATTTTTCCAAATTAGAAGCTGTGGAGCAGTCTTGTGTGGAAGCCAACCTTTTATCCTTTGAAAGAAGGTCAAGTGTTTGAGATGTTCACTGACTCAAGAGCATGGCCAAGGAAAAGTGACCTTTGGCTCAGTTCACTGCAATTTCTGCTTTGTAATGATTCAGCTCAATTGAATGAACATATTAGATGCCTGCTATGTGCCAAGTACTAGGATAGATAAATGGGACAAATGATTCGGTGCTTTAAGGACCTCTTCTCTCATCTGTTCAGCTGCTGACTCAACAAGATCAGGGGCACTAGAGAAACAAAGAGTACAAGTCATCTTGTATATTTTCTGTTTTCGGTTAGTCTCTAAAGTAGGTTTGAGTCCAGGGAACTAAATAGTGCCTTCCCTAAGACCATGATGAACTCTGGGCAAGGGATTTGACATTTTAAGCTACTGAAAACCTGGTAAATGGATGAATGACTTTATTAACTGTCACATCTTCAACTTGTTTTGACAGGTGGAATTTATTATTATTACTATTTTTTTACTACTGCTTATTTGTTAGCCTCCCAATTTTAAAAAAATGCTCATGCAGTTTCTTAATCCTCTGCTTTTTTTGTTTTGTTAATATGTGTTCATAGGGATGTGATTTTTTTCCCCATAAGACATTAGCTGCATCCCAGAAATTTTAGTATATTACTTCATCACTATCATTTGCTTTCATATAATTATTACTTGTATCTATGAAACAATTTGGCTCACTCATAATTGAGGATTTCTGTTTTGTAATAGTTCTCTGGCACAAAGGAGTCACTCTTGGAAGGATGTAGGGTTTTCCTATTGTCCTTTTCTTTCTTCAGCTGGGCTCGCAGTGCCATACTCCCCCAGGGTAGGTGCTGTTACCAAAAGATTAGGTCATTGTTGGGGTACTCAGCTTATGGTGGGTCAGTCAGAGACCTGGGGGAAAAGAACCCCTTAATGAGCTAATATGCTAAGAACAATGTGTAAAACAATGGGAATCAGCTCACCAGCAAAGCTTTATTGCAAGCAATGGGGAAGTGAGATAAGGGGAAATAGGAAAAAGTGACCCAACATGCAATTCAAACAAATAAACTGGCATAGCATGTAACACATAAGAGCAGTGCTGCGTTGGAGAATATAGGTAAGTGGGTCCATTCAACAAGAAGGTGTTCCAAGTTAATCTTCTGAGAGTGGGGTTCTTGTATTCTGATTGTAAGTGCCCCTTTCTGAGCTGGCTGATTTACAAATCAATGCAAAGTATTACTTGGAGGGGTTTATCAGGGAGAAAAACAAGTTGTACAAACCTTTGAAAAATATTAGCGTCAGCACTTTTGCATGGTAGTTTCTATAAGCTTACAACCTCCCTTAAGGGGAGACAGTAATGACAGCCTCAAGACCAACAGGCCCAATCCTATAACAATTTCATTGTTAAATCTCTAGTTGGATTCTTGTCTTTTGTTTGTGCTCCTTCAGCACATTACTATTTTTTATTGTGTTGTGGTCTGTAAAGGATATGTTTATTATGTCTGCCTCTTTTGTTTGTTTTTTGCATATCTGTGTGTCCTAATACACAATCAATTTTTGTGAAGGTTCCTTGTGGTGCTGAAAGATACATATATTCTTTAGTAGTTACATTTAGAAGGTACCATTCATCTTCTAGCTGTAGATTCTCCAGCAATTTGTTTGATTCTATATTTGCCCTGTTGTTTATTTTTCTGTTAAATGTGTACAAAATGAGGAGGGACATTGCAATATCTTGCTTCTATTGTCTTAATGTCTATGTTTTCTTGAAGTTCAGTTGAATTTTTCCGCTATGGATTTAGATATTAAGACATTTGGAGCATATAAGGTTACTATTGATATTGGTTTGTCATCTGTGGTTTCTGTCAACAAAACATATTTTCTTTGTTTTCTTCTTTATGTTGTGATTTTCTATTTCTGTTTTGTGTGATCATATGGTTGTAACTCCTGCTTTTTTTTATTCACCTGAGGTGAATCATTTCAGTCCAGTCCCATTCCTGTTGCTAATGTGGGAAACAAAGGAAGGAATTATTTTTCCACAGGATTAAAGCTCCTCCCAGCTTTGAATGATAGCAGAATGTAAGTCAGAGGTGACTGGTTCTAATGAGAGAGCAGAACCAGGCTTCTGGTCAGGTAAAAAGTCAGAAGCTTGTCTGCATGCTTAATGAGCTGTTTGAGGGGGAACTTATCAGGGAGGAGAACATGAAATGGGAAATTCAGAAAGTTGCATCTAACCAATGGAGAGCAAGAGGGGAAATTTGAATGGGAACAGCATAAAAAGGCTAGCATTTGTTTGAGTAAGGATACTTGTCACTGGAGAGTTATCCATTCATTAGGAATATAGAATAATTGGCCAAAAGAAAATGATAATTTTCCTGGCTTCACAATAAGCATTGTTCTTTGTTTAGAGTGAGTATGAGCACGCTAACAATAACTATAGTTCACACTGATTTGGCACTTTAGGTTTACAGAGTGATTTCTTCACAATAGTTCTATGAAGAATTTTAAAAAAAACACAGTTTATATAAAATCTAGGAAAATTCTATCCTATACTGGACATTGTGTTGAAAATCTATGTCTCAGGCATTCAAATGTCCAAGTTTGGGACGAACCCCACCTAATCAGTACTACCAGTCACCTTAGCATTGGGAAGTTAAGAGCAAGATAAACCTATAAGTGGGCTTTACATGAGAAGAAAAATGAAAGAAAAGGCAACAGTTTGGGTACCACTTCACTTGGAGAAATGAGAAAGATTATGCTTTGTGTAGTTTTGGATAGGAAAATGAGAAAGAGAAATTTTACCATGGGTCAGGTTAGCTGGTTAAACCACAGTGGGATGGCTTAAGGGCCTTCTGAAAAGAAATATAGTGGCTTCCTAGCTTTCCTACTAAACATTTCACATAACCTTTAAACACTATGAAGCAACCATTGTCTTTCATTTCATCAACAGTTACTAAACTTCTACTATCTATCAAGGCACTATTCCACAAAGTAGTTTATGACTCACAGAACTTTTCCATTTCATTTGCAGGGCAAGTATTTTTTTTTTTCAGATTGGGAAACAGAGTAAAATGTTATAAGTTTGTCATTGCTCTTTTTCATGAGTAGTTACTTTATCTTTTTACTTTATCTTTCTGGATCAGAGGTCCTCTAGCATCTGAGGACCTTCCACTGATTTATTTAGAGTATTTTTTTAAAAAAAATAATCAAATACATGTTTCAGAAGGAGATTTTTGTTTTAAATGATTTTACCTCATCTTTATTCTTATCATCACGAAGAAAAATGTCAATTTCTTCCAGCTGATTTTCTATTCAAACTAGTGAGATACTTATCCTTCATGGAAAGGATATTGTTTCATTTTTAAAGAAATTAGTGTAATAGGAGTCTGACCAATGGAGCTCTCTCCTCAGAGCATGCACAGCATATTTTGTCTGTTGTCAGCCCATTTAGAAGAGGTTAGGGAGCGTCTTTCGGAAAGGTATGATGGTACGTAATGGGAGGACTCTGCACATGTAACCTTCTTGGCTGTGTTCCTGGCTGTAATCCCTTTTATTATCTCCCCACTGGGGGCTCAATCATGTGGCCCATGAGTACATGAATCTACTGTCTCTTGTATTCCATCTTTGCTATCGCTATTCTTCCTGCTTTTAGGGGAAGGAGTAATAGAGAGGGCTATGACCTTATGAACTTAAAAAGCTCGGAATGGTGAGCCACCAGAGGTTCAGGACATGGAAGCTATGCCAGATTTTGTGACCAGCTATGAGGAAATAAGCCATTAGCAACTTTTTTGACCTAGCACAGATCAAAGGTAGCCAAGAGGGAGCAAAAGTGATTATCCATTGTCTATGCCACATTCAGAAGTGAACTTGATGGGATATATGTTCATGGAAACTGTAGTAAGTTCCGTCCTTAGGAACTGAGGTAGTTTAAGGGAAAGTGTTCACCTTGGCGTTAGGAGGCAATGTTTTTATAACTTCTGTTCTTGTTATATTTTCATAGTAAACATCCCTAACTGGTACAGTGGATAGAGGTTCTAGAGTTATGAAGACTTACGTTTCTTATTTCAAATCTGGTCTCAGACCCTTACTATCTGTATGGGCAAGTCACGTAATCCTGTTTGCTTTAAGTTTCATCACTTCTAAAATGAACTGGAGAAGAAAATGGCAAACCACTCCAGTTTCTTTCCCAAAATAACCCCAAATGGGGTCATAAAGAGTTGGATATAAGTGAAAAATGGCTGAACAACAACAAAAGAGATAATTGATGTTATTTGGTTAGATGATATTGGGACAGTAATCACTGCTAATCACCACTAGGGTGTGGCTAGGTGGTATAGTAGATAGACAGCTGGGTCTGGAGTCTGGAGGCAGGAAGATCTGAGTTAAAATCCAGATATGTGACTCTAGGTAAGTCTCTTAACATTTGCTTGCCTCAGTTACTTCAGTAGTAAAATGATAATTAATAGCACCTACCTTGCAGCAGTGTTATGGGGATCAAATGAGATAGAAGTTGTCAAGTGCACAGTGTCTGGGCTACAGTAAGCATTATATTAACCTGCATTATTGTTATTCATCTGTGGTAATTAATTAACAATTGAGAGAATACTGGAATAGAAACTTTGGCTAAAATCTTTAGAGAAAGAAACTGCTGGCTCCTCAGGGATATCCCTAGAGCCCTGCAAAGGAAATGTAATCTTATCTTGGGAGTTCTGACTCAGAATGAAAGTTGACATGGAGATCCTTTTGTTGCAAATTTCAAATAATTATTTATATTTGTTCTTAAGTTAATTTAATTTTTTAAAGCAAGGAAATTTTTGTTTGTTTGTTTTTGGTTACCTATTGATTTATTTACCTACCTACCTTTGACTGGTTATAAATCTTTTCCAGGAGCCTTTTCAATACAATCAACAAAATCATCCACAAATAGTAACATCTAAAGGACTTCACCTTCTACAGGGAATTCCTCTTTGCCCGAGATTCTGTGCTGGGTGTCCTCCATCACCTGGGTGACAAATACTTGTGTTGAGCATACACTTCTCCCTGTGTCTTGCCTCATTGAATAGAGTTATTTCTGTTGCTGTATGTTCCAAGGACTCTTGGATGATCTTGACCTATGGCAGAGGAATTCCTTGTTTAAAAGAGCTTATAAGGTGACATTTTTTTCCATCAACTTGGATGTTTTTTCATTATCTATAAATAATAAGCTCAAAGTTATCACATATTCTCTGTATTTTTCATTTAGTCATGAAGTGGTAAAGATGTGTGTAATGATTGAAAATTTCTGAGATAGAGTTTCTAGGTATATTAAAATGAATTTTATTGACTCTATCTAGAAAGAATTAACAAAACAGGATAATTATCCCCTTGGTAAGAAAGAGGCTGAACCTTCAATATCTACAAAGTCTTTTGAAAAAGGGGTGCACCTAAGGGTGCTAATCAACCTTGATTGGTTATAATGAGGAGTAGGCTTATTCCAATGAGGATCTTGAGGTGACATTGAGCACCCAAATCTTGGTCAAAGAGATTTATCAATTTTCTTATCACCTCCTGACAAAAGGGAGCATCTATATTTTTCTCAGACTTGTCTGAGTAAACACACTGAGCAGGAATCCACTCATTTGTCTAAACTTAGTTACTTTACTGTCTTTGATTAGATCTTAGCCTGGGTAAGTTTTTGCCTAAGATTTCCCACACTGGCTGATTTCTGGATGGGGAAGTAGAAAAGGGGAAAAATCTTGGTTCTAATTCAATAATTAGTTAATAATCTATGAAAGGAATAACCATTTCTCTCATATGCTTTGTTGTTAAATATAATTTATGAAAGACTTTTTGTTCCCTATGAATACTCTCATAGAGAATACCCTCCATTTTTACATAGATGACTCTCATAAATCAGTTTCCTTATGAAACTTACCTACTAGGGGCTGATTTTCAATTAATACCTAATTATAATACCAAATCTTTAGCCAAATTTCAATCTCCCAGAACATTCGCTATCATTGTTACTATACTGTAGGCTTCCTGAGCCAGATGCTAATATGCTATTTGATAGTTTTCAGTGGCACTCTGATAGCGTTCACTAGTCTATTTGAGATAGAATTTAAGATATATCAGTTAGTAGTTGATGGGGTTTTTTGTTATCTTTTTTTGGGTGTCAATGAGGTATGAGATGTCCTCAGTATCTTCCCCTCCTTAAAATAACTTTTAAATTGGTCCCTTAATGTCCAAACAATTGTGTCACTTCTAGCTTGAATTTATCATATATATATTATATATATGCATATATATGTATGTATTTGATCTAATCTGACCACTATTCCATTCTTTGTTCTCCTTAGGTCCATTTCTACTTCCTCTGTAAGTACTACAGTTATTGTAATGTTAGGGTACAAGTATGGTGGTTTCACCAACCTTGATGGAGAAAACCATTTGCTGTAATAATTTTTGCAAATCTCTTTCTTATGCTGTTTCTAATTACTCCCCCCACCCCATTTCATCCTTAATGCCCTTGGAGTGATTGTTTTGTTGGATATTTAGTCAGGCTTTCTTTTTCACTCAAAGAACTTTGACCTGTTTGTCCACATAGGAAAGATCAAATTAATTTTAAACATCCATTGCCCAAATTTCAACAGACATGTGAATGGATACCCTATAGAGTTTGGCCAACATTATGTATTTATAAATCCATATCTGGGAAGGATAATGTAGGTAGGCAGTATGAAGGCTTCAGAGCTAGACAGGAGGATCACATCCTTGATTGCTTTTAGGAGGTTACAAAGCAATTTTACTAACCTCAAGATATGCATAAAATCAAAAATCTCATCTTTTAAAAAAATACAAATAATAGGATTGGGGGAGAGGTGGAGAAAAGGCAGGGACTTGACTGAGCTCTCCCAAATTCCTCTCCAAACAACTTTAAATAATAATTCAAAATGAATTCTGGAGGGTCAGAACCCCACAAAAAAGATGGAATAAAAAAATTTTCCAGGCCGAAACAGTGTCAATTATTGGCATGAAAAATCTGTCACACTGGGGTGAGAGTGGAGTATAGTCTAGTGTAGGCTGCCCCAGTATAGGCCACACCGTAGCAAACTGTAACAGGTCTTGGGGGCAATCTGCGGCTTTCAGAACACTTAGCCCAAGATGGTAGGTCAGGTAGTTGGACAACTGGTCAGAAGGAGACTACAGGGGTCCCCTTGCTGGCCCTGAGTGCAAGACTTTGTTACATTGCCCATATTCAGGTCGTAGTCCTGGGTTGCAGTCCCAGGATGAGGAGGAGCACTAGCACATCAGAGTTTGAGGCTGCAGGGGATCAGGGATCCTAGAAAGGAGTGCTTGTGGTAGCTCACAGACCAGAACACGGGCCAAGAGAGTAATAAACACATCTCTCCTTAGATCATTCTACCTTAGAAGAACTGAAAACTTAAAGTTGCCCAAAACTAGTTCTGAAAACAGCTGCACAAAAAACTTAAAGCTTAGGACAGTTCCCCCTCCATCCTGAGAGCAGAGACCAACTTTAACATAAAGTTAAAGAAATGGGCTGGAAAAATGAACAAAGAACAACAAAAAAGAACCCTGACCACAGAAAGTTACTATGGTGATAGGGAAGATTAAAACACTAACTCAGAAGACAGCAAAATCCAAACTGCTATGTCCAAAGTCTCAAAGGAAAATGTAAATTGGTCTCAGGGCTGTAAAGTCAATCATGGCAGCATACCTGAGGACTGCTGCTATGAATGATTTTAAGGGTCTAATCGCATAGTATAATGAACTTTCTATTTATTCAGCAATAAACTAAACATCGTTCAATAAAGCAAAGCATGACATTCATAGCAGCACCTTAAGCAAAACATATCATTAACATACATACATACATACATACATATATGTATAATCTTACAACACTCAATATGTCATATGGTGCATAGCATATATCATTGCATCCTCAAAGTCAGGAGATCCCAGCTAGGGATTTTCCTAGCATGATGCATCCTTAAGGGAGAGCAGAAAATACCACACCATCCACCCCTACGTCACTGTAAGAACAATCTCAATCAATACACTACTAGTATTTGGAGTAAATATTTACTTCAAGTAAAGTCCTTGATCATCTTGACTCAAGACTGACTTCCAAACCCCAAGGCTCCTCCTCCATGGTCCAACCACTTCCAGCTCTTTCCTGGATTCACATGCAGGTAACTCTCTGCTCCTGCTCCTTGGCCCAGCTAATGGGAACTGTTCCACTTCAAACTCTTCCCTGTTACTAGGAAAATAAAGCTTAACAGGGATATAACAATATTTATACATATTACCAGTACCATCAATTCAATCCACTCATAAAGACCAACAGATGGGCTTCTGTCTGAGAAATTAACACAGAGCAACAGATAGGACATCTGTCTGAGAAATCAGCACAGACCAACAGACAGGGCTTCTGTCTGAGAAATCAGCACAGACCAACAGACAGGACTTTTGTCTGAGGAATCAACACAGCTCAACAGATGGATTATGTCTGGGGAATGAATAGATCAATAGATAGAGCACTGATATCATAAACATTCTTTCTCTTAGACCTTCCTACAAGCAAGCATCCCTAGCCCACTCACAGTTGCTTCTCTCTCAGCTCTGTTTCAGTCTCTTCTCTCTCAGCTCTGCTTCTGACTGCTCTCTCTCTACAATATATATACTGTTTCTAATCAAAGACTCTTGATGGATTCAATCGAAGGCAAGACTCAGTTGAAGGCATTTGATTGGCCAAAACTCAAACAGTAAAAGATCCTACTTTGCTTTCTGTTACAAGGGCCAAAAAGAAATCCTGGAAGAGTTCAAAAAGGATTTTAGAAGTCATATTAGAGAAGTAGAGGAAAAACTGGAAAAGAAATGAGAGTGATGTAAGAAAATCATGAAAAAAGAGTCAACAACTTGGTAAAGGAGGCACAAAAACCCCTAACAAAATAAATGAATAAGACTTTACTACCTTAACATACTCTTTAAAGTTCTAAATATAATAAATATTTATGAAGCTATTTACTGTGTTCCTAGATCCAGACTAAGCACTGTAAAAGATGTGAGAAATCAAAATTTCTCCCATATAAAGCTTAATAGGCTTAATTTGCTCCAAAAATCTCCCTGGCTTCTCTTATCATGCAGGACTAGTTCCCAGCTATGGTTTTCCTGAACTGATATTTATGGACCCCATCAATATATTTTGAGCCCCAAAGCATTCCCTGGTCAAATTTGTTTGGGAGCTATTGTAAAAACATGCCTCTTTTGGCAGCCAAGGAACCTGGGACAAATAATATAATTATAGAAATTTTGCATCATACTTTATGTAATATGGCCTAGTACGCAGAATTTTGGCCTTGGAGTCAGAATACACCTAGATTTAAATCCCACCCCATTCTCTTATTAGTTATGTGATTCTGGGCAAGCAAGGGATTTAACTTCTATGAATATGCATTTTTTCATCTATAAAACAGGAATAACTATCACCTACATCTCTTATGAATATCAAATAAGATAACATATACAAAAAAGCATTTTGCAAACCTTATAGTGTTATGTCAGTGTATCTATTATTTTCCTTACAAAAACCACACACAGAAATTAGTAATGGTATTTTTATACATTAATAAATTGATGCTTAGAAGGACTAAATGGCACACTCAGTAATAGCTAGTAAATATCAGTGTCAACACTTGAATCCAGATCTCTTCACTAAAAATCCAGGACTTGTTCCACTATCAGGTTCTCAAACTTATTTGACCTATAACCTTCTTTAAAAAGAAAATTACTTAGTGCCCCCTGGAAATCTACTTTCTTTAACCCTTTAATTTTTTAAAAAAATTTGCATCATCTGAAGTTACTACTGCCCCCATGGATGATTCCAGGGCCCCCTAAGGGGCAGTATTGCCTACTTTGGGAACTGATGCTTGCCTATACCAATGTTTTCTAAAGTGGGGACCGTAGTCCTTTTTGTAACTGTAGCCTTAACAAAAATCTTTGACTTATCTCGAAAGAGTGTATAATAATCTAGTTGGAATTGGTAAAATGTTACATCCCACCTTCCCTGTAGTAGTGAGGCTTGCCTCCAATATGACTATCCCTTTCCTTATCCTCTATCTGACTCTGATTCCTCTTGCAGCTGTGCAAATCCCAAACCTCTCTCTTTCAGATCTAGTTCTGCTAGCACAGACTCATAGGAGAGTAGTTGTTTGAGGGTTATTAGGAAAATTTACCCCTCACCAATACCCATCCTCTGCTCCTAGATCATCTCATGGCAGGTGCCAGGGATATAGTCCGTATTATAAGCAGTGACTGGTGAATAAGAGCTCTACTTCCCTTCTTTGTTTTGGGAGTGAGATAGGTAGGATAGAGTAAGTTGCCCAGTATTATGGCTAGACTGTGATTCTCATCACAGACCTCTTTATATTTTTTTTCCTCTTAAACCTATCCCTCTCTAAACTTCCCAGTTACTGTTGAGTAGTATTGCCTTCCTTTTGGTCATCTAGTTTAATAGCTTCAATGTTATTTTCTACTCCTTACTCTCCTTTACTTCACATATCTGATAGCTACCCAATCTTTTCATTTTTATGTTCTCAAGACTTTTTTTTTAGCCTCTATCCCCTTCTCTCTACTCATACACCTTCCATAATTGAGGACTTCATACTTCTCACTTGGGATATTGCAAAAGCTTCTGAATTCATCTCTTTGCCTCAAGTGTCTCTTTTCTCTAATTCATTTTCTCCAGAGCTGTCCAACTGATTTTCTTGAAATGCAAGTCTCACCACATTCCTCTCCTGTTCAATAATTTCAGTGGCTCCCACTGTCTCTAAGATAAAATATGTTCCTCTCCTGCTCAGTAACATCAGTGACTCCTATAATAAATAAAATAAAATGAAATATTATTTCATTTTTCTCTCATTCTTTTCAAATTTCTTGTTTTTAAAGGTGAAACATCTGACAGGTGAAAAGAGTATCTCTGTTGGTGTCTTTCCACATCAAAAGCCTAGAGAACCTGCTTCCATGAGGGTTTTGATGATGTATAATGGAAGTGCTTAGGAGAATACT
This sequence comes from Potorous gilbertii, assembly GCA_028658325.1. Lineage (NCBI taxonomy): Eukaryota > Metazoa > Chordata > Mammalia > Diprotodontia > Potoroidae > Potorous > Potorous gilbertii. The sequence goes on along the minus strand of CM053771.1, from coordinate 272,312,783 downwards.
TAGACATTTTGCATTTGGTTCTGGCTGCACTCTTCTGGATTTCTCCATCATCATCATCATCATCATCATCATCATCTCCAGGAAATCTTTCATTCTTCATGATCACTTTAGTCCTAGAACTTACATCTCATTAATGCCCTCTGACCCTGGAGCCCCCGTCTCTGATTGGAGGGCAGAACTACTTCCAGAACCTACATTTAAGGAAGGTGCCAAAGGCAGTCATTTCTTTGTTTTCCCACCTGGATGTACTCCTCTGGACTTCTCCATCATGCCCTGACCTACTCCCCATGCCAGGTACCTTTCCTGACCCCCATCACCTTGTTACCTTCCTTTTGTGTGTTGTACTCATCCATTAGATTGTAAAGTTCTTAAGAGCAGGTCTGTTGCTCTCTTTGTATCCCTAGTACTTAGCACAGTGCTTAGTATGTTTTTATTAGTTGGCTAACCATGAGGTGAATGGGAAGCCTTTTCTTATTGGTTGCATTGCTGAAACTGGAGGCATCTTCAAAAAGACCTTCAGGTAGCCTTGGCCTAGGACTTACCAAAGAGCTCTTTGACATTTTATATTTTGACCACATTCATCTTAGTTTGGCCCCTTCATCTATTGTATCTTCATGAGAGACAATGTTGTAAGGGGAGAGGCCTTGGGACTTTTTCCTGTTGAGGCCATGTAGTCCTATGAAATGGGCCTCAGTCTTTGGCCTCTCCATTTGTTCTTCTCTTGGGGAAGGGTGTACGGCCTACTATTTTGTGAATTTAGAAAGATCAGGAGAGTGCCCCGGGATCCTGATGTTCCAAAATTTGGGTTTATCACCAGTGCAACAACTCTGTCTTTGAATGTGGACTTGGTGTGACCAATGCTATGTAGGAATTGAGCAGAATTTAAAGTGTACACTCTTCTCAGAGACTGAGTAAGAATATGACCCTGAGGTATTGGAGGTTCCTACTTAATCTTTCTGTCCTTCCAAGACTAGCTCACTTTGTAAAATCAATGACACTTAATAGTGAGGAAAATACAGTCACTGGGGCCTTGAGCTAATGACACTAAAGAAGAGAACTCCTAACCACTCAGGATACTCCAGAACTCCAGGGACAAATGTAGCCTGCCTGGATATGTGATAGTAATGTAGAGAATATTCCTAGAAACTCATCCCCTAAGGGGCAAGGTTGAAGGGCAGGAGACATCTTGAGGGTATGTATGTAAAATGGAAAACTACTACCTCATGTAAATGGGAGTGTGTGTTACATATACCAAATTTTTGGTTGTTGTTGATAGGGATCAATAATCATAAAAGTTTGGAGACCACAACATCACACCCCTATCTGAAAGGGTTACCCTTCCTCAAATTAGGTCTTAAGGGAAAGGATATGAAATACCCAAGGAAGATAGGTCAGGCTTTTTTGTTGGATTTCCTTTTCTCTTTGTTGGATTGAAACATTAAATTTCTCAGGTTAATGTATAGTGTTTCATCTCTTCAGAGAGGAAAAGGTAGAAAAGAAAATACAAATCAAAACAACAAAATTAATAGTTCTTTTTCTCTGCCTTCTTGTTCTCCTTAACATCCAAAGGGAAAAGTATGCCAACATCTAAAATTTAAGACTTTTGGGGGTAGTGGAAAGAGCCCTGTTTGAATTCTAGCTTTCCTACTTAGGACCTGTGTGACTTGGGATAATTCATCTCTCTTCTCTGGGATTCAATTTCTTAATCTGGAAAATGAGATGGTAGGACTAGAGCCAGGGGTGAGGAGCTTGTACCTTGCATGTGGACCTATAGGTCTTCAAGTACCGCCCTTTGACTGAATCACTGGGGAAACAAAGGCCACATGTGGTCTTGAGGCTGAAGGTTTCCCACCCCTGACTAGACTATTCCTTCTATACATAAATCCTATGATTTAGTGACTTTTTGGCACCGTTCCAAATTGCTCTCCACAATGGCTGTAACAACACCAACAGTCTATTGTCAAGCTTGTTTTTCCTCAGCCCCTTTAGCTATGGAATTGACTGATTTTTCCAAAAAGACTGTATTTACATGCCCACGTGTGTATAGATCTAGCCCACATTGAAATTCTCTCATTCAACAGGTATATATTGAGTTCCTAATATCTATAAGTTATCGTGTTATGTACGAAGATGAAAAGAAAATTGTCCAGATCCTGCCCTTAATGAGCTTATTTTTCATATTATTTTGGGGATAGAAGAAATGAAAAATGTAATAACATCTGAAAAAAGACAGAAAAAAGAGCTAAGCAATAATATAAGATCATAATATGACAACAACATCAAATGTAAGAGAAATCTGTAGCCTCTCAGGATTATCTAACATGATTTGTCTCCCACTGAAGGGTGCTCAGGAGCTGCTTCTAAGAGAATTGAGATCATGTGTAAGGCAATGCCTTAGCAAAGCCAAACATGCCTGCCTTGGTGCACCTTCTCTAACTGGTTCTAGTTGGCTAGCCACATGATGAATGAAAGGCTCTCTGTCTAGCTTTGAGGACTTTAAAAAAGACCAGTCAGCTTCAACTTACCTCTCTTTGCTGTATTTGTCTTTGGGGGAACCAAGTAACTCTTACTCAGGGCTTCTGGTGAGACTGCTATGAAGAGAGAAACCTCAGGGCTTTCTTCCCCTGTGAGATCACTGTGTCCCCTAATCAATTCGGAATGGTTGGCCTGTTTGTTTGTCCCTTTCGGTTCTATGTATTGAGAGTGTAGTTTTCAGCCTGTGTAGGGAGTACAAGTCAAAATAATCTAGGAGCTGGAATTGTGCTTTTGTGTTTCACTCAGTCCAATAAAAATCCCAAAGATCAAGGAGTGATTTTTGTTGTTGTTCAGTCATTTCACCCCATTTGAGGTTTTCTTGGTAAAGACACTGTAATGCTTTGCCATTTCCTTCTCCAGGTCATTTTACAGATGAGGAAACTGAGACAAATAGGGTTAAGTGACTTGTTCAGGTTCACATAACTAGTAAGTGTACGAGGCCAGATTTGAGCTCAGGAAGATGAGTCTTCCTGACTTTGGGCCCTGTACTCTAGCCACAATGCCTTCCAGCTGCCTTAGCCTAGGGAAGGGGCATAACCATAAACTTCTCAGGGTACCCTGGAACCCTGAGGGGCCTGTCTCTGAGAGACCACAGTGTCCATGTGCACACATGATTACCTGTCAAGTGAATGGCACATGGAATACGGGTAGACTATTAATGGTTAGAAAAGAAAGGGAAGGTTTCTCCTAGTTAGTAATATTACACTTAATTTAATCATGAGAAATGGTTTGTTTAGGATCCGATGCAGTGAAGTAGTTAAACAACTACAATTTGGTGTGAGGGCTGAATGAACACTGACTGCTTGCGCTGTCTGAGGTAAGCATGCATTTCAGGCCACTTTGGGTGGTTGGCTTGTTTTCCTGTATCGTGTATTTCTTGGATGCCTAGAGAAAGGTATCTACCTGGTCAGGCATGGCTAGTCAGAGTTCAGAGCTGTGAGCTGGAAAATGCTATACCCATCGTACCTCATCAAAAGTGCTCTTTGTTTAAGTGTTCCTTCCAAACAGTGTATGTTAGAAACATGAATGAAAGTATTGCCAATTTTTTGCTGAGGAAAGAAGGTGTGCTATGAATTTAGACCCAGTACTGAGGGCATGTAGGAGTGTGTACGTTATAGGTAAGTTATATCTCTGAAAAAAAAGGAAATTCATTGCTTGTGGACTCTCACTTGTATGCTAGCCAGTCTTTGTGAAGACACCTTCACTTACTAATTCAATTTAAAACACATTAACACCTCCATCTCTGGGCACTGGGACAATAGGAAGGAAGTTGACCTAAATGCAGTTAGAAAGAGTAACTGCCCCAGCAGAGGTTCTATTGCCTCAAGGGGTCTTCTTTCAAAGGTGGAACTTGCCGGTTCCCCTTGGGTCCTTGCTGAAAGAGGGCAGACTGTGTGTGCAGGTATAAAAGATTTATACAGGCAGTTCAGAGACAAGGGGTTTCCTGCTGAAGCGACCTGCCTGATTTCAACTTTGGCATCTTCCCAACCATTGAGAACCCGGCCTGTTTGTCAGTTAGACCCAGCTGAATCTGTAAACCTCAGGGGAAAGCCTGAGAACATTTAATTAAACAAATACTTGTTCCGCAAAGGACAATGACATATTCTTTGTGTGGCCAACTGCAGAAAAGCAGATGTCATCATTTAAGAAATAATTAACAAACAAAGGTATTGTGAAAGTCGAGACATTGAAGACAGCACAAAAGAAAATCCCACAAAAGGAATATTTTTGGGTTTCCCAGGGAGGCAGTCCCTTAACAATACCCTCCGTCGATTTCTGTCTGCTAATTTAAGCCTTGAGGTGGAGTCATAATTAACCATAGCTTGTTGGGAGGTGGAGTGGATGTTTCTGAAAGGGTCCCTTTAAAGAACAACAACAAACCTTTACCTTTGTATTCTATTTATACTTCTCACAGCATTTTCATAACCACTATTTTATTAGGTCTTCTCAATAATCCTGCAAAGTCACAAGGGCCCCATTGTACATTTTATCCCCATTTGACAGATTAAGAAACTAAGACATAGAAAAGTCAAGTGATTTAATGCAAAATCACACAAAAAGTAATAGAGCCAGAACATGAGTTCAAGTATGGTAAGTTCAGACAAGGCCACTGAGCTTCCCATTGAACTTCATTGCCTTTTTCCATAGGGTGAATTACTTCTGTAGTTCAAATCTACCATTTGGAAAGAACGGCTACTAAATAAGATATCAAATAACCAAGAATGAAGGTGGAGACAGTCATTGCAGGGGAAGCTATTCAGGGCAAGCCTTCTGACTGGTTACCTTCAAACCTTCCTCTCTAGGATTCATCTGAGGAAGAAGCTGGCATTATTCACTCAGGGTTGGGCAGAAATCCCCTATTACTTTACCCCAAAGGTGAATTTCAAAGTTCAAGAGATAAATTCCCCAAGGGTTTGGTTAAACACCCACTATGTGCAACTTAATAGTTGATGTGTGGGGCACAGGACCTTGTGTGCAGGTGTAAAAGATTTAAAGAACTATCTTTTTCCATTAAGGAATTTACAATGTATGACCCTCCTCTTCGGATCAATATTTATAAACTAGGGGAAAACATCTATTGCAGAGCTCTAGGTTCACATCTATGAAAATCCCAGCCTTCTCTGTATCTCAGGTTGAACAGTGCCAGAGGAAATGTTCCCCACTCAAGAATGAGGAAATTCAGAATGAAAGCTTCTATTCCCTCATGGTTTAGGGAACCTTCATGTCATTCTGCACCAAATCAACCATGTGCAACTCTGGTTAGGAACATGGCCTTTGAGGAAACAGAAAATTGATTGACCTCATTCCTATTTCTACTGTATCTCTTTCCCTCTCCCTTTCCCTACTGTATCTTTTCCCCCTCCATTCCCTCCCCTCTTTTGGGGAGGGAATGGAGGGGGGGCTGAGTAAGTGGAAATCTAGATTGTATTCTACATAAGTGTGTTTAGATTGTATTCTCTAATATCAAAAACAAAACAAAACTAATTCTCCCCTCCCACCCCCTCCACTGCTTAAAAAATCTAGGATCTATTTTCAAGGTATTCAGGTAGATTCATCTGATTGGAAATCAGTATCTGTTTATGTTTCAGCCCCTTCTTAATTCATTCAACTAGTATTTATCAGGCAGGTGTTGCATACTGGGCACTGAAATAGGGCCTGAAGGATAGAAATACCAGTAAGAAAGGGTCCATTCCATTGGTATACAAAAACCATGCAAAAAAACCCCAAAAAGATGTTTCTAAATTTAAAAGAGGAATAGGGAAAGTTGGGAAGAAAACAGAGAACTACATGGAGAAAATGAGATCTGAGCTAGGTTTTGAAGGATGATTAGGATTTCAATAGGTGGAATTGAAAGCAAGAGAAGAGATATTCCAAGTATAAGAGAACAGCTGGAAAGAAAGAAAGACATGGAGATAAAAAAACCAGCAGTTATCATGTAGACCCTGGTGAATAGTATAATTTGACTGAACCGGCAGAACCGGAGAGTATATGAGGGAGAACAGGGTTAGATGAGGTTGAAAAGGCTGGTTGTACTCAGACTGTAGGGAATGATCAATTAGGTGATGACACTATGTATGTCTGGTAGCATTTCACATATGTACACATGTACAAAGGTATTTTATACATTGGGCACCTAAGTGGCACAATGGATAGAGTGCTAGGCCTAGAGTCAGGAAGATTCTCCTTACTGACTTCAAATCTGCCCTCAGATACTTCCTACTGGGTGACCCTGGGCAAGTCACTTAACCCTGTTGACCTCAGTTTCCTCATCTGTAAAATGATTAAATGATTCAGGGAAAGAAAGGACAAAACATTCCAGTACCTCTGCCAAGAAAACCCCAAATGTAGTCACAAAGAGTTGGGCACGATTGAAAATGACTAAATGATAAAATTTTACATATCACAACATATGATTATGATTGGAGAGGAAGTATGGGATGATGAATTAAGAACTGACCTTATAAACAGGAAGAATTGAGTTTAAGTCCTCCTTCTAGTTGTGTGATCCTGGGCAGGTCACTTGACAATTAATTACGTGGGTCCAAGTTCTTCTTACCTGATGAAGACGGTTATGAGTTGCTAGCAGGTAGTAGTAGATTCTCTGTACAGATGGAAGATGTCCAACTGGGACTCTAGCAGCCTTTTGATAGGAGAAACGGTGATACCCATCAATAGATGGAAAGTTCAGGGTGCTATGAGGTATCTAGGCTGTATAGTAGATGTGGTGCTGGGCCTGGAATCATAAAGACCTGAATTCAAATCTGACCTCAAATACTCACTTAGACATGTGATCCTAGGCAAGTCATTGAACTGCTATTTGCCTCAGTTTCCTCATCTGTAAAATTGGAATAATAATAGCACCTACCTTGCAGGGTTGTTGTAAAGGTTAAATGAAATAATATGAGTTTTTTTTAAAGCTCTTAGCATAGTTCCTGGCACACGGTTGGTGCTATATATTATATATCATATATATAATATATATATATGATATATAATATTTATTATTACTATAAATTGTGGAGAAGCATTATTACTATAAATTACACACTGGTGTTGCTGAAGGAAGAACCATGCTGAAAATTTCCTGCACTGATAAAATCAAAGGTGTGATCTGAATAAACAAGTGTCTCTATGTTGCCTACTACCCTTATGTGTTGTTGTTGTTTGGTCATTTTCAGTCATGTCCAACCCTTGGTGACTCCATTGGAGATCTTCTTGGCAGAATACTGGAGTGGTTTGCCATTTCCTTCGCCAGCTCATCTGACAGATGAGGAGACAGAGGCAAACAGGGTTAAGTGATTTGCCCAGGGTTACCTAGCTAGGAAGTGTCTGAGGCCAGATTTGAACTCAGAAAGAGGAGTCTCCCTCACTTCTGACCTGGAGCTCTACCCATTATGCCACTTAACTGCCCTTATTACCCTTATATATAATGTGGCATAGTAACCTTATCTGAAAGATGAAAAAGCTGAGGCAAAGAAGCAGAGAATAAGAATTTAGATGACATCAATTATGTGACAGGCACTGTGATAAACCCTTTACAAATATCTTATTTGAAACTCACAACAACCCTGAGAGGTAGAGGCTGTTATTCCCATTTTACAGCTGAAGAAACTAAGGCAAACAGAAATGTGATAACTTGCCCAGGGTCAGAGAGCCAGCAAGTGTCCGAGGTTGGATTTGAACTCAGAGCTTCCTAACTCCAGGCCCAGTGCTCATTCACTGTACCACCTATCTGCCTCAGAGAGACAAGGTGCTGGGTGTCTTGTCTAAGGGGCAGAGCTGGGACCAAAATTCAGGTGTTCATACTTTTGTAGATTTAGAGGTGGAAGGGACTTTGAAACCATCTAAGTCAAACCCTCATTTTAGAGGTGAAAAAACTGAGCCAAAAGAGTTGAAGTGAGCTGTCCAAGGTCTCACACACACACAGGCAGAATTTCAACGCCCCCTGAGCTCTTGCAGTTTTCTTCCTGCCTTTGAGGTGTTCACAGTCTAGCAGGGGAGCTAAGACAAATGCACATAAATAGTTAGAGAACTTATTGCTAACTTATTTTTAAAAAAGAAATAAAAATAAAAGTTATGTTTTAAAAATAATTGACTTCATCTTCTTCCTGCTATCTACCTACTTTTATTGACAAACCAGAGTCAATGTTGAATGCTCTGCTCTCAGGGTTCATTTGCATCTTTCCCATCCAAGCTATTTCCCTTTGGAAAACACTAATAATAATATTCTTATATCAATTTTTACTAAAGTCAATCACCTGCTGTTGTTTGTTGTTCACCTTTCATTCTCGAAGAGGACCAGTGACATTGGAGGGTAATATCTTGAAGTCCTCATCTCCATTCTCTCCTCCAGAGTCATTAGAGTCCAGCGGCAAGATATAGGTCAGGAAGAATGGCGATGGCCCAGAATGGCAGTGGGAAATCTTGGCCTTTTTAAACTAAGAACTTTACCCCGGTCTCAGTTTGTTTGAGGCAACACCCACTCAGTAGTTAAAGGCATCACCTACTTGAGAAAGAATTGCTCTTACCCCTAATAATCATTAATTCCACATCTACAAGAAGAATGAGAACCAATGGGTAAAAGTCAATGAAGGAAAGGAAGATAATAGACGCAAAAAAGATATTGACTGGGCTTCTAAGACCACCCTGCAATGTTTACAACTGGTCTCAGAAAGATGCCATCTAAAAACCAAACCTGGTGATCCCGAATATTAATGGTACAGCTGCCTTTGTTGAAGTGATCTCCCCTGGAGGATAAATTTCCTGTGGGTAGTGGAGCTTGACTGATTTCTATGTGCTTCTTTGAGTCTGAAAATGACTGGTGGGTGAACAAACACATAAAAAAGGCAATTCTCGTGACTTCAAATGCACAGTGTTTTCTGCTTACATCAAAAAAGTTAGTGAAAATCCAACCAGCATTCCATGAAGTACCAATATGCCTTTTGGTCAGCTGATGTCAAAGGTAGGTGGTCCCAGACATAGTGGTTGTGTTTATGGGATCAGTTTCTCTGTCAATGGAAATAAATGGTCTGGCTTGAGTCAACCATGGTAGTACTGTGCCGGTGTCTCCAAAACATTACAATTTCACAACTGAAGAGAGAGTTCTTTTCCACTCCTGTTGTTTGTCTCTGAGAATAGCTCGGTGGCTGCTGGCCATGACTACTGCTTGATGTTGTTTACTGATGATGATTGTGGCTCCTTGACCTTTGTATCCAAAATGGAGCATCCAAGCACAACGTCTCTCAGCCACAGAGCACTTCAGCGGTGAGGACAGGAGAACCAGTACAGAATATTGCAACACTGCTCATGACCCACTACCCTAAAACAGTGTCATTCAAAAGAAGTGGACAAGCAAGACTGCTGTTAAATTTTGCACCACTAACATTCGGAAAACATGGACCCTTTGGGATTTCAAGAGTCTTTAATTTAGAGTTTTCAATCTAGGGCTTAAATGTCCTGTGAAGCTGAATTTTTAGCATTTTCAAGAAGATGGGAAAGACACTACCATAAGTAAATATGAGAAAATATCCCTTGCAGGTGCTTTTCCTTTTCAAACATGATTGGTGAATTTGTTGGTTTTTAAAAAATCAGCAGCAATGTCTTTTTGATTGGCTGTTTCATTCTATTCTTGACTGAAGCTGTTCTTAAATAATTTATTGTAGAAAGTCATCATACTAAATTAAAAGGAATATTATGTAAACTGTCAACTAGACAAGTTTTTAAAAATATAGAAAAAAATAAAAATGATTAATTGTTCATCTCTGTAATATTGACCATGAGTACTATTTAGAAGCTCTCCTATAGTTTTATAGCATTTGGCTTTTTCCATTCTTTTCCTATTTTTATGACACCCTTTTCCATACTGCTTTATATTTATCTGTGTTAATATCTCATCTCTCCGAGTAGATTACAAGTTCCTTGAGAGCATGGACATTGTATTATATTTCTTTATATCTCTTATATCAGCTAACCTAGCCACCCCACACATGGGTGCTTAATAAATGCTAGCTGAATGATTTGCTTGTGTGTTTGTCAGATGTTAAACTAATAAAAACTCAAACAAACCTAAAAAAAATTTTGAAATAGTATTGACAAAGAGAAAGAAAGGACTGGATGAGGTCACTGTGTTCATTTTCTTGCCCCTAGGTAAGAAAAAAATCCATGCTATTTGAAAAGATTATTTTTTTGCCCAAATTTATTAATTTGTTTTCTGTTTTCAATGTTCATTTCCATCATTTCCATTTCTCCCCCCAATTCCCCTCTCTCTTTCCAACACAGCATGCAATCTTATATGGGCTATACACAAACATTCCTATTAAATACACTTTCACCTTAGTCTTGCATAGAAGAATTATAATGAATGGGAGAAACCATGAGAAAAATAAAACAAAATAAGACATAGAGAACCAGTCTACTTCATTCTGAATTGTGACTCCATAGTTCTTTCTCTGGATGTGGATGGCATTTTGCATCAGAAGTTTTTTGGAAATGTTTTAGGTCCTTGAATTGCTGAAAAGGGCTAAGTCTATCAGAAACAGTCCTCCCACACTGTGGCTGTTATTGTGTATAATGTTCTGCTCACTTCGCTCAGTATCATTTTATATGTCTTTCTAGGTTTTTCCGAAGTCTGCCTGTTTGTCATTTCTTATAGCACAGTAGTATTTCATTACATTCACGTACCACAACTTGTTTAGACATTTCCCAATTGATGAGCATCCCCTCAATTTCCAATTCTTGGCCACTACAAAGAGAGCTGCTATAAATATTTTGCACATGTGGGTCCTTTCCCCATTTTTATGATCTCTTTGGGATATAACCCTAGAAGCAGTATTGCTGGGTCAAAGGGTATGCACATTTTTGTAGCCCTTTGGGCATAGTCCCAAATTGCTCTCCAGAATGGTTGGATCAGCTCACAGTTCTGCCAACAATGAATTAGTGTACAAACTCTCCCACATCTTCTCCAACATTTATCATTGAAAAGAGATTATTACAGAAGATTTTGTCAATAAATGACTACATGTGATCTCATAAGTCTGTTTAGTTAAAGGGTTGTTTTTTTTTTTGTTTGTTTATTTCTTTTCATTTTTTCCCCTAGTACATGAAGCAGCAGGAACCTAAAATTTGTTGGACTACATAAACTGGATATAGCCTTACAGACTTATACCATTACTTTGGGTTAACCCTTTATAAAGTTGTGAATTTGGCAGAATTTGTCTTTCCTGATCTTTTTCCATCCCTGTCTCCATCCTTTTGGAGGGCAAGAACCATTTCATTTTGTCTTTCTATCTTCAGTGGCTACCACAGTGGTGCCAGGCACATAGCAGGGAATTAATAAATGCTGATTGATCTGGTGTCTTCTCGTACCCTGGGCCTCACTGAATGGCCTCTATCTAAATCTGCCTTCACCAGGAGACACTGGACTGTAATAATTGTTCACTTTTATCTACCTCCCTTTGAGTCATACAGTGAAACCTCCCTCTCCATGCTACATACTGGTGGACAGCATTTACTATACATGGCAGGGAAAACAATCTCCACCAATGAGAGAAAGTCCTACACTGATGGGCTTTGGAACTCTAATTCTGTTCATACTGTACTTTATAGTTTACAAAGTGTTTTATACACAGATAGTGGCCATCTTGCCTTTGTCACAATAAGGACAGAGAAGTAGACTTACTCAAGGGGTCTATAAAGGACTTATGCTCTTTCGGGAACACAGGTAAGACCGTCTTCTCTTGGATCATGCGTTAATCCTCACATGCTGGGAAGAGCATCCAAATGGTCAAAAATATGTTAGATGGGATACCAAGAAGCTTCAAGAAAGACAATTAGATTAATTGTGCAAGTTACAGAGAAGGTTCAAAGTTCAGTGTAAAAAAAACTTAGCAAAATGAGGATGTTGCTATAGCAGAGATAAGAGCCGAGTCACAGCAGACCTCCTCCCATTGGTTGTTTGGTGAAACTGCATGGACCACATCTATCATTTTGATCATCCTCCATTGGTGCCTGCTTCTGCTGGGTCATTGTCTGAATGTTGGCATAATAATGACAAATTTTTACATAGTGCTTTAAGTTACAAAACACTTTCCCTACCAGAGCCCAGGGATATAGGTAATAAAAATATTTTCCTCATTTTACAAAGGATGTCGATGTTGAGAGAGCAAGCAGCTTGCTTAAGGTCATACAACTGATGAGTGAGGGAGACAGGATTGCAGTCTAGTTCCTTTGACTCTAAGGCCAGGGTACTTCCTCTTCATGAATAGATGGTGACCTCAATATGTCTCTGTAAAATGAGGGGTAGGAATAGATAACCCCTAAGGTCTTTTACAGCTGTTAACCTGTGATCCTAAGATAGTCCTTTAACTCAAAGTAATGAATCTCTAATGGTAGAGAGTCAGGCACCTGGAAGGTAGGTGATTTTTTTTGAGTGAGGAGGAGAGGTAGGGATGTGGTTTTCAACTCTCTTTAAATAATTACTAATAGTCTACTCTGACCATGCTTAGATCTGACATCAACAATAAGACTGAAAAATGACTTTATTCTTTGCTCCCAAGCATTTGGTGGTGAATTCTTGCAGCTCTTATCCCAGCGTGGGTGCTGTGATACTCCTTGGGGTTACAAATATAATTTGGAGAAGGGCCAGAAAGAATGGGTTTGCTTAAGCTGTTGTTTTCAGCTTTTATGGTCAAACCAGAGGCTAGAGTTCCTCTGCTTCCTCCCACTACTCTCTCTAATCTTTATTTTAAATTTATTTTTGACGAACATTTAATGCATACTTATTTAATGATTAAAAAGTTCAATATACGAATGACATCCTGAATATATCAGTACATATAATGGAGGCTTAATTTTTTAAACATACACATTAAAGCCTACAAGACAAGTCAAGGCAATCAAATATAATTTTGGGAAGAAAAAAAATCATCATTCCTCATTAATTCTTTATCATGAGGAAGTCCTTCTCTCATCTCTAGATATTCCCACCAATCTTGATGTCAATAAATATAATTATAAGATTTTCTTTTTATGAGACTCAGAAATTATGAAATCCTGGGATATTCAAGAACCTCGTATAAAACCTGGGTGGAACAAGATGAAAGGAAGTCTAACTTAAAATTCACACAGAAGTTACTGTAGAATGTAAACTTCTTAAGACAAATATTATTTTGGGTTAAGTTTAACTTCTTTCCCCAGCAGCTAACACAGAGCCTGCTATATAGTAGGCACTTAATACATGTACTTAATAAATATTAGCTGAAAATGAAATCCGTTTGGTATGACTAGTGAAAAGATGGAGTAGTCCGATCTGTCCCTCACTAAAACAGGAATAAGTTAGTCAAAATAGAGATACAACTAGATGTCAAGGTGGAGTACCGGACTTGGAGTCAGGTTTGAATTCTGCCTTAGGCAATTCCTGTCAGTGTGATTCTTGGCAAGTCTGGACCTCTCTCAGCCTTCATTTGTTGTTGTTCCGTTGGTTCAGTCTGACTCTTCATGACTCCATTAGGGGTTTTCTTCAAAGATACTGGAGTGGTTTGTCATTTCTTTCTCCAGCTCATTTTACAGATGAGGAAACTGAGGCAGAAGGACACTGACTTGCCCAGGGTCACACAGCTAGCAAGTATCTGCAGCCAAATTTGAACTCAGGAAAATATGTCTTTCTGACCCCAGGTTCTGAACTCTATCTACTGCATCACCTCGCTGCCTCTCAGGCTCAGTTTCCTCATTTATTAAATGTGGATGAGAATAACAATCTACTTCACAAGGTTGTTGCAAGAATCAGATGAGATAAAAGAGTTGAAATGCTGTGCAAACCTCAGAATACTCTATAAATGTTACCTGTTCTTATTAGATTAGGAGAATTTGATAATAGATTGGAAGAAAGGAGTAATGTGACCCATATTTCATGAATTGTGGTCATTCTCTAATAGAGGAAAGATATTTATTATTAAAATCATTTTACTTTACATTGTTTTAAAAAAAAATCCTCAAATTGGATACTGTAGTGCTTTTGAATTCAAAGGCTGCTCAATTTATGACATTGTCTAATTTATCCAAATCCTCCATTTCTGTTCTCTTAACAGAGAGGCTTAAGTTCAACCAGGTTTCTCTTTTCCTTTCTGCCTTCCTGATCCCTCTCAATGACCATCATTCCTTTCCATGTCTCTTCCTCATCTAGCTAACCCCTTGCCAAGTGACAGTTATAGAATATCAGAGATGGATGGAATCCTAGAGAACTGTTTAAACTTCGCCATTTCACAGATGAGGATACTGAGGCCAAGAAAGGGGGAGTGTCTTTTTCAAGGGCATGGAATTACTTTTTAAGCTGTAGGGTTGAGACGAGAACCTAGGACTGGCTTTTTCCGCTGCTCCTTGGCTGAACTGACAAATTAATTCCAGGTGAAGTTTTGGCAGCTGATAATGGTTTAGTGAGTTAGCTCTCAGAAAGGTATTTTGCATTTTAATAGAGGGCAATACCTTTCAAGGGAATAAATTTCCAACGTCAGATTGCATTGGGGTGTGTGTATCCTTTCTGGTGATGGGGATTCTAAATGTTAATGATATTAAAAGTGACATTTATGGTAAACTCTAAGGTTTACAGAAGACTTTATGTCATCTCATTTGAGTCTCTTAATAATCTTGTGCCTAAGTATGTCAGGTGCCTTTATCCCCATTTTGCAGATGAATAGATCACAGAAGGAAAAAGAGGAGCTGATATCCATTTGGAGGAGGTAAGAAAGAGTAGGAATTGGGCTGGACAGACAGTGAGGTTAACAAATATACTGGGGACATGGAATGAAGTACAGTGGAAGTGATGGGATAGGATAGGGAGAAAAATTGAAAGAGATCCGGATTAAGTTTATATAAATTAATGATAATAGAATAATTAATATTAATAATAGCTGATATATAAAGCATTATATATATTATTACACATCTTACACATATTATCCCATCCTCTGAACAGCCCCTTCATATAGGAAATATGTAGGGATATATGTATGCATGTATTTACACACATGTAACATGGAGTCTCTCTTGAGTGTATCATGTGGCTCATAGGGAGGCATCTCTGATATCTCCTTCCCCAGGCTCCTCCAAGGTAGATTTTAATTCCTTGCTGGAGGGAAGCAGGAGGTTGAGGTCAGAAGTCAGTCACTTTGCTCTTTTTAGAGAGAGGGAGTGCCACACTACAATTATATCTATCCGCTCCCAGTCTAGGAGACAAAATTTTTAGGTACAAGCTATACTTTCGGTTGCTATTTCTTAATGTGGAAGGAGGGTCCCAAGTTTTATATCCAAAGCTTGACTCCCCACCAAATACCAGATTCACAATAAGCATATCTAGCAAATAGGAAAGAAATCAGAGAAAGAATACATAAAAGAATATATCTCAGATGATGCAGATTAAAGGAGCTCACTCCATTGGAAATGAGATAGCTCAGCTACTCAAAGAAGAGAGGGAGAGTCTGTGATCTCACCCAAGGCGAGAAATTCCCTGATGTCTCTAATGTAGCAAGCTGGCAATGGGGACATGATCAAAGTTCTGCATATTGGCTCCTTTCCAGGGTCTTTTTCCCTTCATGACTCTGAAGAGATGCTGACATTGCCCATCTTCTTTCTCAAAGCTAGAAGTCACAAAAACCTGAAGAGACTAAAGAGACTGGATGTCTCTTCATCCTCTACCTCTGGACAACTGTCTTACCCCTCACACAGTTTCAGGGAATTGATCTCCACTAATGAGGAGACAGTTCCGTATCAGTGGACTTTGTGGCTTAGGTTATACATATGAAGTTTTATCTTCTTTGTAGTGGAGAGAAGCAGTATGTATAGAGAGTTGGCCTTGGAGCCAGAAGGACCTGAGTTCAAGTCTTGACTCTGACATATCCAGACTACACAACACTGGGTAAGTCATTTAACCTTTCAGTGTTGTGCTCATATCTCTAAGACTATAAATTGTAGAGAAGGTGTGAACTTGGCTTGGTATAGAGAATTTAATCACCCAGGAACTCTTTGTCTCAATTATTCAGACCAGCGTTCAATAAGCGTTTATTAAGTATCTACTATCTGCCAGGCACAGGGCATACAAAAAAAGGCAAAAGATAGTCCCTGCCCTCAAGGAGCTCATAATCTGATGGGGGAATCAATCTGCAAATAAATATATACAAATGAGCTACATATAGGATAAACAGGAAATAATTTATAGAGGGAAGGCACTAGAAGTGAGGGATTGGAAAAGGTGTCCTCTAGAAGATAGGGAAGAAACCATGAAAGACAAGAGGTAGAAATGAGCAGGAAGAGAATTCCGAGCATGAGGGATAGTCAGAGAAAATTCCCAGAGTTAAGAAACGACAAGGAGGCCAGTGTCACTAGACTGAAGAATACGCAGGGTGAAGGGGTGTAATAAGATAGGAAAAGTGAAGAGGATATTGGTTATGAAGGTCTTTGAACAACAAACAGAGGATTTCTATTCGATCATGAAATTAACAGAGAGCCACTGGAGTTGATGAAGTTGGAGGTAGAGAAAAGGGGGTATAATTGGACTTCTGCTTTAGAAAATTGACTTTGTTAACTGAATGGAGGTTGGGATTAGAGTGGGGAGAGACACTTTCGGCAGGAAGAGCCACCAATCAAATCACAGGACTATATAGTCTTGAAGAAACTGAGGTTTGAGAGATTAAATAATTAATGATCACACAGCGAGCTAGAGGCAGAAATTGAACCCAGATCTCTCTTGACTCTAAGTCCAAAGCCCTTTTAATTACATCATGCTGCCTCTCAAGCTTAGAAGCAGTGTAAGCAGGCAGAAAGCTACCAGAATTCATTGGAATTTAGTCCTCAACTAGTCAGAAAAGGAAAACTTTTCTTTAACCTCAGTCCCTGCAACTGAGTGGTAAAAAGGATAGAGTGCCAAGTCTGGAGTCAGGAAGACCTGAGTTCAAATATGACCTCATAAACTTCCTAGCCATGTGACTTTGGGCAAATGACTTAACCCTGTTTACCTCAGTTTGCTCAGGTGTAAAATGAGCTGGAGAAGGAAATGGCAAACTACTCCAGGATCTTTGCCAAGAAGACCCCAGATGAGGTCATGAAGAGTCGGATATCACTGAGTCGGCTGAACAAGTCTCCCTTTGTGACTTGTCTGTGTTAGCGTCTGGTGCTTGAATGAAACGGGAGAAACAAAGCAACCCCAAGCTCCCATCTTCTTGACTCCTTTGGATTCTGTATGAAGGGCATAGAAGGTTTGTGACATTCACAGCAGCTCCATTCTGGCTCAGGTCATCTAGTTACCCCTCTGTGGTAACCTATAGCTGGGGGTGAAGGTAAGAGGAGGAGAAGGAGGTAGAACAGAAGCAGGAGAGGGGGACCAGGGGAGGCAATGCACAGCATCTAAACATAGCACTCAGGACTGTTTCTTTTCAATTTGATTAAGCAGAAGGGAAAAGGGCATGATATGCATTCAATTACTTCTACTTCTTTCCAGCCAGCATCCGCCCCATATCGACATTGCCTAGATTACTCTGTCCTGGTTTCTCCCACTTACTTAGCAAATCTTTCCATTGAGGCTGACTAAATTTTTTTGACGTATCAGAAATTTCCCCCTCCATTTTTCCTGCCTTATTTCTGATGATATTACAGTGTTCGTCAAAAGGCTGATTCCATTTTCTTACTTCGTTGGTTTTTATCCAGACTGACCAACAGAGTAGGACTTTTGGAAAGATACTTGGCAGTCACTCCTTACTCGTTAAGTACAATTTTTTAATTTTGACTGCTTTAGCCTTGAGCCTCAGTCTTAATTACTTTTGCTATAGCAATTTAAAAAAGACATATCCTTTGGAAGTTCTTTCCTCTACATGCATACAAATACAGATTTTCAGAACAGAACCAGGAGAATATTGTACATAGTCACAACAACATTGTGTTGTGATCAACTGTGAATGAATTGGCTCTTCTGAGCAATACAATGATCCAAGATCCAAAAGACTCAAGATGAAAAATACTATCCATATCCAGAGAAAGAACTGTGGAGTTTGAATACAGATCAAAACATAGTATTTTCACTGTTTTTTGTTTTTCTTGTGCTTTTCCCCTTTTGCTCTGTTTCTTCTTTCAGAACACAATGAATGTGGAAATACGTTTAACATGATTGCACATGTATAACTTATGTAAGATTGCTCTCTTGGGGAGTGGGGAGGGAGGGAGGAAGGGAGAAAAATTTGGAACACAAAATATTATAAAAGATGAATGTTGAAAACTATCTTTACATGTAATTGGAAAAAATGAAACATTTAAAAAAAACCCCAAAACCCAAATACAAATTTTCAGAGTGTTTCCAAAGGACAATGAAAACATGTCTAAGGTTCCTTTCAGCTTTTTACACAACTTTTTACATTACAATACTGCACCATCAGAGGCACAGCTAGTTAAGGACCAAATTTCAAATGGATCTTTCTTGGGGGTGGGGGTAGGGAGAAGATTGTATTGGGTAGTTGTGCTTGTAGAATCTGAATCTGATGCTGAAATCAGAAATCTGGAGTCAATGTAAGTATGAATTCTTTGAGGGTTGAATTTTTTTTTCTCCCACACTAGGCAACTTGGTTTAAGGGAAAGACCAGAGGGTTAGAAATCTTCAGTCTTGGGTGATAGTCTTTGATCTGATTGGTGGTTTGGACAAGTCATAAGTCCTTCCACCTTTCCATGTTTCAATTTCCTCATCTTTCAAAAATGTAGGTAATACCTATCCTTCTTGCCTCATAGGACCATGGTAAGCATAAAATGAGATAAAGCTCTGAAAATACTAAAATTTTTAAATAAGAGATGATACATAAGAGATCATAGTAATTAATGTCTTAAACCAACCTTTATTCTGTCTGATTGTATCTGGGATTGCTTTTTTTGTGTGTGTTTATTTTTAATTTCTCCAAAATAAAAAATAATGGATAGAAAGTCTATTTTCTTTCCTTACTACCTCCTCCCCCAGTGCCCCACCTCTTCTGGCTCCTGTGTTGCAGTGGGGAGGGGATCTTCTTACAACAAAAATGCACAGTCAAGTAAATTCCTATATTGGTTGTGTCCAAAAAACCAACCTGCACCTAGGTTTATCTTTTGAATGGGAAAATGAATGATCCTTTCCTAGTTTGCTTCCAGGTTCTCTTACCTCCTTAGTCTCCATCACTGATTTTTCTTCATTCCCCTGACAGCTAAGTGTGGGTATCTCCCATGGCTTTGTTTTCTTCTCTAAGTTTTTTTTCTTTTTGAATTCTCATTCATTTCCATGACTTCAGTGATCACCTTTGCAGATGACCCACAAACCCATACCTCCATATCTACTGTTCCATTTGTGCATTAGCCCCATATCTCTAAACTGCATGGTAGACATCTATATGAATTCTCCACTAGCACCTGAAACTCAGCATGTCTAAAATGGAACTCATCTTCCCAAACCCTCTTCCTCTTTTCAACTTTCCAATTTCTGTTGGTTGCATCACTGGCCTTTCAATCACTTAGGCTTGAAATTGCCAAGTCATTTTTTTTCCATTTTCTATATATAATTACTAGACAAATCATGTCCAATTTTCCTCATCAATATCTCTCACCTCTCTTTTTTCCTTCCCTTACTGCTCCCACCCTAATTTAGACCCCTATGCCTCTTGCTTGGACTGTTGTAATAGATTCCTAGCTTGCCTCCACTTCCTCTGATCTTTTCCTTCTCCAATATGTAGTTGTCAAAGTGATCTCCCAATGCAATGCTTCTCTCATCCTTTCTGCTCAAAGGCTATAGTCACTAGCTCCTCACTGTGATTTTTTAAAATTCCATTTATTATTTATTTATTTAAGCATTCTTTTCTTTTTAAATTTTGAATTTCAAATTCTCTCCCTCCCCTCAACACTCTTTGAGAAGAAAAACAATATAATATCAATTATATATGTGAGAAATCATGTGAAACATTTCCATCTTAGTCATTTTTTTTAAAAAGCAAGAAAAATAAACAGTTGGAAAACTATACTTCACTTTTGTACTCAGAGTCCATTATTTACCACTCTGGAGGGACACCGTGAGTGTTTTTGAAATTTTGATCATTGTATTGATCAGAGTAGCCAAGTCTTTTGTGGCTCATCAGCATTACAACATTGCCATTACCGTCCACAATGATCTGCTTCTTCTCACTTCCTTTGCATCAGTTCATATAGGTCTTGCCATGTTTTTTTTTTTCTGAAACCACCTCCCTTGTCATGTCTTATAGCAAATAGTACTTCATCATAATCATTTGCCAAAACCTGTTCAGCAATTCCCCAACTGATGAGCATCCTTTTGATTTCCAATTCTTGCCACCACTAAAAGAGCTGTTATAGATATTTTTGTACATATATGTTCTTTTCCTTTTTCTTTGATCTCTTTGGGACACAGAACTACCAGTGGTATTGCAGGGAGTGCTGCTGCCACCCACATCCCCTTTAAAGAGATGCTGTTGCTCTATTAAACATTATTTATAATGACAACAAACTAGAAACAACCTGTGTGCCCAATCTTTGAGGAATGTCTGACTAAACTATCAATAAAATATCAATGCAGTGGAATAATATTGTATCATGAAATTACAAATATGAAGAACACAAAGAGATAGATGCAAGCTTCAAAGTAAAGTAGAATCAGAACAAAATATCTACCAAGGTCCTTCAGTATTTCAATGGATCTCATCCACAAAGCTTTTCCTTTTACTGGTACAGATTGTAGTCTTTCCAAATCTTCTCATGTTATGTGGCTTTGTCCATGTCCTCCCACAAATTATCCATAGGATGCTACTACTCTGGAAGACTTTCTTATGATTCTTGCCATTGCATGGGCACCAGTACAACAGCTGGGCTGTCCTTCTGTTATTCCTTGCTCTTGCTACATGGCCCACCCATCTCTTTTTCAAATCCTAGATCTCTTTGATAACTTTTATGCTTCTTGTATGCAATTCATCATTGGTAATATGTCATGAGAGGAAGAGACAGTGGAGGGAACACTAGATTGGCAGTCAGAGGACCTGGGTTTGATCTCTAGCTATGCTATTTATTGGTTGCGTGACCCATAGGCATGTTCCTTAGCTTCTCTAAATTATTTTCTCATCTTCAAAATGAAGGAATTGGATATTATGACTTTAAAGTTTCTACTGTATATGGTCTAATTCATGTATTTCTCCGCCATCTTTGGGTGATCAATAATTCTGATTCACTAAAGACTGTGTTATTCCATGCTCCACAGCCATGCAGCAGTGTCAGACAAATATAATGTTTAAAAGTTGGATTTTCAAGGAAAAATTTGTGATCATTAAAAATAATTTTTTTTATAAAAAAGGAACAACAAAAACATAAATATTGATTCTACCTCAAACACCCTATTAAGGTCTTCAATCAATTCACTTCCTATGGGGTAGTCCTCCACCGCTCCTCAGCCACACCCAAAGATGATCATTTCCTTGATTTTGTCATCACCCACAAATGTTCCCCCTCCATGTTCACAAATTCCCAAATCCCTTTATTCAACCTTAAGTTATTGACTTTCTACCTCTCCCTCTACTTTCCCTCACCTAATCCTACTCTTCATCCACACTCTGATGTCTGATCTCTTGACTCTTCCATTCCCTCTCAGGCTAGCTGTCCAGCACATAGGCGCTCTCCTCTTTCCCTCATTTTGATCTCTTGGTGAACTGATTCAATTCTACATTGTCCACCTCTCTTGAATTCCTAGCATCCTTATTGCTTATTGCTTCCTGCCATGCCTCAGCTTTGAATCACTCCCACCATTTTCTTCCTTTGATCCTATACAATTGTTGCTGAATGAAGATGGAAAAAAAATATAATACAATCATTCTGACTGAGCCTGATACTAATTTATGTCACACAACTTCAACTGGGCCTTACATTGCTCATATGCCTTCTATCCTATCTCTTCCTTTGTTTCTATCTCACATAAGGAGGTAGTCTTACTTCTTACCAAAGCTTTACTCTTGTATCTGTTCAAGCAAACCCATTCCATTCCCATCTCATTCAACAGATTGCCCTTTCTGTTATCTATCACTTATTTTCAATCTCTCTCTTTCTACTCTCCTACTGCATACAAATATGCCCATGTGTCCTCCATCTTGACAAAATTCTCACTTGATCCTTCTGTCCCTAACTATTTATGTGTGTGTCCTTTGTGGCTGAAGAAGACCATGTCATAAGAGAAATGATGACGTGACTTGCACTTGACTTAGTTTTCAGTGAAGGAGGGTTGTGCAGGTCACCAGTCTCACTTCTCCTCCAGAGCTCTCTGAATCCAGAGACCAGATATTCATCAGGATGACTGGAGATGACCCAGGATGAGGCAATTGGGGTTAAGTGACTTGCCCAAGGTCACACAGCTGGTGAGCTTCAATTGTCTGAGGTGAGATTTGAACTCAGGTCCTCCTGACTCCTGCACTGGTGCTCTATCCACTGCACCATCTAGCTGCCCCTTCTTCTGTTGTGACTAAACTTGAAATGACTGTCTACAATTAATGTATCCACTTCCTTTCCTTTCCCTCTCTTCTTAACTTTCTACAATCTGACTTCTGATCTAATTATTCAACCAAAATTGCTCTCTTCAAAGTTGTTAATGATCTTTTAAATTGCCAAATCTACTAGCCTTTTCTCAGTCCTCATCCTTCTTGACTTCTCTGTAGTTCTTGACAGTGTCAATCACTCTTTTCCTTTTGATACTCTTTTCTCTCTAGGTTTTCAGAATACTACTCTGTACTGGTTGTCCTCGTATTTATCTGATCATTCATCTTTTAGTATCCTTTGCTAGATCTCTCCCAGATCTTGCCTAATAATGTTGGGTATCCCACTGGACTCTATTCTAGGTCCTCTTCTCATTCTGTACTATTTTATTTGGTGATGTCATCAGTTCCCATGTATTCAGTTATTATCTCTGTGTGGATTATCTTTGAATCTACTTATTCATCTCTAATCTCTCTCTTGACCTCCATCTCATATCTCCAACTGCCTATTGAATATCTTAAACTGGATATCTGGTAGACATTTCAAGTTCAGTATGTCCAAAACTGAACTCATTATCTTTTTCTCAAAACTTTCCCATCATCCTAATTTCCCTATTACTGTTGAGGGTACTACCATTCTCCTGGCAACACTTCATAACCTAGATGTCATCCTCAGCTCCTTATTCAATCTGTTGTCAAGGCTTGTCAATTTTACCTTTGTAATATCTTTTGCGTATTCCCTCTTCTTTCCCCTGACACTGCCACCACCCTGGTACATCCTTTTGTCATCTTGTAACTGGACAATCAGAGTGGCTTTCTGGTTGGTCTCTTTTCCTCACATCTCTCTCCACTCTATCCAGATTCTGCTCAGTGGTCAAAGTTATCTTTCTAAAGTGTAGATTTCCATGACTCTTTTTTATCTCCAAGATCAAATATAAAATACTCCCTTTGGAACTCAAAGCCCTTCATAACCTACCTCTCTTCACCTTTTCCATCTTCTTACATCTGACACTACTCCCTTAGTCTATGATCCAGTGACACTGACCTTTTTGCTGTTTCTTTCACAATATACTCCATCTCCCTACTCCGTTTTCATGGACTGTTCTTCATGTCTGAAATGCTGCCCTTCCTTATCTCCTCCTCCTGCTCAGTTTCTCTGATTTCCTTCATTAGTTAAAATCTCATCTCTAGGAAGCTTTCCTGGTCCCCTTTAATTCCCATGTCTTCTTTCTGTTGATTATTTCCTATTTATCCTGTATATAATCTGATTGGATGTCATTGCATATTTTTTCCTAAGTAGATTGAGCTCCTTAAGAGCTGGGACTATCTTTTACTTTTCTTTATATCCCTAACACACCTGACAGATTGCTTGACAGACTATCTCTTTATTTATCCATCTCTCTGTCTCTTTGTCTTTTTCTGTCTCTATCTGTCTCTCTGTCTTCCTCCCTCCCTCTCCTCCTCCACTCTCTCTCTCTCTGACTCTCCATACAACCATATATGATTTCTTTTGATAAGCAATAAATATAGCTTGGATTTTGTGGTTTCATGTATGATTTTAGTCATTTATTTTAGTTGATGGTTTTAAGTTTATAATCAATACTTTTTTAATTTAAAAAGACGAACAGAGATTTTGCTGCTCTCCTGGACAATATCGTATGCCAGTGAACTAAAGAAGTCTCTGCCAGATGATCAGATGACACATGTGGGAAGGGAGGAAAGGGTGAGGAAATGGGAGCAAGATGGATGAAGACATGGAAAAGAGGTCATGCAACTCTTTATATTGGAAAAAAGAAATTCACCCACTCTCATCTCTCAGTCATGAAATGGGAACCACTACAGAGTAGTTGTGAGTTCTTTTATATTTTACATAAAAGAAGAAACTGGTGGTTGAGTTCTTTTCATATTTAACTATTAAAAACAATGATGGTTGTCCTAAGATTTGGGTACCAGGTATGTTACCTGGCGAGGGCAGCTAGGTGAATAGAGCAGTGGGTTGGGAATCTGAAAGACTTCATCTTCCTGAGCTCAAATCTAGCATCAGACTAGCTGTCTGATCCTGGGCAACTCACTTCACCCTGTTTGCCTCAATTTCTTCATCTTTAAAATGAACTAGAAAAGAAAATGGCAAACCACTCCAGTATCTTTGCTAAGAAAATCCAAAATGAAGTCATGAAGATTTGGACACAAGTGAACAACAACAAAATGTTGCCTGGTCACCTTTATGCTGGAAGAAATGTGAATTATTAACCCCCTCTTCCCTTTTCACAGATTTAGAAACTGAGGATTCTGAAGAGTAAGTACTTGACCTAGATCAAGGGATTATTCAGGGCCTCAGGGCACTTGCTGTTTTTAGAATTGCCTGAGGGAATGATCAGAGGAAAGGGCCTGAAGAAACCCAGCCAAACTCTCACTTAGCTCTAAGGCTGTGAAAACAGGCTCATGATTTTCTCCAGTCTGAGCTAGCTGCCAAGTTTATCAAAAGTAGTTTCAGGACAGCCCTTTAGCATCACTATACAGTCAGGAAGTGGATCTTCCCACCTCTCTCAATGCATTTCTTTTCCTGCTCAACATTTCTTTTCCTCAAAGAATTCTAGGACTTTTGTCTTTCTCTAGAAGTAGGGAAGGAAATTCAGTCTAAGAAGCTCATTTACAGTGACCAGGTCTCAGTTTGTCTGAGTCAATGCCCATTCGACAACTGAGGGCTAAGGAAGAATTGAGATAAAAGATGGTCTAGTTAACCATCACAAAAATATCAGTCTGGGGGAGAACAGAAAACATTAGCTATTTACACTCATTTTAAGCCATCAAAACCTAAACTAGAAACTGAAGTAAAGATGAAGAAAACCTCAGCACCTCCAGCCCAAGGTACACACATACACACACACACACACACACACACACACACACACACATGCACACGCACACACACACACAAACACACTTTTACATATAGTCACAATATTTGTTCTCATTGTTCTTGTCCTACCATCTCTACCTTGCCTTTCATATGGTTTTCTATGGAAAGGCTTTGTATTCCTCATATTTATCAATGTTAATGGTTATAGAACAATCTATGACTCTGTTGTGTCATAGTCTGCTTAGCCAATCCCCAGTGACTGGAGAGTTAAATTGTTTCCAATTCAGATAGATAGAAGGACAGATGGATAGATAGAGTGTGGGAAACAAGGAAGTTCTGTTTCCATAGGTTAGAACTTCCAGCTTTGAGTAAACAGAGTTGTGACATTCAGATAAAGGTCAGAAACTTGCGCACAGGCTTAATGAGCTGTTTGAGAGAGAGCCTATCAGAAAGGAGAACATGAAGTCATTGTAAGGGCTACCTAAAAATCCAACTGCTTTTGTTAATGATGTACAATGGGTGTGTCAAAAGATTATGACCTGAAAGAGAACATACCAATCCATCCTCTGATGGGAGAATCTGTCTGGCTCTAACTTCATAAAAATGCCCTCACTTCCATCTCTCTCTTTCTCTCTTTTTGAAGAAGAGTGGAGTTCACCTTGACCAAGGCTTTCAGTTCCTCTGAACTCTAATAAATTTTCCTTGATATTTTTCAGTGTCAAGTGTGTTTCTAACATAGAGCATTTATTAAGTACTTACTCTGTGCTGGGCACTGTGCTAAGGGCTAAGAACACAAGTACTAGGAAAAAGAAAGATGGTCCCAATCCCCAGGGAGCTTACATTCTAACTAGAGAAGATAACATATAAAAGGAGCTGAAGGTGAGAGAGAGAAATATTCTGATAATGGAAAAGGCATGCACTGAGCTGGGTTTGGAGTGAGAATGACTGGCCTATATGTTGCCTCTGGTGGAGGTTCCTGGAGAAAATCACCAATTGGAAGAGGTCAAGAATAGAAGTGAAGTCAAAGGCTGCTGCTGAGAGGCTTGGGCTGAAATTACTTGGGGAGTCATGGGCTAGATTGGTTTGGGAAGTTTTGGCTTTTACAGACAGTGCATATATAAATATCTTTTCATCTTTAATTCTTTTTTTTTCTAATTATACCATTGCAATATATTTCTAATAGAGGAATTATATCAAATGAGTATGATCAGGTTAATAATTTTTGTTGAATATTGTTAGATTAGATAAGGTAGAAATAGAGACTTCACCTGTGATTTCAGTTGAAACCAATTCATACTCAAGTCAAGACATCATCTTGTGATGTTGCTGGTCCTCTTTGAAAACAAAGGACCAACAAGAAACAACACTGATATAAAGAACTCTGGGATAGGGAAACTTCCCCTACCAATGCTGGTCTATGCCTTCTCTGCCACTTAGAATCTTAGAAAGTTGCCTAGAGCACAGATATGTTTATGTATTTTCACAGGATGATACATTTGGTGTTTGTCAGAAATGACACTTGAACGCTGGTCTTTCTGGTTCTGAGACACTTTATCCAGCATAACACTGAAAAGGACCACACTTCATTGTGTTGCCACCAGCTGTGCATTAGTAAGGCTGTTCTTTATAATCCTGTCAGTTCTTAGACTCTGAGAGAGTTGGGGAAAAGAGAATAGGAGTGCAGTGAGGGAAGTAAGAACTTCATGTGGTTATACCCCAAGCTGTGTTAGGAAAAGTTTCGTCAAATCAGGGACAGTTTCATTTATGACTTTGTGTCCCCATTGCACAATGTGTGGTCCATTGCAGGTGTTGAATTAAGGCTCGATCTAATTGATTAATTGCAATAGGTATGGTAGTAGAAACTAGCCCTGGTCATGGGTGTTCTTGGGTAAATCACAACCGTGGTGATCCTGAATTTTTTCTTCTGTAAATTGAGGAAGTTGAACTACATGGTCTCTGAGGTCCCTTTGACCATAGACCTATGATTCTATTTGAAAGAGATTCCAGGGCAACTAGGTGATATAGTGGAGTCAGGAAGGCTCACCTTCCTGAGTTCAAATCTGGCTGCAGACACTTACTAGCTGTGTGACCCTGGGCAAGTGATTTAATCCTGTTTGTCTCAGTTTCCTCATCTGTAAAATAAGCTGGAGAAGGAAATGGCAAACCATTTTAGTATTTTCACCAAGAAAACCCCAAATGGAGTCACAAAGTGTCAGATACAACTGAAATGACTGAATGACAACAACAGAAAGAATTTATAAAGCAGAGTGGGTTCATGAGAAGTGGAGGAATGAGTCTGTATGGGAGAAACAGAATGAGAGAGAAAAAGAGACCTTGAGAATGAATCTGAGTTGCTAAGAAATATGATTCTATATGTGAAAGATAAGTACATTATAGAATCACAGATTTAGAGCTGAAAGAGAACTTCAAGATGATTAAGTCTAATCTTTTATTTTACAGATGAAGAAATTGAGACCCAGAAAAATTAGGTGACTTCCCCAAGAACACACAATTAGTAAGTTTCTGAGGAGGGGTTTGAATTCAGATCTTGCTAACTCCAAGTCCAATGAGAGAGTAGCGGTGGGTGTGAGTTCATGTGGTGTGGGTGGATGGGTGCTCCCTCCTGTTGGTAACTCTCTGGGACCCATGGCAAGAAAAATCCATCTGTGCTCTGTCATCTCCACGTAGGAATATTATTCTGAACGTTATGTCTCTTTAATGCAGTCTAAGACAATATTAGCCTTTTTGGCTCTCGAAGCATACTGTTGGGTTTTAGAAAACAAAGAATTCTAAAGATCATAATGAAAACCATAGGTCTTGTCTGTGCATGCACACGGGCTCAGCCATTGTTGGCTTTGATGATTCCACAAGCATTCAGGGAGCTTAGCGCCTCATTGGATAGATAGGACTAACATATGGAAAAATTAGGTAACAATGTAAGACAACAAAAGCAAGGATGGAATTGTGTGGGACCAATTCTAAATTCTATTGTTTAAAAAAAGACCTCTTAATGAAAACCAGACACGACTGTGAGAGCATTGAAGGATTGCTTTGCAAGGTACCTGAAAAAGAAGATTTCTGATGATTGGGAAAAAAATCATGGATCGACATGAATGATGATTGAGAGGACTTTTCAATTCAATAAAACCTGCTGAGTTAGTACAGCTATGTAGAAAATCAGCAGTCCTGAGGAGCCTTTTTTTCCCCCTTCTCAGACAACTTGTTGGTCCCTGGCTATAGATAAATAAATTCTACATTGAACAGGAACCTCAACTAGTAGATTCCTGTTGTATGCCTCTATTTACATTGCTGGCTCCTGCTCT
>CM053771.1:272235079-272283956 GCA_028658325.1 Potorous gilbertii | reverse complement strand
AAAATAAATCCTTTTTTCCCCTTCCTCTAACTCTATCTTAATTTTAAATGTATTTCTTGGCCAAACTCTGTCCTTCTGCCCAAAATCCCATCTTCTCCAAGGAGATCAGTCTTCCTTGAGTCCAACATCCAGGGGACCAAAATAAATCCTTTTTTCCCCTTCCTCTAACTCTATCTTAATCTTAAATGTATTTCTTGGCCAAACTCTGTCCTTCTGTCCAAAATCCCATCTTCTCCAAGGAGATGGGTCTTCCTTGAGTCCAATATCCAGGGGAGCAGATCAGTGACACATCTGGAAATCATCAACAAGAAAAAATTAGCTGGATGGATCTCATTAGATAATTGGATTTATCTTGTATTCTTAGGTACCTCTATCTTATCTGCTTTTATTTAGTAAATACATTAAGCTTCCCCATTCTCCCAGTTCTACCACCCGCCTTGGAAATAAATATCTACAGGAATAGGAGAAATCTGAGGATCAGTGTCAAGGTGAAACAAGAGAAAGGTATGTCACCTTTCTCTGCACTATTAGAGAATGCATAGTCAGTGTCATTTTAATTTAGTCTTTTGCTTCCATGTTGTCTTTTATTTTACCTAAATGTTCCTTTATTGTCTCCCTAATGAGATTCTAAACTACCTGTGGGCCAGGTTCTGTATTTTTTTCCTAATACTTCCCCCACTCCCACCTTTTCTGATTAGTAATTAGGAAAGGGAAAGGTATTGTCCTGCGACCTCTGATGGCAAGTGCTACTGACTTGCTAAGAGGCAGGTTTTGCAGTGTGTAGAGTGCTGGACTTGGAGTCGGGAAGACCTGCATTAAAATCTGACCTGAGGTATTACATGACTCTGGGCTTGTCATTTCCAATCCTCATTTTCGTGGTCTATAAAATAGAGATAGTAATATCTACCTCAGAGGGTTGTTGTGGGGATCAATGAGGCAACATATGCAAAGTGTTTTCCAAACATTACAACACTATGTAAGTGCTGGAACGTGTGGATGTTCGTCCTTCATTGCCGAGGAAGACCACGCCATCAGAGAAATGGTGACATGACTTGTACTTGACTTTGTTTTGAGTGAGGGAGGGCTGTGCAGGTCACCAGCCTCACTTATCATCCAGAGTATCTGAATCCAGTGACCAGATATTCATCAGGATGACTGGAGATGACCCAGGATGAGGCAGTTGGGGTTAAGTGACTTGCCCAAGGTCACACAACTGAGTGTGAAGTGTCTGAGGTGAGATTTAAACTCAGGTCCTCCTGACTCCTGCACTGGTGCTCTATTCACTGCACCACCTAGCTGCCCCATATAAGTGCTGGTTATTATTTAGAAGTAGGATTAGATTCATGTCATCATTAAGAAATATAGTCCTAGGCCGAACATGGCTTCATCATTGGCCAGTATCTCCTATTTTGGTATGCCACATGTCTGAACTTTAGGCAACATCATGGCACAATTTGTGGACTATATGGCAATCCAATGAATACACATAGGAACTGTTGTTTCCCTTTCATTTTCAAAGAGGAAAAATGATACCATTATGTTGGGGTAAAATAGTGGTTGACGTGCATGAATTGTATTTAAGTGAGGTAGACTTGCAGAAAGTCATCAGCCTCACTCTCTGTCTTTCAGTCATCAAAGTTCAGAAGTGAGATAAAACTCAAAATGACTGGTGATGGCCTGGGATGCAGTGGATGACCTTGGCATCTTTCATGCCTGAACAAGCTGTAAACCAGAGGTTCCCAAACTTATTTGCCCTATCACCCCCTTTAAAAAAATTTACTTAGCATCCCCCTGGAAATCTACTTTCTTTAACCATTTAATGTGTATTTTTAAAAATATACATCATTTCAAAAATATAATTTTTTAAAATGACATATCAAATTTAATAATTTATTATAAATGTGTGGGTTTTTCCCGCATTGAAATTTCAATGATGCAATATTGATTGTATTCAGGACAATTCAGGACACACTTGCCTACCAACACTTGCTTGTTAAGACCTGTCAGCGGACTTGACCACTGATTAGTTATAACTTGTGTTTTGTGTGTTTATTTGGAAAATAATATAATCACTATGACTTTAATTCTGTTACACAACAGATGAAACATGTACAAAGAGTTTTTCAAAATTCTCTTCTCTCCTTATACTTCCCTCACCATCTTATTTTTGTTCAATGCCCACCAATTATACCAGAGGTTACTAACACCCCCTTGGATCATTCCAGTGCCCCCAAGGGGGCTGTATCGCCCCCTTTGGGAACCTATACCTAAACACTCCACAGCACCTACCTTATGACTTTTGGAACAAATTGTTCTCATCTACCCATTCCACTGGGGGAAGTCTTCACATGTTTAAGGTAGACATAGCCTAAACTCACTGATATATTTGAGGCCTGTCAGTTACCCTCAACCTGTTTTAGTTGACCTGGTGAGGCAGTTTCACCAGGGTATGGCTGCTGTGCATGCTACAGCTTCTTGTAGCCACAGATGAGAGTTGAGTGACAGGCAGACACCAAACATGAATAAGCAGCCCTGAAAAGGACTTGGCAAGCCTTCACACCAGAGGTGCTAGTCCTCCCTGAACATCCCATAGTAATTATGTTCAATGGGGCAGGTAGGTGATACAATGGATAGAGTGCTAGGCCTGGAGACAAGAAGATTCATCTTCATGGGATCAAATCTGGCTTCAGATACTTCCTAGCTGCGTGACCTTGGGCAAGTCACTTAACCCTATTTGCCTCAGTTTCCTCATCTCTAAAATGGGCTGGGGAAAGAAATGGAAAATTGCTCCAGTATCTTTGCCAAGAAAATCCTAAATGAGGTCATGAAGAGTCAGACACAATTGAAACAAGTGAACAACAATGATTATGTTCAAGGAGGCAAAACTGCCAGATACCACTTATTAGGAAAACAGCAGAATGGCATGAGGGCAATCTCAGCTTTTCAAGACAGGGGATAGTCTGGATTAGGAACTAAGCAACTAAAGGGCCAGCAAAGTACTAAAATCCAACTCGTTTATATAAGTTGTAAAATCAGTTATAGGAATCAAGGGTCAGGCCAGGATCAGGAGGCAAAATATAGAGTACATTGGAAGAGGTGACTATTTGTTTCAACTCACCTTCTTCAGATTTTGTTTTTAGTAAAGGCTGTTTGTGTTCCTTGTGCCTACCTCACAATAATAATCTTTTGGAGTTCTGGGATAGATCTACCACATTCCATTCTGTCTCAGCCACACTATTAAAGTCATGGGCTCTAATTGTCTAGCAATGGTATGTTCCTCTCATGACTCAATTCCTAGTCTATTTAATACTTCCTCTTTCTTTCCCTTAGCGTAAGTGACTAAACACTGATCCTGAAATGCTGGAAGTTTCCAGCATTGATGTCTACCTCATGAACTAGAGAAGACTGTCTCATGAAGTAGAGTCATTAAGCAGTCTGGGTGACCAGTAACAGTAGGTTTTCACTGAAAGCACTACAAATCTTTGTGGAGAAGGTCACCACTACCAGGAGAATGATACCAAGACATGCCCTTGGCTTTTCAGAAGTTATGGAGCTTCAGAGAAGATGCCTAGACGCTACAGAGTCAAGGTGAAGTTAAAATGGTTGTTTAGTAGTCCCACAAAATGTATGATTCTCTAATGGGAATATAATGAAATTTATGGATTGCTGCTTCATGTTTTATGTCTTTGTTAGTGCATAGTATTTTTGCTTTGACCCTTCTTTCTCAGGGTAGGCTACATTTAGTCCTCCGAATTCTAGAGTACCCTGAGGAGTGTGTGTGTCAGCTTGAGCCCACATTGTCTATATTCCCCCATTTGCTAGGGGGTTGGCAATGACTAGCTCTCAGTTCTAGTTAACTATACAACATTTGTTATCTTTTACAAAAGAATATTTATTTCAAGGATAAAACAAGAACAAATACCCAGTATTTCCTCCAGTGCCTTGGAGGCATACTCTCTCATATACCACCTCACTAGGGGTGATGGGAGGGTGAGATGTGGAATTAAACTTGACACTTAGTTCCAACTTAATACTTACCCAAAGTTTGCAATGCTGTTGGCTTTTGCTCTGCAGAATCTCGAAGGTCTCTCTAGATGATGGCTCCGTATTCCTCAAGGCTTCAGTGCTGGGCTTATTGCATTACCTAGCCTAGACTCCTGGACTTCCAGATTCTTGTGGCTCATGATCCCAAACTTTGAAATTCCCAGGATTGTAAACTCCACTCCTTATACCTAGAAGAGAAAGGAATGACCAAGGATATCTTATGATCTTAGAAAGGGGAAGAGTCCTTAAGACCTTTCCTTTAAATAGCATGTTTATCCAGGCTTTCTTTCACATGTCATCATGATTATTCAGGAAGCATTTCCTTAACATCCTCCAGGTGGTGACTTCATTTTAGCAAGCTGTACATGCATCAGACATCCATTATAAGCATGTAAGCAATTCTTTTGTGGCAGAGAAAATAAATAACTGTCCTAAATCTGGTCTACTTTGCATATTGAATACTTCTCTAGAAGGCACTCTGGTAACTCCTTTTGGGAGCAGTAGGTATGAAATGCAACTAAGTTTTAAATGTTTAAAGATTAGTTTAAAACTAAGTTGTAAGAGTTTCAGAGGGTTGGGACAGCAAGGAAATAAGTGACAAGGGGAATATTCCTCCCAAATAACCAAAGTCGATTAAAACACCAATTGTCTTAACTCCAAATCAATTAGTCATCAAGCTTTTATTGAGCATCTACTATATGTTAGATGATGGTGCACGGAAGGCAGCCTCTGAAACTGAGATGCAACACAATATGGATCAATTCTCTGCTGCCTGGGCTAATTTTGGCCTAACGATTAACACCAAGAAAACACAGGTGCTCCATCAGCCACCCCCACACCACCCATACTTGGAACCATCAATTACAACCAATGGAGAAGTTTTGAATGCTGCGGATAAGTTCATTTACCATGGTAGTGTACTTTCCAGGGATGTGCACATGGACAATGAGGTTGACACACACATTGCTAGAACTAGCTCAGCGTTTGGGAGGCGCAGAAGAAAAGCATGAGAGAGAAGAATTATTACAATGAATACCAAACTGAAGCTCTACAGAGCCATTGAGCTGACTTCATTGTAGTATGCCTGTGAAACATGGACGATTTACCAGTGCCATGCCAAGAAACTGGATCACTTCCATTTGAATTGTCTTCGGAAAATTCTGAAGATCACCTGTCAGGATCAGGTACCAGACACTGAGGTCCTTGCTTGAACTAAACTGCCAAGCATTCAAACTATGTTTCAGAGAGCATGACACTGATGGGCTGGCCACATTGTTCAAGTGCAAAATTTATGCTTGCCAAAAAGACTATTTTATGGAGAACTTGCATGGGGCAGGTGATCACATGGTGGTCAGAAGAAACGTTACAAGGACATTCTCAAGAACTTTGGATTTGACTGTGCAACATGGGGGGACACTGGCACAGGACTGCTCAGCGTGGCGTGCCCATGTTAGAAAAGGTTCTGTGCTCTATGACCAAAGCAGAATTGAAATAGCACAAAGGAAATAGTATTCACAAATTTAGAGTAACCACCCCAAATGTTTACACGGACTATCTGTGCTCAATTTGTGGCAGAGCATTCTGAGCTCATATTGGTCTGATCAGCCACAGTCAGACATGTTGAAACTTGACTTTATCATGGTGAGGTCATTTTGGTCCTCTTTGAGAACAAAGGACAACAACCAACCAACCAACCAGCCAGCTATGTGCTAGACACTGCATTCTGCTTAATCCTATAGAGTGCTGGGCCTGGAGTCAGGGAGGTGTTCAATATGCCACCAGACACTTACTAGCTGTGTGACCCTGGGCAAGTCACTTAACCCTGTTTGGCTCAGTTTCCTCACATGTAAAATGAGCTGGAGAAAGAAATGGCAAACCACTTCAGTACCTCTACCAAGAAAAGTCTAAATGGGGTCACAAAGAATCAGACATGACTGAAATGACTGAATAACTGCAAGAACACCATGTCCCTCCCCTATAATAAACTCCAGTGACTCCCTATTGCCTCCAGGATCAAGTACAAAATGTTCTGTTTGGCATTTAAAGCCCTTCATAACCTAGCTCCCTTCTACCTTTCCAGTGCTTTCATACCCTATTCTCTAACTTGTACTTTTTGATCCAGTGACATTGGCCTCCTAACTCTTACATTTCTCAGCTCTAGGTATTCTCTGGATTTCCCCCATGCCTGGAATGTTCTTCCTTTTCCACCAGGACTACTAGCCCCAACTAAAATCTCGTCTTTTACAAGAAGCCGTCCTTAATTCTCCAATTCTAGGACCTTCCTTCAGGTATTTATTTTCTGTTTATCTTGGGCACATATCTGGGTATATATATATATACATATATATATACATATATATATATATACATATATATATATGTATATATATATGTATATATATATATAATGTGTGTGTGTGTATGTGTATATAAAAATGTATATATCTGTATATATATATATACATACACACATATATATATGTGTGTGTGTGTGTGTGTGTCTCTTTATCTATCTGTGTATATCTTGTTGGCATGCTGTCTCCCCCAGTAGATTGTAAGCTACTTGAGGACAAGAACCACTTTGTCTTTTTCTTTGTATCTCTAGCACTTAGCACAGTGCTTAGCACATAGTAGGTATTTTTTCTAATGTTAAAAAATATAATTTAATTAGACTATTAACTCTCTGACAAATTAACTCTCTGACAGTAGGAACTTTATTGAAATGTCTCCTTCCCTGTGGGTTCCCCCTCCCATTTTCAAAGGTCTTAGAATTTCCTGTATTTTAGAAACCAAATAAATGATTACAGTGTGCTAATCATACTGTCCAACAATGGGGTACATTCCTAAAAGATGCTGCCAATAGAATGCTATTATATTGTGTTATGAGGCAGATAGATGGCATCGTAGATAGAATACCAGGTCTGGAGTCAGGAAGACTCATCTCCTTGAATTCAAATCTGGCATCAGACACTTCTTGTAACCCTGGGCAAGTCATTTAACCCTGTTTGCCTTGGTATCCTTATCTGTAAAATGAGATGGAGAAGGAAATACTCTAGTATCTTTGCCAAGAAAACCCCAAATGGGGTCATGAAGAGTTGGACACTATTGAAAAATGACTGAACAACCAAAATACTGTTACAAAAGCTACTGCACATTTTCAGTTTTATTAGAGAGACTTTTACATCATGATTATAATTTTCAGAAAGTCTTCTGGGTGTGGGCACTTACAGGGAATATTCTAAAACCAGTATTTCTTTTGACAACTAAAATAACCTTGTTAACATAAAGGTTATTGTCATGCTTATTATTTAAATTAAAACCCTTGTACACTCAAATATTTTTGATAGTGATCATGAGTGTCTGAGGTGGTTGATTTTTACATTAATCCTTAAATGATGATAGATATAATAGATACTTAATAAATGTTGATTGATTGCTATATAAATATCATCATCATAATCATCTCCTTCACCAGATTGTTGCAATGCAAAGCTTATGCAAGTTGTGAAGTATTATAAAAATGTGACCTATTGTTAGCATCATTACCATGTCTGATTATGTTCCAGGCATAGTTGGTAATATCCTTGGTGATATTTCTAAATTAAAGTACATTGTAGATATGACTGAGTTCTCCTTGGCTATTCAGTCACTCTTACAAATCCCTCAAGGACAAATGGGGATAGAACCACAGACCTGGTGACATCAACAGTCCCCTTCCTCAAACTCATGCTCCTTGGAATACTGGAGAGGTGAAAACTAAAATAGAAAGGTATAGACTGGTTTTTTTAATAAAGGGATTTCCCTCAGGTGCTTGGATTGCTGAAGAATAAAAAAACAGTCATAGAGAAACTGGTGGTCTTTATCACCTTCTGCCTTACTTCAGCTGGGTGTCACTGTAGTTATTGTGTTCGTCCTTCATTTTCAAAGACCATGACATCAGAGGAATGATGACATGACTTGAAATTGACTTTGTTTTGAGTGAGGGAGGGCTGTTCAGGTCACCAGCCTCACTTTCTCCTCCAGAACCATCTGGATCCAGTGACCAGATATTCGCCAGAATGACTGGCGATGGCCCAGGAGGCAATGGGAGACCTTGACCTTTTTCAGCTAAGGTCTATTCAGGTTGTCACTTAGAGTGAGGTGATGCCCATTCAGTGAATAGGCCTCTTTAAGACGCAATCAGGAAATAGCCCCTTTG
Organism: Potorous gilbertii; assembly: GCA_028658325.1. NCBI lineage: Eukaryota > Metazoa > Chordata > Mammalia > Diprotodontia > Potoroidae > Potorous > Potorous gilbertii. Next base: position 272,275,714 of record CM053771.1, on the reverse strand, counting down.
ATGAGCAAAGGGAAAAAATATAAGTCAATGAAACTGGGAGGGCAAGAGCAACAGATACTATTGATAATCACTCTTAAGCCTGGAGGGTCCAAAAAACACTCATTAACTGGAGTTTGGGTAGAGACCTATTGTTTTCCAATCTATGGGCTTCAGGGTTTAAGGTTTTGGGAAAGACAAGAAAGCAAGGAAGGAAGAGAGAAAGAAAAAAGAAAGAAAGAAGGAAAGAAAGAAGGAAGGAAAGAAAGAAATGAAGGGAAAAACAAAAGAAAGAAAGGAATCTAGCCAGTAAAACTCAAGTTAACTGGGCATCCTGTGGCCATCTAAATTTACCTTCCTTTGGAGAGGAGAAGGAAGGTAAGGATAGAAGGAAGAGGACAAGCTGAGTTTCCCAGCTAGCTGGATCCCCATTCAGACAGCTCGGTGTACTCATAGGTTATGTTCATCCTTCAAAGAAGACCATTTCATCAGCTGGGTATCACTGACACCTGTTTCCAAGTAATGTTCTTTTATTTTGTTAAAAATAAAATCTGACTGCTGATGTAAACTTATTTCTCACAGACACCTGTGATTGACCCTGTCCTTTGCATTTCCTTATGACTCTTCGTTGGATGCATGGCGGGACGGATAGTTCTTAGCACAGGGCTGCTATCCCAACCCCCATCCTATTGTTAAGTTTTTGTACTCAAACTAGGGGTATAATCATGAGCTATTAATATGTTTCCATACTATACATCCTATGGCAAAATTACTATGAACTTGTGCCTTCAAATCTGCCTCCCCAGACTATGAAACTAATGAGTTGAATGACAGGTGGACACCAAACGTGGATGGGCAACCCTGAAAACAGTTTGACAAGTTCTCATACCAGAAGTGCTAGTCCTACCTGAATATCCCATTGCTTTCTACTGGAAGGCAACGACTTTGAATCACTGAGATTAGAGGAGATGAAGGTGCAAATTTACTAACCACACATACCAGTTTATTAGGGCTTTTAGCTTTCATGGTCCTGTTATGACATTAGCACACTGTTCTATTGCCAAACAGCAGGAAGCTCGGGAATGATGGTGCCAGAAAATTCAGTCTGGAAGTGTGGATTCCCATGGATTGAATTGAATGTAAACATGGCACCACCACAGTAGTTACCTCCCAAGATAACAGGGGACCCAGTGTACCCAGATGATATCACTTGGTGGAAAATACACTTGAATTTGAGTTAGATTTGGTGTCTGAGATCTAGTTTCATTGACATTCAGTCTTGTGCCTGAGGCCTGGGTCAGTGGAACCCATGACTTTTGCACAAGGGCAACATGTTCCTGCTGCCATCTAGGTCTCTTAGTATTATAAAGGTATTAGTGCAGTACTCAGGCTTTCTGTCTGTTTGAGTACTTACGTAATATGACTAGTCCTTCTCCTTTTCTGATCAAATATCGCTTTGACAATCTTTTTTTTTCTGTTGATTTTTGCCCACAATTTCGAGTTGGTAATATGCTACATAATATGCGTTATTATGTTGGCGCTATTACTATCCATGAAAAATTTTCTCCCAGATGAAATTGGCTGCTGAGGTAAAGATTCTGAGGAAATTACAATTGTAATTCACATTTATGTAGTGCATAAAGGTTGACAAATGGCTCTCAATATACTATCTCAGTAAGTGTTTACACTGAAAAACTGTGAAATGTTCATTTTTCGAAATAGATCATTTTGAAGACATGATGAAATTTTCTTTAATTTCATGTTGACATGGAAAGACTTAATTGAGGGAGACTGTATGGTGCAGTGAAAAGAATGGTTATACCTGTTGAAAGACTTGGGTTCAAACACTGGATCTGCAACTTACTACCTGTGTGATCTCGAGTAATTCACTCTATCTCTCAGAGCCTCAGTTTCCTCATCTGTAAAATTAAAGGGTTCCTTCAAAAGTCCCTGCCAGCTCTAAAACTCTGGTCCTATGATTGTTTTGACTTAAACAATCAAATCAAAACCCAAGTTTGATTTTTCTCTCTAATTAATGTGTCTGTTTTCACCAAATAGGTTCAGCTACTACTACCACTACTACCACCACCACCACTACTACTATTGCTACTACTACTTCTACCACTACTATCACTACTACTACTATTGCTACTACTACCACCACTGCTACTACTACCACTACCACCACCATCACCATGACCAACAACACCACCAACAACAATAGTTCACATTTATACAGCACCTACTATGTGCCAGGCATTGTGATAAATGTTTTCAAATGTTATCTCATTTGATCCTCTCAACACCCCAGAAAGATAGGGGCTATTAATACCCCCATTTTACAGTTGACAAAATTGAGGCAGAAAGAGGTTAAGTGACTTGCATCAGGTCACATAGGTAATAAGTGTCCGAGGTCAGATTTGAAATCACATCTTTCTGACTCCAGTCCTAGTACTTTATCCCTTGTACTACTTTGTTGCTTCAAGTGTGGGTTTTCTTTTCTTTTTTTGTAATTAATTGGCTTTCCGTTTTCAACAATCACTTCCATAAGTTTTAAATTTTTCTCCTCTCCCCTCTTCCCTCCCTCCCCATGATGGCATACAATTTTATATAGGTTCTACACATACACTTTTATTAAATACATTTTCACATTAGCCATGTTGCATAGAATTAAAATAAGTGAGAGAAATCATGAGAAAAACCAAAACAAAACACAAGAGAAAATAGTCTGCTGCATTCTGCATTCCGATTCCATAGCTCTTTCTCTAGATGTGGACAGCATTTTGCATCGAGTTCTTCAGAAATGTTTTAGGTCCTTGCATTGCTGTGAAGGGTCAAGTCTGTCAGAAACAGTCCTCCCACACTGTGGCTGTTACTGTGTATAATGTTCTCCTGGTTCTGCTCACTTCACTCAGCATCAGTTCATATAAGTCTTTCCAGGTTTTTTGAAGTCCTCCTGTTCATCATTTCTTATAGCACAATAGTATTCCATTACATTTATATACCACAATGTGTTCAGTCATTCCCCAACTGATGGGCATCCTCTTGATTTCCAATTCTTGGCCACCACAAAAAGAACTGCTATAAATATTTTTGTGTATGTGGGTCCTTTCCCCATTTTTATGATCTCTTTGGATACAGTCCTAGAAGCAGTATTGCTGGGTCAAAGGGTATGCATATTTTTATAGCCTTTGGGCATAGTTCCAAATTGCTCTCCAGAATAGTTGGATCAGCTCACAGCTCCACCAACAATGAATTAGTGTTCTAATTCTCTCACATCTTCTCCAACATTTATCATCTTCCTATTTTTGTCATGTTAGCTAATCTGATAGGTGTGATATGGTACCTCAGAGTTGTTTTGATTTGCATCTCTCTAATCAGTAGTGATTTGGAGCATTTTTTTCATATGACTATAGATAGCTTTAATTCTGAAAACTGCCTATTCATATCCTTTGACCATTTATTAATTGAGGAATGACTTGTATTCTTGTAAATTTGATTCAGTTCTCTATATATTTTAGAAATGAGGCTTTTATCACAGATACTAGTAAAAATTCTTTTCCAGTTTTCTGCTTCCCTCCTAATCTTAGTTGCACTGGCTTTATGCAAAAATTTTCCAATTTAATATAATCAAAATTATCGATTTTGCATTTCATAGCGTTCTCTATATCTTCTTTGGTCATAAATTTCTCCATTCTTCTTAAATCTGACAAACTATTCCGTGCTCCCCTAATTTGTTTACAGTATCGGCCTTTATACCCAAATCATGTGCCTATTTGGACTTTATTCTGGTATATGGTGTCAGGCATTGGTCTATGCCCAATTTATGCCACACTATTTTCCAGTTTTCCCATCAGTTTTTGTCAAATAATGAGTTCTTATCTCAGAAATTGGGGTCCTTGGGTTTATCAAAATGCTATAATCATTGACTACTGTGTGTTGTGTACCACTGGTCTACTCCTCTATTTCTTAGTCAGTACCAAGTGATTTTGATGATTGCTTTTTTAAAATACAATTAGAGATCTGGTATGGCTAGGCCACCAAGTGTGGGTTTTTTATTGACTCAGAGACAGAGAGAACATTTTTTGGAGAAGAGGAAAGTAATTAAAATGTTATTAGTTAGTTGGAACTGAAACTGAGAATGGAAAACACACAAGTAAATTTACTGCCTTTTGAAAAACAGTCCCCAAATTAGCTACTGACATCATAGTGTGTCAAAGGGAATGTAAGATGGCCATTCATTTTCCAGGAAGGAATCTGGTACCCAAGGGATATTTCTTTGCCACTTTTCTATATTTCCCCATCCCTTTCTAAGATAACTACTTTAATATGAATTTTGTGCTGGAAAGTTGGATGCCCAGAATCTCTCCCTTGAGGTATAGATGGCACTCTTTTCCCCCATGAGGAGATTGTTCAGGGCTTACTTTCTCCTGCTGCCTACACAGCAAAACTTAAACCTTCCCCTTCCTTGAACTTCAGGGAATACTACATGGAACTTTGCTCTAAATGAAGGGATTTTATTTTTTAAAATTTAAAATTATCCTAGAGTATAGTCCTTAATTAGGAAAAATATTCCCACAGATTAATCCCCAACAAACATTTCTGGTAGAAATGGAAAGAGCCCATTAATAAATCACTCAATAAACTAAGGATCATTAAGTACCAACTAGTACCAGGCATTACCTCCAGACATAGTACATTCTACTTTTTGGATTGATGCAACTGTCAAGAGGTTTTTCCTGATATTACTATAAATAAGTCCTTTTGCTACTTGTCCCTATTACTCCTAGTTCTGATCTCTGGGGGTCAAGTAGAATAAATATAAAATCCCCTTTGTACCTGACAGTCTTTCAAGTACTATACTTCACTGCATAATCAGGATACACTGTTTTCTTTCCCATCACATGGTATAATTCTGTTCCTCAAGCCACTTAAAAGGTAAGCAAAGCAGGAATGTATTCACCAGTGGCATATGGATATGTATATATCTATCAAGCATTGCAAACCACATAGAATTCTCAGTGCATTGTCAGTATTCCATTTTAGCATATGTTCATGAATATTCTATACATCCTAATCTTGCGTCAAAGACAGTTTAGTAATAAATGATTTTTAAGTAATACTGGCACAATTTTTTAAAACAGCTTCACATAATGGTCACATCGACTTTTTTTTTTTTGGTAAAAATTAGTATAAAATCTGCAATAATTATGTGGTGAAATACGGTACCTGAATACAACTGTCATGGTCCCCTCTGAATAGTATCTTCTCTGGCTTAAACATCCCCATTTCCTTCCACTGATCCCCACATAGCATGAATTAGAAGCCCTTCATCATTCCGGTTGCCCTTTTCCGGAAGTTCTCTGGCATATTATCAATATTATTCCTAAAATGTGATTCCCAGAAATAAACACAATAGCCAAGATGGCTTGAATAGTGCAGAGCACAGAGGGACTTACCTTCTCATTCCAGGAAGCTAATCTTCTTTTATTTGATTATTGGACTTATACCTCACAGTATTGACTCACATTGAGCTGGTAATCTATTAAACCCTCCAGATCTCTTCAAACTGCTTTTTAAGTCTCCCCCATCTTGTACTTGTGAAGTTGAATTTTTGGACCCAAGATTTTATACTTAACCATATTGGATTTCTTCTTATTGGATATGTTTTAGTGTTTTTGAGTTCTAAATGTCGTCTGGTATACTAATGATTCCTCTCAGTTTTATACTATCAAATGAGACAATATTTGTAAAAATCTCTTAGCAGAGTGTGTAGAATGCAAACGAGGTGCCATGTAAATGCTTTTTCCCTATCTCCCCCCAATCCCTACCATTACTCATCTGAAAATTTGACAAGGAAGCCTTTTTTTTTTCTTTTAGTCCTTTCACATTTGTCCAAGCAAAAGAGGCATCTTGGTTCACTGGAAGAATTGTTGGATCCTGGAATCAAGTGACCTGGTTTCAAATTCCAGTTCTACCTATATGCCTTTGGGCAAGTCACCTAACCTTTCTGAGACTTTGTCCATAGGGAAAAATGAGGTTGAATTTGATGATTTCTAAGGTTTTCTCCAACTCTATCTGTGGCCTTGATTGTCCCAAATAGAGGTCCTAGGTCTGGGACAATGAGGAGAAAAAAATTAGAGCTAAAGAGTTGGAGCCAACTGTGGATACCAAAGAATCAGTCTCTGCTCTACCCAGATGTGCTCCCTCCTCCTCCGCATCCTACCTGGCAAGAGAAGGAAATGTGGTAAAGTAGGAGAGTGAGTCAAAAGACCTCAGTTCTAGACTAGGCAGCGGCAAGCTCTTCAGATACATACCTGAGACTCTTTTCACTAAAATAAACAAATGAGTAGGAACTTGTCTGTTGACTCATACTATTAGTATGAAAAACTCCTTACAATAATTAGCTGGCCCTCAAGGCAAGCAAAGCTCAGACCTCGAGCTCTTCAGAATTCCCCAGCCCCTCCATTTCTTAAAGTACTCTCACTCAGATACCTGCTTAGAGTTTCATCTCCCTAGTGACTGTTCCAGCTTTGCAAACCACTCTCCCTCCGTATTTCCAGCCTTCTGCCCCCTCCTGGATTCGCTGTTGCCACACTTCTTTCCTACTTCCTCTAGTATCTCCTATTTCATCTCTGCCTTCCCAGGAGACAGTCGCCTACTCTGATAACCTTGGTATGACTATGATGGGGTTCAGACTCTGGGAGCCCCCTTTGTGCTCTCCTTGACTCTCCCTACTTGGCCTGACTTTTCATACTCATATTGAGCTCTCCTTGAATCTCCCCACTTAACCTGGCCTTCTATACTCAAATCTGCGACTATTATCGTGTTCCTCTTGATTGGGCCTCCTGCTTCCCACCCAGAAGCTCCATGGTCTGATATCTCCTGATTGCCTTTAGCTCTCTCCAACTCTTGGAAATTCTCTCTTTGGACCTCTCCTCAGGACCCTTCCTAAACCCCTCCTCCCATCATCCTGGACTAATAGACCACCCCCACCCCCACCCCTGCCCAGATCCCTCCTATAGTCTTTTCTGTATTTAGTTCCATCTAGCCTCCACGAAGATGTTCAGATGCAATCCAGCTCTGACAGTGTAGCTGAGATTCTATCTGACCTGCTTGTAAATACAAGTGTTACAACAAATGCTTAGGCTCCTTAAGAGCCAACCCAATTTGGCGAATCTTTAATAAACTTTCTTTTCTTTGGCTTTAGGGCCTGAGTTGAATTCATTCGAGCATGACCCAGACTGTCAGTATTTTGGTGTCCCCAGCACCCCTAAATCTCATCACTTGGATACAGAGTGCTAATGGGAGAAGGTTTCAGGGCACAGGCTCTTACCATTTGAAACCCTTCGGAGTAATGTTTTTTAGTGTGTAAAATAAAATAAAATACATAGGATTTCAAAAGTGTGATTGGACTAATATCTACTAGGTTTTTCTATGCCTCCTCTCTCAGTCCCAAAACATGGGACCACACCTCCTCCCCTTCTAGACCTTTCTACCACTAAAAAGTGGTAGAACAGTTAAGTGGTGAAGTGGATAAAGTTAAAGGGCTGGAGTCAGGAAGACTCATCTTCCTGAGATCAAATCTAGCACTTCCTAGCTGTGTGACCCTAAGCAAGTCACTTAACCTTGTTTACCTCAGTTTCCTCATCTGTAAAATGAACTGGAGAAGGAAATGGCAAACCACTCCTGTATTTTTGCCAAGAAAACCCCAAATGGAGTCATAAAGAATTGGATACAAGTGAGCAACAAAATACTAAAAAGTGACAAAGCTGTTCCTTTGGATAAGATTGACCCTTATATTGAGGCAGCTTCCTGGTAGCCATTGGCTATACTGCTTGCTTCCTGGTCACCTAAGACTATAAAGTCCCACCTATGTGAAGTTCAGGCCCTCTGACTTGGTAGATGTCTGAAGTCTTCTCTAGTCACTCCCCGCTGCCATACTGAAGTGACCATTTCCATTTAGAGAAAAGGAAGCTAAACATCCTTCTCGCATGCCTTGATATATTAGGAAAAAGCACATATTCTTTTGTTAACTATTCAGCAGCTCAACAGTGTCTCATTTAATTCCAAAACTGAACCTGAATTAACAGGCTACCTTTGTCAGGGCTGTTCCTAACACAAGAAAAATAATTTTAATGAAATACAATTTTCAAAATATATTTTTAAAAAGTTCCAGGACCTCAGATTAAAATCTACTGTTCTAAGATCTCCTCTAGGATCTTCCCTTTCAGTTCCTGAGTCACTAGGATATATTCTAAAAAAAAGACTTTCTGACATAAGTAATTATTGTTGATTTTCCTATTGTAATTATTAACATATAGGACTTGAAAATTTACAGAACTCTTTAATATTGCTCATTTGATAATTGCAACAACCTTGGAAGTTAGGTGCCTTTATTATACCCATTTTTCATAAGAGAACACTGAATCTGAGTATGGGTATGTAAATTGCCCAGGTTGGAATAGCTAGTAAGTGTCTGAGGCAGGATTCAAACTCAGGTCTTCTTCTCTTAAGTTTCAAAGCTTTATCCACTGGCCAACCTACGTAAGTTAAATACTTACCTTCATACTTTAAAGATTTATGACTTGATTGGCATGTTAATGTAAGTCATAATTCTTTCATGGACAGCCTTCATGAGCTTCTGTGGCTAAAAATGTTAATCACCGGGCGACGAACCTTCTGGTAGTGAGTCTTCCGATTTAGGGTGGAATGTGTCAATTGGACTTCAGACAGTGGACACAATCTCAATTTTTCGAGGGACCTTACATATGGATCATTTTACCCCCACTCAGGTACACCTTGAGAACTTTGTATCTGGACAGTTTTGCTTCCCCTGAAAGGGCCCTTAGCTTCTCCATAAATAACCATATTAACAAAGACTTTAAACACAGAACAGGATAAGTTAAAAGAGAAATGAACACAGTAAAGATCCATATTTGAACCCTTAGCAAAGCAATTAGTACTCCTGGTGGGCCTCCTCTTTCTTCCCAAAGACTCAAGGCAGTACCAGAAACTGATAATATTTTGTGTAGTAGTATTCAGCATCTTCCTCTTTTGTGACTAGTTTCTTGGGAAAAGAAGGAGGAGTGTGTATGTATCCAATGACCTCCAGTATCTCTATCTGCAAAATTTCACTGATCTAGAACTCTTCTGCTTTCTTCCCTTCCCCTCCATTCCCTTCTCTTTCCACCCATGTACCTGCATCTATGTCCTTTACAATCCCATGTCTCTGAAGTGTCTTCAGCTCATTCAATCTCTTTTTAGGTAAGCAGAGATCACTTCCCCATAAGATCCCAGCTTACCTCACTATACTGTCAACCATATGGTCACTCCAAATGAGAAATCCATTGGCTCAAATACACCATTGGATGAGCTATATGAGGGAAGCTGGGTTGATTAGGTCCTAGGGACATCTTTGTTTCCTTTAAAGCAAAGCATCCTTATTTTGTTGGTGGGAGGAAAAAATCTGCCTTAGGGAAATGCTGGTCCTATCACAGACCCTATCTCTTGGTACCTTGTACTATCATTATTTGTGTGGATATCTTATCTATCCCCTCCTCTGGATAGAGTTTAAATATCGTGATGACGAGAATTTTGTCATTTTTTATCTTTGGATACACAGTGCTTTGCATTTAATAAAATGTTTTTTGAATTGCACTGAAAAATTAGCATGTATTTCTTTCTGGCATCAATTGACAATATCTATACCTACAGCCAAGGGTATGCCAGAGCCAGCTTGAACTGGCTTGCCAGTCCCCATTGTTAAATTTTCATTGTGAGCATTTACATTGGAAATTGGCAAAGGCTACAATTCAGAGCTTGTTTATTGTTTTTTGATTGTCTAGACTTTAAAAAGTGATGGGGAAAATGTTAATAATGCAGATTAAACATGTATGGTTGGTGCATTTTTTTAGGGAGCCAGTTGTTAAATATTTAACAGCAAACCACCGCCTACAGCTATATGTATGCTTCAATATTTTATTGAGCCCATGATCTCATCAATGTCAGTAGTTCTTCCCATGGTACAGATTGAAGTCTAACCATCTTAACCTCTGACTATCGTCTATGTCCTCTCATAAGTCTTCTACGATTGATCTACCTATAATTCTACATCTATATCTATACATGTCTCTATATATACATTCAGACATAAATACACATATATGTAGTGACTCATCAAAAAAGTTATATTCTAGAGATATTATCCAAAAATGACCCTTTAACTTTCTAATGTTTTCGACATTTCATAATAAATAATCATTAAACTTTCTAATTAATGAATCTATGATTCTAGTTAATGGTCTTGAAATGACTACTTAAGTTCACATAGGGAAGAATGTATTTAATGACATCCTGCCTAAAGTATTCTAAAATGTGACTCATCTTCTGATGTAGTTGTTTCGTTGGCTCAGATCTAAGTATTGGAGTTTTCTTACAGAGAGGCCAGAGTAAATACAGTGAAACTTGGATATTTTTCTAATAGTTCTACTCTGAGAGTTAATTACCAACCCTGGGGGTAAGGAGAGATGATGACACAGTCAAAACAAACTCAAGCAGACATATCCTCGTCATCATCTTAATGATACCTTCTATTTATAGAAGTCATTCTTTCCAGGTTTTCAGAGAATTGCCCAGAAAGATAGCTCACTCATCATCCTCGGACCCCTGTGTCATTACCCCATTGTGTAGACAGGACAACTGAGTTAGAGAAAAGGTAGGAGATTAGGCCATAGTTATCTAATGCCAGCATGCCCAGACAGGAATTTAGGGAGGAAGATAAATTCCCAGTCAACCAACAAGCACTTATTATGTACAACACTGTGCCAGTTGCTATAGGGGATGAGGGAGAACACATAGTACAGGGAGCAATTAGAAACCAATGCAAGACAGTGTATAATCAAGTGTTGGGTGAGTGTTACATATAGTAAGCTCTGTAGGTGTTGTGTTCAAAGAAAGGAGGTATGTGGGTGAGAGCACTAAGAAAGTCCATGGAAACATAAAAAACAATTTAATATAGAGGAAATTTTCTAATAATCAGAGCTGCCCAATGATAAAATGGGCTTGCTTGGTGGGTAGTGAGTCTTCTGTGACAAAACATCTTCAGAGTGAGGTTGGATGACTTTTTGTTGGAGATGTTGGAGGTGGGTTTTCAATTGTTGGGTAGGTGTTGAAGTAGACGACCGATGAGGTCCTTTTCAATGATGCAGTTTAATGATCATATGAAATGGGACTTGACATGATCTTTAAAAACACATTTAAATTACAAATCTAAAAACTAATAAGCATTTATCTTATTCTTCTCCACATTGACAAAGGAAAAAGAAAAAAGAAAAACCCTTTTTCAATCAAAAGAAATTCCACATTGGTAGCATCCAAAAATATATTTCTCACCCTTAATCTTGAGTATATTACTTCTCTGTCAACAGGTATAAGCCATATTTTTTCTGTGTTCCTCCTGAATTGTGGTTTGTCATTGATTGCTCAGAATTCTCAGTCTTTCAAAGTTTGTTTTCTTCATAATATTGTTGCTGTATAAATGGTTCTCCTGTGATTTTGCTCAATTCATTCTTCATGAGTTCATATAAATCTTTCCAGTTTTCTCTAAACTTTGTTTTCCCTCAAGTCTTCCCTTTCATCATTCCTTGTGGTTCAACAATATTCCATTATATTCATATATCATAATTTTTTGCCATCCTCCAATATATGGATACCCTTTAATGTCTAGTTCTTAACTGCAGCAAAAAGAATTACTATGAATACTTTTGTGTATATGTGTTCTTTTCCTCTTTTCTTTGACTTATAGAGATATTGTTGGGTAAAATAGTATGTACAATTTAGTAACTTTTGGGGGCATAGTTCCAAATTTTCTTCTCTTATTTTAAAATGAAATTTCATTTCTTCAATGAACAAAAAATTATTTTTTTTCCCTCCGAACAACTTCCTATTGGGAAAACAAAACAGAACAAAACCCTTGTAACAATCATACATAGTCGAGCTAAACAAATCCCCACACTGGTCATGTCCATTTGTCAGTCTTTACCCTGAGTCCATCACCTCTCTGTCAGGAGGTAAGTAGCTTGATTTATCATTGGTCCTCTGGACATGGTTGGTCATTATACTGGTCAGAATTCTTAAGTATTTCAAGGTTGTTTACCTTTACAATGTTGTTACTGTATGAATAATTTTCCTTCCATTCACTTCATTCTGCATCAGTTTTTATAAATCTTCCCAGGTGTCACTGAAATTATTTATTAGACAATTATTTTCCCCAATTATTTCCCCAATTATTTATTAGACAATAAGAATCTAAGTGTCACAGTGGATAGAACACTAAACCAGTCACTGGATCTGGTCAGGAAGGCACAAGTTTAAATCAGTCCTCAGATACATACTAGCTTTGTGTTCCTGGGCAAGTTGTTTAACTTCCACCTGCCTCAGTTTCCTCATCTATAAAATAGGAATTATAATAGAATTTACTTCCTAGGTTTGTTATGAGAATTAAAGGAGATAATATTTATAAAGTAAATTGTAAACCATAAAATTTTATATAAATAATAATAATTTTTACTATACTCATATTCATTTCTTCAGTTATCCTCCAGTAGATGGGCATCTTCTTTGTTTCCAGTTCTTTGATCATAGTTTTTTAAAAGCTGCTATAAGTATTTTTGTACATATGGGTCCCTTTCCTTTTCCTTTGATCTCCTTAGGAGTATAAGTTTAGGGATGACATAGTTGATCTAAAAAGTATGTGACTTTGGGGTCATAGTTCCAAATTCCTTTTCAGAATGACTGGACCAATTCCCAGCTCCACCATCAACGTGTCTCTTTTCCTGCAGCCCTTTGAACGTTTACTATTCTTTTCTTTTCTTTTGTTAGCTTTGCCAACCTGATGGGTGTGAGGTAGGACCTTAGAGTTGCTTTAATTTTTATTTATCTACTTATTAGTGATTTGGAGCATTTCTTATATGGTTGTAGATAACTTGTATTTTCTTCCTTTGAAAATAATCCATTCATAACCACTGACCATTTATCTTTGAAAAATGGCTCTTCTTATAAATTTGAACTAATTCCTTCTATGTCTTGGAAATGAGACCTTTATCAGAGAAATTTGCTGCAAAGAACTTGCCCTAGTTATCTATTTCTCTTCTAATTTTAGTTATCTTTTATTTGTGTACTACCTTATAAATTTTATGTTATCAGAATTGTCCATTTTTTTCTTTGGGCATCTTCTCTATCCCTAATTTGTTGACCTAGTCTTTTAAAGGCTTGGATGATCACCCATATTATTTTCTTTTCTTGGGAAAGTCAAGGCTTTCATAGGGATGTTCTAGGTTCCATCTAGAATATGAAAACATCTAGTCCCATCAAAATATCAGACCATGTTTCTTTGATCTCCTCAATCCTCTGATTGACCCAGAATCAGCATGACAGAATCCCAGAGGTGGAATGAATCCCAGAGACGAGCATGGGGCCACTAGCAGAGGAGGCAGAAGATTGGGCCTGTGACCTCCCTGAACAATTTATCTTCTCTGGAGGTCACTATCCAGACTGATTGTCAAGAGTTTCATGCCTGGCGAGATACATGGAAGAATGACCTAGTGTGGAAAGAACGTTGAATCTAAAGCAAGAAGACCCAAGTCTAAATTTTGACTCTCTTCTTATTAACCATATGACCTTTGACAAATCAATTCATTTCTCTAGGCCTTATTTTATTCATCCATAAAATGAAGGGGTTGGATTGGATGACTTTGCAGGCCCTTCCAACTATAGGACTATTATCCTAGATCTGAATCTCATTGTATGACAGAAATCACATATCTTTTTCTCCCCCTCATATTACTTCTCTTACCTGTGAGGATTTTGAAAATTGTGAGCATCTGGCAGAAATTTAATTCATAGCTGAGGAAACAAATTCTATGACTAGAGCTACAGTCATGTATCCAGGGCAACTATCTAGGTCTCTCTCTTACTCTCATTCTCTCTCTCTCTCTCTCTCTCTCTAGGAGAGAACTACATAGATATGTATGTATAGGTATATAGTATGTATATATATATATATATATATATATATATATATATATATATATATATATATATATGTATATATATATCCTTTGTTTTCACACCACAATAATTTCCAGAAACTCACCTCTTCCATTGAACCCTCCCATCATAACCAAGTGGAATAGTTAAATGAAATTGATCATGAAAACAACCATTCCATTTAAAGTAAGTGATAGCATAACAAGGCGAAAATGCCTCTCTATCAATCAATCAATCAAACAAGGACTTTAAGAGAGAAAAATATTAGATTAATTGTAATGATGTTGTCCTGAAATGTGTTCAGAGAGGAGGAGGAAACTTGATTATACCCTAAGGGTTGTCTATAAAATATCAAGTCAGTTGGGGTCTTAGAAATTGGAGTGAGTACAAGGCCCAAGATATCTAGCACTATCTTAAATGAAACACTTTTTTAGGAGTGGGGAAAGAAAGAGTAAGTAGGTAAGTCTACCTACTTAGGTAGACTCTGGACTACCTAAGTCTCCTCCCTGTCCCTCCCCCCTGACTAATTCATGTGAGCTTTGAAGAGTCTGGAGGATTTTGGATTTCTCATCTTCTCATGGGTGTCCTAACAGCGTTGAATCCTGGGAGAGTAGCAGCTTGTGGCAATCTACATCATGGGCCAAGAACAGACAAGATTTGGTGCAGAAATATAGATTACTGGCTCTTCAAAGGGCTTAGGAAGGAAGTTACATCATGCTTAAGGGGGAGTTTCTTGAGTATACTACAAAGGTGAAAAAGAATTGCCCAGAAACAGAATCTATGCATTATACCTTTGCTATATATCCTCTCTCAGCTTGAACCCACTTTCCCCAAGACTATATGCATTGATGGGAGACTTTTAGGGGATGTTTGATTTTTCTTACTATATCACCTTAGTACATACCCCTTTCCAAAAGTTAATCAAATCTGATTAATTGATAATAAAGCAGTAATCATAGTGAGAAGCATACCAGTGAGGGCTTGTGAGCTATATAGCACTAACTAGACAAAAAGAAAAGCAACACCAATGACAAATGTGTATCCTAACGTGTCAACACTGGTTCCCTTTCAGGAATGCCCTCTAAGCTCCTTGAAGACAAGGGCTGCTTCACTTTTGTCTTTGTGTCCTAACATCTAGAATAGTGTCTGGCACACCAAAAGTGCTTAATAAATAGTTTTAAGTTAGTTAATCAGTTTAGAGATAAAGCTTGGAAAACAATTGCCTACGGGATAGGTCACAATGTACTTACACTCCTAGAGAGGTATCTTTCCTGGAGGGTAGATATGGATCAAGTAGAGAGCTTCCTGATACAGCTAAGTGTCTGCAACTGTGTGAGCCTCAGGAAGAAAATAGCACAGAGTGAGTAGGCTGAAGAAAAATTCACTGACTAATTGATTTCAAAATGGTAAGCTCTGGGCATACACACAACCATCTTAATGCTTCCTTGTGCAAATATATATATATTGGAAGCCATCAATCCATGTGGAAAGACATCTAAGTAAACACCCAGGAGTTTATTCTTACTGTCAGAAGATTTCATCTGAATCAGAAAAGTAAACAGATTTTCTTTTGTGTTAAGGAAGACATTTGTCTCTGTGTGGGGAAAAGTCTGTCATGCCATGTCAGAGAATCTTAGGAAGTCTTGTATGGATTGATGCAGAGGGAATAAATCAGAACCATGAGAACACAGCAATGTAAAGGAAAACAGCACTAAACAGCCTCAGAATTCAGGTTAATATCACCAATCTCAATATAATGAAATACATGTAACTTCTCAGTAGAGGTGGTGTGCGAGGGGTAGGAAATGGTTCATACATGGTAAGCATAGTTGGTTGTTTGCTTGACTGCCTTTGTTACAAGAGAAGGTTCCATTCGTTTGGGGTGGAGTAAGGATAGAATTACTATTGCTTATTTGGAAGTGATGATTGTATACAAAAACAAAAAGCATCGATAAAACATTAAATACCTCATACCCTTTCTGTTTCCCTTTCCCAGAATTCACTTTTTTACACCACTTCATATCTCCCCACATTTCAAAGTCCAGCATGAAGTTTAATTTCTTTCATGAAGCTGTCTTTGAAGAAAAATTCTGTTTTCAATGAGCTTTTATGTACTGGTTGTCTTCCTTTACTGCAATGCTTCTCCCTCATCTACCTCTCAGATTTCTTGGCTTCCCCCAAGTTCTGCAGGTGACCTTTCTCAGTACCTTTCCCCCTAAGTAAGGCCTTCTCTGAGATTACTTTTCAATTTTTCTGTATAAATATAGCACATACCTAGTTATTTATATGTTATCACTCCTCCTAAAATGTAAACTTGAAGTCAGGGACTGTTTTCGTTTTTATTTGAATTCTCATTGCTTAACAGAATGCCTTGCATACTTGAAAAAATATTTGTCGATTGACTAAATGACTAGGACTTACATTCTGTACCATGCTGTTTAACACTTCACTAAACACTACCTTTTGTTATCGTTTCATATTTATAATTCATATAGAAAGGGAGGAAGAAAGATCTTTTCTCTAATTCCTGCTCACGCTAGAGATTCATATCTCCAGAAGACAGCTACATTTTCCCCTCAGAGTCATTAGGAATGCCCCAAAGGGATTAGAAACAGAAATAGTTTTCTCCAAAGCTATGACTCAAGTCATTTCATTATACTTTTCCCGAGTATCAATGAATATTCCTTCAATATCATCTAGCCAATTAACACTGATGAGTTTTTACAAAGTTGTTCTGAGCTGTAGTTAATTCAGGCCAATCCCCTGGCAGTTTATATTCAATACTGGGACAAAGCAAGACTGTTATAGGTCATTCAAAAGTTAACAAAAGGAGATTTACTTAGCTATATCAGGAGGAGATTCAACCAGGATAGACACTGAGTAAACCTTAATTTGATGCAGCTGAGTAAAGCTTCCTTGCATGACTTGCCTATAATTTTACATCAGTCAAGTATCAAAGAACTGCTGGAGCTCCTTGTGGCTGCTTTGCACTTAGGTGACCAGGGAAAAACTAGCCTAACTCACATATGGGCAGGGCTTAGACTATTGTTCCTACCACAAAAGGGATCTTTCCTGAAAAGATACAGGGAGAATCAAATTATAAAATACATCCCCTGCACCAGACCACACTTTGCTTTCTACCACTTCAGTCTTTGAGGAGAGCAGACTCAAACTTAAAGCACTTACCACCAATTTTTCTATTGCTGATGGAAATTTTCCAGTTTACTTCTGTTTATGGCATTACTGATAGACAAATGGCTCCTTGCTTTCAGGATATGATTTCTTGGCTGCTAGGTCAATCAACTGTTGGCCTATGTCAAGTAAATCACTTCTCAAGGCTCCAGAAGCTACAGCTCTGTTGTAAACTTGGTTGACTTCTGAAGCTCAGAAGGTCTCACTGTTTGCAATCGTCTTTCACATGAAAGGAAAGAAAAGGCATGTTGGGGCAGAAGGAACATAGGTGGCATATGTTCCAAGGTACTGCTGGGAAATGCCCAAGGACCCGCCCCTACCAAGAAAGCCACTGCAGTTCTTGCCAATTGACTCTAGGAGGAAAAAAAGAGTGACTTGTCTCATCATTCCTTTGGTAAAGACCCTTGTTTTTCTGATTTGGAAGTTAATTAAAAGTTTTTTCTTTACTACACAATAAATAGAGAGGAATCAGTCACAGAATATCTGCATGTGCTTTGAAGGGGAAAATTAAGACTTTTCCTCATGCACTAACTAGAATTTGGCTCCCAAAACATCCATGTGGACTTTCTACTCTCTGGAACTGGGACCTTATCAGTCAGCCCTCTGTTATATAGCTTCTTGAAGTATGAAGGAACCCTGTCTTACACTTCTTTTATTGCTATCTTGAAAGACCATTAACATCCACTGAGTCATCTATTTTTGCCCTTTGACTTTAGATAACAAGGACTCTGTCCTTGTCATCTTTCCTGGGGTGAGCCTCAGCCTGCCCAATTGTCCTATCAGTGGTAGTATGACACAGCTACTTCTTGGAAGAGGGAAAGAGGAAGCTCACAAGATGAAAGTGTGTTTAGTGAGGAAACTGCAGAAATGAGATATCAGCTTGGTGGGCCCCTGGTTTTCAAAGCTCTTTTCTAGGATTATTTTTTAAAAATTGCATACAGTGAGCTAGAAGTGATCTTAAAGGTCATGTTGTCCAATCTCTTCATTTGCAGTGAAAAAATTTAGTCCTAGAGAGGTCAAATGATTTGCCTAAGTTTATATAGGTAGTCACCAGTAGACTCTAGATTCAAAACCAGGTCTTTTGACTCTAAGTACTGTGTTCTTTCTTCTACAACATAGTGTCTTTATGGAGTCAAGATGGTATAGTGGATAGTTTTGGACTTGGTGTCAGGAAAAATTTGACCCTCAGAAGTCAAATCTCTTCTTTGATAATAGCAGAATGCTCCTGGGGAAGTCACTTGACCCTGCTAAATTCTAAATGTATATTCTGTCATATGGGCCATATCTGGTCATTCTGATCTAAATCTTGCCCCTGGACCCAGATGTCTCTGGAGGAAAAAGTAAGGCGGATGACTTTGCACAGCTTTCCCTCACTTAAATTCAATTCCCTGGTAAGTCATGGCACTACCTCCCTGATATCATGGATCTCTTTGAGAATGAAGGACAAACAGCAATATTGTCATAAATAGGTTGCCCTCCATTGGTAACCTTGCCACTAAGTTTTAGTGATGCATTTGAACAAAATCAGACATAGTAACATGCTCTCTCCTAAAATCTCTCACTTCTTTACCA
Source organism: Potorous gilbertii (assembly GCA_028658325.1). NCBI lineage: Eukaryota > Metazoa > Chordata > Mammalia > Diprotodontia > Potoroidae > Potorous > Potorous gilbertii. The sequence goes on along the minus strand of CM053771.1, from coordinate 272,256,925 downwards.
AAGGAAAGGAGATTTATATCATCTCTCTAGAAATGATTCTTTCCTTTTAAGTATTTAAATTAAATTAAGTCTTAATTAAATTATTTAAGTATTTAAATTAAATTAAGTATTTAAAAATTCTGAACTTAATAAATAAATAAAATTAGCATGTTCATGAGGAGAGGTGAGATTGATTGAGTAAATAAATCCAATTATTCCATCCCACTTTAAGGGATAAAATGACCTGCTATTGTAAGGGATAAGAACAAGTTTTAATTGGTCACTCATTTTAGATCAAGTGGCAAATGTCTTCAGCTAAATTAAAGTGAGGTTGAAAGAGCTAAAAATAGCTGTTTCTAAAGGGTGAGGAAGAGAGGACTTCAGCTTTAGTTTTGGTTTCTTTTTTAAACCCTTCTTGATTGAAGAGGATCTTGCATGTTTCAAAGGGTTTGAAGGACTGGTTTCCTAGAATGGTCTCCCCAAATTGCAATAACTGATGACATTGCGTGCATTGGAATCAAAGGACAGACTCAGTGTAGATTCACATTTCTACAAATAGCCCAGAAAGGAAGTTATACCATCTCCAAAGGGAATTTCATGTGTACAACACAGAGAGGAGAAAAGGACTTCCATTGACCAGAAATTGTCAATTACCTCTTCACCATTTGTATTTGACCTCATTTTCCCCTGGACTCTGTATGTATATATGAGAGACTATGTCATAGACTTTTGGGGGATGTTTTGTACCAATTCTATGACCTTAGTAAATACCTCTTTCTAAAAACCAGTCAAATCTTTTTAATGGGAGTGATTCTCAATGGATAATTTTGGCAGTAAGCCCCCAACGGAGGATCATGAGCTAGAACAGTAGAAAACATATTCCCCTTTCCTTTGTTTTCCTTCCCCATCTCCATTCTAGAGTCCTGAGGGGAAAATATCTGACCTTTGGGAACCCAATTCATCAGGGCTAGAGGAAGTTGGAATCAGCACCTCAGTTTTATTACTCATATATATGGAAGAACAGAAAAAAGTTACACCTAAAACTGCAAATCTCTATTATGTTAAGCTTGCTTTTCTTTCTAAGTATATGATAAATACAACATATAACTTTCAAAGCTGACCTACTTGCCTGTGATGCCTTCTATCCTTAAGAGTTGTCTTCTGAGACATTAATTCTATAAACCCTGTATGTACCCTGAACTGTGCCATCAGGAAGCAGAAATACTGAGGCTGGCTTAGCCACATTGTCATTTGTAACAATAGCCATCCTTTTTCTAGTGACAGAAATGAAATAATGGAAAAAACCTGGAATGTGACCATTTGATTTTATTGTCTCAAATAACCTCTACTAACATTTTTGAAACTGATCATATTTGTTCTTTTTCCTTTCCTCTCTCTCTCTGTTCTGGCTGTACCACTTCTAAGTTTAGGGTCTTCTTATTTGACATCTCCATATAGGGCAATAGGCAGGAATGTTGTACTAATTGGACTTCAGGTAAAATTATGGAGCATATGCAAATGTACTGACCTGCCACAGACACAATTTGGAGCTACAAAGGTAAGAAGGGTGATGTCCTACTACTGGGAGCAATCTTGATGTTGACTAATAAGTTCACTAGCCATTTAAGGGATTGTAGAGATAACTAGTTCAACCCTCCTATTTTACAGATAAGGAAACTGGGGAATTGAAGCTATTCGAGTGTCTTCCTCCTCCTCTTCTGCCTCCTTCTTCTTTGTGGTTTAGTGGACTGAGAACTCAACACAAGCCAACAGTGGTACCAAGAGAGCTCATGTGATCTTTGGCTGCATTAAGGAAACATGGCATCTAGCAATAAGGAGAAGTTAGTCCTGCTGCACTTTGCCCTGGCCACACAATTCAGGAAGGGCATTAATTTTTTAAAGTACTTTTTTTTTTTTCCAATTCCATGTAAAGGCATTTTTTAAACATTCATTTTGAAATATAGTTTTGAATTCCAAATTTTCTTTCTCCTTCCCATCCCTCACCTTTCCCTAAGATGGTAAGCAAATTGATATAGGTTATGTATGTGCAATTGTGTAAAACATATTTCAGTATTAGTCATTGTGAAAGAAGAAACAGAACAAAAGGAAAAATATTGAAAAAATAAAGAAGGTGAAAATAGTATACTTTGATCTGCATTCAGATTCCATCAGTTCTTTCTCTGGATGTGGATAGTATTTTCCATCATGAATCTTTCGGAACTTTCTTGGATCATTTTATTGCTGAGAACTGTCGGTCATAGTTGATCATCACACAATGTTGCTGTTACTGTGTACAATGTTCTCCTGGTTCTGCTCACTTCATTTTGCATCAGTTTATGTAAGTCTTTCTAAGTTTTTATGAAAGCATCTTGCTTATAGCACAAAAGGATTCCATCAAAATCATGTGCCATTACTTGTTCAGCCATTCCCAATTGATGGGCAGCTCCTCAATTTCCAATTCTTTGCCACAAAAAGAGGTTTTATAAATATTCTTGTGCAAATAGGTCCTTTTCCTTTCCTTTCCTTTTTTTCTTTTAATCTCTTTGGGATGGTAGTGATATTGTAGTATCTAGTGTGGTATTGTAGTATCTAATAGGGATCAAAGGGTATGTACATTTTGACTGCCTTTTGGGCATAGTTGCAAATTGCCCTCTAAAATGGTTGGATCAATTCTGTACTCCACCAACAGGGCATTAGTGTCCCAGTTGACAGCCAGACTGGGGAAGAGCCTCAATTTTGGGCCATATATTAACAGCCTACATTTATACAATGATTTAAGGTTTGTGTAAGGTATGTGTGTGGCCTATGTAGATTATGTGTGTGTCCTCAAGGGTCTGACTAAATATAACGTGCAGGGAGGCATGAAGGTCCTCCAACCATGCTTCTCTAAGAGAGATTGATTCCTCATGGGACCATGAGGCTAGTTCTTCCACTCATCTCAGAGAAGGAGTACTAGGTCAAATTATGTCTATCTTCCTCCTAAGTATTGTTAGTCCAGGACAGGGGTTGGCAAAATATGATCCATGTGCCAAATCTGGTTTTACATTTCAAAATAAAGTCTTATTATGTTTAAAATAATAAAAACCATTCTTAAGTTACTGGTTATACAAAAATAGTCAGCAAGAAGAATTTGGTTCTAGAGAAAAGTTAGTTGACTCCTGGTCTAGAAGAAATAATTTTGCTCAAGCTACTTTCTTGGAAGCTATCTCTTAAAAAGGAATCACTGTCCAAGATAAATATATGAAAATTTGACTCCCTTTTCCAATCAAATTCTAGTTATGCAAATTCCAACACATGTATGAATAGCAAATAAACTCATTTATCCAAGCCCTGCTGGGGGTGCTGGGGGGGGGAAGTGGTGGGGTGTGGGAGGAGAGAGAGAGAGAGAGAGAGAGAGAGAGAGAGAGAGAGAGAGAGAGAGAGAAGGAGAGATCCTCAAGGTGCCAGCTCCTCTACATGTTGGCTTCTTCATGGAATCTTTCTCTCCTTCCAGCAACATTTGTACCCTTGAAAAGTGACCATGGAAATATATGTCCTGTCTCAAAGCCAAAAGAACAATAACTCTTCTCTCCTAAGCTTTACCCTTCATATTGCTCAAACATATAATAATCTGTTTTTTGAGAGGGGAAGGTAAGGCAATTGAGGTTAAATGGCTTGCCTAAGGTCACACAGCTAGTAAGTGTCAAGTATCTGAGACCACATTTGAACTCAGATCTTCCTGATTCCAGGGCTGGTGCTCTATTCACTGCACCATGTAGTTGCTCCTATAAAGTATTATTATAGAAGAGTATTATTTAAATACTAGGTCTGAGCATTTATAAGGCATTTTTTTTACATTTATTAAGGTAATTTGCATTTATTATCTCATTGTGTCCAACACTAACCCCATATGGTAGTTGCTATCATAATACTTGTTTGATAAAGATGAACATATTGAGACTGGGAGAAGTTCCATGATTTGCCCAGGGTCATTCATCTAGTAACTGTATGAAGCAGGACTTGAAATAATGTGTTTCAGACTTCTGAGTCCATTTGTCTCCCTGCTACACAATCATCTGAGGATTCCATGAAATAACAAGATATGTTTGACCTGGAAAAGACTTCAAGTGGGATGAACAGTGAGGGGGAGATAATAATTCTCTTCAAATATTTAAAGGGTTGTCATGTAGAAAAAAACATTGTAATTGTTCTGCCTGACTCCAGAGAACAGAAGTAGATACAATAGGAAATAGTAGAGAGACAATTTAAGTTAGATAAAAGAAAAATATCCTAACAATTAGAACTACTCTCCTTCATTTTCAACAAGGACCAATGACATCATAGTAATGTCTTGACTTGTGTGTGAATTGAATTTAAGTGAGGCAGAGTTGAGCAAAGTCATCAGCCTCACTCTCTCTTGCAGAGTGATCAAAGTCCAGTGGTAAGACAAAAGTCAAGATGACTGGCTATCACCCAAGATGCAGTGGATGACCTTGACATCCTTGATGTCTGGCCAGGCTCTAATGCTCCATCAAGCTTGCTTTAGTCATCTTCATGGCCACTGGAACAAAGTGTTCACACACACTTATTCCTCCAGGGAAGTCTTCACATGTTCAATATAGCCATCCCCTAACTCACTGACAATGGAATAGATTGCTTTCAGAAATAGTTGGTTCCCCTTCACTTGAGGTCTATGAACAAAGGTTAGATGCTAACTTGTTGGTGTAATGCCAATGTGATACCCACAGCAGCCACTATGGATATACATGCATATTTCTAGGATAAATTTGCAAAATATAAACTCTCTTCCTCAAAGACAAAATCAATGCATTTATTCAAACACCAGAAAGTCAAATCTATCATAGTAACAAAGACATCTGTACACATTATCAATGCAGGGAGAATTATCATCCCTAAACCTTTCCCTCTGTCAGGCCTCCCCCCTAAAAATCTCCCTTAGGCAAAATCACTCCCTCTCTCACTCATGCTAGCTGCTTTGCTCTGTCTGCTCTCTCTCTCTCTCCTCCTGCTGTACCCTTCCTGCTCCACCCATTCATTATGCTCCTCCCACCATTGGCTCCATGTGACTCAGGTTGTGGGCTGGGCCAAAACTCAAAGCAGGTTACATAGGCCTATTAAGGGGAGGGGAAGATCTTCAAATTTCTTTACCACTACATTTGCCCCCAAGATCTTTCATGTCCTAAAAGGTCAATAGGAGTTTAGGGGTAACTGGTATCAACCTAACTTCACACTATGTAACAGGGATAACACAAAATAAATACATAAAACAGTATCTTAGAGTGGGGGCTTAAGCACAAGCATCTCGTTCCCCCCTCAAATGAATGGGATCCAAAATCCCTTGGGGCAATGGCTGAAGGTCTCTTCTTCTGTAACTACTTCCTACTGAGATTGAATATAGAGCTGTTCCTGCCTCTTGAAGTCCCATTCAAGGGGTTAGTTCTTTAGCTGGTATCGGAGGTTAGAGCCAGGTCCAGGATACCAGCTAATCCTGTAACCATCAAGAAGAGAATGGAGGGGGAATTGCATGAAGAAAAAGGACTTCCACCCGGGGCTCAAGTAGCCTCTGATGGAACAATGTCTTCCAGAACCCTGGTGTGGTCATAGCTTTGACTCCTAGGCTTCCTTGTGCTTCTGTTGTTGCAAGTGCACAGGGCAGGTCTGCCTTGAAAGAACTTGACCACTCAAGGCTTCTTTCAGTCCAAGTAGCAAGTTTATTATACACTAATTGAGTGGACAAGATTTCTAGTAAAACTGAATTTGATGGGTACAGGATTGATACTTTTATACAGGAAAGACTATGGGAATATCTGGATGGGATCAAGGAATAGCAAGTAGCTTCAAGCAGGCCAGGTGTAGACAATGGAAGGAGTTAAGTGTTAGGGCCACAGTGAAAGGATAGTTAAAAGGATTATATACAGAAGTAGCAGATTCAAGAAGCAAACTCAAACCTTCTCCAAATCCAGTGTTCTTTTCACTGTCACCTTCGAAGACAGGTAAAGGAGATCACTCCCAGCAGTTTTTCTTCTGTAATGTTTGTAAGGGTCTTTTGAAACCAGAGTGCCAGTATTTCTAACCCAGTTCTGATTAGAGGGTGAAAATATAAAGCTGGGAAGAGGGAAAGTTTTGCACATTGAATCACAGTTTATAGGCTTCTACCTTGTTCCCCAATGGATGAGATGGATCTTGGTCTTTAATCATAGTCTGTCTACACAGCACAGAATGCTGTAGAAATCTGATTTGCATCCAGTCCAGCCAGTATCACTGGATTTGTGCATTCCCAGAGTTCAAGTTGTCTACGGGGATCCCTTCATCCTGAAGTTATCCAATGTCTCTCCTCCCTACCCTTAATGTAGGTACATATTCAGCCTCAGTCCTGTGCTTGGTTCTAGAAGACAGCTCTAAGCAATACTTGAGACATCTCATATCCCACTCCTACATTCCTGACTGATTTCAGGATAACATTTTTTCCTTCTATAAATGTGAAAAATCTACATAACATTACACCAGAAGACCTTTTATCTGAAGATTTGAAGTCACTTAAAGTCTTCATGAAACAATACTGTATTGCTTCTTAAAGGCAGAAATAGCAGATTTTTCATTGTTAACTGGAATTATTTTTAGGGAGGCAGCTAGAGTCTGAGGATAGAGCCTGGATTTGGAAGAACTGGGTTCATATATTGACACTGCTGCCTCAACTGAGATATTTGCTTACCACATGCTTACCACAGCGCCCAGTGCTTGGTACTTGTTCCCGTCTCTTGGGCATGTCTCTTCGCCTTTCTGGATCTCAGTTTCTTTATCTGCAAAATGAGAGAGTTGAACTAGATGATCTCTAAGGTCGTTTCTAATTCTGAAGCCTATGCATTAGGTGGGCAGAGGCCAGAAAGATTTCTGCCCTAGGTTATATAGGTCAGTATCAGAGACAGGCATTAATTTAGAGTTATTTATTAACCCATTATTCAGTATTCCTGTTGCCAACCCCTATGCTAGGCACAATGTGAGGGATATAAAAGAAGAGGTAAATATGGTTCTTACCTTCTAAGAATTAAGGGTGATATGAAAAAAGTCTTTGGTTTAATTTGGACTTCCTCTTTAGTGATGATTCTGGTAAATGTAGGCTGTGGGTTTGGTCTCAAAGCAAAAACAGAATCATTTGTTAGAATTTCTCTTTTTTTTCTTTCCTCTCTTCTTTCTTTCCTTCCTTCTTTCCTTCTTTCTTTCTCTGTTTTCCTTCCTTTCTTTGTTTCTCTTCCTCCCTCCCTCCTTCCTTCCTTAACTCCCTCCCTTCCTTCCTTGTTTCCTTCCTTTTCTTTCTTTCTCCTGTCTTTCCTTTTTTCTTTTGCTCTCCCTTTCTTTCTCTTTCTCCTTTTCTTCCTTCCTTTCTTTCTCCCTCTTCTTGCAGCCTTTCATAAATGCCTCAGAAATGAGACTTTTCCTCTCTCCCTTTCTTAACAAGGCAGAAGAGACTAGGAATTGCTAATTATTTGTTCTACTTCCAGGTCTCTCGTCTTCCATCCAAACAAACAAACAGCCCATTAGGTGTGATCACTACAAACATACAATTTAGCACCCTGGAGCTCCGATCTAATGGATGGTATTTTAGTGAAACTAAGACTGAGAGGTTAAGAACTAGCTGCTCTTCAGGCACCTTGCTGCCATCCCTGAGCTACCATTTGAAGTCCTGAAACTAAGGATTCTCTAGCCGTTTCAGAACCTCCTTGGGCTTTGCAGGTATGAGCAGGACTACATTTGATCTTTTCCTCCTCCATTTGACCTAGTCACCCCTCTGACAACTTTTTTCCCAGATGAGCTGTCCATCCCAGAGCTTGTCTGTGACAGAGAAAATAATAGCAACAGTGCCCTCCTGTGGGCAAAACTAGATGGATCCTAGATAAGTGGAAAGAAGTTCTAGATTTCTCATTGAGTTATTTCCTGCTTACCCAGACACAGTAAATCCCCTGGGGATCTCCTCTCCTCCTGGGAAGTGTACACTTGTACATTTCTGCTTTGAGTGTGAGGCAGAAACAGGAAGCCCTGCTTTTCGAAAGAAGGACACCTGGGTCTGTGCCTTCCATCCAAAACAGCCTGTTTTGTGGTAGATGCAGGAAGCTCAATCATTGGTTATTAGTTTCTGATCAGTGCTAAGCCATCCAGGCTGTTTTCAATCCACTGGTGCCTGATTTTCAAGGCTAATAAGGGGATGAAGGTGGATTTCCTTACTCTTCCTTCCCAAGCCATCACTGTTTACAAACTATGCCAGGATTGTAATTTTTGTGGGAGTGACATCCAGTGAAGGGGTTGGCTTTACCCATTGATGGAGTAAGTAACCATCTACTTGTCTTCCTCCCAGTCTTCCTCCCCTTCCTCCTAGTCTTCCTCATGGGCCTGCAGTCCCTGAAATATCATCATCAGGGCATCATTTCTTTGCATTAAGGCATTGCCTTCTGTTTACATATACATATAAATCACAGACCAATTTACAGTGTAGCAGTATCAGAATAGATTGAATTAGTCTGGGGAAAGAGCAGGTAGATTTTGATTTTCCATAATTTTTTAAAAAATTAAATTTCATATTTTTCATTCAAGGAAATTCTGCCTTTCCTCCTTCCCATCTTTCTTCTGCACCCCCATTTGAGAAAGACTAACATTGTTGTAAACATGTAAATCAAGCAAAGCAAATTTCCTGCATTGGACCCATCAAAAATCTCTCTCTCTCTCTCTCTCTCCCCTTCCTCTTTCTCTCTCCATTTTGACTTCATCACCTTTCAATCCCAAGGTAGCATATAGGTGGTACAGTAGAGTTTACATTTTGGAGTTTATTTCAGGAAGTAATGAATGGATTTCTTCTAAGGGTGTGCTAGAATGAACTTATATTGGCTCTCAAAATTTCAGAGTATTTACCCTTTGCAAATTTAAAAATTTAAAACCAGGGCTTAATTTGTTGTTTTGTTGATTATTTAGACTTAAATAAGTGATAGATTGTGTTAATAATGCAGATTAAATTTTAAAGTGCATTATATTTACATTATTTTCCTCCCAGAGAGCTGATTGTTAAATATTTACCAAAACACTCCCTGATTCTTTCTATTTCCACTTTTCTTTGATCCTAAGAGATGTGGGCAGATCAAGTCAGAAGTATTTGAATCTATCCTGAAGGGGTGAGCTAAGACAGTGCCAGTATCTTTCTGCCACTCTGGAACTGGTTAGCTTCAAGAATGGGAGCGGTAGAGCTAAAGACTCAACTGGTCAATCTTGACCATGGGCCTTTTCCACTTTGTGTTTCCTTTCCTGAGTGCAGCGGACTGAACAGTGAATTTGAAATGAGTGTGCCCAAATATACAGGCAACTCTTTGACTTAGAGAAGTTTGGAGATCTTGAATACTCAGTTGGTGTGGGCAGCACTTTGGGAGGAGTCTCCGGGAACTACTTCAGTGTTCCTGGAGATGACCATCTGACTAGGAGCCCAATCATTAGCCTGACTGATCAAAAAATACAGGCTTTGAAGGAGATGGGGTAGAAAGAACATGAAATGTAAAATATCTATCCAGCAGTACCTAAAACTGCTTAATGTTTTTATTTTATTTTATTTTCCTGGAAAACTTTTTATTGTAGGTGCAATGGGACATCTGGACGCAGTTTAGACAATTTCAATGTTGTTGGCAACATCCAAAGCATTCTACTCTGGAGCAAGTCCAATGTAGGCCTTCTTTTCTCCATCAGATTAGATCAATGTATTGACCTTGACCATATCGATGTCTTACACTTCTTTATCTGATGCTTGCCTGCTTTATCTGATGCTTGTTGGCCTTGACATCCACATTGAAGACTAGGTTGTTGCTATCCTCAGTCTTTTTCATAGTAGATTCAGTGGTCAAGAGGGAAACTTAACAATGGCATAGTGATCAAGCTTGTTTCTCGTAGGGGCACTTTTCTGAGGGTATTTGGGCTGCCTCCAAAGTCTTAGCGTCTAGGGTAACCAGAAGGTAGGGGATGTTTGGATCTTCTTTTTGTGGCTATGGACACTCTTCAACACCTCCTTCTTGGCCTTCATGGCCTTGGACTTGGCTTCTGTCTTGGGGGGGACAACAGCTTCCTTCTTTGCCTTCAGCGCCATCTTGGGGGAAAGGGTCTTTGGTGGTGCTTCTCATGAGCTTATCTAACATTTTTAGCTTTAAGTCTCACCACCCCAGGGGAATATATTAGTAGTTATGGTTGATACTTTTTAAAGTTTCTGAGTATAATAGAATATATAAATTACTGAATGCCGTAGAAATATTTTCACTCCCGGGCTTCACATGTTGGAATGACTTTCACCCCTTTGGCTTCTCCCCCTGAATAGTTAGGTTCACTTAAAACCTTCATGAAGGCCAGTCATGTCTCCTCCCCAGGCTGTACTCCTGACTTAATGAATTTTTTCCTGCATGCTCCCAAGTATATCTTTCCCACCTGCCTTCCACTTTTCAAGCTCCTTGAGGGCAGGGACTTTTTTCCCCTCTGCTTGTAATTGTATTCCCAGCATTTTACACATTGCTTGGCACATAGAAAGCTCTTAATACATACTTGCTAACTTATTTACTTTACTCCCCACCCAGAGTCTTTCTATTATGCTTTTACTGACTCCTTAATCAGAAAAATTGAATTTTGTACCATATAAATTGACTCTTTGATGTTAAAAAAAATTCTACCAAATTGTCATTGTTCTGTCATGTCAGACTCCTTGTGATCCCACTTAGGGTTTTCTTGACAAAGATACTGGAGTGGTTTGCCATTTACTTCTCCAGCTCATTTTACAGATGAGGAAACTGAGGCAAATAAGGTTAAGTGACTTGCTCAGGATCACATGGCTAGTAAGTGTCTGAGGCTAGATTTGAACTCAAGTCTTTCTGATTCCAGGCTCCGTACTTGATCCACTGCATCACCTAGCTATCCCCTCTGCCAAATGAGGGTTAAATTATTATTTTGTCCATCCTAGCAGCTGAATATTCTTTTCACCTGCTGAAGTCTTTGGGCAGAAGACATTCCTGATTCTACTAATAAAATCAGTTGGGAATTGACTTGTTAATGGAGGATAAGGGAAAACAGCATTGACCATTTGATCAAACCAGTGGCCCTCTGACTTCAGAGGATTGGTGGTGCAACAAACCCCTTGCTTATTGGCAAGGGAGGTTGTAGATTTGGGTGAGAAATAAGGAATGTGGGTCCTGGGTTGTTTACACTTGCTTGCCTACACTTATGTATTATAACAGAGGGTTCGATTCTGGAAGAGCAATGTGTGATAGGAAGAAAGAAAGACTAAAGGAAGAAAGAAAAAAGAAAGAAAGAGCATGGATAAAACATTTTAAAATGCTGTAGAAGGAGAAGGAAAAAAAGATTTGGGGTGATTTTAAAAAATTATTGCTGCCTTTTGCATTTTACACCAGTCATTTGCTTAGAATTCTGTTATTGGTCCTCTTTTCTTCTCCCTCTATAATATTTCACTTGGTGATCTCATTAGCTCCCATAAATTTAATCACCACCTCTATGCTGATGATTGTCAAATCTACCTATCCCTATCCCAACTTCTCTACTAATGTCCAAGTCTTTCGGATATCTTGAACTGGACATTCAGCAGATGTCTTAAACTTAATATGTCCCAAAATAGAGCTCATTATCTTTCCCCCTAAAACCTTCCCCTCTCCTACTTTCCCAATTATTGTAGAGGGAAATACCATACTCCCAGGTTCACACCTTAGGAGTTATTTTTGACTCCTATCTCTCACTCCCCTCATCCAAGCTGTTGTCAAGGTGCTTGTGGCTTGTTTTGTGTAGCCTACTTTTCTCAATGATGGTTTCTATATTTGTAGGAGGGTTTTATGGAGAATCTCTTTTGTTGTGATTTTTCTGACTATACTATTTCATTACATGTTATTGTTTTGAACTTGTATCTCTTGACTGATTCTTAATGGTAAATATTTTGATGAAGCCTTGAGAGCCATGATTTTTAATGGTTGTAGACCATAGACTATCTTGAACCTGGGATTATTTTTTTCTAAGGGACCTGTCTTTCCAGTTGGCATTGATCTATTTTCTTTCTGAATCAGCTCACACAAATCTTCTCATGTTTCTCTGGATTCATCATATATGGTTGTTTTTAGGGTACATTCATTCATATGCCTAAATTCATATACCATAATTTCCAGCAATCTATGGGCACCTACTTTGTTTCCAGTTTTTTGGTATCACAAAAGTACTGTTATAAATACTCTGATGCAACCCCTATCCTAAGGCTTGGAGAGCTCACATATGAAAACTAGAGGAGGATGGAGCTTTCTAGCCTCTTATCAACTCTGCCCTGCCCCTCACATGGGACAGCATATTCATCTCCACTAAGAAGGAGAGAGTTCTATGCCAGTGGTCCTTGGGGCAGGGGTTATACTGGTAAATGTTGGATCTCTCTGTCTTTTTTATCCTTGGGTATACGACTATCAGTGGAATAGCTTGATCAAAGGAAATGAACAGTTTAGTAAATTTTCTCATAAAATTGCACCTTATTTTCCCAGAAAAACCAGAGCAATTCATAGCTCTATTAATAATGTATTTGTATGTCTTTTCTTCTTCAAGATGATTTTTACCAAATTTTCATCTCACTCATCCCTATCCATTCCTAACTGGTTGACCTCATCTCTAGGAGGCCAAGGCACAGGCAAGAATCCCAGGGGCTCAAAACATGATGGTGTTTCTCTTATTTTCTTAGGAAAAACAATAAAGCAGGTTCTAAATAAATGAAATCCTTTGTCCCTACAGCAGACTCTCTAATGTTTAATGCCAAAGGAAATAGAACTTTCATGTCTGGAATTCTTTGTAACATGATTTTCTGTGTCTCCAGGGGATATAGAAATGGTGTTTCAGTCCCTAAGTCCCCAAACTTCATTCCTTACAATTTAGCAATACAAGATAGGCAATAGAAAACAATAGATCTGAAAAATGTTTAATTTAGCAAGGGTTACTATTGCCACCTAGTGGCTCAAAGTAAGAAACTCAACTTTCTTCTATATGTCAAACAGCTTCATTTATACTTTATGATTCTTTGCGTCCTCCTAAGGGTTTTATATACTTTATTTCATTTGATCATCATGAAAACTCTATGAAGCATAGACATCATTCTTATTTTAGATATGAGGCTCCGAGAAGTTAAATGACTTGTCCACATCAGACAGTCAAACAGGTAAATGGATGAATGGATGGATGGATGGATGGATAAAATATTTAATAAGCACTTACTATGTGCCAGACACTGTGCCCATCACTGAGAATAAAGATACAAGCAAAAAGAAAAACAATTTATTCCTTTAAGAAGCTTACATTCTAATGGGAAAAGAAAAAATTCAAAAGAAATGGCAAAGTCCCCATGGAAGTTTGCATCAACCATATAAGCAAGATGAAGTCTCATCATGAGCCATTCCTCTATTACATTGTTGTTTTTGTCTTTTATTGTGGTTAATTATAGAACTATGCCTCCAGTGTCCCCACAATTGATTGCATTGAACATTATAGTGGTCTTCTTTGGACCTTTGAGGAACAGAATTAAACAAAATTGGTGGTAATCTGATTGCCAGCTCCTTTAAGGGGAGAGCAGTAAGGAAATTTGTGAATTAGGGTTATGTTTATTCTTCAACTTAGAAAAACTATTTCTCTTAAACCAAGATGCTCTTTCTTTACTAAAACCATGAGGAACCATGATTTTTACATTTAACACGATTTTTAACCATTGATTTTAATATATAGATTTGAATTTCTTCCACTTTGTCAATACTTTTTAGTATTTAGTAGTGAGAAGCAGTAGGTGTAAGGGTCTTGGGTTTGGATTCAGAAGGCCTGGGTTCAAGTCCAGCTCCAGTGTACTACTGTATCCACTACTAGCTTTATTTTCTCATATGTAAAATGAGGGCAATAATGGTTATAGGCATTTCAAAAGATCATTGTAAGAATCAAGTAAGATGACAAATATAAGGCACAAAATACTATATGTAGAAATATGAATTATCATTTTAGGGACATTTATAGACATAGGTTCTCTACTTAAGTAAACAAGTATTTATTTCTCTTGCTAATAGCATAAACAGAACCTTGATGTATAAATTTTTTAATTGTTCTTCCTTCCTCTTGACATGTGGTGTCTATTTTTCTTTGGAATTATAACAATAACCACAACAACTTAAATTTATATATTCTTTTCCAATGATCAAGCACTTTATAGGCATTATTTCATTCTCTAATAAATGGAATATATAACTTATGGAGCAGCAAGACCATACTCATCATTGGATGGTTTCTATTTCCCAGGTGGTTTTGCTGCTTATCCAGGATCTCTGACCTAGTAAAATTTCCATTTAGGATCTGATTTTTTTAAAAATAACAAACTGATAGTGATTGATATATTTGCAAAGCTAGTTTTTAAAAAAAATGACACTTGTATTTGACAAAAACTACTGGGAAAACTGGAAAATAGTATGGCTGAAACTAGATATAGACCAAAATCTCACACCATATACCAACATAAGGTCAAAATGGGTATATGAGTTAGACATAAAGAGTGAACCATAAGCAAATTAAAAGAACATGGAATAGTTTATCTATCAGATTTATGGATATGAGAAGAATTTAGAACCAAAGAAAATATAGAGAGCATTACAAAATACAGAAAAGCCTGGACTTACATACACTGATACAAAGTAAAGTGAACAAAACCACGAGAATATTGCACACTGTAACGGCAATATTGTTTGATGACAAACTGTGAACAACTTAGCTATTCTCACAATAGCTGATCCAAGACAATATCAGAGGACTAATAATAAAGCATACTATCTACCTCCAGAGAAAGAACTGTTTGAAAGCAGATTGAAACATGCTGCTTTTCACTTTCTTTCTTACATTTTTTCTTTGTCTTCCTGTAAAAAATGACTAATATGAAATGTTTTACATAATTGTCTATGAATTACCTATATCTGATTGCTTGCTGTCTCATGGAGGGGAGAGAGGGATAGAATTTGGAACTCAAAAGTTTAAATAAAAATGTTAAAAGCTGAAAAAAATGAAACTTGTTTGTTTCCTCTTCTATACCTGGAATAAGTATATACCTAAATAAATGAAAAGGAGCAAATTTTAAGGGGGAGATCATAATACAATTCATGGTCCCAGATGTCACTACAAACATATTCAGAATATATAGTTCATAAAGCAAATTAGAGATCACAACACAAGGTGTTCATTTTGGTTTTGTGTTCATTGATTTGTGAAAGAGGAACATAATTCTATGTGTCGTTAATTATATTTTATGTATATGTTCTTCCCAAGTACATTATGTCTAAATAAGTTTCTCTAAGGCAGGGATCACATCTCAGTATTTATTTGTGTCCTTCCTTCCTTCCCTCCCCAACATCATTTCAAAGGTCTATGCATAGAGTTAGTCCCTAGTGACCATTTCTATCTTAATAATGCCTTCCATTACCATATACAAAGACACCCAAAACTACTGAAATTGTCCATCCTAAAAAATGCATCATCATTTAGACATAAATATGAAGCCACTGGAGAGATTGATCTGATATAGAGTGAAGTAACCAGAAGCAAGAAGATAATTTATAAAATGACCAGAATAATGCATAGGAAAGCAATCTTGAAAGATATTAGAATTCAGATGCAATGACCAGCTGTGGCTTCAGAGAAATGTCAGTGAAAGTCACCTTTCCTCTGGCAGCAGATAAGGGTGAAACGAAATGCTCAGAGGTATATGCCTTCAGATATGGGCTATGTATTGATTGGTTTGGTTTAACTGAAATTCTTGTTTATAAGGGAGAACTCTCTGTCTCTTTCGCTTTGTGTAAGGCAGTCACTGGGAAGTGACAGTGATACTTTAGAAAGGGTTATTAATGATACATTTATTAGAAAAGAAGAAGGATGAGTGTCATGATCATCCGATAGTAGTGACTATTTTCTTTCTCCAGTGGTATTTACAGGCTAGATTAAATTATCCACCAGTTAGTCCTGAATCACTGAGTTAGAACTTGAAAGAGACTTCAGAGGTCACCTAGGAGAATCATTTTATTTTACCGAGACCCAGGAAGGTTAAGTGTCAAACATCACACAGGTAGTAAACATAAGAGGTAACAGTTAAGCCCAGGTTCTTTGAATCCAAAGTCAAGGTTATCTCCCAGGTCCTCTTTGTGAACGGCACTTATGAGATAGAATGTCAAATGTATCTCTACGTGAAGCTAACCTCAATGGTCATTAAATCCACAAGTGGAGCTTTAGTAATTGAATCATCCTGTCTTGTACTTTGAAAAATATAGTGAAGGTTGATATGGAGCCTGTAGCTTAATGAGTTATTGCATAAGTAATTAACAAAAGTAGCATTTGTAGAGTGGAGATAAAATGCTTTTACAAATTAGGGAAGAAGAAAGCTATGGACAAGGAAAATCTAGGAGATATAAAAACGAAAAGATGAACAGTCTATTTAAAATATCCATAAATATGGTATTTAGGTATAAAGATTTTTTTTAAAAAGAAGACAGTTATGAATTGGAAAACCTTGTCCTTTGAATCAACCACAATATTCTGGGAGATCCTTTAGAAATGTTTAACTATCGCCTTCAATTCCCCTTCCTTGGCAGAATCTGCAGTCTGGGTTGGAAGCTTCACCCTTCCGGCCTTCTCCTCTTGGAAATACTGAAGTCTCAGGGAAAGCCTGGGAACAATAGTGTGCCAAAATCATTGTGCTGTGGACTTTGAAAATGTTCCAACTGCCTGGTCTCTAGTGAGGAAATTCAGCCTGCCAGATGCAGCAAGCTTGATGCTGATCTGCAGTTGGGTGGGTGAGCTGGAGAGATGGCTCATCCCTCAAACTGCATTCCCACTTGCTCTCAGGATTTACAAAAGGTCTTCCCAATATCTTAGTCTCTTGTCAGCATCTCTTATGAGGCTTGACCATCCTCCTGCCCTCTTTTAGGTGCTGGTCCCCTACCTCCAAAGTGGAAAGATCTAGGACTTCTGTGTTCACTGAAACGAGCTGGACACTTTTGGATTCCCTTTTCTCTTCCATCATACAGGATTTAGTGATCAATGCCTGCTTCCACACTAGCAATAGTGATAATCCTTCATGTTTGACCCATACTTTATGGTTTGCAAAGTGCTCTTCTCATGATAACCCTGTGAGATAGATCAGCTATTTTAATTCACATTTAACAGGTATCAGTTTTGACCTCTCCAGAGTTAGAGATCACATAGGCAACTGGAAGACATTTTAAATTGAAAACATGCATTTTTGTCCGGTTTCCTATAATAATAAAGAAATACATTATGGGAAAGAATTAGAAATTGAGAGGGTGCCTAACAAATGAGGAATGGCTGAACAAGTTATGGTATATAAATGTGGTAGAATCAGGGATATGCTGAAGCCTAGCTTGAACTAACGGGATAGCTGATGGTTAAATTTTCAGTGTGAATATTTACACCCATTAGATGGTGAGTTCCTTGAAGTTAGGGACTGTCTTTTACCTTTTTTTTCTATCCTGAGTGCTTAATATAGCAAGCATTTGATAAATGTCTATTGACTGAATGACTGACACCTTAGAATTCAGCAAACACTACACATTAGGGTTTGATTTATTGTTTTGTTGATTGTCTAGCCTTAAAAAAGTGATGGAAAAAATGTTAGTAATGCAGATTACATTTTAAAATGTGTCATATATATGCATACATACATATATTTTCAGGAGGTTGTTAAGCATTTACCAGCATACCCTTGGATGGTAGACTAATACGTTACATGAAATGATGGAGAGAACAGTTTCAGAGAGACTTGGAAGATATGTATGAATGGATGCAGAGTGAGGTGAGCAGAACCAGGAGTATATTTTATACGATTACAGTAATACTGTAAAGACAAACAATTTTGAAGGACTTGGGAACTCTGCTCAACACAATGACCAAGCACAAATGCAAGTGACTCTCAGTGAAACATGCTGTACACCCCTTGATAAGAGAGAGTATAGACTCAGAGTACAGAGTACATATTTTTTGGGGATGTGGACAATGTGAAAATCTGTTTTTTTGACTATACATATTTGTAACAGAGGTTTTGTGTTTTGGGAAAGAAGGGAAGGGAAATACTCAGTACTTCCAAAGGGCTCTGATCCAGGGCAAAGAATCATTGTTGACCCCTGGTCTGAGCTCTGCAAGTTCTTGGGTTTGGGTCTGTGTAAAAGTAGACTGCTGCTGGACTCCATTCCAGTCAGCCAGCTGGAAAGCTCCACTGGTTCAGGGGGTCAGAAGCTTGTGTTTGGTCTGGGATTCCTGCCTGGATTATTCCTCTGCAGGCTGGGTTGGATGCTTAAAGTGAGACCCTTCTTGGGACCTGAGGTCTGAACCATATTACTGCTACTGCTGGTTTCTGAACTTCCTCCTTTTGGGGTACACAGCCCATCCCAAGACCTCCCAATGTCATGCATGTGTGAAGACTCCTTTCTCACTCTGCCCTGGATCTGTTACCACTGAGGAGTGAGAAACAAAACTGCAAGTTGGCACTTGTCCCCATCAAAGTGCCCCCATGTGAGTCTTAGAGGGCTCTACTATAGATCTGGGACCTCCTTTTGTGCTAGTGTGCAGTGTCTCCAGGGCTCTGGCATGCTCCTGTTCCAGCCTTGTCACCAGTGTCTGCAGACATCTCTGCCTATCTTCCTATGCTGACTTAGACTAGACAAAGGACTCAGAGGAACTTTTTCTGGATTTCTTTCTCCCTCAGGATTTAGTCTGGTGCATTTTATAACTCTCTGGAAAAGCTGTAGATGGGAGCTCAGTTCCATTGCTACCGTCTATTCCTACATCTTGGCTTTGTACCCTCTCCCAATTTCATTTTCATTTATTTCCTGCTGCACTGGGGAGTTTTGCAGACTTCAGAGGACCTCATATTTGACATCACTGCCCTTGGCCAGTGGTGTCAAATTAAAATAGAAAAAGAGGCCACTAAATTGTACATTGAACAGTATTCAATACCCATCTCTGATACATAATGCTACATGAGACAACTCGGTGGCTCAGTGACTTGAGCACTGGGCCTGAGCTCAAGAAGACCTGAGTTCAAACCAGTCCTAGATCTTTATTAGCTGTGTAACCCTGGACAAGTCATTTAACATTAGTTTTCCTCAGTTTTCTCAACTATATCATGGGGATAATACCAATACCTGCCTCCTAGGGTTGTTGTGTGGATCAAATGTGACAATGTTGAAGGCACTGATCGGGTACAGTGCTGGGCACATAGTAGCAGGTACTTAATAAACGCTTATTCCCTCCCCTCCCCATGCTGATGGGGTGACCCTGGGCAGGTTGAAACTGAGCACTCCAAACAACTGTCTTACATCATAAATTGTCAGCTCTGATAGGTGTGCCCTCACTTGGGAATCACCCAAATGCATCAAATTACAGGTTTGAACCAAATAATTTGCCCTGTCCATTTCAAAATGTATAGTACTTATAATTCGCAAACTGCTTTCCTCACAATAATGTGATATAGGTAATGTCACTATTTTTATTTCCATTTTACAAACTGAAAAATTGAGATTTAGAGAGTATAAGTGGGTCAAATAAGATGATCTGTATAAAGACCTCTGCTAGCCTTTAAATGCTATGTAATTATAAACTATTATTATAATGTACCTTTCTCATGATTATAAAGTGGGCAATTGAGAGAGCTGCCAAATCTTCAAGACATGTCATTATTGCTCAAATCCTTTCAGATTTTTAAATGAATATGTTCTGTTTTTTCTACAGATGTCATTTCCAAACATATTCTCATCCCTTACTCATGGAGTCCTCCTTTACATCAAAAAATAAACAAACCCTGTTAAACAACACATTAACTGAGTCCAACAGGATATGCAATGTTTTATATTTATAGTCCCATACCTCCTCAATGAAGGAACAACAACACTTGAGGAAAAAAACTTCTCTTGATGCTTTTTCATTTTTTTTAATGCCACAACTTCTCAAATCTCCTTTGTGTTCGTCCTTCATTCCCGAAGAAGACCATGCCATCAGAGAAATGATGACACAACTTGCACTTGACTCTTTGTTTTGAGTGAGGGAGGGCTGTGCAGGTCTTCCTTTCTCCTACTGAGCCATCTGGATCCAGTGATCAGATATTCATCAGGATGATTGGAGATGGCCCAGGATGCGATGGGAGACCTTAGCCTTTTTAGGCTAGGTTTTTTGACATACCCATTTTGAAGGCGGTGATGCCCATTGAGGGAATAGGCCTCTTTAAGAAGTAGTCAGGGAATGGGTCTTTTAATGAGCAAAAGAAAAAAAAATACAACCCTCTTATACCAAAGTCAAAAAATTAAGATTAAAACAACAGAGAAGGCACAGCTGACAGTATATGGAAGAATTTGAAAGATATAATTGACCACATATATACTAAGAGAAGGCGAGCATGTTTTATTAGTTCCCCCAACCACTATTTATAATCTGAGTACTTTTAGGGTTGTTTTAATTTGCTTTGTTGCAATGTGTGTATCTATCTACTTAATTGTAACATATATATGTTTTATTATACATATATAATACATCTATATGTCTATGTAACATGTTACATATGCATATCTATGCTACATATATCAATATATACATATTTCTATATAACATGATTATGTACATATGTATATGTATATATAAAGAAATATATATATATATCTATCTTATATCCTGTTTCTGTTTTCTTTGCTCATAAAAACCTTTTTATGTTTACCTGAGTTTTTATGTCATTTCTAGTCAACAATAAAATTCCATTAAATTCATATACCACAGCTAGATAGTGTAGTGGATAGAGTGCCAGGTGGGGAGTCACAGAGACTCACCTTCATTAGTTCGAATTTGACCTCACACATTTACTAGCTATGTGACCCAGGGCAAGTTACTTATTCTTGTTTGCCTCAGTTTACTCTCTGTAAGATGAGTTGGAGAAGGAAATGGCAAAAGTCTCAGTATCTCTGCCAATAAAACCCTAAAAAGAGTCAGCCACAACCAAAACAACAAAAACTAGTGTTCAACCATTTCCCAATTTGATAAGCATCTGCTTTGTTCTCAAATAAGTTTTACCACTTTCTGTTCTATTATTTATTTTCCTTATAATTCATTCCTTCAGAACTATTATTTTTTTTAATCTATTACTTCATTTCTTCTGGGTATTCACATAGTCCTTGTAGAAAACCCAAATTTTTATTTTAGTCTCTGCTTATGTTACATGGAGCTGTTCCTTTATTGTAAGTTGTATTTTTGGTTATCTGTGGATCTAGAGTACTTTATTGTAGTTAGTGTCTTCTGTTTACTTCTGCACCCTGGTATGATATTGAATAAGGTGGTTTGCACAGCTTGGTCTCTCCCTGGGTTACCTGGGTTTCCATGGTGATTGTACCTCCTCAAGTATGTCTATGCTAGGAGTTCTGGTAGGCTTATTTCTATTAAAAACACTAGAGAGGATAAGAATAAGTGGCACTTTTCTTAAAATAGGTAGTAGTTATCTAAAATCATCATCAAACATTATCTGTAATATATAATCTAGAAGCCTTGTCAATAAAATCAGAGGTGATGCAAGGATGCCCATTATCACCAATGTTATTAAATATTGTACCAGAAATTCTAGCTAGAGCAATAAGAGAAGAAAAAGAAATGAAAGGAATTAGAACTGGCAATGAGGAAACAAAGTGATCACTTATTTATTTAATTAAATTATTCACTTTCAATTTTCAGCAATTACTTCCCTGAGTCTTAAAATTTCCCATCTCCCTTTCCCCTCCCTCCTTGAGACTCCATATAATCTTATACGGGGAGGGG
>CM053771.1:272174103-272234579 GCA_028658325.1 Potorous gilbertii | reverse complement strand
AAATCTCACCTCAGATACTTGACACTCACTAGCTGTGTGACCTTGGGCAAGTCACTTAACCCCAATTGCCTCATCCTGAGTCTTCCAGTCATCCTGATGAATATCTAATCACTGGATTCAGATGGCTCTGGAGGAGAAGTGAGGCTGGTGACCTGCACAGCCCTCCCTCACTCAAAACAAAGTCAAGTGCAAGTCATGTCATCATTTCTCTGATGGCATGGTCTTCTTTGGCAATGAAGGATAAACATACAATCTTATATGGGTTCTACACATACATTCTTATTAAACACATTTTCACATTAGTCATGTTGCATAGAAGAATTAAAATGAATGGGAGAAACCATGAGTAAAGCCAAAACAAAACAAAGACAGAAGAGAAAATAATTTGCTTCATTCTGCATTCTGATTCCATAGTTTTTTCTCTGGGTGTGAATGGCATTTTGCCTCAAGATTCTTTTGGGAGTGTTTTAGGTCCTTGCATTGCTGTGAAGGGCTCAGACTATCAGGAACAGTCCTCGAACACTGTGGTTGTTATTGTGTATAATGTTCTCCTGGTTCTGCTCATCTCACTCAGCATGAGTTCATGTAAATCTTTCCAGGTTTTTCTGAAGTCTGACTCTTCATCATTTCTTATAGCACAATAATATTCCATTACATTTGTATACCACAACTTGTTCAGCTGTTCCCCAATTAATGGACATCCCCTCGATTTCCAGTTCTTGGCCACCACAAAAAGAGCTTCTACAAATATTTTTTTACATGTGGGTCCCTTTCCCATTTTTGTGATCTCTTTGGTATATACAGCCTTAGAATCTATATTGTTGGGTCAAAGGCTATGCACATTTTTTTAGCCCTTTGGGCAGAGTACAAATTTATAAAAATAACCACAATGCATCAACATGGGAAAAGACAGGATTGGATTGCCTCCATGTCTTCCTCTGGGTGTTACTCTGAAGCATCCTCTTCTTGCAGTTACTTCTTCCAAAGTTTGGCCATGGCCAGCCGTTTGAGGTTAGGTTGGTTTGCTGCATCTTCTGGAAAGATGTCTTGGTAGCACTCTTCCCAGCCAGCATCAGACACATCTTCTGCCTATATTTTTCTTCTCTTCTTAACTTTTTCTGGCATGAGTTTGTCCACTCTCTCCTTTTGAGATTCTGTTCCAAATTTATCTTCAAAATTTCTCCAGGATTCTAATAACACAAGTCTTTCTTCCTTCTTTTTACTGTTTCTCATCATTTTGTTGGCTTCTTCATAAATTTGTCTGCATCGAGTTAACTTTTCTTCATTCCCTGTAGACAGCTCAAATTGGGCAAAACTGATCCATACCTTAACATGTTGTGTTTGTTGCAGCAGTCTCCACTAGAGACTTCTTGTTTTCTCAGATTCTTGTTGCTCAGTTTCAAAATCAAGGCAGGATTTCCAAAGTTTCTCTGGCAGGTCTAAGTATGACTGGCCAATTGCTAATTCAAAGGTTACCCAGATTCTCTCTATATCTCCAAGAATTGTCTCTAACTCAGCAAATTTGATCTATGATGTTCAATTTTCTGGTGCAAACTCCAGGAACTTTTCATACAGTTTCCGACACTGGTCAAATTCTCAAAGCTAAAGCTCCAATTCAATGTAGCCTCGAAACAATTTGTTTTTGGGACACTTGCCAGTAGAGGTGACTAAAGCTCCTCTGGCAAAAGGGAGATTTTTCTGTCTTATTTCAAATGGGTCATACAGTAGCCACATTTTAGCAAATGTAAACTTTTTGTGAGGAATCAGTTTCAGGCAAGCTTGATAAATCAGTCTGGTCCTGTCTGGATCCTTGGCCTCCAACTCTTCATAAAGTGCATAGTTGATCCAGAGGTATATGTACTGCTTTCAGTCTCTCTTCTCTTGGATTGGAGGCATGTTGGCGATGGTCCTTTCATACACCTCTCACACTGTGTCTGCTTCCTGAGCATCCCATTCCACCAAGTGCAAATAATCAAATCAGGCATTGTAATAGTGGGGATTGGCCTTCACCTCCTCTTCATACTGGAATCTCCATTTCCTCACAATGATATCTTCAATATCTCTTCTATTTCCAATTTTCTTTTCAAAGACTGTGTAATTTTTAGAGAACTCTTAGGTGCATGCCTTGAAATTCTGTCCAGAGCATATTTGTAGATCTCTCCTGCTGTTCAAATTCTTTCTGATTTTCTTCAAACTTTGTAAAAGTCACATAGAGATGTTCATCCATGTGCTCCTGTCCAAAGAAGTCCGCAGCCCTTTCATATACTTTCCTTGTGTGAGCAAAGTAGCCATTCAAAGTTAGCATATTTGATCCAGTTCTTAACCTCAGGGTGCACGAGGACAAGTCCTTGGTATTTGCCTGATCCACTCTTTATATCTCAGTTCAAAATTGAGATAGGAGTGACAAGCTTGCTCCTTGGGCTGCCATTCCATCCAGCACTCAAAGACTTGGTGGCTTCCAGCAACATTCCCCAACATCTCTTCCATATAAGTGTATTTATACCAGAACTGGCTGACCCAGGGAAGTGTTGTGATGGCCCAATCCCATATATTTTGGGTATGGTTTACTTGTCGATTCTTCATTTCTATTTCTCCATATCTTAGGCAGAGGGTGCTATTTCAACATCCAAGGCTCGCTAGTATATGGAACAGAATCTTTGAATTTCTTTCAGACTCTCTTCCCATTGGGCATATTTGATCCAGTTACTAATCACGGTTCTATTACTCCTTGTACTGTCCTCAATAATCTTCCTTTTCCTCAGTGCGTAATCATTGAATTCTTCTGCATTTGTGATCTTCTGTTGCAGAGGTGAGGGTAGAAGCTCTAGCTCTCTTTCTTTAGCTTCCCTTAAAAGCTGTTCTGCCGTGATCTGTACTTCAAGAGGGGGTTTGTTTTTCACCTTTGCCACTTTGGGGATCCACTACTTTCCGGCTGGGGTGGAGGCTGCCATATTTGGGTGGATGGACCAGAGACTCTTTCAGAGCAGCTCCAATCCTTTAAGGTTCCTCTGGCTGTCCCGACTCAGGCAAGAAACTGAGGTCAAATGGTGTGTTTCCCAGTGACCATAAATGCCAATGGATCAGGGAGAGTCTGTCTCAGCCTACTTTATATTCAAGTCTGCCTCCCTGACAGGCAATTGTTGGCACCTCCCCTGACAAGTGAACAACAATCCTGATTGATGGATATTTAATGAGGAGGTGAGTTGAGTTCACACATTCTCCTGGGGTGGGGTGGGGGGGGGAGGAGGGTGAGGGAGAGGTGTAAACTGAAGTTAAAGTAGCCTCTAGCAATCTGCGTTAGGGAAACCATTCAACTGAGGATTTCTCTGGCCAGGTTCTCCTTTGTAAACCACATCACCTAAACCTTTGAAGAGAGCAAGGATGTTCGGGTCACTGCTGGTAGTGTGGACTACCTCAGATTGGCTTCTGTTGATAGGGGAAAGTCCAGGTCTTGGGAGGGGCTGAAATGGGAGGGCATTCCTCATTGAGAATGGGCCAGGGAGAGTTTCTCTTTAAGCTAGAAGAAGAGATGCCCTTTTCATGCTTCTCTTGATTCTTGTGTTTGAAAGTCCAATTTTCTATTCAGTTCTGGTCTTTTCATCAAGAATGCTTGAAAGTCCTCTATATCATTGAATGATCATTTCCCTCCCCGCCAAATTATCACTCTTTACAGATGATAGAGTGACTTAGAGAATCTTAGATAATGAACTAAAAAACTAATTGAACTAATGAACAACTTTAGCATAATTGCAGAACAGAAAATAAACCCACAAAAATAATCAGCATTACCTACAAAGTCCAGCAGCAAGAAATAGAAAAAGAAATTCCATTTAAAATAACTGTAGACAATATAAAATACTTGGGAGTCCACCTGCCAAGATAAACCCAGGAACTATATGAGGACAATTACAAAACACTTTTCACACAAATAAAGTCCGATCTAAACAATTGGGAAAATATTCATTGCTCATGAATAGACTGAGCCAATATAATAAAAATGGCAATTCTACCTAACTTAATATATTTATTCAGTGCTATACCAGTCAAACTACCAAAATATTTTATTGGTTGTTGTCCTTTGTTTTCAATGAGAACCAAAATGATATCACCATGATAAAGTGAAGTTTCAGTGTATTTAACTGTGGCTGATCAGACCAATGCTCTACCACAGGTTGGGCACAGATAGTCCGTATGAATTTTTAGGGTGGATACTCCAAATTTGTGCATCCTTCATTTACTTTGTGCTGTCTCAATTCTGCTTTGCTCATAGAGCACAGTACCCTTTCTGATGTGGACATGCCATGTTGAGTGGTCTTGTGCCAGCGTCTCCCATGTTGCACAGTCAAATCCAAAGTTCTTGAGAGAGACCTTGAGAGTGTCCTTGTATCACTTCTTCTGACCACCATGTGATTGTCTGCCTCATGTGAGTTCTCCATAAAATAGTCTTTTTGGCAAGTGTATATTTTGCTTTCAAACGACATGGCCAGCCCATCGGTGTTGTGTTCTCTGAAGCACAGTTTGAATACTTGGCAGTTCTGCTACAGAAAGGACTTCAGTGTCTGGTACCTTATCCTTCCAGGTGATCCTCAGAATCTTCTTAAGACAGTTCAAATGGAAATTATTCAGTTTCCTGGCATGGTGCTGGTAGACTGTCCAGGATTCACAGCTGTTGAGTCAACACAACAGCTCTGTAGACCTTCAGTTTGGTAGTCAATCTAATACCTCTTATCTCTCAAACTTTCTTCAGAGCCTCCCCAAACACTGAGCTAGCTCTGGCAATGTGTGCATCAACCTCATTATCAATGTGTACATCCCTGGAAAGTACACCACCAAGGTAAGTGAACTTATTCACAGCATTCAAAACTTCTCCATTTGTTGTAATTGATGGTTCCAAGAATGGATGGTGTGGTGGTAGCTGGTGGAGCATCTATGTTTTCTTGGTGTTAATTATTTGGCCAAAATTAGCCCAGGCAGCAGAGAATTGATCCATGCTTTGTTGCATCTCAGCTTCAGAGGCTGCATTGAGTGCACAATCATCTGCAAACAGAAAATCATGCACCAACACTCCCTCCACTTTGGTCTTGGCTTGTAGCCTTTTCAAATTGAAGAACTTACTATGGTAGTTGACCTTGATGCCATGTTCATCCTCATTGAAAGCATTTGACAACATGTGGCTGAAAACAACATGCTAAAAAATCATAGGAGCAAACACATAGCCCTGTTTCACTCCATTAGTCATTGGGAAAGCACAAAAGCGTTGTCCACTATCCAAAACCTGGACAAACATGCCATCATGAAATTGATGTACAATACTGATGAACTTCTCTGGGCAGCCAAATTTTGAAATAATTTTCCATAATTCCTCACAAATAACAGTGTCAAAGGCCTTGGTCAGATCTACAAACGTTGTGTACAGACTTCTGTTCTGCTCCTGGCATTTCTCCTGGAGCAAACACCATATCAACTGTTCCTCAGCCCTTTCTGAAGTCACACTGGCTCTCAGGTACATGACCATCTTCCAGATGAAGGATCAGTCTATTAAGCAGGACTCTAGCAAGAGTTTTGCCAGCAATGACTAAGAGAGAGAACCCCCTGTGATTGTCTCAGAACAATCTATTCCCTTTACCTTTATAGAGATGAACAGTAGAGGCATTCTTGAACTCCTAGGGGATAACTTCCTCTTGCCATGTAACCTGGAAAATTACAGTCCGTTTTTGTATGAGCAGTGATCCCCCTCGCTTGTAAATCTCAGCTGGAATAGAATCAGCCCTAGGTGCTTGGCCACATGAAAGGAGCTCTCAAAGCCTCTTCTTCAGTTGCAAGTTCAACTAAGGAGAGATTGACTTCAACCTGAGGTAAATGGTCAATGGCCTCAGCATTGATTGATGATGATCTGGTGAGAACACTCTGGTGAGAAGTGCTCAGCCCATCTCTCTAGAAGCATGTCCTTATCACTAATCAATGTGGCTCCAACAGCACTGAATAGTTGTGATGCACCAGAGGTTTTTGGTCCACAAATAGCTTTCAGGGAATCATAACTTTGCATTGTTACTATCAGCATAAAACTGAATTTCATCTGCCTTCTTACTAAGCCAGGAATCCTGCATCTCTCTAAGCTTTGCTTGTACTTTGCTTTTGATGAAATCATCTGCCTTCTCAGAGGTAGATGAACTATCCTGCTGGTATATACTGTGGAGTTCTCGTTTTTTGTTTAAGAGTTTCTCAATTTTCTCATCATTTTCATCAAACCAGTGTTGGTGTTGAAGAGTGTTCTGATCCAGATGAGCAAATGCAGTGCTGTACACCAAATCTCTGAAAGCTGCTCACTCCTTTTCTATTCCACTGTTGCCAGCTGTGCATTGGTTCAACTTTCTCTTCAAGTTAGTAAAAACTGTTTACACTCAGAGAAGTGCTCTAATTTGTTGACATTGATTCTTTTGGTTGTCATTTTCCCTTGGGGGTGGCACTTTTAATGAATGCAAATATTTAGCTTGGAAAGGATAAGTCTATGATCAGTTCAGCACTCTGTACCACACATTGCTTTTGTCACTCTCACATCTTGTCTGTGTCTTCTCCTTACAATCACATAGTCTATTGGATGCCAATGTTTGCTGTGAGGGTGCATTCCTTCCTAGGACTCCCTGCCAAGTCTGGTGGTCTGAACTTACTCTAGCATTAAAGTCACCCAGAATTATAGGCTTGTTCTTTTTTGGCACAGTGATGATAAGGGTCTCCAGGTCTTCATAAAACTTTTCTTTGACCTCATCAGGGTTCGTCATGGTGGGAGCATAGGCAATGATGGCATTTTCCTGCTAGTGGCAATCACATTGTCATGAGCCTGTCATTCACTCCTTTTGGCAGGCATACCAGCTTGCTGACTAGATTAATTTTGATTGCAAAACCCACGCCAGCTTCATGGTGCTCCCCTTCACTATGCCTACTCTAGAAAAAATGTGTATCCAGCTCCAACTTCAGTAAGCTGGCCTTCTTTTGCCAACCTTCTTTCACTCAGGGCTGCTATTTGGATGTGATACCTGTTGAGTTCTCTTGCAAGAAGGGCAGTGTGTGTCTTTCGGGTTTAATAGATTTTGTGTTGTCTATAAGTGTGTGCATTTTCCATGTGCCAATTGTGAGTGGAATCATCTTTGTGGATATTTTTGTACATTTTTTTGTGTGTGTTTTGACCACATAGTGGGATTTTCTGTCTGCCATGCTAATTAGGCCAGGGTTGGGTAAGCAGACAATGTTTAGGGCACCTTTTCTAGCCCCTTCCTCACAACAGTCTGTTGGATGCCAATGTTTGCTGTGAGGGTGCATCCATGAAGTTTTATTGCATTTAGGCAAATGGAAAACAGTGTTGATGATAAGAAGGTCATGTGATGCACAAGTCTTCAGCAGCAAATGACCATTGCTGTTGCTGTTTCCAACTCCATTCCTATCCAGTCTTTTAAAGGTTGCTCAGACACCCAGGGGGCTGCTGAGTCCTACTGCTGCTTCCAGTGAGAAACAACCCTATGGCCTGAGTCGCCTGTGTGCAGGGTTGTGACTACAGCTCCCAGTGTATCCGTACCTGCTGTTTCATCACTTGCCTGAGGTCACAAGACTTTGAGGCATAATAGTAAAATGGCATGGGTGATGTCTTTTGATTCGATTGGATTTTGATTGGATTTAAGTGAGGCAGAGTTGCACAAAGTCGTCAGTCTCACTCTCTCCTCCAGAGCTATCATAGTCCAGCAGCAGGACAGAGTCAAGTTGGCTGGTGATGGTTCAGGATGCAGTGGATGACCTTGGAGTCTTCAGTGTCTAACTGATTAATAAAGGCTTTCCTGATTTAAAAAAAACACATTTATCATCTTCCTATTTTGTTATGTTAGCCAATCTGATAGGTGTGATGT
This sequence comes from Potorous gilbertii, assembly GCA_028658325.1. Lineage (NCBI taxonomy): Eukaryota > Metazoa > Chordata > Mammalia > Diprotodontia > Potoroidae > Potorous > Potorous gilbertii. The sequence goes on along the minus strand of CM053771.1, from coordinate 272,226,684 downwards.
GGTATCTCAGAGTTGTTAGAAACAGTGATTTTGATAAATCAATAGTGATTTAGACCGTTTTTTCATATGACTATAGATAGTTTTAATTTCTTCCTCAGAAAACTGCTTGTTCATATCCTTTGACTATTTATCATTTGAGGAATGACTTCATATATTTTAGAAATGAGGTCTTCATCACAGATACTAGTTGTAAAATTTTTTCCCAGTTTTCTGCTTCCCTCCTAAAACTGGTTGCATTGGGTTTGTTTGCGCAAAAACTTTTCAACTTAATGAAATCAAGATTATCCATTTTGCACTTCATAATGTTCTCTATCTCTTGTCCCAAAGAGATTTTTTAAAAAGGGGAAAGGACCTACTTGTGCAAAAATATTTATAGCAGTTCTTTTTGTGGTGGATAAGAGTTAGAAATTGAAAGGATGCCTACCCATTGGAGAATGACTGAAAAAGTTGTGGTATATGAAGGTAATGGAATATTATTATGCTACAAGAAATGATAAGCATGATGATTTCAGAAAAACCTGGAAAGACATACGCTGACATAAAATGAAGTAAGCAGAACCAGGAGAACACTGTACACAATGAAAGCAATATTGTATGATGAACAGCTTTGAATGACTTAGCTCAGCAATACAAGGATCCAAGACAATCAAAGAACTCATGATGAAAAATTCTATCTACTTTCAGAGAAAGAATTGATAGTGTCTGAATACAGATCAAAACATGCTATTTTTCCTTCCTTCCTTCTTTTCTTTCTTTTTTTGTTTCTCTCTCTCTCTCTCTCTCTTTCTCTCTCTCTGTTTTCTTCCACAAAATGACTAATACAGAAATGTCTTACATGATTGCACATGTGTAACCTATATCACATTGCTTATCATCTCAGGGAAGGAGAAGAGGAGGGAGGGTGTGATAGAATTTGGAAATCAAAACGTTAAAAAATGCTAAAAAATAGTTTTTACATGTAATTGGAGAAAAAATTTATTTAAAAAGAAGAGTTGTGGTATGTTTAAGACTCCTTGGATTTTTGAGGTTCAGTGCTTACCAAGGTTTTCTATGTTTTTGTTGTTTACAAGTTGTGATTTTTAGTTGTTTCAGTCACGTTCAACTATTTATAACTCCATTTGGGGTTTTCTTAGCAAAGATACTGGAGTGGTTTGCCATTTCCTTCTCTAGCTCATTTGACAGATGAGGAAACTGAGGCAAACAAGGTTATGTAAACGTGCCCAAGGTCACACAGCAAATAAGTGTCTGAGGCTGTATTTGAACTCGGGGGTCTTTCCAATTTCATATCCACTATGCCATCTTCCTGCTCCCAAAACATGGTTAGATGCCATAGAGTAGGTGGTAATGCCTTAGCTGTATATGCATTGTAAATGTCATAGGACCTCCTTCATCCCTCTCTCCTCTCTGGTCCTTGGTCTTGGGGTGTACCAGTTTGAGAGCTGCCATTTCTGAACTGGTCACTTTCATGCCTGTTTGCTTCCCAGGTCCATGCCATGGGCTTTCTACTACCTTGAGGTTTGCTGGTGGGACCCCTAATTTTCAGTGCCTTTGGATACAAAGACTTACTGGTTACAGGTGGCCCTGACTTGTCTCTGGTTGCTCTGGGAGGGTCCTGGCTGGACTGTCTTTGCTGGCACCGGCTTTTCTGGAAATCTCTCTTTCCTATTTTCCTGGTCTCCTGGCTGATTTTGTTGTGTAGTTCAGGGATGGACATAGTCATTTACTGTAGTTTCTGCTTGGATTTCTTGATCTAATCAGTATTTGGTTGTTGCTAATTTTAGGTCTTTGCTGCAATAGGTATGCGGGAGCTGGGCTGCTTGCTTGTTCAGGCAGTCATCATAGCTGGAATTCCCTTCCAAACTGATTTCAAGAATGGATGGATCAGCCCACAGCTCCACTAACGTAGTATTTTAGGCTCCTTTAAAGTGTCCTCTCTGAGTAGCACAGGGCCTCACTGCTGATCACAAAATTCTCAAGGAAATTTAGAAATGTCATCCACATTCATGGCTACTTTCTTTAGAAGTACAGCAGCTGAGGCCACACATTTGGCTTTTTATCTCCTCACTCTCTCACATACTGTACTGTGAATCTCAGAAATAAGATGAGATGCCAATTGTACCTGTTCCATTCAGTAACAAGGACCAGGATATAGGCTGTCAGGCACTCACCCCAGCTGTCATGTTGATCAGCCAGTATCAGAGGGTGCTCTGGGGTATCAGCTACATTCAAGTCAGCAAGCATCTATGAAATGCCATCAATGTGCTAAGTGCTGGAGATACAAAGAAAGACAAAAAACAGCCCCTGTTCATCAGGAGAACACGGTGTAATATAGGAGACAACATGGGAAGAGTCATGCGCAAGCCATACATATACAAAGGTTTCTCTCAGGCTCTACTACAACTGGTATGACTCATCCCTTTGGTCCTGCCCCTCAGAAATAGTGACTTCAATTTCTTTTAAAACTTGAGATTTGGAATGGATGTATCCGTTTATATTCTTGGCTCTAAGTACCATTTTGGTTGTGCTTCAGTTGAGGCTATTTATCAAGGTATAACTACACATAATTTTTTAATCATTAAAAATTACTGAAATTTTTAAAAAGGCACAAGAACCTCCCAGATCTGGAACCCTCTTCAGAACAGAAAGCCATTCCATTTTCCTCAGGAGAGTCCCAAATCTAAGAGCTCCAGTCCTACTCCCAGTCTATACAGACAAGCTCAGAGAAACACCAGGTAGGCTGTCCCAGTGCTTCAGAGAACAACCAGCTGCTCAGAGAGTCCCACAGCTCAACAGTAGGGTAGTCTGAATCTTCTAGACTATTGTTTTAACTCTTTCATTGCCACTGTTTTGCTTGCTACCACGGTTGTCGATTTCTTTGTCCACCTCTTCCCTATTACTGAACTCTGCAGGTATCTGCTCTTTGACCTGGGGCAGAGTTCATGCCCAAACTTTGCTATTGAAATTTTATAAGAGAAAAATGACTGGGAGGAGGCTGATGGGAGGAGAATGGGTAGAGTGGTTCTGTGCCCACCATTAATTAATTTCTTCTTATTAATCTTTATCAAAGTTCACGTCATCTCACTTCTCGTGGCACTTTCTTCAAGGGGTTTCTATCTCAGGTAAATCATCAGAATGTGACTCCTTCAGTTTCCTTGCCCCAACTTTCCCCTCCTATGCCCACCATCACAGGAAGGTGCTCAGATACGTCTGCTATCTCTTTGGGGATAGAACATGACATACAAGGCATGTTTCCTTCAGATGGGCCCATCCATAAAGTTTAGGCTAGCAAAGCAATGTCAGAAAGAGGTGAAGAACTAGACCAGATTGAGATCTAGGATTTTCAAAAAGGAAAAAAAGACAAAGATATGGGGTTATAGTACTGGGGTGCCCAAGAGTGTTTCCTGCCTTTTCCCTTCCTAATGGACCATGATTGGGCTTGCTGTGGAGATCCAAATACCCTATACACACAGGGGTAAAGGAGAAAGAGCTGTAGTATCATAGATAAGTGGCAGAGATCTTGAGCACCAAGATAGCCAGAATTTGAGATAATTCTGTTCTTATGGACAAGAATGAGAGAAGGAAGATTGACTCTAAGCACCAGAAACTTTGGGTTTCCACTCCATGTGGCAATTAATTTCATTTATTTGTTTTATTCCTTTTGTTTCTATTGTTACAAAATTATCCCCTGTCCTAAAGTTCATTGGTATGGGAGTTTCACCCTACCCCCATGAGGAGCAGGGTGGAGCTGTGGAGAGTAGAAGAGCTTCTGTCCTTGACCAGTCCCATTTGGGAATTTTCAAGCTTCAAGTCACCTTTAATACTCTTCAAGTATGGAGTTACTTTGGGTCCTTCTGGCTTCCAGCTTCAAGGGAGAAGATGGAAGAGGTTAATCTTGCTTTCTGTTGCTAAATGAAAACATTCTGGGAAAACATGAGAAGAGGTAGCAGTTTCCATTATGTTTCTGTTCCCAGCTAGCTACAGTAGAGACTTTGGGAGTTTCCCTTTGGATGAGAAACAGAACTCTTTCTATCTTGGTGGAACTGAAATATCCCACCCCCAATGGGAGAGCTCCTTCACTTTGTATTGTCTGGTATACGCTATGTATGTATCTTCTCTGATTTCTGTTTTGCTTTCAGTTTGGATAAATGGGTTTATTTGCTGTTCACTATGTGTGTTCAGTGTGGGAGTGGCAGTTATTTGGTGGCAAAAGGGTAAAGACGAGTATAAAAAAATTGAGGTCCTCCTTCCTCCTGATAGTAATGGCAAAGTGATCAGAAGTTAGATTGAATCTGATTGTATAGTTTAGACTAATAAGATTTAGGGGAGCAAATGGAATTATTTCTAGCCCAGTACCCCCTCTCTCTGAGAAGAGCAGAGTGGTGGCCTCTAGTTACAACTGTCTAGCCTCCTTTAGAGAAGTATAGGGGGAGAAAAGGCTAGAGATGTCTATTCTGCCTCCCTTTGACCCACACAGGGACTTTGAATTACACTTGTGAGGCCTCTTTCTTTGCACAAGTAAAGAACTGTCTACCATTAATTCATGGTTGTATGACTGAATCCATTATGTTTGTCATGCTCGTGATTGAGTTCTACTGAAACTCAGTAGCAAAAGGAAGCAGGTAGCTGGGGAATACCACCTGTAATAAGAATCTGACTGGATCAATCCACTCTAGACAAGTAAGGTGAGTGCTGCTACCCACAATGGATAGGAGCCAGCTCTTTGAGAATCAGAAAGAATTTGGCAGTTAGCCCAGGGTACCCTCCAGTGATTGGTGGGTTGTGTAACTACACTGGGGAGCATGGGACCTGGTCTTCATTATTGAACAGGATCATGCAACTTTGCAGGTAGATCCCTTGGTACCATCCATTTCCCATCTCTATTTCTTAGCATGTGTTGTACTCCATGTATGGAATGGCCTTCTTCCTTACCTCTACTTCCTGGAATATCTGGTTTCCTTTAAGCTTTATCTTTTGCATGAAACTTTTCCTAGATCTTGCCCCTTAGCTTCTAGTACTTGCCTTTCTCTCTCCCTCTGAGGTGGGGAACCTTTGGGCTCGAGGCCACACATGGCCCTCTAGGTCCTCAAGTGCAGCTCTTTGACTGAATCCAAACTTCATAGAACAAATGTGGCCTCGAGGCCGCAGGATCCCCACCCCTGACCCAGATTATGTAGTATATGCAAGAAGTATGTTTCATGCTACCTCAACCCAAATGAATGTGACTAAGATACTCCACTTCTTATACTTTGATGGAGTGAGGAAGATTCTTGGATTGAATTACAGAATAAATCAGTTAAATGTGTAAACCAGGTATGTATAATTCCTAGGCATCTCCATTAACTCAATCAAAGATATAAAGTAGGTTTGAGAAGTAAAGTGCTTCTGCCCATTGGATGGCAGGAGATAATCAAACATACTGAGATAGAGGCTGAAAGAATTAGACACACCCGGGACCCATGTATATCAGAGAAGGAGATTATGATGAGAATAGTACAGTAAATACATTGAGAATCAAACTTTCAGTGTTGTTAGGAGCCAGACCTTAGTGTCTGTGCCTGAGGCAGGCAAGGGTGAGTAGAAGTGAGCCCAGTGGGAATATCCCACCACCCACGCCTCTGCCATTCAAGAGCATGGGCTAGTATCAAAACAAGGCATCCAGCCAACAGCAAAAAGACAAAAAAAATTGTGTGTGTGTGTGTGTATGTGTGTGTGTGTGTGTGTGTGTGTGTGTGTGTGTGTGTGTGTGGTATGTGTGTGCTAAGGAAAGACAGCTTTAGGGAATGTGACCTATTCAGGGTCTCGCTACCCTGCTCCTTAGGGTAGAGAGAAGGTCAATTTTAGGACTTTGTAAAGGAACCAAAACTTAGGGCTCAGCAGAAAGCTATACATAAGGGAAGCTTCAAGAGTACTCCACAAAGCAAGAAAAAGACTTTCGATATGTCAGGAAATGTGTTTCCTCCTTTACTGCATGAATTTTCTAGCTTTGCACCCACTTTCCAGAGGGTTCTAGAAGCAGCTGGGTGGCCCAGTGGATACAGTGCTGGGCTTGTAATCAGGAAAACCTGAGTTTAAAGCCAGCATCAGATGTTTACTAGGCTTGTGACCCTGGGTAAGTTACTCAATTGCTGACTGCCTCAGTTTCCTGTACTATAAAATAAGAATATTAAAAATGGCACCTACTTCTTAGGGATGTTATAAGAATCAGGTAAGATAATATTAGTAAATTGCTTTGGCACATAATAAACCCTTAATAAATAGTTGTGTTCTTTATTCTTGTGTGTCATGTTGGCAATAGTACTAGGAAACCACTGAGAAAACTTCAGGGTTACCCCTAGAACCCTGATGGGAGAAGGAGATAATTGCTTTTTGGGGTCCTACACCCAGAGGGGGTTTCATGTTTTTCTTGATGTGGAAGGCAGGAATTATTTCATCTTTGTATTCCTTGGGCCTAAGGAGGTACCTGGCATATAGTAGGTAGCTAACAAATATTGATTGATTGCTAATTAAGAAAATGTAAACCCAGAGTGGAGAAAAGATATGCCCTGAGATCAAAGAAAGTAAAATCAGGAGATCTGGGGATCAAACCTATGCCTCTGATTTAAATTCACTCTCTTTCCAGTATACCTTACAGGTGAGGAAATCAAGGTTATTCACCCAACTTGTAATATCAGAGCCAGGATTTGGAACCTGGTTTCTTGATATCAAGTGCAGGACCTTCGCCGGGGTATCAGGATGCTTTTCTGTACTTGTCTTTATCTATGGCTGGCTTGCCATTGCTTAGTGTGACTATGAGCTCATTGTAAAGCTGCTTTATAATGACCTTCAGAATGGGGTTGAGGGTCCCAAATGAGGCTATAGCTGATGTTGGGGTAGGTAGGGCTGTCTTAGAGGTTGGAGTCGATTCTTTCTCTTTTATTGTGGCCCCCTTCCCCACCATTTATTCCTCGGGCATTTCTACTTGTAACTTAAGCAAAGAAGGCGTCTTGCCTGTTTGTTTATTTATTTGGGTTTAAGGCAGGGTTTTGTTTCCGGTTTCTAAGTAGTTCCAGGTTGAAATCTCTGCTTTGGGGCTGAGGAGGCAGACCACACGGGAGAATTCCAGCTGTTCCCATCCCTAACAGGGCCTGTTTCAGGCTTTTACCATGAGAGGGCTCTGACTGCAAAGGCCTTAAATGACTCTCTCCTGGTGGTAGCAATTGCCCCCACCCCTACCCCATGACAGGGAATGTGGCCATGTGTCTATTCCTTAGATCTTGAGGGTTTATGAAACAGTTTTGATGAGTCTATGAAGCTGTGATTTAAGCAACAATAAATTCATCCAATAAGTTTATTTGAAGTGTTTGCTGTGTATCTCCTCTGGGATAGATGCTGGATGGTGGTGATAGAGGTGGTAATGGGGAGACAGACAAGCAAATACCACAGAATGACAGGAAATCAGATGGAAGGAACCTCACAGGCCATTTTAGCTGGAATCCATAAACTTGTTTAAAATAAATTTTTATAACTATATTTCAATATAATTGGTTTCCTTTGTAATCCTATGTATTTTATATTATGCATTTAAAAAACATGACTCTGAGAAGAGGTCCATAGACTTCATCAGACTTCTAAAGGGGTCCATGACAATACAAAAAAGTTAAGAACCCTTGATCAAATCCACCCATACCTTAAAAGGAATACCCTCTACAACACTCCAACAAATGGTTATTTAGCCCATCCCTGAAGGGTGGAGTAGCTCACTGCCCCCTAAAGCAACCCATTTCATTTTAAGATAGCTCTGATTGTGGCTTGGTGTAAAGAGAGTGTTAGACTTTAAAGTCAGGAAGATCTGAGTTAAAATTCCAGTTCAGACAGTTAACCAACTTGGAGACCCTAATGAAGTTACTTCTTTCAGACTCACTTTCCTCATATCTAAGACAGGCATAGTAATAGCACCTATTGTCCTGGGCCGTTGTGGAATTAAATGAGAGAGTATATGTAAAGATTTTGCAAACATGAAAGTGCTATATAAATATCAACTATCATTATCATTGAGAAATTTTTTCTGCCACTCTCTGAAATTTGCTTTTCTGCAATTCTACCCATTCCTTCTCTTTCTGGTTTCAGAGGCTACACAGAATAAATTGAATCTTTTAAGGTAGATTTTCTTTTTCATTATGAAATCTTTAAAACATTCACATATATGAACATTTTAGCACGTAGAGAAGAGAAAAAGAGGTTTATATATGAAACCATGAACGTCTGTTTCATCCATGACAGACCTCAGCAATACATTAACACAACTTCTGTAGGTACTCAACTATTTTAATTAATCTGCATATATGTCTCTTTCTCTTACTATCCTGCTCATCTTTCTCTGAATCTGTTCTGTTTTATCAATTGAGGTAGGGGTAGGCATGATGCCTGTGACATCATTGGGATCTACCAGATGAGAAAACTCTCTACCATTGCAAGCCTTCAACTTTCTCTGCAATTTATAGTTTCTGCAGCCTAGAACCCTGAGAGGTTAAGTAGTTTGCCCAGACTTACATAGCCAGGATGTGTCAAAAGAGGGACTTGAGTCCAAATCTCCCTGGCTCCAAGGTTGCCCTGCATCCTTCATGTCACGCTGCCTTCCACAACGTGCCCTGGAACATTGTGTCTCTCTTACTGCAGCTTAAGATCATATTAGAATTTTTTGGCTACCCTGTCACCCTGCTGATTCATATTAAGTTTGTAGTCTCCTAAAACTCCCAAATCTTTTTCACTTGAACTGTTTCTAACCATGCCTTCCCCATCTGGTCCTTGTGAAGTTCATTTACTAAACCCAAGTATAGGACTTTGCCTTTATTCCTCTCAAATTTCATCTTAACAGATTTGTCTCATTCCTCTAGCCTGTAGAGATCTTTTGGGAAGTGAATTGTGTCATCTAATATCTCCTCCAGATCTGTACCATTTATGTCTTCATCCAGGTCACTGATCAGAAGATTATAGATTTAGAGATGGAAAGGACCTTTGAAATAATGTAGGCCAACTCCTAATTTTACATCTGGGGAAAATGAGGCCCAAAGAGAGTAACTGGAACCTATATCCTCTGGCTCTAAATATCACGCACTATACTGCACGATGCTTCTATGTAAAATGTTAAATAACTCAAATCGATAAAATTCTTTAAGATTTACAGGGACTTTCCCCGCATCAACTCATAGAGCTTAGCTAGTATCCTTTATAGCAAAGAATAAAAAAGAGGGGAAAAACAATTCAGCAACACTAAACTGCATGTTGAAAAAGTATGAGATTGTATGCAGTGTTCTGCATCCACTCCCCTCCTCCCCCCCCCCCCCCGCCCCCCGATCCACATACCTCAGTTTTCTCTTGTCTTTTCTTTGGGCCAGCTTAGTTATATTTGCACAGCATTCAGTTTTAATTGTTTGTTTGTTGTTTTCCGTTTCAATTTTTATAGTCATTGTCTATATTGTTTTCCTGCTTCTGATCACTTCACTTTCCATCAGTTCACGTGAATCTTCTCATGCATCTCTGTATCATCATATTTTCTTCCAAGAACAGTAATATTCTATTATAGTAATGTACCACAATTTGTTTAGCCATTCATTAATTGATAGGTAATTTCTTATTTCTAGTTCTTCGCTGCTACTTTGTTGCCGTAAATATTATCTTTTACACTAAAAAGAAACAAACATCCAAACATTTTGTTATCACTTCTCAGTACAACATTTACACAATCCATAGTAGTTTCAAGATGTAATCATGTGTTGCATATATATAACCTATTTAAAATTCTTACCTTTTTAGGGATGGGGAAGAGAAGAGAGGAAGGAAATTTGGAACTCAAAATTAAAAAAAAAATGTTAAAAATTATTTTTGCATGTAATTGAAAAAAAAATACTGTTTGTTTTTTTTTGAAAAGATGTAATCACATACTCCGAGGATTGTAGGGAGCATTTTGGTAATGCTATCTTGTGTGGTTGCTTGTTTTCTTTGTCTAGTCTCCCCAGTTTGACTGTAAGATCTTCAAGGACAAGAACCACATGTCATCTTAAAAAACACTGGGATGCAAACAGAATATAGACTTCATCTGCATATGGTGATTGTATAGACACATAGCCTCAATTGTAGAGGGAAAAGAAATAGCTTCTAGGAGCCACTTCAGGAATGTTTCCCAGAGTAAGTCTAGTAGTTCTTTGAGGCTGGGGCTCATATACTACTGGAAGTTAAAAAAAATTATAGACTTAGAATTGGCAAGAACCATAGAGGTCCAACCCTTTCATTTTTTATGGGCAAGGAAACTGAGGCACAGAGAGGTGAGATGACTTGCCCAAAGTCACATAGCCAGTTAAATGTTAAAGGCATGTTTTGACCCTAGGCCCTCTAATTCCCCATCAAAACAAAAACCCCTTAAGGGCAGGGACTGGTTTTTGTCTTTTTTTGTATCTTGAGTGCTTAGCACAGTGCATGGCACATGGTAGGCATTTAATAAATACTTTTTGAATTTAATTCAAAATCTAGCATACTTTCCATGATACCATGCTGCATTGAAAACTCTCTTCCTGAAAAAGACTAAAAAACTAGATTTTAGGGAGTGAAAGTGTTGCTCTTTCCAAGGGATTGCCATTTGAAAAGAAGATCCCAGAGAGCAACGTCTAATTCTAAGGAAAGAACTGGTGATGGTGGGATTTTTGACAGTGTAGTAGGTGATTGTCCAGTCAAGTCTAATCCTGATGCTTCATTGTGGTGAGGAAGTGAAACTGAGATCTCAGAGGTAATGGCCAATAAATACAAGCTCTGCCAATTTCTCCCAAGATGGAAGGGTGTTGAGTAAGGGCTGGCGACAAGTTGTATGTCTGTTATCCAGTGACCTAAGAGGTAATCATCAGGCTAGACAAAGGATGATGATTGCTTTTTTGGCAACTCACCAATGCCATTTTAGTAAATTGGTGGATGGGTTATCATATGCTTCTGTAGAGGAAGGATAAAGGTAGCTCTTGGGGGTCCCGGGGTATGAGTTGCAAGCATATGATATGAACCTTTTGTTTCTGCTTTCCTTCAGTTGCCTCATTTCATTACTGAATCACAGATGCTTGAAGGGAGTGACAATGGGGTCCAAGAAATGTTTGGGGGCTGGGAAGGCTTCCCAATACCATCACATCATAGTCTGACTTCTCTACCTATAGTTTCAAGGTGGCAGAGTAGCCTCTCTTCTCTTTCCCTATAGGAAGAGAGTTGGTTTTGCCTGGAGTGCTTCTGCAATCTCCATGAGATAAGGGAGGGGATCAGGGTTTGGTACCTAGCCAACTGTAACTCTGTTAGTGTGTGTTTCTGCTTTAAAATCCCCACTGTGTAATGGGGAACATCCGAAGGACACACTGGTGAACCCTCTGCCCCTAATGGGAAACAGTCAGGGATGTCCCAAAGCTGTCACTTTTCAAACAAAACCATGAGAGGAGGTCGAGATAAAACAGAAGGGTTGGGATTGAGCACTTTGATTCCAATACGAAAAAAATTATTCCTCCTGGAATGGAAAACACTGATGGAAAAAATAAATTAAAATAAAATCTTATGGCTGTCATTCTTTCCCCTAATTCAGCCACCTCCCAAGCCACCCCTCCCCTGTATTCCCTCACTCAAAGCGTCTGGAGACACTTGGGAAGCTTGAGGCTGTTTGAACAAGTGGCTCTGATTTCTCCTTTTAGACTGTCCAGCTGGATCTTCCCCTCCTACAGAACCCTGGGTTCACCAGGAGGCAAATTCCCAAAGAGTAGCAAGCCCTAAATCCCCCAAGAGGGCAGATCTTCTGAGGAATGATTAAAGCATTTCAGGTAGATGAAAAATCAGGAAGACATTTAGCCCTCATTCCTTCCCCTCCTATTTATTACTTTCTTATCCTTTCCCCTCCTTTTAAAAAATCTTCTCTCCTTAGCTCTCAGAGGCATCATGGCTGGCCTTGTAGCCAAAAGTTTTGGGTTCAAGTCTTACCTCTGACACAAAGGGGCTGTGTGAACCCTGGGCAAGTCACTCAATCCCTCAGTGATCTAGATGACTATTCCAGCCTAAGTCATTAAGAAGGGGCTGACCTGCATTATTAGTAAAGAGAGTTTCCTATGCCAATCAAAGTATTCTCTATCCTCAGCTTTTACTCCTTATCTTTTCACTTTCTCCTCTTCCCCTTGCCCTCTGTTCCTCTCATATCTCCCTTGCCTTTCCTTCACTTTCCCCCTTCCTTTCTCTCCCTGGCACCCCCTTCTCTCTCTCCTTTATTCTTCTTCTTTTCCCTTTATCTCTTTTCCTGTCTCTCCTTTCCCTTCTCTTCTTTCCTTTTCTCTTAGGTTCCTTCTGCTCTCTTTTCCTGATGCCTTCTTTTTCCTCACTTTTCTTTTCCTAAAACCAAAATGCATGCACATATTCTAAATTTTAACTTTGATAGTACTGAGCTGATACTCTTGTTGGACTTGACCTGAATTTTATTTCTTCTAAATGTTGTATTCAATCATATGACTGTAGTAATTGTGTGTGTAGGGGATTGATAGAAGTTTCCTGTTCTTGATGAAATTACAGGATGATGAGAACTTTGTTTAGGATTTGGAAAGCAACTCCCTATGAAAGTTGCAGACATGACCCTTGCTTCTCCTTAAGAGGACTAAGGACATTTCCAGATAGTCTCAGTGGCTGGGAATAAATTGATAGACTTAGAGCCAACCAATTATTTGGGACTTGGAGATTTCATGTCATCCTTTGGAGGATATGGACACTGGTCTTGGGCACCTATTGGAGAATGGATTTCTACTGATAGAGTATGAATTTATTGTTTTAAATTCTTACAGGAGGCACTCTTTTTTTTTCTCACTTAGAAAAGGGAACCAACAGAACTGCTGAGCACTTCTTTTTCTTTCTGTCTGTGAGATGCTGAGAAGACAGAAGAGCTGGTAGCTCTTAATGGTTCCTTTAGGGTAGAGACACATGTAATCTTGTTTACTTGGCCCAAAGAGAGAGTTCCTGGATCTCATGTTCCTGACCTCCAACTCAGAAAGGCAGTTGAGTGACTTCTCAACCATTTACATTTTTTGTGTTGTGAGAATAACAATTGTCCTATGCCCAGTCGAATTGTTACCTTGAGTGCTTGTACAGAGATTGGCTGAATCTTTTAATCGACAACTTCAGAAATCTAGAAATGAGCTATATTCAAGTTATCTATCCATTCCCACACCCCCAGGATTTTTTCATGTACACTCTGTGTTGGGGTAGAACTAAAGGAAGAGTTGGTGATTTTGTAGAACTACCCCTAGGGTTGAGCTTTTTTCCCATATATACCCAGTGGTATATATTGGTATTCTGGAGCAGTTACATGTGTACTATCGTTTTGGCTCTGCTTTCCTTCATTCAGTCTGTGTCATATTATAAGCTTACTCATATTTATTTGAATTTTTAGTTTTCATTATCTCTTAAGACCCAATAATAATTCATTACAATAAGAAGTTGCAATTTATTCAACTATTCCTCAATGTTTGGACACCTCTCTTTCCCCCTCCCCCTCTTCTCTTCCAGCATTCAGTGCTGAGTTTCTGTCCTCTGAGGGTATAACGAGGCTTTCCCACAAACAAACTCTATTCCTTTACTCCTGATACTGATATTGTTGAAGCTAATCAAGTTGTTTGAGTTTGGTGTCTTGGGTCCTGGATTTGCTCAGTAAGAGCAACTCTCCACAAAGCTATAAAGTTGGCAAAAATTGCCATTGAAATTCTTGCTCATCTTATCTCCTCCTATTAGAATGTAAATACCATGATGGCCAGGACAATCTTGGCTTCATATATATAAGTATGTATACACACACATATATATTATATATACACACACACACATATACACTCACATACACATATAGTTTAGAATACTGCCTGGGATGCAGTAAATGTTTAATAAATGCTTTTCATTTGTTCATTTTCTCCTTTTGGTGCTTGCTCTCATCCTCTTTGGTAGAGCTGTCTATCTACCAGAACCCAACACTTTCAGCTGTCAGAGAGGATGTCCCTTCTAGCTCTTAAGATCCTGAGTCCTTGATCTAACAGTCATTAAAGAAACATCTATTAAGCACCTACTAACCCACCCTTTCATCCAAGGTGATTGAGACTCAACAAGTCTCTTTCCCATTTGAAAAGAGAAGGTAAGAGAAAGCCATTTTTAAGCAAAAGGAAGGAGCCTTTGGTTTAAAACTGCTCAATGGGAGGGCAGCTAGGTGGCAGAATGGATAAAGCACTGAATCTCAAGTCAGGAAGACTCTTCCTGACTTCAAATCTGGCCCCAGATACTTAGCATTGTGTAAGCCTGGGCAAGTCACTTAATCCTGTTTGTCTCAGTTTCCTCATCTGTAAAATGAATGGGAGAAGCAAACCACTCCAGTATCTTTGCCAAGAAAACCCCCAAAAAGGGTCAAAAAGAGTCTGAAACATCTAAACGACAGGCAGAATGGGGAATTCAGAGGATTCTTTGTCCTCAAATAACTTACAGCCTCAAGGAGAAAGGAAGAATGCATGAAAAAGAACAGTAAAGAAGAGCATGTAATTAAGAACTTATACTTTGTGAATCTGTTCTCATTGATGTAGGAACTTTCTCCACCCATGCAGACTGCAAGCCAGCCATGCCTTCTTATTCTGTGTGATTCTTTAAAAAAAAAATTATTAAAGCCTTCTTTTTATGGCATTGTCATTTTCTACTGTTTACCATCCCACCCCACCCCCTACCCAGTCTGGTTCACGTCTTTCCGTAAATTATTCATAAATAAAGTTAGAGCTTTTCCTTTGCTTCTTTTAAAATTTCCTGAGTCCTGGTGAATGTTAGCCCTTGATTTACCCCCATGAGCAATTCACCTCTTATTCAGTTTATTCATAAAGTTGAAGATTGGGAGCTGGTAGGAACCATCTAATCACACTCTGTCATTGTAAGATGAAGAAACAAACATGAGGCAGATTAAATGATTCCCTGAAAGTCACAAAAGTAGTAACAGAAGCAAGATTTGAATTCAGGTTCTTTGACTCCAAAACTAGTACTCTTCCCAAGGTACCACCACACTAGCTAATGTGGTCCTAATCGTGCCTTCTTTTTCTCCTCTTGCAAAACTCATTCATTATAACACACTACAAAATATTGCTGCCTGTTTTGCATCTTGGCTTTGTTCTTTATTTCACCTGGAATTTGTATTCATCTGAGATCATGGCATTCTGACTGGCAGCTGTACTGAAATCCTTCTTGAGTGACCTCTCAGGTTATATCTACTCTTTTATGTTATGCTGGCTCTGTGTCACCAAAGAAATAATGGTGCAACACAACATGGAGTGTTTGACTTAAGACCAGATTGGGATCACTGAAAATTCTGTATAATTTTCCAAGCATGATTCAGCTAGATCTCTTCCTTCTAGTCAATTCTGGACCAGCTTCCTGAGTGCTTAAGATCATAGATCAGGTCCGTTCAGGTGGCTCGGAGTGTAAGTGCTATAGGAGGCCAATGGGGAGGTCAGTGAGGGCTGGAAGGGTATAAAAGCAAGCACCCTGACACATCTAGGATGGCCTGCTATCACAGGTTCTTTGATCCACATTTCTAAAAGGAAAGCAACTTTTGAGGGGTCAACAATCATTTTAATCAAGCACATATTTTACATTCACTTAGTTCAGAGGAAAAGTCAGCACCCTGAACTTCAGAGAAAATACAGAGAAATAAAAACCAACAGACAGGGCTTCCAGCTGCCTGACCAGAAGCAATACTTATATCACAGATCAACAGACAGATCCAACCGTATGACCATTGTAACACAGTAGCATCCATAGTTACCAGAGAGAGAAGCACTAACATCTGGATTTTCAAAGCTGGGAGGGGAGGCTCTGCTTAGAAGCTTCCCAGAGTCTTGTCTGGCCAAACACTTCCAATAAGTAAGCCCCAAAGTAAAACCTAACCTCAGAGTATTTATGCACTTTTCAGAGCAAGAGGGCATCACCATTCTTGAGAACCAGTGCCTCATTAGAAAATTTAACAAAAGGCATGGGCCTCTCCTAATCAATCTTCCTTTAATGTTCAGGCCCATTAATGAGTGGGGAAGATCTTTAAGACTCTAGTCTTATGAAAAACTTGGGACTGGAGCTGGTCTTTAGAGGACACACAGAATTTAGAATATAATATCATTGTATTAATAATATTAATTAATAATTATACTAATATTCAAAATAATTATAATAGCTTGCATATAGAACCCTAGGATTTGCAAAATGTTATTAAAAAAATTTGTTACATGTTATCTCTTTTGATCCTTAAAACACCTGTGAAATAGGGGCTATTATTATTTCTAGTTAGTATTATTGCCACATCTACAGATGAGGAAGAGGGAGCAGATGGTAAGAAGCAGAATAGATGGGAGAGAAAGGGGCATCTCCTTCCCATTTTCCTAAGAAATATAACAGCAGCCTTCAGGTTGAAGATAGACTTTTAAGGAAAGAGGCAAAGAACTGAGGATCTTCTACCAAGTTCCTGAATAAAATTTTGTTGAATTGAGTGACTCCAGGTTTATGTTAAGATGTTGAAACCAATATTAGAGAATAATGAGAATGATAGCACATGCAAGGAAGGTTAGGGACAGGGGGACTTCCAGACTTGGTCTGTGGATGAAGGCAGCTATCACCATGATTGTTTTTGATTGTTTCATAACAATGAAACGTAAATATGACTTGAGGGATGACTCTAAGAGCCCCTGGCCCCAGGCACACCCTGACTTGCCCTATCATTGAACTAAAAAATTCTATCATTCATTCATTCATTCTTCTTCTCCTCTTCCTCCTCCTTTTTTCTTCTCCTTCTCCTTCTTCTTCTTGTTCTTCTTCTCCTTCTTGTTCTTGTTCTTCTTCACAATCAAAGTTAAACCACTTGCTCAGTGTCACAGAGCTAGTAAATGTCCAGAGTTTGGATTTGGACTCAGGTCTTCTTGACTTTAGGACCCATGCTCCATCCCTTGTACCACCTACTTGCTCTTCTACTGTTCGTTCTTACAGGTTAAAATATTGGAAAGCATATGATGGAGTTCCTTATTAAAATTCCATGTAAGGGTTAGAAAACAATCCCTTCTCATCCATTAACGTAAATTGTGGATTATAGTAACACAGTTCTAGATGAGAGGAGAGTCTTTTAGGAATAGGACGGAGGGTAATTTGGGGATATGGCATTAGTTTTCTGGGAAGTAAGGGTATGATGGAGGGTGGGGAGGAAAAAGTCTGGAGTTGTTTGTTATGACCCTGACATCTGGACCTTCTAGAAGAGGGTAGCCAGTGAGAAATGGACATTTGGGCAGATTCTGAGGAGTGAGAACAGGAAAAGTGGAGGGGATTCTTAAAGACTAATTGAGCTCTCTTTACAAATTTGCCACAGAATAACTCTCCTCCCAGCCCCTGTGGTCCACAGTCAGTATACTAAATGGAACTATTATAAGAAAACTTCCAGAAATGTGACTGAAATTGGGCCTCTCTACTGCTAGCCTGAAGATGTCCCCTGGAAGATGTCTTTCCAGATAACTGCTTTCTCCATTCATCTACTTCTGGAGGCAGCGTGCTTGGCTATTCTCATGCTTCTGGGAGAAGAGGCTTTGGGGAAGGGATAGCTACCCCTATAAATAATTTTTGGCCATCTTGGTAGCATCTTTGCATGTGGCTAGGAATAGCCAAGGATAAATTCCATAGTGGGAGCTGGGGAGGACTGGACAAAAGCACTTGAGGGTTATGGGCAGAGGGGCAGGGGCAACAGATGTCTTCAGGATCTGGGTAACTCTTAAGCTGATTAGATTCTGGTATCTTAAATTTCTACCGTCCCAGAATACTCATTCATTCATTTGACTCCAAGCACTTTTAGCTTTATTAGTTATCTTATTAGGTTACTAGTTATCTTCTAGTTGAATCCTCACCTTGAGGACATTGGGATTAGTTTTTACCAGAGGTAGGATTGGTGTCAAGACTCCTTCTCCTTTTGCCCTCATTGAGAACTTTCCCCCGCCCCTACCACAAGAGCTTCTATTTATGTGAGTTTTCTCTATTGATATTTATTGTTCTAAAAATTAAAATGTGATGTAATACTATTGTGCTGTAAGAAATGATGAAACTGTTGATTTTAGAAAACACTTGGAAAGATTTGCATGAAATAATGAAAAGTAAAATGAACAGCAATATTATTTGAAAATATTTGAAGAATAATTGTAAATAATCAAGTCATTCTGAGTATTATAAATACTCAACTCAACTGCAAAGGACCTGTGAAGGAAGATGCTATGTACCTACAAAGAAAAAGTTGATACATAGAAGTATGCATTAAGTGGTTTACAGATATTTATAAATTTATGTCAAATGGTGGTCTTCTCTAGTGAAGGATAAGGAGGGAGATAGTTCAGAACTTAAAACATAAAATAAAATTTAAATTTAAATGAAAATGTCTTAGTATTATTGTAAAAATAATTTTGATGTCTTGGACTTTTTGGGGACTTCTATGGGTGCCCAGATTACATTTTGTATGGCTGGCATAGTAGAGTTAGTCTTGGATTTGAACTGGGAGCACACATATTGGGATGTTGGGAAAAGCAATTTCTTTTCTTCAGTCCTCAATTTCCTTCTTTGTAAAATTTCTAAGGTTTCCTCTTTCTTCTAGTCATGTACTGACGATGAATTTCTTGTTCCCGTTTCTCCTACTCTTGCTAGGTTTACAGATCCTTGTCACCTGAATGAGGATACTGGGGAGAAGGGTCTTCCTCCCACTCCCTAATTCCCATGGAGCTATAAAACAACAGATTCACTGCTGTTGGGTCCTAGACTTCTGTATTTCCTCTATAGCACCTTAAACATTATAGATGCTCAATAAATTTTTGTTGGTTAGAAAGAAAACTTGCCGATGAGACTTGATTTCTCCTGCTTCCTTACCTCCCTACCCTCAAGAAAAGAACTTGTCTCAGAGCAGGTACGTTGGCACTCGACTAAATTTTCACTGTCTTTCCTTGACACCTGGAGGCTGAGGAGAAGAGGCCTTGCTGCTATGGTTATAGTTGTCAGGGCAACAGCTTCTGGAGTCAAGGTCCTGGCTTAGTCGGATTAACCAACAATTTCAAGGTCCTCTGTGTCAATTAGGGGAGTAGATGTGATTGCTACAAACTGCCTCATTTTTCATGAACTAAGAGCCTGGATCAACCTGGGCTGAGTCAGACATGAGTTTGTAGATGGAGGACTTTCTCTGAAACTTAGGATAGTCAACAGCAAAGACTGAGCTTTTCAAAAGGGAATTCTCCTTAGGAAAAGGAAGAATTCTTTGGGAACTGAATGAAAAAAAAATCCATCTGGAAATTGTTTAAATTGTTTAAATGCGAAAATCAGAAACCACAACATTGGATTGGGTTTTCCATTTTGAGCTATATATGTGTGTGTGTGTTTGTGTCTATACACATATCTATCTATCTCTATATATCTAATAATATCTCAGATTGCTTATCAAATGGTTATGGGATACAAACCTGGAAGGAATCTTGGAAATTATTTATTTCAATACTCTTATCTCTAGCTATGTGAACATGTATGTAGGTGTACACAGTATTTAAAATAAATTCCCTCTGAATTAATTACACATTTAGTTTGTATCATGGATTTGTGAAATAAGTGAGAGAAAGGAGTTGAGCATGACAATAAGGTCACGAGCCTGGGTGACAGAGAGGATGATGATGCCCTCAGAAGTAATAGGAAAGTCCAAAAAAAGCAGAAAGGACTTATTTGTACAAAATATTTAAAGTAGCTCTTTTTTGTGGTGGCAAAGAATTGGACATTGAGGGATGATTATCAACTGGGGAATGATTGAACAAATTGTGGCAAATGATTATAATGGAATATAAAAAATGATGAGCAAGATGATTTCAGAAAAAAAAAAACCTGGAAAGACCTTTATGAACTGATGCAAAGTGAAGTGAGGAGAACCAGGAAAACATAGTACATAGTGACAGCAATATTGTACTGTGATCAACTGTGAATGACTGAGTGATTCTCAGCCATATAATGATCCAAGACAATTCAAAAGGACTCATGATAAAAAAATGCTATCCAACTACAGTGAAAGAACTGATGAAATCCAAATGCAGATCAAAACATACTATTTTTCACTTTTTGTCTTTTTAATTTTTTCCCCTTGGCAAAGAATAATATAGTAATATGTTTTGTAATAAACAAGCAAATAAAGTTTGCACGGTGTTTCACACACACAAATAATTAATAGGAAAGATTGTAGGAATGAAGGGTATGGGGTAAAGATAATGAGTTCTATTTGGACACATTGATTTTGAGCTATAGAATCATATTTTTTTCCAGAAAAATGCATCTAAGCTCTTTCTGGATTCTGTAGAGGAAAGGGACTTGGTAAGCTTGAACAGAGAGGGAGTTCATCTGACATCACATTAGTACAAAGGGAGGTTTTTTCAAATTTTCTAGAGTATATTTTGAGTCTTCAAGTCAATTATCTAATTCTGTTGTCTACAATGATTAAAATATGCTTTCTTTTTGCTGTGTAAACTGAGGCTAAAATGGCCAGATCAGACAAGAAGAAAGCTTTCTGTCTGGGTTCAATTTTACTGTAGTTATGTGGTCTGTGTGTGTGTGTGTGTGTGTGTGTGTGTGTGTGTGTGTGTGTGTAGGGGGAGGGTGTTTGTAGAGAGAGACAGGCTCATTCTACAGAGTCATAAAAGAAACTGAAGTGAAGTTGGTTCATCTGAGCCATGTAAACAACTGATCAGGAGAAATCATGTGGAAGGAACACTTTTTCAGATTGGCTGTTTATGTTGATCAAATAAACTGGCAAATTCACTTTCCTTTGTGACTGTATAGACACAGCCAGATGTGTGTATATTTTTTGTAAAGCACAAATGTACTTTTTATTTAGAAACAAAAATCATTTTCTGACTTAACAATAACCGGATTCCTCTGAATGAAGGCTTTGCATATTTTCCTGTTTTAATTGTTGTATAATAAACAGTTCTGACCCTACATTCAGATTTCAATAGACTCTGGGTGCAGCTCAGACTGGGGTACTGGAAATAACTTCTTCAGTCATGGAAACAGGGATAAGGCTTAGTGCCAGAAATGTTTTTTTGGTCCAATATCAGCGCTTGGGGCCAAAGACCAGAGAGGGAAATTGAGAAGTCACTCAATCTGTTCACTGGAAGTGTGTGTTCCGAACCTCCCTTTCCTTCTCCTTCCCTCCCTGCCCCTTGTCTCCTTACCTCCCCAGGAGCCATGAATGTGGTACACATCAGTTCCCATAGCTTCATAGAAACCCAGGCCATATAGCCCTCCATAGGAGGGAGAGACAGGGCTTATGCCTTGGTATCTCCAATCACTTCAGGCTTCATATCCTTTCAGCATTTCTATGCATACAATTTGTATCATAATATCTATTATTTGAGTTTTTCAAAATTAGTCCCTATTTGCTCTATGTAAGTTTTACCTTGGAAAGAAGCATGGACACTGGACCTAGAGTCAGGGGTCCTGACTTCAAATACCAAATTTCAAATTGCTAGGTACCAGTGAATAAGTCAATTAACTGAGTCTGCTTCCTCATCTGTAAAATGAGACTATTTGCATTACATCACTCATAGGATGATTGCGAGGCAAACCCTTTGTTTTGCTCCTCTCTGATGCATATTTCATGCAGTATTGGGTTTTTGTGTTACTTACCCTCTGCTAAAGTAAAATCTATGAAGCCAGAGACTCCGAGTCTTTTAAGCTTTCATATGTGTCCTACCTCTCTATACCCTGATACCACAAGTTGGTAGTACTTTCCTTAACCCCAAATGACTTTGAGTATATTTTGCATTTACTTAATTGTGTACATCTTGCTTCTTTCAAGTAAAATATAATCTCCTTGAGGGCAGGGACCTGATTTTTGTCTTTGAATTTCTCAGTGTCTGTTGATACATATAATAGATACTAAATAAATGTTCAGTGTGCTTTGTAACCTTTAACATTATATATATATATATATATATATATATATATATATATATATATATATATATATATATATATATATATAGAGAGAGAGAGAGAGAGAGAGAGAGAGAGAGAGAGAGAGAGAGAGAGAGAGAGAGAGAGAGAGAGAGAGATGTAGATAGATAGATATGTGGATTGTTACTGTTGTTTACTGAGATCTTTTCTAGACTTGAAACCAATATCTTCCCCACTCCAATATCCTGTCACAAGAGCCTACCTAGCAATGGACTAGAAATACAGAGGAATATAAAGACCTGTTGGTTTATTGAATGTTTGATACTAGAGACAGCATGGGCTTAGAGATTTACTCTGGACTAAAACAAAGAAAAGGATGGGGTACCTTATTTTTCAACTCTTAAAATGCTACCGTAAGTAGACTGTTGGTCCGAACCACACATATGAACATTTGATAACTGTCCTGTATTGCTCTAAAAATGCTTCATTATATATTTTTGATTCGACAATTTTTTTGTTGAATATTTAATATTAAATGATAACTTCCTGTGTGTTGAGTCCTTTGCTTGGTGCTATGAGGGTAGATCCATGGAACTATCACCCTTTGGAGATGTTCATGCCCTGAGCTGAAAATCCTCATGGAAGTCAAAAACTTATATTTTTATGTGTCCCATAACTATGTCTGATGCCTTATTTGCACACAATTTCCACATATGCCTCTGGAAGGGGTTGTTACAAGAGAAAGAGAATATCTGGCTGCTCTTCTTGGGGAACTTACAGTCTAGTCAGGGAGACAAAGTGTATAAATATGTAGAAACATAACTATAGAAGATTATATAAGATTAAATGATAATGAATAATGAGATGTTCTCCTGTACTTTTATGACAGGAAGCATTTCTACAAAGTGGTTGGTTCACTCTCAAATATTTCACCTTTAAAGCCAGATTGAGGTTTGGAGTTCTGAACATTGTGGGGTCTATAACACTGGAGTATTTTAATGATCACTTGAGATAATATTAGTAAAATGTGTTTAGCATAGTACCTGGCACACAGTAGGTAAGATCTAAATGCTTATTCCATTACCCTTCCCTATAGCAAAAATGAGCATAATGCTAGGGTGAAAGCTGCAGTCTAAGCCCTAAAATAAGGTCATAAATCTTTCACTGCCCATCCAATAAGTCGGTGCAGCTGTATAGCATGGGGATTCTTAAGTTGTCACTGTTTTGGCACGAATAGGTAAACTTTCAACAACCATAGTAAGACCACTCCAATTCTGTCTCTCTGTCATCTGCTACTGAGGCTCCTTGTGGTCGGTCCAGGACTTTCAGACTCTGGGGGACAGCTAACATTCACCCTGCTTACATCCCTTTCTCGTTTTCCCGTAGATGACAAAATAGACAATAGAAAATCTATCATGTCTATATCCAGGAAAGGGCTGTGAATACCTCTAGCTGTCGGCAGAGGGCAGCATTGAGGCAGAAAAAGCGGAGGCCAGGATCCAAAGTCCGTGTTGTAAACTAAGAACTACTATTCCAAATTCTAGGATTATATCCAATTTATTCTTACTAGTTGAGGGGAAAAGGCTTTCAGAGACCATGCAGATCAAACCAAATATTTTTTTTAGAAAAGGAAACTGAAGCCCAGAAAGGCAAAATGATTTGCCTAAGATAAACAATCGAATTAGTCACCCAAGTGCAACACCAGCTAAACCTCAACTCCTTAGTGATACTGGAAGAGAGGTCAAAAGCAATGAAAAATGGAAGAGGAGAAGTATGAGAAACCAGAAAAGACAAGAGCCTGCAACCATCTAGAAAATGGTTTCACAGATTATTAAAGCTGGAAGTGACCTTAGAAACCAACCTCATTTTACAGATTAGGAAAGAGAGGCCTAGGAGTAAAAGTGACTTATCCAAGGTTACTCAGATAACTTAGTAGCAGAGTTGCATTTGTACTCACTAGAGTCTAGGTTTTCAGGTTCTTAGCCCAGGACTCTTTCCACTGCATCTCATTAGTAATAGTTTATAAAAAGTAAGAATATCACTAAACATATAAGCTAATAAAGATAACATCAATAAGGAACGTCATTGATTTCTTCATCTTTTAAGGAAGATAGATGATAGTACTTTACCTTCCTGGCAAGGTTATGAAGTAATCGCCTAGTACACCTTAATACTCTACATACATGGGTTCCTACTAATTACTGATTGCTGTCACTAAGCAATAATCCTTATCGTCTATGGCCCACTATGGACAATGCAGAAAATGTCTTGTCGAGGAGAGTATATTGTGACAGCCAGCTCTCCAGAGCAGAAAGAGTGGACAAGAGAGACCGAGGGCTGCTGATTCCTGGGGAGGGAAAACAATTCAGGGCAGGGGAAAGATAGTAGGGTAAACGAGTGGGTGGGGGAAAGGACCTGTCTTGAGTTCTCATAGAAATGACTTAATTCCGGTGATTGAAGGTCAGAATGACTGTGGATTCTGCGTCTAGATGCTTGCGAAACGTCCTGTTTGTGTCGGTTCCCTGAGCTCTGAAATGCCTCTCTGCTTGTCTTTTTTTTTTTAAAGCCTCCACTCTGGAAAGGAGGGAGGATGGAGGTGCGAAGAGGGATGGATAGGAGAAATGAATGAGATTCTTGGAAGAAGGCTCAGAGAATCGGAAAGGATAACTGAAAGGTGCTCACTTGTAAAATAAAAATAGTAACTTGCCTTGGAGTTCACAGATGGAATTTTCTCCCTCCTCCGCTCGCCTCTCCCTCCCACCTCCCCGGCCCCCGAAGAGAGATGAATTCGCATTGATGCTGTCTCTCCTCCTTCCCTGGGTCCCAGAGCACATTTGTGACCCCGGATCAACAGTACTGCTTGTAGTCATAGAATAAAGGACAAAGTGGGAATAAAAGGACCTTGGACAAGCTGAACACGCTGCCCCAAATGCATTGCTTTTACCGAGATGCCAGTGGAGCCGAACGATGCTCACGACTCCCCAGCTCTCACTAGGGGAATGCTCTAACTCCGGAGTTGCAGAGGTCAGGCCAGAAAAAGGCGCTAAAGACCCAGTAGTGGATCTTAAGGAGCCAAATCCGGCCGAAAGGAGGAGTTTCCAGCTCTCGAAGGCATCAAAGTACAGCGGCTACAATGAGCAGAGCTAGTCTTCTGCTCCTGCCAACCCTCTTGAGACCTCCGGGGGTCTGGAGGCTCCCCCGCTCTCCCAGCAGCTGTGCCACCTCTGGCTCCACTGCCCACTCCGCCCCGCCCCGCCCCCGACCCACAGCTGCTACATCTGTGGGTCACTGCGTCCCCAGTCTGGTTCAGAATCTTTTTGGATTGTAGAGGTCACCTCCGTCTTCAGTTTTTGGCTTCTTTGCCCAGGACCGATATAGAAACTGACCTCCCTCCTAGGGGAATAGGGACCCCAGATCCTGGATTCAAGAAGGGAGGAAGACTAGTGCCAGAATCGGGAGGAAAAAGAGACTCCCCAAAAGGGTTTTACTAATATGACCCCCTGGACATATTCACATAACACTCATACGAATGGGCAAGACTCGCTAAGCCTTGGTTTTTTCCTGTAAAATGAACAGTTGGACGAGATAATTTGTAAAGTCTCTGCCAGCTCTGACCTACTGTTGAGTGAAATGTCAGCGTTTTGAGGGGAGGTATAGTTTTTATTTTTGTATAATTAAAAAAATAGCTATGTAGCTCCTACTATGTGCTAAGGAAGTCCTTTACAACACGATCTCATTTGATCCTTTCAACAGCTCTGTGAGGAAGGCGCTATTATTACTCTCCTTTTACTGTTAAGGAAATTGAGGGTAAGTGACTTCCCCAAGGACATTCAGCTAGTCAATGTTCCTGAGGCTGGCTTTGAACTCGGAAATTCCAGACGTTCTATCTACTGTTCTACTTAGGTGCTTTGTATTCCCAGGGGTTGGTACATAGTAGATTATTAATAAATAGACTTGTTGAATTGAATTAAAGGGTAATATTGAAAAGCATGCATACCCACACCCAGTACCACGAACACACCTGGCAGAACTAGTTGGAGGAAAAAGGCTTGCAGTGCTATCAGCAGGACCTGGTGTTCAAGGATGAACATCTGAGTGCTAGGCTGGTGAATATCCAGGGTCTACTGGCTGCTGCAGATGATAGCACTGCCACACTAGTGGGAGCATCTAATTCAGGCACAAAATAGCTAAGCACATGTACACATATACTACATTTAGGAACATGCTTCACAAAGAAAGCACCTAACACAGACAATTTTAATACTTCAGCCCCAACTTGAGTTTTATGGAATTCTGTGTCTGACACTTAATAGCTGTGTGACTCTAGGCAACACACTTAACATCGCTGAGGCTCAGTTTCCTCATCTTTAAAATTCAGATGACAATATTTACACTCTTACAGTACCTACCTTACTGGGTTGTAAGGAAAGCACTTTGTAAAACTATAGGAATATAATGGCAGGTTTTGGTTTTTTTTTAAGTGATTGTTTCAGTATGGGGAACTACTGGTGGAAAAAACTCTTCCACTAATGCAAATATGCAACTGATCTGTAACTTATAGTTTCTGAGAGTTGCCTAGGGTACTGAGAAATTGAATGACAAATCCAGTCACACAGTCACCACTCATCAGAATCAGAGCTTGAATCAGAGTCCTCTGAATTACAAGGATTCTATCAACTAACTCTTGCCACCTGTGAGTAGTTATTGTTGTAGTTGCTATTGTTATTAAGATTATACACTTACTGTTTCCAAGTTTAGCATTGTTTTTATATGCTATCCACACAATGAGTTTTTTTACATACATGTTCAGTCTGGAGAATGTACTCATATACATTCCCCAATAGATAGTTTCATCAGCACTGAATTAAGCATAACAAAAGTGTATTGTCAATTTTCTGTTTGCAGGATGTATTCATATACATACACATATATCAACATGTATGCCTATCCACATATATAAGGAGTCCTACCCCATCCTTGCATATACATACCACCAGATGCAGTGGAAAAAGCCAAACAGTGCCAGGGACTGTGAGTAGGGTTGTTCCAGTTCTAGCCCTGACTTCTACGCTCAGTGATCTTGAGCAAATGCTTTAACCTTATTAAGCCTCAGTTTTCTAAAGTAAAGTAAAGGGGAGGGTGTATGCTGGGTGAGATTTCAGTTGCAGCCAACATTCAATCAGTCTGTGATTACATGGCAGATGAAATTAGTCTTTTCGGTTTCCATGATACATTTGTCCCATCAGGGCATAGTGGGAGGCTGGATGTTTCAGAAGACAGAAAAGGGAGATGCAGGTGAATGTTCTCCTTTCTAGGTTTCTGGAAAGCCCGGATCTAGGGTCCTGGCCAGTCAGCAATTTCGTTGTTCTGGCTCCGTTATCTTCCATCAGACTTGGCCCCCAAATGAGATTCAAGTTACAGGGTTACAGAGCTGGGGGCATCTTGATAGATTGGGAAAGGCCTTTAGGCCTGAGGAGAGCACACTTAATGTGATGGAACCGGTTTGAGTACCTTTTTTTTCATTATTTTTTTCATTATTTTCTCCCTCTCCCAAATTCATTGTACTCCCTTGGAGAGCAAAGGGGAAAAAAACCCAAAGAAACAAAAAAACAGAGTCAACCCAATCCAATCCATCCAGAAGTCCATGCCCTTTCCCAAAATGTTGTAGTGGGAAAGATGGACTTGGAGACAAAGGTCCTGGGATTGGTTCATTTACTTAATAGTAGGGACATTAAGCAATTTTTTAACCGAGTACTTAACTTAGGGAAAACAAAACTTTCACTAATTGTCCCAGGAAGGCTCCTTTTAAACCTTAAAAATGCTACTTAAATCGGAATTGCTTGTCTCTCCCCTAGTCGCCTGACTTTGGTGATATTAGAACAGAGAGATAGATATCTGGCCACGAAGGACGTGTTTTCTATGTCCCTGGCAAGAATGTGACGTACTCTGGTCCGAGGAAGAGTGAAGAAAAGAGGGGCTGCCTTTCCAGCTCTTGGGTTAGTTCAGAATCCTAAGTCCGCAGACGAGTTTTACAGGTCCCCTATCCGAGGCGCGATCGCACAGAGAAAGCATGTTCAGTCCCGTGACTCGAGATAGGTCCTTCAGTCCTAGTTCGGAGACTGACAGGAGGGTAGGACAGAGATGCTGGGGATATAACCAGATGAATCGACTGGAGAAAGGGGGCGTTGTGAAAGACTCCGTGAAACATGATGCATGTTTAAATAAACTTCAGCAGTTTACATTCGGTTGCGACCTCTGTTTATAAAATACAGAAAGCGATAGGGAAAACACCCTACTGCTGCCACAATCGCTGCATTTACCCGGCAGGAGAGAGCATTACAAAGAAGCAATGAGATTGACCCACGGAGTCAGGCGAGAGGGAGGAGAGTGGTTTCCGGTGAAACCCAAAAGCTGCTCGAGTTCCAGTCCCAGGCTCTGTTTATCAGCCAAAATTTCTAATATCAGTAAAGGTTCTACTAGTGACTCTGTTTCAACATAACAGACTGGGTTTGAGGCTTCAATTAAATTCAAAGCATCAAACATTTATTAGACGCCTACAAATATGCAAGGCACTGGGCTAAGTGTAAGGAGTTTGTGAATCATTCCCGCTTCCCCAGGTGCTATTAAGGACAACAGATAGTAGGTGGGAACCTGATGCTTACTGTTGACCTCCAAGACACTGTCTCTGAAGTTCCACACGGATAGAGGAGACCTTCAGCCCAAACTGTGGAGTCTGGAGACGTCTGTTTGTGAACACATTTCCAAAGCTGGCTTAAAATAAGTCTGGAGTTGCGCTGGGAACCGCCACCCGCCACTCACTCTTCTCCTTCTCTCCCCCTCCTCACGAAATTCCTAGGAAAGCTTGAGGCCGTGTTTATCTCTGCCCCGGGTGGGGAAGGCATAAGGGCTTCAGGAAAGGGGACAAAGGAGACCAGTGTCACTCCTGGGGCTGGATTTCCTGACCCTCCTCTTAGACACATTGCTTCTGGCTGGGCTGCAGTGAAGTTAATTTTAAAAAGGAGATATTTAATTTCCTCTCCGACTCCCCCAAACAAACAAAAAAAACCCCTCTCATAATCTTTTCTCTTGTTTTTATGTGAAATAAAATTTTCTTATGATTCTTCTTGTTAATTCGACAAATATTTAATTATGCCTGTTCAGTTAAAGAAAGGCACTCTTTTCTTCTGATGGAAATCTGTGGGAGAATTTAATTTAAAAACTGAACAAAGTAAATCGTGGTGGTTGACCAGAAGTGGATGATTTGTCAGGAGTTAGCTACATGACCTTGGGCAAGTCACTGTGGATCGTGTGTTAGACGGAGAGAGAGAGAGAGAGAGAGAGAGAGAGAGAGAGAGAGAGAGAGAGAGAGAGAGAGAATTGCTAAAAGACTGCAGTTCTCTGATTTCTACTAGTGTATCCTGGTGGCCTATTTAACTTGGTTCGAGTCTATAAATCAGTTATGTTCAGTATTCTTTGAATAAGTGCCAACCAAACCAGGCTGACTATAGTCTTAGTCCTACTCAGTGGGAACCGCAGAAAAGTGTACTTGTCCTTTCTCCCATGTACAGAATTCTCTGATTTTTCTCTATTCTGTTTCTCTAGGTCCTCCCAAATTTCATTTAGCATTTTTTTTTTTTAACAATAGTTAAGTCTCAAAGAAGCTGGCATTGTCATTTGAACCTGAAGCCACTCCAGACATAAAAGCTTACAATTTCCGTTGCTTTTGAAATCTCCAAGAGAGACTGGAGGTGACCAACCTCGTAGGGTCAGAGAAGTCAGGGGAAGGTCGCCAGTGGCCGCTCAGACTAGCTTACAAAACTACACTGTCAGCAACTGCCACCTCTTAGCCACACATCATCTCCTGCCCGAGTTTCACAAAGGGAAACTGAATGGGACAAATTTGTGACCACAGTCCAACATCACACAGACACACAGCTAATTTCATGTTTCTTTACAGAGGAAAGGCATTTCCCAAAGACATTTTTTTTCTCCTTCTAAGTGTTAATGTCGGAGAAGCATTGAATGTTAGGCCACCCAATTCAAACCTTTCATTTTACAGGTGGGGAAACTGAGTCTAGGAGAAAAGGAGTAATTTCTTCAAAGAACCAGAACTAGTTAACCGCAGACTCAGAAATAGAACCCAAATATCCTGACACTACCTTGCCGGCTCAATGTTCTTTCACCCACACCATTTGGATTAACGAATCTAGGAGTTGTTTAGCGCCCAGATTTCCTGAAAGGAAGAAAAAAAGTTATCAAACAACACCGGCATTTGTAACCCTCATAGTCTCCTTAGACAGCACCATCCAAAAGGAGCACCTAGCTTCCCTATGAACCGTGTATTAGGATGCATTAGGGAGAGCCATTAACAAATTGTAATTCCTAT
This sequence comes from Potorous gilbertii, assembly GCA_028658325.1. Taxonomy (NCBI): domain Eukaryota; kingdom Metazoa; phylum Chordata; class Mammalia; order Diprotodontia; family Potoroidae; genus Potorous; species Potorous gilbertii. The sequence goes on along the minus strand of CM053771.1, from coordinate 272,196,311 downwards.
TGGCGGTTTATCCTCCCCCCCAAAAAAATTCTCTATTTTGCCGGAGTTTCACAAAGGAAAAGAAAAGAAAATTGTGGGAAGTAATTTGGGCAGACTGAAGTGATCTATTCGGTTGATTGAAAAAGGAAACGCTTTTGTTTTAGAATTTGCATCCTAGTAGGTTCTGCCCAAGTGCCACACTGTATAAGGTTCAATAGCTCATATGCCTTTTCTGATGTTTCATAACAGTAGTGGTGAGCCGGTCAGTTTGTACAGGCTCCCTATCCTAGGGAATCCTCGAGAGAGCTTGAGTTAACCTCTAAGCCAATCTGACCCGTCACTATATCCCACCGAGGTCTGGTATAGAGTCCGAAATTAATATTCGCAGCGGGATAGTATTCTCAAAGAACTTGCTCCACACTCGGCACATAGAAAGCTTCCCTAGGCTACCGGAACAATTGAAGAACATAAGAACATACGAAGAACATAAGAAATTATATGACTCTGGATCGTGACCTCTATCGGCATGGAGGACATTCACCAGTGCCGAGAGATGTGAAGCTGGGGGACAGCGGAGGGACACTGGCGAAACAACATAGGTCATGGTAAAGCTAGGTTTCTTATTCTTTCCTTCCCTCTAGTCCGATCTATTTAGCGCCTGCATCCACGATCCCTTTTGGCATCTTTAAAATACTCGTATACAAAGTAGGTAAGCTGAGGAACAAGGATTCTGTTAGAACTAGGGGTGCCAGGGAAAAAGACAAGTACCAGGATGAGGTTTCCTTCTCCATTTATTCCCTTTCAGAACAAACACCTCACCAACTGTGAACCTAGGATAGGGCTGGGCCCAGGCAAGGGTGGTGGTAGTGGGAATGGGGATTTGACCCAAGTGGATGAAATGGTGAGTTTTTTAAATCTCTTCTTTAAAAATAAAAAACAAACAAACAAAAACATAACTGCTTATTAAGCACTTCTTTAATCTCTAGATTCATTAGACCAAAGGGACTTAACGGGTGTGTTTGTGTAGGTGGGGATGGGTGTGTGCGCACATGGAGTCCTTTGACAGACTGGGCTGCACCTCAGAATAAAGTTTTTAAATTTATAAAATACATAGGGTTACTAAGGAAGTCAATTATTTTGAAACAGCTTTTTATGAGTATTTTTAAAAATCAAGTTTGCAGTCTCCAATTTAAGAACTTTTCTAGAGAGAAACATGTTTGTACACAAGGGTAGGCTTCTTAACACGGAAAAATCAAAGCTTTAAAAAAAAAAAAACTAAAAACTGTCAGTAGGAATTTACAGTTGTGAGCACCCACCTGAGCAAACTTCCAACCCTCTTCTCTCTAAATAACCCTCCCCAAACCCTGCCTCCTGAGAAAAAAAATTTATGAATGTAACTTCTGATAAACTATCTCCACGAAGTCACCTACACACCATTTGGGTTCAAGTGACTCATCCTCACTTTCCGAGGCTTTTCTGCCTGGAACAGTCCCAGATTGTCCTGTCTTGGGCGGAGGGTTTTTCCTCTCATGGTCTCGTTATATCATTCAGTCCCTACAGGAATTGGATCATTCAGTCCCTACAGGAATTGGATCATTCAGTCCCTACAGGAATTGGATCATTCAGTCCCTACGGGAATTGGAAGCCTAAGGTTGGCACGTGTACCCAGCCCCTCGTGGGGCGCTTACCCGGTACCAGTGTGGAGAACTGAGCGTCAGTGACAAACCGATTCTCTACTTAATGACAATCCTTCCGTTCTGACTCCGTTCTGTAAAAGCTCTCAACTCGGAGTCTTAGCTCTGGACCATTGAAAGAGGTGTACGGAAGAGGATTCCAAACCTTCATGCTCAGAGCGAATATCAGAGGACTTAAGCCCCTATTAAATTGTTCTGCAGTCCTTGTTTAGGGGCACGCAAACAAAGGGGCTTCTGCTTGGTTTCGAGTGTTCCTTCTATTTTGCTCTCTGCCTCATTTCATAGGTCTAACGCTCTGCGACCCTAAGCATTGATCACATTCGGAGGCTCTATTTTATGAGCACAACCCGCTGCGACTAGAAAGGCAGCCCCGGCTGGAGGCAGATGCTTTCACTTCCTAATGAAGGTTTGGTCGTTGCTGTTCGAAGACCAGCAATCATCTCTCACAAGCGTAGTCTGTCCATTGTCAGCCGCCTTCTTTCCTATTCTTTCCTAGAATCCTTGCCTCCAGATAAAACAAAAACAATGGTGTTTCCCTAGTTTCCTCAGCCCCTCCAATATTACAATTTATCTCTGACCTGTAAGATGAGAGAGTTGGAGGGGGAGATCTCTTAAGCTCTTATCTCTTCCAGTTCTTATATTCTATGGTTCTATGACCCTTGGTGCCACTACCTTCCAGGCCTCAGAACTCCTTGGAAAGAGAACAAGTAATAGGAAGGCCATGAGGAGATGGTCAGGACCTCTAGGTACCTAGAGTTCCAGGAATCTTCAACTAGTGCTAGAAGAGCTCAATCCTGTCCAGGTTGTCCAGTGAAGGACAACTCTTTTGTTTTTCCCATTCCATTCCTCCTACCCAGGCACACAGGCTTGTGGCAACTTTCTTATCCCCAAAATTCCCCTGTAAGCGGACAGGAGAGTTGGGAAAGATAAGAATCCTGACACCTGGTGAAGGTGTCTTTACAGAAAAGCTAATATAACTGGATTTTCTCTTTCCCCAAATTCAAGAGGCATCTTAGATTTGGTTTCCTGAGCCCTTCCCCTGGCTCATCTTGGCCAGCTCCTGTCAAATATCTTCTTGGAGTATCCTCTATCTGGCCAGCTCAGGTCAAGATTTCCTTTTCTTTTCTCAGTGTTCACCCATTACTCCCCCCAGCAGGTCCTTCTCTTCTCCTTGGACCTTATTTTAATTTGGACACTGACTAGTGTGTTTTTAGCATGGATCCAAATATCTGGGTGAAAGTCAAATATAGATTTTTGTTGTTGTTGTTGTAGCAAGATTCAGTAGCTGCATCTTTCAGTTTCAATCTGTCTGATTTCTAGTACAAATCACCTTGTGAGCTGCCTGAAGGAGGGAATTGGAGGGAGAAGTAAAACAAAAGCAAAAGACAGCAAAATTTAACGGGACATAGAGCTGGGAAAACCTAAAATTTCCTACTGTCTGGATCCCTTACTATGCAGATAGGTATTGAAGGGAGGGCAACTTTAAAGGTAAGGAAACAAAGACTTAGAAGTTATCACCTGTTCCACTTCCCCCAAAAGACCAGGCTAGTCTTCCTGGTCCACTGGAAGCAAGACTTCTAAGCACAGCATCCATGTATTCAGCTTACCACGGGAAAAGGATATATTCTGTCCCTTGTTCCTCATCAGCTTCCTTCTTGGTATGCCCATGGTTTCTGTTCAGGTTGCCCTGCGCACTTAGGTAGTGAACTGCTCAAGTTCCAGGTGTAGGAAGTCAGCCCAGGCTCAACTAACGGGGCAGCTTAACCTTATCCCCAGGACCTGGAATAAGGGAGAGGATGCCAAATACCAGAGACCTCTTCCAACCAAGATACAGACCAACCCAACCAAGATACAGAAAACTGGACTTCTATTCCTGTTAAACAAGGTGACACACATACAAAAGAGCTCAACAAATCTAAAATCAGTTAAGATTGTTAACCTGCAGGGCTAAGGTACTTTGCAGCCCTCTGGCTTCCCTTAACCCTTAGGATGCTTCCCTTCTATTGGAAAGACTTGTGTTTCTTTGGCAGATGCAAAAAAAGGAACCTCTTAAGAGCATGAGGTTCCCACTTGAGCTGCATTCAGTGGATGTGTATTTCCTGTTCCAGGTGCATGAAGATTAATTAAAACACTAGAATGGGGATGAAAGGGGTGGCATTTGCACATTAGGAAAAGAAACTGGTGGGCGAAGGAGAGGGAATAATGCATAGTTGTGTATATGAATGAAAAAATGTACTATGTTTATGCATATTGTTTGGGAGTATAAAGAACACATATGTGCACTGCAAACACGTGTGTATCAGGGTATGCATATGTTTGCATTGGTGAATGTGACACATATGTATATATAATACAAAATACTGTGACTGTCAGCACAAATAATCGTTCATATTAACTCTTACTTGCACATATTATATATTTGCTTTATTTACATTCTATTCTCATTTAATATGCAGGACAAATCCACAAACATATATATGCATGTGTATATAGACATAAACTTATATGCACCCATGCCTCAGGCTAGGGGTGATTGACTCTGTATATGTTACATTGTATTTTTACACATCAGGGATACTTTCAATCTCATTTTTTCCTGACTTTGGAATATCTTCAGAGAAGTTTTCTTCAGAGAATCCTTGCAATGGGGAGAAAGAGAATGAAGAAGAAAGAAAGGAAGTAAGGAATATAAAGGAAGGAAAGAAAGAGAGAAAGAAAGAAAAAGGAAGTAAGGGAAGAGAGGAAGGAATGGAAAAGAAAAAGAAAGGAAAAAGAAGGAAAGCAAGATAGGAGAAGGAAGGGAGGAAAAGAAGAAGGAAAGAAAGAAAAAGAAAGGAAAGAGAGAGGAAGGAAAGAACTGGAGGAGGAGATGGAAAAGGAGGGAATGGAGAAAAAGTGAAGTAGACTATAAGGAGCTTAAACTTTTGGAACAGGTAAAAGATTATCCCCAATCTAGGGTACCATGGACAATTTTCTGACTAAAAAAGTTTCTCCCCCTTCTCTTTCTTGTATGTGGCCAGGTGGAGATACATGAGAGATCTTTCAATTTTGCTAAATCTGATGCTAGTTCCCTTGACAGATTTCACTTGGTTCTTCCCTCTCTCTCTCTCATCCTCCAGTCTGCTTTTTCTTCCCCTAGCTCAGTCTTGCCTGGAGCCGAAGCCAGCCTGACCATTGCCTCCCTTCCCACAGCACAGTGCCAGCAGATTACCTTACTTAGAGCCGAGATAGTGTTCAGAGATATCTAGAATAAGTCTCAAACAGTCCTGGTCCCACTTCACTTTCCTATTTACCTGTTAAATTGTCTCTGACTCTACATCAAGGGACCTAGATTTTCAGCCCCATCTCTCTTTTCTAAAAGCCAATAATTGGTTTCCTATTTGGGGCAGAAAACATCAATAATTTTTTTCAAATATTCTCGAAGAACCATTTATCTTCCCTTTCTTACCTATGCAAACTACAATAGATAGACACGAACACATTACACACATATAACACATACTCCATGGCTTGCATATGTGTTGAATGCAGAGACTACTGCGTATTCTATCAAAGATCAGCGGTGAGAAATAGTTAAGTTTCAGCTTTGTTTCTCAGTCTCTATATTTTCATACATTTCTATCCCCTAGTACCTCTCTCTCCCTGCAAGACTTTCCAGAAGGGTCCTGTCACCTCAAAAAGCTGAGAAGCCCAAAGCCTAAGATCGCTTCCCCACCCTTTTGCAGGAAACGGGCCCGATCAGTCAGCTTAAATATCTAAGGGATTTTGGAGAAAGAGATGGGGCATACCAGGGTGCAGAACTCTTCTCTTGAATTCCCCTTTGTCCTCAGTCCCACAGCTTTAGTCACAAGCAGACTATATAACCCCAGATGTTCACAACCCCATCCGAAAATAGGTTATGTCACCAAGGACAAATCTAGAGGAGCCTCGGCTCATTCCCCGGCTCTAGATGAGCTCAGACAAGCAACTTGCTATTCCTCTTTCCCATTTGGTCCTTTTCCTCCCAGTTTAACGTCCCAATCTTCGACCTCTGCCTCTGGTTCGTGGTGCTGTTGTCAGCAGAGGAAAAGGGGAGGGGAGGGACAAGTTTATATTAATAAGTGGATGGGCTAGGGGTAAAAAGGCTCAACTAACAGAAACAGCTCCCAGCTGCATCATCACCAAGGGCAAACTGTCTAGAATGATACCTGTAATCCCATTAAAGTAATGAAAGGCAACCCATTGTTAATCCACTTCTGAGCTCACAATTTTGGAACCAATTCAAATGCCTGATCGCTTGTACAAAAGCCCCGCTTTTTATTCATTACTGTACAAGTATCAGAAAAGGAAAAGAAACAAAGAAAAACAGATGCTGTTTCTTCAGCCATTTAGTAAGTTGCCTGGCTTGAAAGGTTCTCAAACAAATCGCTGACTATCCAAGGGACTGTCGAACACTTTATAAATTGGCACTGATCTAGTGTGGCCTTGCAGACAAGCCACTCACTACACGTCTAAGGGCCTAGGTTTCCTTCTTTGTAAAATCAAGGTGTTGGCCTTAAATCGGTATCTCTCTCTCTCCTTTAAGTTTCTTTCAGCTCTGCCATTCTCTGGTTTTGAATTATGTGGTTGACTTCTAATAAAAGTTGGCGTACATACTGATAGTCTACACATGGATGTAGTAGCTCTAGACAGATATAAATATATGTACACATTAGAAACCTGCATATTTGCATTGCTTGACAAGTACACATATACAAGACCCACACAGTCAATTTATATATTCATGTTTCTTTTGGAAGAATACATGTATCTTGAAGGAAAACCTGAAAATGGGTAGTATATATTCGAACCCTCTCTGAAGTGGGCAGAACCAACAATGATGAAAATGATCTTAATATATAAGAAAATAATCACATTACAGAAAACTACAGATCGTTCTCAATAACCCTTTTGAGAATTCCTATTAAGAGCAAAATGTGTAATTGCATTATCTCCACCCCTCCCCCTTTAGATCTACCAAGACAATAAACTAGTCGGCATCGAAATAATATGTACTCTCGTTAAAAGAAAGAAAAACATTTTATTCGAGAATTTACAATACTAGAAAATACATTAAAAGTGCTATAGTTGACTCTAGAAAAGTTGGTCCCCACAAAACACTACGCAACAATAGCTACGGGCTTACACATTTATAAAATCATTGGAAATTCGCACCAGTATCTACATCGCTTCTGGGTTTCACATTACTTTATGCAAGGTCGTAGAACCGCGACTGAAAAGCAATTATTTTTCTTAAAAAAAAGGGGGGGGGAATGGGAGAGTGACTGACAACCAGCTACCAAAAAATACATGGAGAAAAGGGCTTGAGAAGATCAAGTGAAAATTGGACTTTCTCAGTTAGAAGAGCATTCCAATTCCGTCTTTTACAAAGCCCTTTCCCTTCGCAGCTAGGAGAAAAATTTAAAGGCCCAAATAAAATAATTCTAAGAAACTTCCTGAATAGGCTTTAAAAAAAATAAATTTGCGTTTCATTTTACATTCTAGCAGCACTCGCCCCATCTAGGCAACAACATTTCACCGGTTTCCCTGGAGGGCTTTGCTTCATTTAAAAAAAAAAAAAAAAGAAATGTAGCATTGCTTTCTGAACTAGAATTCTAGCAAATCCCTCCTCGCCGGGAAATGCACCATCTTCTAATAAACTACTGGGGAAGAGTATAGAAGTTCGACCTCTTTGGAAGATGGGTTTTAAGACTAAACTAAACAAAACAGATCGTCCGATGCCCAGGACTGGTTACTCTCCAGCATCGCACTATTCACCATCACCAACACCCCCCCCCCCCCCCCCGCCCCATCCCAGTGGGAACTCTCATCTCCCATCTTTTCGCTACCCTCCCCCCAACTCCTCACCAGCCGCATTCATTGCAAGAAAGTTTCAAACGGAAAACTACCCCCCCTTTTATAGATTTAAAAAAAGAGGGGGCGACTATACCAGGACTAGAGTTCATATTGCAGTTACAATTAAAATGCCATCAGCGCACAGACCTGTAAGATGTGGTGTAGCGGAGACCCCGGAGTTACACTGACTCCAGGTAAACGGTGTGGAACAGGCCGGGGGCTGGCTGGGGCTTTGGGGCTGATTTTTTTTTCCCACTGCAAAATTTTTGGCACAGTTCATCCAGCTTGGAAAGAAGAGGAGAGAAGAGAGAGAAGGGAGATTTTCCGAGGGTGGATGAATGATATTGCGAAAAATATAGAGACAGTAAGAGGCCAAAGGCGAGGCACGGAAAGGATGAAGGAGAGAGGAGAAAGAAACAGAGAAGAGAGCAAGAGAAATAGACAAAGCAGGGAGAGAAAGGAGATAGAAGAGGAGAAAAGGAGAAAGTAGAGTAGAGAGAGATCAAAGTTCAAGAGAGAGGGCAGAAACAGCAAAGGAACGTCTTGCAGTCCGTTTCTGGAGATTGGTTTAACCCGGCCCTTTTGGCCAGCGGATGGGAAGGGTCTACAGCTTCTGGCGCTGATGCTCGGGACCTCGACTGCGGGTTCTACTTTCTCCTTTCTTTTCTTCCTGCCCTTCTCTGTTCCTCCCTCAGATGTCTATCCGTGAGTGAAGGGCGCTGTGTTTGCTGTCGTGGTCCCAATAGGAGCAGTGCATCATGGATAAGTCAGGCTGACGGGCGCAGGCAAACTGGAGGCCAGGCGGGGGACCAGTCGCATTGGCCTGGGCTGGCGCGGGGGCCGGGGGCGCGGCAGCGGTGGGACTGGCGGGGCTGAGCTGAGTCGGGGGCGCAGCAGCCGGATGGTGGGGCGCATGGTGAGCCGCGGTCGCAGCCGGGTGCAGGTGGTGGGCGTGGGGGTGGTGCGCGTGAGGGTGGGGATGAGGAGCTGGATGGTGGCCCGCCATACCGTTGTAAGAGTTCACCACCCCGGGCAACGCCATGCCCTGCACCCGGGAGTAGGGCCCGTAGGAGGTCGGGGCCCCGGGGAGCCCCTTTACCCCTCCCGGGCTGCCAGGGCCGGCCGCTGCCGCAGCAGCAGCCGCTGCAGCCGCGGCCGCTGCCGCTGCCATCTGGCAGGACGCATAGGGCATGGGCGAGGGCGGTTGGGTCAGGGGCCACGAGTTGTTGAGGAAGCTGGACTGCAGGTACTTGGGAGGCGCCAGATAGCCGTAACCATCACTGCCGCCCGCCCCGCCGCCCCCCGCGCCGCCCGGACCGAAGAGGCCCTTGCCCGGCTGGAAGTGAGCGGGCGGCGGGCGGAAGGGCCGCTTCATGCGCCGCCGCCGGCGGTAATTGCCCTTCTCGAACATGTCCTCGCAGGCCGGGTCCAGCGTCCAGTAGTTGCCCTTCCTCTCGCCGCCGCCCTCTCGAGGCACCTTGATGAAGCATTCGTTGAGGCTCAGGTTGTGGCGGATGCTGTTCTGCCAGCCCTTCTTGTTCTTCTCGTAGAAGGGAAACTTGCCGATGATGTACTGGTAGATGCCGGACAGCGTGAGCCGCTTCTCGGCACTCTCGCGGATGGCCATAGCGATGAGAGCCACGTACGAGTAGGGGGGCTTCTGCGAGGGATCTGGCTTCTCCGCGACCCCTCCGCCTCCGCCGCTCTTCTCTGGGCTCAGTTCTTCCTTGCAGTCCCGGTGCCCCCGGGGTTCGGAATCTTTTCCTGGGCGTCCCGTGGCCGGCTCCGGGGCCAGTAGGGCCCCAGCATCGTCCTCAGGCTCTGGGTAGCTGGCCATCATGACAACGAGCAGAAGCAGCCCGCCTCTCTTCTCCTACCCAGCTGTGGACTACAGCGTCCTCTGCCGAGGCTCCCCAGCTGGGAGAGGGGCCAGGGAATGGAAGTGCAGGCCGGCCTGGGGGACACGTCCAGTCTTAGCGGAGTTTCTGAAAAGTGTCTCCGATTCCTCTGGGATGCTGCGACTCCTCTCTCTTTACTTTGCTACTTTTCTTCCTCCCTTTCCCTCTCCTCTTTTCCTTTCCCTCCCTCTTGAGCGGTAATCGAGTGTTGAGCTCGGCTTCTGGGCATGGGGGGGAGCCAGTTGGATAGAGAGGGGCTCCGTGTCCCCCCCCCCTTCCCCGCTACGCCCCACCCCGTCCTGACTAGTCCCCGCCTAAAGTGGGTTTTCTGGTCTCCTTTCTTTGCCTAAAGCTGCCTCTTCGAGTCTCCTACTGCGCGAGGATCCTCGCTCTTTTCTGATTTGTATGGGCCCTGGCTAGTTCCGCTTTCGTCAGGAGCTTTAGCCCCTATAGCGGGGCAGCCAGCTGCGTACGGTAGAGTTCATTTCTAAGTCATATTTGATAAATACAGTGCACCCACCTGGTTTGGAAACAGTGATTGCACTGAGAATCCCAAGTGTTCCCAAACCTAATAGATGACGACTTGGCCTTCTACACCTTCCACACCGCCCCACCATCCCCCCGCCCCAACATAGCACTAAAAACACACGTTTTCTTTCTCTTTTACACACACACACGCACACACTACACACCGCGTTTCCTTAAAACTTTTTCATATTCTCAGAACAGCGTAGCTGAGCCTGTGCAGAGAGGTGCCATTCATCCTCGCGTCTCAGGAAGCGTGCTCATCGTTTAAGTACAAAGGGGCTATTTCTATTTCCATAGAGAATTTTGTCCGAGGTAGTAATGGTACAGTCTCTCAGAAGTTTATCCCATAAAATAAATTTCTAAAACTTTCCTTTCCATACTTAGCTGATGCCGTGCCAGCTGCCTTAGGACAATTCAATGTATTTGGTGGTAATGGTGGAGAAGGGAACAGACTGCGGGGATAGACCTAAGAAGGGATCATACATCTTTGTCCTGGCGGGGAGAGGAGAAATCTCCACGAAGGCCTTGTGGTATGTCCATTGTGTAATGTTTTAAGACTGAATGAACGAAACACTCTCTCAATCACCCCCTTCTTCCATTCTTTTGAATAGATCTAGACTCATTTAGCTTGATTTTTGAATCCGTAAGAGAAGCTCAGAGATATTTCCAGTAAAAGCCTCTTCTATACCTGGAGATTGATAAATACTCTATCTATTGCGGAATAAATGTCTCGAGTTCAAGTAGTTAATTCGACTTTTGGTTTAGCAAACAAAATAGGCCTCCCCCCAATTTCCTCATTAGGTCCATATTAATTCACGGGCTCTAATTCTTTCCCATTTGGCTTTGAGGTTATTGAATGGGTATACAAATGTCAGTATACTCATTTTGCATATGTGTGGAGATTAGAGATGTGGATACACTTACGCATTTACAGAGGAGAATCAACCAATAAATCAGATATTTATTAAAAACTTATTATATTTATGAGTCCAAGTTTTGCTAGGTGCTGGGGATACAAAAACCGAAAGCAAATAAAGAAAAAAAAAAGCAAAGACAAAAGAGAGAAACAATCCCTACTCTCAAGGAACTCAGAAAAGAAGAATTCTCTAATTCACACACCTGGAGCTGTGGATCCCAAGCCAGGCAGGAACGTTGGGTGCCAGATCTTTCATTTGGTTCATCTTTTCTCCCAGAGTAGGTTGAGCATTATTTCTTTGATATCTGAGGAAGTGGAAGCGTGACCGAACAGTAAGTGAGACTTGCAGAAACTGATCAAGTTGAACTCATTGGTGAAAAGGCAGCTTTGTTTTTGTTTTTGCTGGGACGGGGGAATATTTTTTTTTTAAAGCACTTTATTTTTCCATCTATAGTCACTAAGTTAGGGACACCAGAGTCAAAATGGTTCGGAGAACAGCAGGTCTAGGCAGTAATTGAATAAGAATTAAGAGTAAGCGACTCTGTCTTGTCAAGCACCTAGTATAAATAGAGATGGATTACATGAACGGCAACGTAACCTTAGTTATAGATCAGGCAAGATAAGCAGGTCACTGCAATTTATTGCAACCGCAAGGAACAACAAACAACAACCGACCCACCGACGTAAAGCTGCTCTACCCCCCAGTGAAACTTGGAGTCTTCCGACCTCTCCAAACTATAGAATATCCCCTAGCCAAAACCAGAGAGCCTAGTCCCAGAATGTGCTGCGTTCGGATGCTGGCTTGGAGAAGAAAGAGTGCGTCAGCGCGCAGACCCTTCGCAACTAAAACTGGAAAACGCTGCGAGTTGAAGGCGCCGTTTCAAGGGCATCTTTATAAACATCCCAGTCCTTCGAGTTAGGAACTGGAAGACGTAGCAGGCCTGTGTAGTCCGGGATCTGGGCATATCCTTTGGGAATGCCGGCGGCACTTCGACTGCAGAACTGAAAAAGTCTAAGGCCGGTTGCTTACTTCTACGGTGAAGTCACGATTCATTCCAACCCGAGTCCTGACTTTTTCTCCAGAAGTCAAAATCCGACCCGCTAGTCACTTATTGAAAAAAATTCCCGAAAGTCTTCGCAACAACGGATCTTAAGTCTCCTGCAGACTCTGTCCTTACAAAAAACAAAAGCTACACTGAATAGAACAGGTACTTCCTCCAGGCTAGTTTGCAGCCCGAAGTAGCCTTTGATTCTTTTTCACCAAAGATAACAAAACAACTTTGGAACCCAAACGAAAACAAAAGCGATGTTTGCAAACCCAATAGTACAGGCTTCAGGACTTGGCTTATCCCTGCTCTGACACTAGCTACCTGCCTGACCTTAGTCAAGCAACAAACTCCCCAAACCTTGGTTTCCTTACCTGCAAAATAAGAGGATTGAACTAGCTGATGTCTAAATTCCCTTTTGTCTCTAAATTTCTATGATCCTAGTGACCCTCCGCCTTACCAGGGAACGGTCTGTCCTCAAAGTCCCAGCGATTTTAGATGGGAACAAAAATGTGTCTGGTTACGAGTAGGCCTGTGCACGAACCCTACTTTCCTGCAATGGGGGAAAAAAGCAAACCTGGGCCCACGGCTCATCCTGACCTTCAAGAGCCTCATTCGCAATCCCCAGAGATTTGTGCATTCAGTCTGGGTCCAGATCTCTTTTTCTTCTGACCACCCGCGCTGGCTCTCCCTCCTGTTTCTCCCTTGCAGGCATTTCCGACGTCCAGGACCCCGCTGTTGCAGCCAGGTGTGACAGCATTGTTGCATGTGTCATCACCTCCCCGGAATTCCACATTCTTTCCGCTTTTCAGTGAGAGAGAGAGAGAAAGAGAGAGAGAGAGAGAGAGAGAGAGAAACAGAGAGAGACAGAGAGACCAGTCATCTAAAAAATTGTCCCTGTAGATGAGGAGGGAGGAAAACCCAGTTCTCCCCAAATATTTCTTTCTGACCGTCTAGTCCCAAGAAGGGTATCCTCAGAGGAAACCGATATTTTAAATGTTTTGCAGGCGAGATGCAGAAATAGAGGCAAGGAAGAGGATTTGGGGCTTTACGCGGCGGGGGGCATTCCTCAGACTAGTGGTTAGGGGCACAGAGAACCAAGAAGTTGCTTCAATCACTTGGGAGAGAGGAAACACCGGACAGGAAGTACGCGCGCGGGGTGGTGGGGGTGGTGATGACCCCTTTCTTCCCTCTCTCCCAAAAGGATGCCTTCCTCTTTACTAAGACATCTCTAGGAAAACAGGCCCTGGAAGGAAGAGTGGTGTAGCTTAATGGCACAGGTTCCAGAACTCAGTCGGGCATTTGTATGGAATGTCCAGACTGACCTGAGGCAAGGGGAGCACAAAAAGTCTGCATGTAAGACGTTTCGTTTGGGAAGGACACTGCTATGCGCTAGGAAGGTTTTCAAGTATGTCTAAGTGTTGTGCGACTGAATTTAGCTAGAAAAGGGACGGGATGCTGTCACCTTCAGAGCAAGAGCGCTCTCTCCCCTCCAATGTCAATCAGATGCCTGGGGAAAATGCCTCTGGTCCGAAGTCTCCTCTCTTGTACCATGAGCATCTGTCCTACCTATACTGCTAGAGGTTGGGGGTAGAGTGGGAGAGGTGGAAGGCTGCTGAGGATCAAAGACTCCGAGAAAAGCTCTCCTTTAGGAATTTTCTGGCCGCTTGAATGAGCAAAGGTGTCCCACTCAGAGTCATCTTTCAGATCAGAGGTTTTAAGACTCAGATCCATGCTTACATTTCGGGAGAGGACCTAAAGTGGGAGTGCGGTGTCACCTCAAAGGTTTATTTTAAAGAAACATCTCACTCCAGCTGCCTATCTTGAGGCATAGAGAAACACTCTAAGGTTATTCTTTCCCACCTCCGCCTTCCTCCATTTACATTGAATTCACTCCTTTCCCCTTGATCACCTTTGCTTCTTCTTTTTTTTACTTTCCTTAACTCATACTGAATGACTCCAGCCCAACTCCACAAGTAGACACCAGATCTCTACCATCCAGGGTGCAGTGGGCTTCTCTTCCATGAAATATGGGCTGTCTTTCCCAGTATCTCAGTTATCTTAACTCAAATGTCTTACTAGGAGTTTTTCACCTAGCTCTTTGATCTTGACTTTCACCCCCTAAAGTGGATCGGAGTTTCATTCAGAAGTCAAACAGTCTAGAATCTAAGACCTCTAGGTCCTTGCAGTTTATTGGGAAGTATAGTATAGTATGGTATAGTATGCTATGGTATGGCATGGTATGGTATATGGTATAGTATAATATTAGTTTGTGTGAGGATAGGCTTGTGTGCCTTCCAGCCTGTAAACCTGGGGTAGTTGGAATTCATATTTTTAAAAGGACTATTCACAGGAACCCAACAGTGAAAACTGGGTCCCTTATGCTCCAGTCCAGAAGGATGGGCAAGGACTCATCTTCCCACTGTACTTGGTGACCTAAGCTTACTTTTCCCCCCTGGGAATGTCAGTAATGATTATTTCTCTTTTCTGCTGTGCTACCTTCAGGAATCTATATATCATTAGGCACACATAATACATTCTTACCTGCAACGGGGTTTAAGAGATCTATCTACCCACCCAAAAAAGGTTTTGGAAGGACTTCTTCAGATTAGGAAATCAAAGAAGAATATGGATAAAGAGTATTAAAACTTTGACACTAAGGCAAGGAGATAAAGAATTGTTCTTTTTCCCCTCCCTCAAACCAGCCTTCACAATCCTCATGCTTCTGTCCAGAACCACTTAGGCCAAATTCTGCTTCATCTCTTCCGTGCTCCAAGCTTCAGGAACTGGAGATGAAGGTGGTGGTGACTATTGCCTGAAATGGGACTCAGCGCTTGGAATTTACTTTTCTCTATAGAGGGAAATTCCAATTTTAAATGAAGAGACAAGTTTTCTGATTTAGTACCTTGCACATAATGGGAACATAATAAACATTTAGTAAATTGAATTGAATTGCAGTACAGTACATTATTAATCAATCAACAATCAATAAATATCTATTAAGCACCTACTATGGACTAGACACTATGTAAAACTGAGGATAAAACTACAAAGAATAAAATATTCTCTACTTGCAATGAGTTTACATTCTAATAGGAGGCAACAAGTACATATAAGCATATGTAAAGCATAAATATAATAAGTAAATAATTAAATACACATAAGTTAAATACAAAGTTGTTTGAAGAGGACACTAGTGGTTGGGGGATCAGCAAGGGTTTCATGGAGAAGATAGTGTTTAAGTCATGTTTTAAAGGAAGAGAAAGACTCTGAGGTAGATGTAAAGTAGCAATAGATTTCAGGGATGGAGATAGTAGATGGAATATCGGAGAGAAGGCTGACTAGTTTGGTTGGATTACAAATTGCTAGAGAGAATAAAAACCTTCAATAAGGTTGGGAAGGTAGGTTGGAGCCTGGTGTAGGGCTTTAAAAGTTAAACAGAAGAGCTTATATTTTATTATAGCAGCAATAGGAAACCACTGGAATTTGGCTGAGTAAGGGAGTCACATGGTGAAATATGTACTTAGGGAAATTTAATTTGGTAGCAGCATATAGAATGCAGTGGAGCTGTGAGAAACTTGAGTCAGGGAGATCAATTAGGAGGCTGTTTTAATAATCTAGATGAGAGGTGATGGGGCGCTGAATTAAGATGGTCCTTATATGAGTGGGGAGAAGGGATCAAGGTAGAATTGAGGGAGGAGATAGAAGTGGCACTATGCTGAGATTACAAACCTGGGACACCAGAAGGATGGTGATGCCTTTGACAGAAATAGAGAAGTTTGGAAGAAAGCAGGTTTGGGAGGGGAGAAATAATGAGTTCAGTTTTAAACATGTTGAGTTTAAGGTGTATCTCTGGGACATATTTATTCACACCTGCAATTAAATAATTTAGCAATAACTGCTATGTGACACTGCTAGACAAACATGAAACAAGTCCTGCTTTCAGGGGGCAAACTTTCTGCACATACACATCTCCTCTAAGGCAGCATGCGCACACACACACACACACACACACACACACACACACAATCATCCATCATTTACAAACATAGAACAGACTTTTAATTCAAATCTCATAGTTTTATAGACTGTCAGAACTGGAAGGGACCTTAAAAAGAAATATAACCCACTCATATAGACCATACACTTATCTTGCTTACATGCACAGACTTATTTACGATGCACACATATAATATGCACAACTTTAAACATTGCCTTCAAATTAAGGCCACTTCATAAACACTGTAGTATTACTGCTATCAGTTTATAGGATTACTTATTTATTTTTTGGTACTTGCTTGAAAATAGGAAAGCACCAGATTAGCAGAACTGTTTTGGGTCCGTTCATCCTGCCTTGAGTAGTAGGTAAATAAATCAAGCTGTAAGCCTGAATTTTGCTACAGATGTGGCTTACGGGAGATGGAGATAACAGCAGACTTTCCCACTTATCTTTTATTATTATTAATATTGTTGGTTTTATATTGCACACTAGCCATTCACATCAGGAAATAGCTTTCTATTCATAGAGAGAATTTCTTTCTTGATCTCTACAGTTCAACATACAAGCTCATAGGACAATTTGCATCCACTCATGCTCACACTATAGGCTCCCAGAAAAACATACATGCTGACCCCCTTTCCCTGCCTCTCTGGGGTATAATTGGATTTGGTTGTAAGAGAGACTCCCTAGTAGAAGAAATCCACATGTTTTTCTTCTCCTTCATATAGTATAGAGGTGCAAAAGAATCTTAGGATCAGAGATTTAGTGTCAAAAGAGACCTTGAGAGCCATCTAATTCAGTCCCCTCATTTTATAGGTGAGGAAATGGAGGCCCACAAATGTGAACTGACTTTTCGGAGGCAACACAGTAAAATATCAAATTACAAAATACAAATTCGGGTTTTCTTACTCCAAATCTAGCCTTTTTTCCATTTCAATCTTCCTGAGCAAACTTTCTGAGAGCATTAGATGTGACTTAGAAGTATATTACAAGTGTCTGTGATGGATAGATGGAAAGAAGGAAGGAAATAACCTTAAGTACCTGCTTTCTGGCAGGCACTGTGCTAAGCACTTTACAAATATTATCTCATTTGACCCTTGTAATAACTCTTGGAAGTAGGTCATATTATTATTTCCAATTTATAGTTGGGGAAATTGAGGCAGAGACTAAATGCTTGCTCAGAGTCACAGTTCTAGTAAGTTTCTGAGACTGGATTGGAATTAACTTCTTCCTGACTCTGGGTCCAATGCTCAATCCATTGTATTACTTAGTTGGACAGGGAATGAGACTATATCTGTGTGTGTGTGTGTGTGTGTGTGTGTGTGTGTGTGTGTGTGTGTGTGTGTGTATGAGAGAGAGAGAGAGAGACAGAG
Source organism: Potorous gilbertii (assembly GCA_028658325.1). Taxonomy (NCBI): domain Eukaryota; kingdom Metazoa; phylum Chordata; class Mammalia; order Diprotodontia; family Potoroidae; genus Potorous; species Potorous gilbertii. Next base: position 272,179,003 of record CM053771.1, on the reverse strand, counting down.
ACAGAGACACAGAGACAGTGACACAGAGACAGAGACACACAGAGAGAGACAGAGAGACAAAGAGAGAGACAGAGAGACAAAGAGAGAGACAGAGCGAGAGAGACAGAGACAGAGAAGTAGAAACAGAGACACAGAGACAGATTGAATAAGGGCATTGTACTGAGAAGCATATTTTAGCTTCTAAATTGTGTCCAACTACAGGTGATATTTATAGCCTCAGCTCTCTGGGTCACTGCCCCACTTAGAGGCAAGGAATTTAGCTCTCTATTCGTTTTAGAAAATGCAGGTCTTTCTGTGGCTTCATTCTGTGATTTAGTAAAGTTATTTATTCAAATGTCAATAGTGGAGAGCCAGATCACATTATTCATGCCTTTATATTTCTCCTTGCCATGCCAAATTTCTTTTCCGTCCATTTGCCACCCCCAATTAAAAATCTATACATGCATCATTGAAGTGTCCATATCCACTCAGAGGCAACCTCTTGAAATGACACTGGAAGGGATGGAATCAGATGTAGGATATCCACATGCCTTTCCCTATTCCAGGTTACAGGAAGCAAACTAATCAGAATAAGAAGTTGTAGGGTCTCTGCTTAGCTGATAGGTTCTGTTAGCTGAAGGTACTTCAATATAGTATCTGAAATGATCCCATGATTTCTTTAATTTGGGCAATCCCACAGCCCATGTAGATCCCAAGCCCTTGGTCATTTGGTATATAATTTCATGAGCTTTTGTGGCCAAAACAATTATCTGATGGCCAACTTTGTGGAGATGGACTTCTGTGAACTTGCCTAGGCTGGTCCTCAGATGTTACGCATGTTGTTACTGATAGGTGATGTCTTTTGCAACATGTCAAAACTTGAGCCTCCCAGAACCTAGAACCATTTTCATAGGTAATCCTTGCCTTTCTAAATTAAGGTTATGTCTTGCCATTGGATTTCAATGACTGTGAAGGAGAGAGTGAAGTTGACGATTTTGCATAGCTCTGCCTCACAAATCCAATTCATGTCAAAGTCAAAGCATCACCTTCCTGATGACATTGGTCCTCTTCGAGACTAAAGAATAAACAACAATAAACATCTTCATACCAACCTAAGCTACCTTAATAAGTCTCTAGTGGATTTACTTGAAGATATCTGAATAAACAAAAAATCTGTGAATTTATCAACAATTGTAACTTCCTCCATCAATGTAGACTACAACTGGTCTGTGAATTAGTAGGTAAGTACTAGGAGTTGCTTGAGATGCATATAAATTAATTGACTCACCAATGCTCCTGCCCCTAGAGTTAGAGGTAGTTTTTGAACCCAGATGCTCTTGACTCCAAGATGAGCAATCTATTCACTAAAGCACCATAGTGACATTGACCTCTTTGCCATTTCTATCCCAGACACTCCATCTCTTGACTTATTTTCTCTGGTAGTTCCATATATGAGAAATTTTCTTCTTACTCATCTCTATCTCTTGGCTTCCCTCAAGAATCAACTAAAATTCTGCTTTGTGCCTTCTCTCTTATCTCCAATTTATCTCATCTATATCTATTTGAACATAGTTGCTTGAAAGTTGACTCCCCCATTAGACTGTAATTTTTTGATGTTCCTATTATGTGCAAGGCACTAAACAATTTACATGATGACCACAACAAAGGAAAAGAAAACAACCCTGAAAGATTCTTTTTTTTTTTTAAACATTTTACAATGCATTATTCAATTGGGCCTTAAAAGAACTGGTGGTGAAGCCTATCTCTAGCTCCATCCCCTCAGAAGAGAGGTGGTAGACTACAGGTATAGAATGAAGCATATATTTGTAGACATGGTCGACTCATGTTACTTGATTGTACTTATATATTACAGTGTTAGGAGAGAAATGAGAAAGAAAAGTTTCCTCATCTGTAAAATGAATTTGGAGATGGAATCAAGAGGGCAGAGTGATAGGAAGCATTTTTGCTTAACTTGCCCAGCATACCTCCTCCATGATGATCTAGAAAACACTTGGACTGTATACTGATCGGGAAAGCCAAGAAGAAGTCACAATGAGTTATTTTTCCAGACAAAGAGATAGACAGAGAAGACTACAGATACTGGATATGGGGAACTAGATAGGAATGAAGTATGGAAGAAGTTGCAAGGGGCATTTCAGCATCCAGGGAAAGAAAGAAAGCTGAAATGGAACACCAGGGCAGGAACTGCTGAAGTGAAGGGGATCACTGAACTAGTGGTGGGTGCTAGAATGGGTGATGTATAGCAGTTTTATTGCCCATTGCCCAGTTCCAGATTATGGATTTAGGATGTACAACCTAGCTGTGTATTGAGCAAAGAACAAGTTTTAGAAATGTAGTTGCATGGTTCAGAGGCCAAGAGTAGAGCAGCAGGGATTCAATTCTAGTCCTCAGGCCAGCATCTAAGCCTGGAGTGAGATAACCAAGGTAGGAGTCCCAGACCAAAGAAGAACCAGCGATTCAGTCATGCCAAACATACAGAACCTTCCAATGTGTTGACTGAGCAAAGCAGCAATCTACTGAAGATCAATCATGCACAAGCCAACAACCCAAACTTGGGTCAGGAAATTGCAGAGCTCAGACCAGGAGGGCAATGAATAAAACTCCCCAAGTTCCACTTGGAAGTGTAACTAATTTGGGAGCGCTGAAAACTTGTAAGCCTCCTGACTAAGCTGTGAAAAGCAGCAGAAGGATGTAAAAGCACAGAAGTTTGTTTCCCTCTTCCATACTCCCTGAAGTGTGCAGAATCCAGCACTAATGTAAAAGTCAAAGTTAAGGAGTTGACTGAAAGTATAACTGTCCCCCGCAAGAACCTGACCATAAAGATCTACTATAGTGACAGGAAAGCTCAAGACACTAACACAGAAGAAGGAAAATTGAAAATATCTATAAGCAAAGTCTAAATGTAAAGTGCAGTTTGAATGCAAGTTTAACCAAATACCTAGAAGAATTAAAGAAAAAAATCAAAGATGATTTTAAAAATCAAATGAGGGCTATGGAAAGAAAGATATAAAAAGAGAATTAGTTGCTTGGTAAATTAGATATAAAGCCTTACTGAAGAAAATAACTTTGAAAAATTAGAATTGATCTTATAGAAACTGTTTGCCCATGAGACATAAAGAAATTTTTATTAAAAGTCAAAAGCCTCCAAAATAGAAGAAAATGTGAAATGTTGAAAAAGCAACTGACCTGGAAAATAGATTAAAGAGAAAGAATTTAAGATCATCACACTACTTGAAAGTCAAGAATAATAACAACAACAAAATCCAGGCATCTTATTTTAAGAAATCATAAAACTGTACAGATATCTTAGAACTAGAAGGCAAAGTAGAAATTGAAAGAATCTTCCAGTCTCATTATGAAAGAAATCCCCAAATGAAAACTCTCAGGAATAGAGCCAAAATTCAGAGCTCCCAGGTAAAAGAAAAAATATTGTAAGCAGCCAGAAAGAAAGAATTCAAGTGCTTTGGAGTTACAGTCAGGATAATACAAGACTTAGTAGCCACCACTATAAAGGAAGAGAGAACTTGAAATATGATATCCTAGAAGGCAAAGATCATGGACTCACAGTCAAAAATAACTTGGCCAGAAAAACAGAATAATACTAGAGGGGAAAAATGGATCTTAATTGAAATAGAGAACAGATTGAGTAGAAATTTAACAATTTTCATAGACACTCAAGAGAAGCATAGAAAGGTAAACAAATCATAAGAGACTAATCAAAAGTAAATTGTTTATAGGTTTATATGGGGAGAATATATATGTAGTTCCTTGGAAATTTATCATCACCAGGAGTCTTGGAAGGAGTCTAATTAAACAAAGTGCCTAGTTGTGGTTCTATTATTTGGAGGATGTCAAAAAAAATGGAAGGATAGAGAAGAGGGATGCTTTGGGAGAAGGGGAAAAGGAAAGGAAGAATGTGAAAAATTATCTCCCATAAATGTAATGTACAAAGAAGAATTTATACAAGAGAGGGAGGAATGAAAGGGGAAGTAGGCAGCACTTAAGGGTTCAATATAGATATACATTTGGTTATAGGAATTCATCTTCAACAGACAAGTCAGTAGAAAAGGGATTAAGGGAAAAGGTGGGGGATAAGAGGAGGGTAGTGTAAGGAAGGTTTTAGTCAGAAGCAAAACAGACTTAAATTGGAGATGTGGAAAAAGAGAAGGAAAAATATAAGAGAAAAAGGTGGATGGAAATATATATCAATCATAACTGTGAACGTGAATGGAACAAACTTACTCATAAAATGAAAGTGGATAGGAGACTATATTAGAAACCAGAATTCAACAAACTGTTGTTAACATGAAATACATTCAAAAGAGAAAGGTACATAGAGAGTTAAAACAAGAGGTTGGAGCAGAATCTATTGTACTACAGTTGAAGTAAAAAAAAAAAGCAGGGGTAGCAATTATAATTTTAGACAAAGCAAAAGCAAAAAAAGAGACTCAGTTAAAAGAGATAAACAGAAAAACAATATTTTGCTTAAAATTTCCAAATTAATATCAATAATATCAAACATATGAACCACATAGCATACAATCTTAAGGCTTTTTTTATATATAAATTTATTTATTTAACTTTTTACATTCATTTTCACAAAATTTTGGGTTCCAAATTTTCTCCCCCTTTGTCCCCTCCCCCCCACCCAGTACACTGAGCATTCTAATTTCCCATATCACCAATCTTCCCTCTCTTCTATCATCCCTCCCTTCTCTCGTTCCCATCTTCTTTCATCCCATAGGGCCAGATAACTTTCTATTCCCCATTACCTGTATTTCTTATTTCCTAGTAGCAAGAACAATACTCGACAGTTATTCCTAAAACTTTGAGTTCCAATTTCTCCCCATCCCTTCCTCCCCACCCATTCCCTTTGGGAAGGCAGGCAATTCAATATAGG
>CM053771.1:272099148-272173603 GCA_028658325.1 Potorous gilbertii | reverse complement strand
CTGTTCCATTCTAATTTTGAGAGAACTATTTTCTTCAGTGAGCTTTTGACCCTCTTTTTCCACTTGGCTAATTCTACTATTGAAAGCATTCTTCTCCACATTGGCTTTTTGAACCTCTTTTGCCAATTGAGTTAACCTATTTTTCAAGGTGTTATTTTCTTCAGCATTTTTTTTGGGTCTCCTTTATCAAGGTATTGACCTGGTTTTCATGCTTTTCTTGCATTTCTCTCATTTCTCTTCCCAGTTTTTCCTCCACCTGTCTAACTTGATTTTCAAAATCCTTTTTGAGCTCTTCCATGGCCTGAGCCCACTGGATATCTATTTCAAATGTTTGGGATACAGAGGTCTTGACTCTTATGTCTTTACCTGATGGTAAACATTCTTCTTCTTCGTCAGAAAGGAAGGGGGGGTATCATGTGTTCCCCAAGAAAGTAACCTTCTGTGGTCTTATTTGTTTTTTCCCTTTTCTGGGCATTTTCCCAGCCCGTTACTTGACTTCTGAGTTTCCTGTCCACCCCTGCCTAGGTCTGCCCAGCTAGTGCTTGGGGTCTGAGATTCAAATGCTGCTCCCCAGCCTCAGGGCTTTTGGTGGCAGGCCTGGCTGCTATTCAATGGGAGCTTATGTTCTGGTGCTCAGGTGGGGGCAGGGCCGCCTCCCAGGCTCAGTTCCCTCAGGGGGTTTATGCAGAGACCTTCCGTAATGGAACACCTGCCAAGCTCCTGCCTGCTCTGGGAGCCTCTGGCCACCCGCTGCCTCTGCTGCTGCCTCCCGAGGGGGCCCGAGTCATGGAGACACCCCTCTCCCCTCTCAGCTCGTCCAGATGTCTCTCTCTCACTGACCTGTGCATCTGTGGGTGGAGGGACCTTTGCGGCCACTGGAGATTCCATCCTACAATCTTAAATCTTAAAGAAAAAGTTAAATAAATTACAAGAGGAAACAATAGAACCATAATGTTGATAAGTCAATTTACCCTTCTCCAACCTGGATAAATGTAATCATAAAATAAATAAGAAAGAAATTAGAAGATAAGTAAAATTTTATAAAGTTAGATATGAAAGATCTCTTGATAGTATTGAATGGGAATATAAAGAAATGTAGGTATTCTCAGCTGAATATGACACCTTCACAAAATTGACCATGTAAAAATAAGTGAAGAAAAGCAGACATTTTAAATACATATTTTTCTGATCACAATGTAATAAAAATTATGCTCAATAAAGGGTTTTTGGAATGTATGTTAAAATTCATTGAAAACTAAATAACCTAATCCTAAAGAATGAGTGAGACAAGGAAGGAATCATAAAAACCATATTTTCAGTAAAGGTAATATCAATAATGAGACAGGATGTCAAAACTTGTGGGATGAAGCTAAAACAATATGTAGGAGAAAATTCACAGTTGTAAATTTGTTTTTTAATGAATAAAAGAAAGAGCACATCAATGAATTGGACATATAACTATAAAAAACCCCAGAAAACTAACAAATTAAAATTTTTCAATTAAACACTAAAAATATAAATCTTCAAAATCAAAGAAATGAACAAAGTTAAAAGTGAAACAACAACATTGAATTAATAAATAAACTAGGAGCTTTAAAAAAGACAACTTAATAAAATATATAAGAAATTAGCTAATTTGATTTTTAAAAGGAAAGAAGAAAACTGAATTACCAATATAAAAATGAATTCAAAATCAATGAAAGAGAAATAAAAGCTACTATCAGAGGCTTTTTGCCCCCTCCATGCCAATAAAACTGATAATCTAAATGAAATGGATGAATATTTACAAAATATAAAATTATATATTGCAAAAATATAAAATTCCCAGATTAATAAAATACAGAATAGAATACTTAAACAATCTTCTCCTAGGAAAAAAACTGAACAAGCTATAGATGAACTCCCAAAGGAAAAAACCCATCCTGATGGATTTACAAGTGAGTTTTATCAAACATTTAAAGAACAATTAATTTAAATACTATATATATTACCTGAAAAAAAGGTAAACAAGAAATCCTATTAAGTTCCTTTATGACACCAATGTGGTCTTAATACCTAAACCAGGGAGAGTCAAAATAGAGAAAGAAAACTACAGACCAATTTCACTCATGAATATTGATGTAAAATTTTAAAATAAAATTCTAGCAAGGAGACTGTAGTGATATATCACACAGATCATCCACTATAACTAGGCTAGAATTATACCAGGAATGTAAAGTTGGTTTCATATTGGAAAACTATAAATATAATTGACCATATCAATAATAAAATTAAAGAAAATCATATGATTGTTTCAATTTTCAATGCATAAAAACTTCTGACAAAATACAATTATCATTCCTGTTAAAAACAATATAAAACGCAGGAATAAAGTTTTCCCAAAGACGATAAGTAATATCTATCTATAAGTAATATCTAAGACCTATAAAACGAAGAATGGATAGTTAGATGATATAGTGGATAGAACACTGGGCTTAGCATTGGAAAGATTTATCTTCATGAATTCAAATCTGGCTTCAGACATTTACTAGCTGTCTGACCCTGGTCAAGTCACTTAACCCCATTTGATTTGGTTTCTTCATCGGTAAAATGAATTGGAGAAGGAAATGGCAAACCACTTTAGTATCTTTGCCAAGAAAAATCCAAATGGGGTCACAAAGAGTTGGAATAGCTGAAATGACTAAACTGCAACAACAAAAACCAAGAACAATCATCATCAATAGTAGGGATAAGTTAAAAGCCCCTTGGTGACCTTTGTGCCCCTCTCCACATTCCCCGGTTAGACTGAAGCTTCTTGAGGGCAGGGAATGTCTTTTTCTTATTTGTATCCCCAGCACTCAACACTTTGGACACTGCTTAGCTAAGTGACTGGCCCATGGTAGGTACTTAAATGCCTATTGAATTATTACTATTTTTTCCCATCCCCCTTCACATTTTCTGTATCACAACACCTTAAAGGGAAACTTCTCATGTAGTTGGTGTGGAATGTGTGATAGGAAAATAATTTATCAAAAAATTTACAATCAAAATGTCTGGTCTGACAAATCTGACTGGAGATAGTCAGTGTGAGCTGTGCTTTCCAATATTTTATAGGATAATACCCTGGATATTTAGCTGTTATGTACATAGGAGATATTTTTAAGCCAGGCTGTTTTGACTGAACAATGCTTGCAGGCTAAGAGCCTGCTGTCTCAGACACTCAGCAACTAGCAATGACAGGTTTGGTCCAAGCAGGAATAGCTGGAGGCCCCCAATTCCCTGTTGTCTGGTCTCAGAGAGGAACTGCCCATCTCCATAGCTTCCCTTGGAGGAAGTTACCCACTGGCTCTCCGGGAAACCCTTCCCATCACAGGCCTTTGCTTTTCCAACAACTTCTCTTTCTTCTTCAGAGAAATATTGTTTTTATGGATTTAATCTCATCTAGACCACAGGATCCCTTCAGGAACTCTGACAGTTTGGACACTTGGAGGACATGGGGCTAACCCTACAAGTAGATGGAATGAAGTCATTTACAGCCAACAGAGAGAATGATTTGAAGGGCAATAAATAGGACCTCTAAGAATATCTAAAAATGTCATTTCCAGTGTCTGAGTCTCAGTTTCCCCATTTGTAAAGTGAGACTATAGGATTAGACAAGATCCCAATTCACTCCAACTTTCTGTGAAATCTATAAAGTCTTCCCCCAAGGGTCTATCACTTTATAAACACAATTATCTTAGGAAGCCACTTAAGGTCTCTAATCCTGACTATGAATTTGTTTGTTATATCTTTTCCTCTTTGACAGTCCATTAACAGCAGAATTTGATTAGAAAAAAGCAGCAGGTAAGTAAGATACTTTTGCAAGAGACCTCTAAATAATTATTTCCCAGAATTACCTCTCTGTTATGGGCTTCCAGGTCAGGTAGATTAGAAACACCTGGAGATGGAGTAGTTTGGTACCTCACAGATTTGTATTAATTCTAATAAATTCTAACAAATTCCCTCCTCAGTCTAACAATTATTTCTTCCAATTATTTATCTTTATTTCGATATTTCAAGTGATTTTTTTTATTTCATGTATTCACCAACACAAATTACAAATCCTCTAGGTCTTCATATCCTATACTGCACTTGACTATATTATTATTAATAATAATATTAAGTAGCAATTACGTAGTGCTTTAAGGTTTTGCAATATATTTTTGCATATATTATATTATATGAACTTCACAACAATATTATGAGGTAGGGGCTATTAGTTTTCCCATTTTACAGATGAGGAGAAAGAGGTAGATAGTGGTTAAGTAATTTGTTCCACTTCACAGAGTTACTGTCTGAGGCAGAATTTGAATTCAAATCTTCCTGACTTCAGGCCCAGTGCTCTATGCATCTAGATGTCATCAGTTCTTTATAGGTCTATCCAGATTACCAGAGACCTTTACCATGTTCTTTTTGTATCTCTCGGGCACCAATGAAATACTTGTGCTGTTATCTTCACGGTCTTTTTCTCATCAAATATATCTTCAATTATACCTTAAAAAAACACTCCAACTTCCTTCAATCCATTATATTCTAAATTCATTCCAAACTCATTCAACAAACATTCAACACAAATATTTATGCAAGGAGGTGGACTTGGAGTTGGAATTCCAACTTTTCATTGTCTCTATGACTATTGACAAATCACTTAACCTTTCTACCCCTCTATTTCTTCATGGAGATAATGGGTCATCTTTCATACTGAAATGTTCATGATTAAAATAATTCAGTGCATTGTCCCTTGCAAAGGCACTTTTATTTGAATGAGATATAATGCAACATATCCTAAAGTTAACTATGGTAAAGCCTCCAGACCAGAGAAATAAAATCTAAAATGAAAATAATAACGTGTTCCACTTGTCTACTGAGTTTATTGTGAGACAATAACTCTTTAAAGTTCGAAGCACTTAAATAAATAAGAGTCTCTCCCTGTGCTAGGCACAAATTATCGGTGGTGACATCCTGCAACCTCTTTAAGTCCATGGGGCATTAAAGTTATTAGTGATTTTTGAGTTTATAGTGATTTTAATTGATATGAAATACTGGTGGTATCTCATCAGTAGCTTATAGCATGACAGAGAGAATGCTGCTATAGGCTTTTACAAAGGGAGGCAGTTTGGGATCCTTGAAGGTTCTTCAGTTTCCTGTAGGCAATTCAGTTGAATCTTCCTGTTTTCTGTGATATTGCCCAAAGTTTTATGACTACAGATTCATTCCTTTGAATTAACTTTTAAGGCCCCCATGAAAGAACCCTTGGAAAATCCATTAAGTCATTGCTGATCATGAATCCCTCAATGTGAATTGTTTTTATGTGAAAATTGATTGGTCTGGGGGTCATAAGACCTGAATTCTAGTCTTAGCCCTGTTGTCGGATAGTCCTACAACCTTGGAACCAGCATTTCCCATCTCCAAGTCTCAGTTCCATCACATATAAAATGAGTTGGTTAGCATAAATGAACTCCAACATCCTTTCCAACTCTAAAATGTATGGTTCTAGGAAATTCTCTCCCTTTGACAATTCCAATTTGGAGCAAGTTTTATTAAGGGTTGGGGAGGAAGAAAGAGGTCCAGAGGACAGGACAGACTCTTAGTACTATGAGCCTAGTTGGTACTTGGAGATAAGATAGCAATATGAAGGAGGAAAGGGGAGATGGAGGGTGCCAATTCTGCCTAACTCCCAGCCAGACCCATGGCCATGTATTATAATTATATGACAGGAGGCCAGGGAGAGCACAGCATACAGCTTCCCATACTCTTCCTTTGGCTGATAAGGAAGATAAACACTCGGCCCTGCTTCAAAATCCCTTTGTCGTTTCCTGCCTCAGCTAGGCAGGACAGTGTTCAAGCTTAAGGAGACAATGATCGGCATTCTCAGGGAAGTGTTGGACTGTACAAAACAAGGAAGCCCCCACGCCGAGGTATGAGCAGGCACTTCCGGACAATGCCGACTTACCTCAAAAGGAATCATAGTTTTCTGAGATTCGTTCCTGGAGGGAGGCAGATGCAGTTTATTTGTGTAGGCAAGGTCAGTTGGTGCTGTGCAAAATGGTGTCATTGGATGGAGTTGGCCTTTGGGTCAGCCCATTTCCCCTTTTGACAACCACCTCCCTATGTTTGTGCCCCTTTCCAATCCCCATCCCCAGTCATCCTGTGACCTTCTGCCATTTGCTAATGTTCTAGGACAGTGCTCTAGATGCCAAGAATTATTTCTCTCTCTTTTCATTAAAATTACCACTTTCTTAGTATTTTCTTTATGTCTAGTCAGCTGTCAATAATGCAATAGAAGGCATTGGATTTGCTGTCCAGAGATTTGAATTTAATGCTTTCTATGCTTGTGTGATCTTGGATAGGCAACTTCCCATCCATGGGCATCAATTTCTTCAACTTTAAGATGAAGGAGGAGTTGGACTAGATGATCTCTAAGATCATTCAAGCCCCAGATCTTTCAAAATTCCTACATTGTAATAAGGTAATTTTTCTCCATCTAAATCTATGATTTCATTGATGTATGGAGGCTCTATCCCAGTATAGTTCTCTGCAATTTATAGTCTTAAATAGTTGCCTGAATCATTGAGAGGCTAAATGATGCTCCCTGAGTCTAATAGCCAATATATAGCAGAGGTAAGATTTGAGCTTCATTCATCTTTACTTCCTCAATATGACATGAAGCCTCTAGGCTAATTCATACTAAGGTGTCCTTGACTTATAATAGTTCACTAAATTGTCCCTCTGAAAGGCATTTTTACTTGAACAAGGTAAAAATACAATGTATCCCAGAGTTAACCAAGATAAAATCTCAGACCAGAGAAATAATTTTATGAGCTTCTCCTTAATGAGAAGATAAATGGTCACCCAGTCTCCCCTTGGAATAAAGTCTTCATTTTTCCTGTGAAATGTTCAGTTGTGTATTGTTAATTCCATCTGGAATGGGAGCCCAGGAGGGCAAGCAAAGTGCCTTATTATCGTCAACATCAGTACTGAAGCTTTACCACATGCCCGGTCTAGAGGGAGAAACAGGAAAAGGAGAAGACAGAACCATGTCATGAGGGAGTTTAGAGCCCTGAGAAAATAAGGCTTCCTAGAATGGAATGATTAGAGAAAAAGTCAAAATGCTATGGAAGGAAGTACTCAAAGGAATGATACAGAAAAGTTGTGCTATGAGAACCCAGAGAAAGGGAAAATCTGAATGTGCTTAAATAGCCTGGAAGTTTCCCTGGGAGAAATAGGACTTGAGTTGGGCTCTGAAGGTTGGATAGAGTTTGATCGGGTGGAGAGAGGGAAAAGACTTAACTGACCCTGGCTCTGTGGATCCGACTCAAGCAAGGGATGCTGGGGTTCATAATGCAGTGACATCTGCCAACTGTTTTACTTAGGAGCAGGATGCCTGAACTTGCCAACAGCTTAAGTCCTGTTTCCTCCATGGTGAGGAAAAGTCATTCCCTGACTCCACAGTGACCTTTCACTTCTCTGAAGTCTTCCTGTACTTGGGGTCATTCAGTTGAGCTCTGGAATATATACTATCTTTTGCTGTTTTATTCATGTGTCATGTTTGTTAGTCTTGTGTCCCCAGATGGACCGATAGCATAGTACAGCGGAAAGTGTGCTCAAATTAGAATCAGGAGATGTAGGCTCAAAACCCAACTCTGTCATTTATTTGCTGTATGGCCTTGGGCAAGTCACTTAATCACTATATGCCTCAATTTTCTCATCTATAAAATGAGGAGATTGGATTAGACAGTTTCTATTATCCCTTTCAGTTCCAAATTTATGACCCAGGACAGTATCTCTGCCCACTCTCAATCCAGTGTTTCTTTCCTTGTAACTCCCACAACATGGACTCCAGTAAAAATGTATTCATAGAAATAATTTTCATTATCTGGAAGGGTCCTCCATCTCCCTGGGCTAAGAATAACCTAGCCATTATGGTCCCAGAGCTTTGGTTAGCCAAGCATTCATCTATAATTAGATATTTACCTCTTATCTCACTCTTTCACCATTCGTTTATTCCATTCTCCCTAATTTCATCTGCCCTTGTCCCTATACACAACTTCTGTCAGTTTTCCAATTTGTTGCTGTTTAGTTAATGTTCAACTCTTTGGGACTCCATTTGGGGTTTTCTTGGCAGATACTGGAGTGGTTTGCCATTTCCTTCTCCAGTTCATTTACAGACAAGGAAACTGAGGCAAACAGGGTTAAGTGACTTGTCCAGGGTCACACTGAAATGTCTGAAGTCAGATTTCAGCTCAGGAAGATGAGTCTTCTTGACTCTAGGATCAATGCTCTATCCACTGCACCACCTAGCTTTCCATTGTTCACTCATTTTTTTCAACAAGCATTTAAATATCTATTATGTGCCAGTGACTACACTAGTCATTGGGGACATATAGATAAAAATAAAGCAGTTTCTGTCCCCAAAGAGCTTACATTCTATAAGTGAGAAACAACATATACACATAAATGCAAAATATATACAATGATTTCATAGGGAGGCCACTAATGAGGGGCTTGTAAATGGTTTACCTTCTTTTGGGGGGGGTTGATTAGTGATTATTCAGTTCCATGCTATCTTCTTCCTTTTCCCCCTAATTTTTATGTATTTGGGAACTACAGACTCAACTTAATATTGACCTAACACACACACACACACACATGCACACATATGTAAATCTGTTAGGTTAGAAAATGCATAATGAAAGAAATGTTCACTATAGTGATGAAGAGATCCAGTAAAGAGTCTAAGTTGAAGAGGGATTCCCTGTGGTTAATGAGGTCTTCTGGATGCTCCAATGACATTGTGTTGGTCGTATCAAGCCCCAGAATATTGCAGAATTTCTTAAAAGAGATGTGTAACTTCCCGAAAGATCTTGGCTTGACCATCCACAGATGAAAGGCCAAGTGGATAAAGGATACTTCTTGCCCAGATTACAGAATACATTTGAATGGACAAACTATAAAGATTGTCCATCAATAGGTAAATTTAATTCAAGCATGGACAGCTAATTGGACTTAGAATTGAATAGGGGTGGGAGATAGGGATGGTGAGGAGAGTTTACTGGATTTCCTTCAGAAAATTGCAAAACTTGTTTAATGACTAAGTTTCCTTCCTGTGCGGGTTGATAGCATAGTGGGCCTAGGGTCAGGAAGACTCACTTTCCTGAGTTCAAATCTGACTCAGACACCTCTTAGCTATATTACCTTGGGCAAGTCACTTAACCCTGTTTACCTCAGTTTCCTCATCTGTAAAATGAGCTGGAGAAGGAAATAACAAAACACTCTAGTATTTCTGTCAAGAAAACCCCAAATGGGGTCACAAAGAGTTGGTCATGACTTAAACAACTGAACAACAACTTCCTTTGAAAGCAAAGATCCATTTTGTTAATATAACTGTTCTAGCAGGGCAGCTACATAGTAGCGTAACATATAGAGTATGACGGTATCTGAAGACTCAGGAAAATGATCACACAGAGTGCATTAGGGAGGTGCATGGTGGATTTGAGGGGATTGTAACACATTTTAAAAGTAAAGAACTTCAAAGAGTAGGAGTCAAAGATGTCAAGTCAAGTCTACAAGGCAACAAGGATTTATTAAGCACTTCCTGTGTTCCTATGCTCTAGATACTGTGCTAAGTTCTGGGGATATAAATACAAGGAGAAGAGATGTCTCTGTCCCCAAGCGATTTATAGTCTAGTGGAGGAAGACAACACATAAAAGGGAACTGGAAATGGGAGTGGGAATGAAGGTATCCTGTACCTTAGCCATTGTAGAGAAAGTCCAGGAGAGTCAAGGAGTGCAGCCTGGAGAGGAATGAAGACATGATGGACTTGGCTTCCTCCTTAAAATGAGGGTTCTAGGATGAACAGGTCAGTCAGGTGGAGAGGCTGCAGGGCCCAAAGTACTTCCAGTGTGTGAAGTCTGAAGGGTAGAATAAGTTTAAAAGATTATGAAGAAGACTATGGATGTTTAGCTGATGAGTTTTACTTCCTGAATTTGTAAGTCATTCCAATGGAAATAACTGTTGTCAGTGGGAAAGATCACAGAAGGATCAGGAAAATCTTTGATTGAAAGTAGAGAAGGGTTGGTCGCATGATATGGGTAAGGAATGATTGATAGCTAACTTGCTTCCCTGGGTCCTCTCAATATCAGGAGAAAGCCAGAAAGGCTTTCAATAGAATGGATAGTCCCATGTGCTGTATTTATGGAAGGATATTGACAGTTATATCAGATATCTTGATCATTTCCAGTTGGCTTATGGAGTGATGACAAAAAACAAAATGCGAGATGGATTTTTTGTAGACTTCAAATTCTTCTTTATGGGGATGGGCATTGGACATTGGACAGTGGGCATTGGACAATATCAGCGTTTCCTCAACTCAATTTAAATTCACTCAAAATACATTGGCCTAAGATTGAGATATGTTCTTCTGGAAATGAACAGCATAGAAATTTATTTTGTTTTATAATACATGTTTTTAATAGGGATTTTGTTTTTCTTGCTTTCTCAATGAGGAGGGGAGGTAAAGGAAGGAAGAGAAGGTAGATCTTCATTTGAAAATAAAAATAAAATTTAATATTTTAATAAAAAAGATATTGAGCTAGTAATCTATGAAAGAAAAAAGAGAAGTGAATGAGGATCAACCTGAGAACTGACTTCAAGTATCTGAAGGATTGCTGTAGTTCAAAGGAAATGGACTTCGGTCAGGCCCCAGGAAACATGTCTAGGAGCAATGGATGAAAGTGGCAAAGACGTTAATTTAGGCTTGTTGTCAAAAAGTTCCTAACAATTACAACTATCCAAAAGTGGAATGGCCTGTTTCTAGAAGCGGTGATCTCCTCCTCCTTGGAGATCTTCAAGAGAAGGCTAAAAAGGTGAAGATTAAAAAGGAAAAATAAAAGACTATTTAGTTTGATTACTAATCATGTACTTTCAAATTCCAATGGAAGTTTCAAGAAGATGTCAGAGATGGAAGGCAGTTTGTAAGAGGTGGCTAGAAGACTATTACATATGTTGTAGAGGGGACTCTTATTCAGGTCTGGATTGAACTAGATGGTTATTGAGGTATCTTCCATCTCTGAGATTCTGTGGTAATTGATTTAATATGGAAAAAGAGCTAAAAAAAGAAATTCTTGATAATACCAAAGTTTGTTCACTTCCTTTCCACCATGTCCTTCTTATTTTTAAGTATTCTTTTCTTGGAAAAAAATCCTTTGCTCAAATTAATAACACTTCAATTTGCTGTCATATCTATCATCTTCCTTCTAATATCAAACTTCTCAAAACACACTGCCTATATGTCCTCACCACCTTTTCTTCCTAAACCTCTTCCGATCTATCTACCATATTCACTATATGCCTGAACCTTCTTTCCCTTGAAAGTCAACTGTGTCATACTAAGCATCAAATTCGCCTGGCTTCCCCTCCCCATTTCTCTTCCTTAATCTGTCCATTTAATTTAATTCTATTGACAACTTTTTGCCTGGAATTCTAAGCTTAGATGACACTGTATAAGTTTAACTTCCCCCTTCTCTGGTAACTCCATTGTTTTCCTTTCTGGCCCTTCTTTTTCCTCCTCAAATCTAAAGGTTTGCATTCCCTCAAGGTTCTGTTCTTGGTCTAGTTCTTGCCTTCTACACAGTAGGCATTCAAGTACATGAAAAGTAAATTGTTTTGATTTTTTGTTGGTGTTTGCTTGGGCAAGAGAAGTGACTCCTTAAAAAGTCTAGAGATTCTCCCCCCAAGCCAAAGAAAAAAATTTCACTAATGGTCTCCTGAAATAATATAATTGTTATAATAATAAATCACATTTATGGAGTACTTTCCAGTTTCCAAAGCTCTTTGATCAAAAATCTTTGTAGCAAATTTCTATGATGAAGATCTCATTTCCAAGATACGTAATGACTGATGCAAATTTATAAGAATATGACCCATTCCCTAATTGATAAGTGGTCAAAAGATAGGAATAATTTTCAAAAAAAAGTCAAATCCAAAAGTAATTACTCTTGCATGAAAAGAATACTACAAGTCATTAATAATTTAAAAAATTAGAATTAAAGCAACTCTGAGATTCCATATCATACCAATCAGGTAAAGAGGGAAAAAAAACCGCAACAAACCCAACCAACGCCCCCAAAAAACCCAACCAACCAATAAATGTATGCTGAGTTGCAGGAAAACAAGCACATTGATGTATCCTTGGTATGGTCCAGACATTTTGGAAAACAATTTGGAATTGCATCCCCCCCCCCCACCAAAGTCACTAAGTTGTGCATACCTTTTTACCTAATTGTATCATTGTAACCCATTACTCAAAATCAGTTTGCATAAAGTTCTTTTCATTGGCAGAGACTAATTACTCAATACCCCATGCCTGTGTAAGGAACATCAATAGTGAGAGCTTGGGAGAACAGCAATACTGGTCTTCTGACTTCCTACTAGAAGAGAGGAGTCAGAAGGTTCCAGGCTCTCTTCAGATGTCTGAAGAAAGAGAAAGACTCTTTTAACATGAAGAAGAGTCCTCCATCCTTATCTTCAACTTGTTTAATTGAAGGGAATTTCCCTTTGGTTGAGATCTGAAACTCTCACTCTCTCCTGTTTGATCTGAGATTGCTGGCTCCCAATATGAGAGCTCATTCATGGTGTATTATCTGGTATATATTGTCATCTGCAACTTTCTCTTATTTCTGTTTGCTATCAGCTTGGATAAATGAGTTTATTTACTTTTTGCTATATGTGTTCTTTGTGGACCTGGAATTTGGTGGGAAGGGAATTAAGCCTTGGATACATAGCTTGGGGGGTACTCCTTGTCTCTTACAGGACAGTGATCAGGTGCTCATCTTGAATGTAAAAATTATTTCCACAGAACTAATAATATTTGGGTCGAGGATGAATAGATATAGCTCTCATCTAGTACTTCCTCTCTTTAAGGAGAGTAGAGTGGCCAGCATCTGGCCCCAACCTCCTGCCTTCCCTTCTGGCAAGAATCAGTCTTAATTGGAGAAGAGTGGGTGGAGGAGAATAGAGAAATCTATTCATGCCTCTCTTTGAGCCACATCTAGACAGACTCATGTGGGCACATTTAACCTACATGGTTAACGTATACACAGCATCACAACCCCTTATTCCACTCCTAGGTTTATCTCCAAAGAGATCAAAGAGAGAGGAAAGAATTCTTACATGTGTACAAAACTATTAAGAATAGCTCTTTCTGTTTTAGAAAAAGAACTGGAACCTAAAGGGATACCCATTAATTGGGCTAAACACATAATGGTATATGACTGTAATGGGATGCTATTTTTACCACAAAGGATGGGTTTAGATAAAATTGGAACCAAGGAAGGGTAAAGTGAGAAGAACCAGAAGAGCAATCTGTACTATAGTCATAATATGGCGATGATACACAACTTTGAAAGTCTTAAGAACTCAGATCAATGTAATGACCAAAAAGGATAACTAAGGACAAGCCATGAACTATGCTACCCACCTCCTGACAGAGAGGTGATACATTGAAAATGCACAATGAGACATAGATGTTTGGACATAGCCAATGTGGGAATTTGTTTTACTAGGCAATGCATGGTTGTTACAAAGGTTTTGTTGTTGTTTTTCTCTCTCTCTTTCCCCCACCTCCCCACCACGCACATACACATGGGTGGGTATGGGAAGGAGAATGCTTGTTAATTGAAAGAATGAAACAAAAATTCATGCCTTGAAATAAATAGCAAATCCCTTCCTTTGCGATTACCCTGTAAGGAAAACAATCCAAACAGTATTCCCATTTATAAAATGGGGAAACTGAGGATCAGAGAGGATAAGTGATAGATTATAACCTCCTTGAGGGCGGCAAAGATATCTTTTTCTTTGTGGATGCAGGTTCTAGCATAGTGTGTGGTTGAGTGTTGAATACCTCTTGAATTTATTTGAACCAATTGACAACTAGTATCACATACTAGCAAATGTTAGTGGGATCTGAACTCCCACCTTCTAAATTCCATTTCCAGCTTGCACTTCCACCCCACCACCTTCCATCCAATATTGCTTTTCTGAGACATGCATTTTGTGAAGTACAATGTGTTACATGGGAATAGTTCTTGACCAAGCAGTAGGAGTTCTGGGTATTAGGTATGTGACTTCAATCTATGAGACTCAACTAAGGTCCCTTTCAGCTCTAGTATGACATTATTCTGCATTCCTAAGGAAGTGCTGATCCCAAGAAAGAGTATTGTAACTGTACTACCGACTGGGATAGAGCCAGCAAGTAGATTGCTCTTGTCTCTCTCCATCATAGAGCTGATTTTTGACCTCAGTGTCCCTGACAAAAGCCCATTTGTTACATCAGTAGCTGGCTTGCCAGCAATTACTGTCAATTATACACCCAGAGCCTTAGTTCGGGGGAGCTCAGAGCAAGGCCTCAATTAGGGCTAATGAGCAGGGGAGAGGGGAGGAGATCTCTGAACCCATTTCCATCAGGGCTAGCTAGCCTTAGCATATGATCAGGACTGTGATTTACCCTCTCCCAGTTGGATCATAAAAGGCCCCAGTCTGGGCATCAGCCAAGCCCTTCAAGAGCTATATACCAAGCCCTAAGTCCTCTGATGTTTGATAAATAACATCCCAGGGGATCTCAAACTAATCTCGGAGAAGACACAGTTTCTACATTCTGAAGTTAGGGAGTAGCTTGAGTGAATGACAGCATAGGACTTTCCTATATATTCTAGCTGAAGCCCTCCTGAATGTGTCCTACTGAATGGAAGCCAGGTTCCTTAGACTCTTTCTTTCCATCCTCTTCAAACATACATCTACTGTCCATTTCGACATACAACCTCCCAGTATTTTCCTGGTTGTGTGAACTATAGAGCCTTTCCCAGAGAGGGAGTGAAAGAACTAGTGTGTCTTCTCTGAGTCAGCACTTTATGAGGGAATGAATATTTCACTTTTACCTTTTTTTTTTTCCAGAACTGAGCTAAGCAAGAAAAGCCTGCACCAGGGGAATGTGGAATAGTAGAGAGACCAGTTACCTGAAATCAAGTTCACAGCTGACTATAAGTTTGGCTCAGTAGGCACCAAAGAGGACATCAGTTAGATTTTCACCCCTTCCCCCCATCCCATCTGAATTCCCTTTTATTCCATACAAATTTTAGTGCCTTGATGGGTCCCTGCTCTAACAGTTCTGGGTTCGATTCCTAGCCCTCTTCTGCTGGGGCTCTTAAGATAGAATACCCAAAATGTACCTAATCCATTTCAAGCTTCAGTATCTAGATGTGAAAATATGACTGTATTCTGGAGTCCAGCCAGATTGCTATGTTTTTTGAAAATACAAAAGAATGGTGACAAGAAGGGAAGAGGCATCATGGTAAAATGTAAAGAACACATGAGATCAAAGGGATTGGGTTCAAGTCCTAGCTTTTACAACTACCATTCATGGCTATCTTTGTGATATTGGGCAAGTCATTTTATTTCTCTGGGTCTTAATTTCCTCATAGGTAAAATGAGGGGATTGGGCTAAACGATTTCTTAGGTCCCTTCCAGCTTTAAACCTATGATCCTATGAAAAATTGATAATTATAGAGATTATGGGTGAATGATATTAGATGATACTAAGAAAGAATTTGATTAGAAGCAGAGTGAAGTGATATGAAAGTAGGAAGTAAACATTTATTAAGTACCTACTATGTGCCAGGCACTGTGTTATGTGCTTTATGAATATTATCATCTTTGGTCCTCACAAGAACCCTGGAAGGGAGATGTTATTATTATTTACATTTTGCCATTCAAAAAAGTGAGGCAGACGGATCAAGTGAGTTGTCCAAGGTCACACAAATATAAACGGTAGAGCCAGGCTCTAAATCCAGTTCTGACTTTACAAACAGTGCTCTTTTCATTGGATGAGTGTCTAAGTTCAGATTGAAGTTCAAATCTTCCTGACTTCAGGCTCAGCATTCTATCCACTATGCAAATTAACTACCATGTACTTGATTTCCACGTTTAGATATACAAATCATAACATATAAGTTCCACTCCTAACTTCACTACTATTTGATATTGGGCAAGCTATTTAATTTCTCTCTCAGTTTCCTTCTCGTACAGTGGGGAAAATAATATTTTCTCTATTTACCTCAAAGAGTTTTCATAAATGTAGTGAGATCTGAAAGAAACCAAGCTGTGACATGTTGTTGGGAGGAAGTGGTACAGAGGATAGTGATCTTTCAGCCTTCTCTAGCCAGCACAGCTCATTGTTATTTATTTAGATCAGCAGGGCTAGTAGAGAGACATTAAAAAAGTTTCCTTATGACAGTTTTACTCAGTTTTTTTCTGCTTGAGAAAATAAGACTGCCAAAGAAATTTACCTACTTAAGGTAAGGTAAGATGTAATATCGACAATGAATTTCTGACCATAAATTGGATGATGGTTGAACTAAGATACTCAGGAAAAATAGTTACAAGACAGTTTAAAAGAAATAGACCTAACTGACAAGTTCTCAGAAGAGTTCAAAGATCTGACTGAAGCTTAATAATCACAGTAACTGCAGTAGATAGAGGAGCCAGTTGCTGAAGATAGTGCCGCAGCTGGATTATAGTCTATATACATATATATATATATATTATATATATAAGAAGAATAGCTAGCATTTATACAGTGCTTTAAAGTCTGTAAAGTGCTGTATACATATTATATCATTTGATCCCTAGAACAACTCTGTGAGGTAGGTGTTATTATGATTCCTATTTTATAGATGAAAGAACTGAAGTTGAAAGAGATTAAGTGATCTGCCCAGATTCATGCAGACAGTAAGTGTCTGAGGAAGGATTTGAATTCAGGTCTTTCTGATGCCAAATTCATCACTCTTACCCACTTAATTGCCTCATATGGCATAGTAGGAAACTAAGAGGGCTGTAGCATTCTTTTTATCAGGCAGAAAGAACATTCCAGGCAGGGAAGAAACATTAACCACAACTCTTACTCTAGAGGTAACTAAAAGAGTTGGTTAAAAGACCAGTTAGATAAGAGTCAGGATAGCATTTTTCATGAGTCCTTTGAAATTATCTCAGATCATTGTGTTAATCAGAGTAGCTAAATCTTTCATAGCTGATCATTGTTACAATGTTGCTGTTACCATATACAATGTTCTCCTAGTTTTATTCACTTTGCATCAGTTCACATAAGTCTTCCCAGGTTTTTCTAAAACCATCCCTTTCATCTTGCCTTATAGCATAGTAGTATTTCATTGCAATCATATGCTATAACCTATTCATCCATTCTGAAAATGATAGGTATCCCCTCAATTTCCAGTTGTTTGCACAAAATGACCCATTTTACACATACACACACATGCACACACACACACACACACAGAGAGAGAGAGAGAGAGAGAGAGAGAGAGAGAGAGAGAGAGAGAGAGATTTTCCTCTCCTTTTTCTTCAATCTCTTTGGGTTGCTAGGACAAAGCGTATGTACAATTTTATAGCCCTTTGGGCATAGTTCCAAATTGTTTTCCAGAATTACTCCATTTACTCTGTCATCTGTGACCTGGCTCAATTTTGCCACATTAGACTTCATTTTGGATTGTGGATAGGGTTTCTTATTAACTACCATACTTTTTTAAATTTCGGTTTTAACAATCCCATGGACTCTTGCAGCATAAAGTCTACTTACTCTAGCTCATTCTCTCCATTACTATTTTAAAACTTGGGAAGATCCAGAAGCAATCCTTACTATAGTTCACTTTATATCCCTCACCAAAAACTCTTCTACAGAAAGGCAGAGATTATGGAGTGGACAAAAGCTGATCTTGGAGTCATAAGACCTGGGTTTGAATTCCTCTGGCTCTTACTACTCTGTGATTGTGAGTTAAGTTTTTAATCTGTCTGATCCTCAGTTGCATCATTTATATAAAAAAAAAAGGTTGATAATGCTTTCTCAAACAGAGTTGTTTTGAGGCTCAAATAAGATATTGTAGCTAAAGTGCTTTGTCAATCTTAGAATAGCTTAGAAATGTAAGCTGTCATTATTTCTTGTATTTAAATTTGTCTGCTACTTCCCTCCAAACCCAGCTTTTTGGAGGTCCTCAGGGCTGTCCCACACTGGGTTCAGTTAACATTTCATAGCTACCCAACCCTTGACCTTCACTGACTTGACTTCAAAGAGCCATTTTCACTTTCATTTCACATTTTCATTTTCAGCTCCTGTTGTCATTCCCATTGGAGCATTCCTTACTACACCCTTATAGCATTCTAATACTTGACACCAGGGCAGCTAAGCAGTGCAAGTGGATAGAGTGCCAATCCTGGAGTCAAAAAGACTCATCTTCCTGAGTTCAAATCTGGCCTCATACACTTACTAGTTATGTGACCTTGGGCAAGTCACTTAACCCTGTTTGCCTCAGTTTCCTCATCTGTAAAATGAGTTGGAGAAGGAAATGTCAAACTATTCCAGTATCTTTACCAAGAAATTCTCAAATGGGGTCATGAAGAGACAGACATGATTGAACTATAATCCTTGACTTAGGCTGTAATGATTAAGACAGATTTTTCCTGCAGTACCTATAAAATCATAGAATTTAGAGCTGGAAAGGACCTAAGTAGTCCAACTCATTTTATTTTGTTTTTTAAAATCCTCAGTTTTTTCCTTTGAGAGTTCATTTCTGGCTTGTAGCTCAGAGAATTTTAACTGACTTACCTTAGGGCACATAGATAGTAAGTAGCAGAGCCAGAACTTTTTGGTACTGAATCATTCCGATAAAAATTGACTCCATCATGTAGACTAGAGTGAAACAGTGTTTGTGAATAGATCTCCACAGAGTATCATTGAATTATGTAGTTAGAACAGGCAGTGATTCTAAATAGATATCTTATCACGAGCACAGGATCACTAAATATCTCAGGGGTACAACTAGATTTATTACCATCTATACGAGTCTGAGTGGACTTGGTTATTTCCATGAACAAGAATCAGGGTGGTGGCAGGATCTCAAGCTAAAGGGATTTCAGAAGAAACTGGAAGAGTTGGCAAAGATAAGAGATGGAAATAATCAATGCTGAAGGATTGGACAGTTCAGTAGCTGTTCATATCCTTTGACTCAGCAATCTACCACAGGTCATGTCACTCAAACCAAAAGGAAGTCAAAGACAAAAAGAAAGGTACCATATGCTAAAATATTTATAGCAACACAATTTTTTGTGGTAAAACAAAACACAACAAAACTAGAAATTAACACTTGGGGGAACAGCTGAACATACTGTGGAAAATGAAAGTAATGGACTATTATTGTGAAGTAAGAAAAAGCAAATATGAAGAATTTCAATGAAACAGGAAGATTTGCATGAACTGACTCAGAGTAAAGTAGGTAGAACTACAAGAACAATATATGCAATTATTACAATAATATAAATAAAGACACGCACACACACTGCGGATGCTTAATGTGGTTGATGAAGACAGATTGTTGCGGTACTGGTTGGTTTCACTTGACTTTTTTTCTTTGTTACAAGAATAATTCAAGGATGGAGTAAGGGATGAAGTGAGAAAGCGTATGATTGTTTTATAAAATATAACATGAAGACATTCAAACAATAATAATACTGAAGACACTAGAGGGAAGTTTTAGCTCTTATGTAAAACTTGATATAAAGATACAAATGTACCCACAGACTGAAAAAGTATCCAGATCTATATCCTACTCCTTGTCTGGTATCAAACATTTACAGCCTGATCGCCGGATCTTGCTTTCTCTCAGCTTTAAGACATCAGTGTGGGTTCTTGCTTTTGACTTTGCTTTGGCTTCAGACAGCTCCCCAACTGAGGTTCATTCAGCTCAAAGACTTGAAGTGTTTCTTTAATTTTTAAAACTGTTATCTTTTGTTTTTTCCATTACATTCAATGCTAAGTACATCTCTCACTGCTCCTCAACTCAGTGAGGCTTTCCTTGTAACAAAGAATTTTAAAACAGAAAGAAAAAGACAGTTTACTGAAGCCTACTATACTGGGTATCATCATATTCAGACAATATTCTATAACCATAGTTCTCTGCCTCTTCAAAGATGGGAGGGAAGTACATTTTATTAACTCATTTCCAGAGCTTCTTGCTCATTTAAATTGCATAACATTCAGCTAAAGACTTAATTGTGGATTGTTTCCACCAACATTCTGACTTTGAACAGGCAAAGAACTTTTATAACTTCTCTCCCTCCTTTTCTCCTTCCACTGAGGAGGGTTCTAAGACCATGGCCTTCAGGACAGATGAGGGAGGGGTGGGTCAGAATGAACCTCTGTGACGGTAAGGTCAGCACACCCATGATTATTCCATTGGTACTGGCAACAAATACTGGGGAAACTCCTTCTGTCAGTGTGAGGCTGGGAGAGTTACTTGGATCTTCAAAAAGTTAAATGATTTGGTCAGATTCACATAGCCAGTGAGGGTCAGGCGTCTTGAATTCAGGTCTTCCTCACTTATCTTGTCTCCCTATTTGTTGCACTGTCCTGCTCTCATAAATGATTTTTAAGGGGATAAGCACTGTTCAGTAGTGTTCACTGAATTTCAGTGAAATACAGGTTGCTTAAATCACATTTCAAAAGAAGTTGAATGCCTCATTACAAATTTCTACATAATCTTTGTGGTTTTGAGATCAGACTTTTACATTACTTAAGTGAGTACTGAGGGATAGTTGCATACCCACACCCAGGCAAAGACTCAGGGACACCTTTGTTCTTCTACACAAAGTCTCTGTGAAGCCAGGTGGTCCCAGGGAACCCCAGGATACTGCTTAGGAGGATGGGAAGGATGAGTAGTTGGCTGGTCTGGTGAGAATGGAAAGGCTGTGCTTGGTGTTAGGTTTCTCTGCACTCCCAGGCTCCAGCTGCTATAAGCCCCGTTGCTGTTTTCCATAGTGACCCAATTATGCTCCTTCAATTAAGGCTGGGGAAGAAGGAGATGCTTAGTGAGATAGAAGACTTCCAACAGGGAAGTGGGGTCCTTTTAAGCTCCCTTAAAAATACACCTGTTCTTTGTAATCTTTTAGTTGTTGGTTGGGGTTTTTTGGTTGCTGTTGCTGATTTTGGGAGAGATGTTAGCTTTTATAAAAAATATTCATTTCCAACTATACCATATATCAGTTTTGTGTGTTAAATTACTTTCTACCCCTTTTTTCTTTTAAAATAAAATTTTGTTTTTACAATGATGTCATTCTTCAATGATCCTCCCCTACCTCTTGTCCCCTATAGAACCAGATTTTGTGACAAAGAAGTAGAGCAAAACAAACCAACATATTGGTTATGTCTGACAACATTATACCTATTTCCATACCCACAGTCCTACTTTACTTTCAGGCATAGAAGAGGGAGGAAGGCTATAATTTTTTCCAAAGTGTTTTCACTTTCTCACATATCTCCTTTGATTTTCACAACAGTTTTTGAAGTCAGCATTAAGAATGCCCATTTTAGAGATGAGGATGCAGGTTCCGTGAGATGAAGTGACTTGCCTGGTGACATAGCCTATTAGTGACTGAGTTAGAATTAGAATTCAGTTCTCTTAGCTTCCAGTCTATACTAGGCTATCTAAATAAATCATTGTATCAAGTTAAACCAGAAAGAGCCAGAACAGAGAAGGAAAACTATAGAATAATTTCCCTCATCAACAGATGGAAACATTTTATTTTTTTAAAAATCATTTATTCATTTTTAGTTTTCAACATTCACTTTTATAAGATTTTGAGTTCTAAATTTTCTCCTCTCCTCCCTTCTCAAGATGGCATGCAATCTGATATAGGTTACATATGTATAATCATATTAAACATATTTTCATATTAGTCCTGTTGTGAAAGAAATATTAGAACAAAAGGAAAACAAGAAAGAAAGAAAAGAGAAAATAGTATGATTGACTCTGCATTCAGACTTCTAGTTCTATCTCCGGATGTGAATAGTATGTCTTAGATCATTGCATTGCTGAGAAAAGCTAAGTCTAACAAAGCTGGTCATCTCACAATGTGGCTGTTACTGTGTATAGTGTTTTCCTGTTTCTGCTCACTTCAGTCAGCATCAATTCATGCAAATCTTTCCAGATTTTTCTGAAATCTGCCTGTTCATCATTTCTTGTGGAACAATAGCATTCCATTATATTCATATATCACAACTTGTTCAGTTACGTCCCAATTGATGGGCATTCCTTCAATTTCTCATTGATTGCCACCACAAAAAAAGCTGATGCAAACATTTTAAATAAACTACTAGCAAGGAGACTACAGCAATCTATCACAAAGTTCATACACTCTGCTAGGTGGGATTTATCCAAGAATGCAGTTCTGGTTCAATATTATGGAAACTATAGGTATAATTGACCATATCAATAACAAAAAGCATATGACTATGTCAATAATGTGCAGAAAAAGTTTTTTTTGACAAAATGCAATGCTCATTTCTATTTTAATATATTTATTCATTTCACTAAATATTTCCCAATTACATTTAAATGTTTTTAACATTCATTTTTTTTAAAAGAATGCATTCCAATGTCTCTCCTTCTCTCTTGTCCCTCCTCCACCTCTAGATAAGGAAAGGAATATGACATCAATTATACATATGAAGTAATACAAAACATCTTTTCACATTAGCCATGTTGCAAAAGAAAACCCACCCACTCACCCACACATGAGAAAAATAAAGTGCGATAAAAGCAAGCTTCAATCTGCACTCAGAGTCCATCAGTTGTTTTCCTGAATGTGGATAGCATTTTTCATCACGGGTCTTGGATGATTGTATTGATAAGCGTAGCTAAGCCTTTCAGAACTGATAATCTTTATGATGCTCCTATTACTGTGTACAATGTTATCCTGGTTCTGCTCACTTCACTTTGCATCAATTCATATAAAACTCACCCAAGTTTTACTGAAGTGAATCTGCTTATCATTTCTGATAGCACCATAGTATTCCATCAAAATCATATGGGACAACTTGTTCAGCCATTCCCCAATTGGCCCATTCCTATAAAAAAACTAGGAAGTAAAAGGAAATTTTCTTAAAATGATAAGTAGTATCCATCTAAAAGCAAGAGCAAGTTATATGTAAAGGGGATAACTTTGAATCCTCCCCAATAAAATCAAGGGTGAAACAAGGATATCTGTTGCAAACATAATTATTTAATATTATACTAAAAGTGCTATCCATAGCATAAGACAAGAAAAATAAATTGGAGGAATAAGAATAAGGAAGGAGACAACAATGTGACTAATCTTTGCAGATGATATGATGATATACTTAGAAAATCCTGGAGAATAAACTAAGAAACTAATTGAAACAATTCACAAATTTAGCAAAGTTTTGGGATACAAAATAAATCCACAAAAATCATCAGCATTTTTATGTATTACTAAAAAAAAAACCCAGTAGGAAGAGATAGAAAAAAAATTTCATTTAAAATTATTGCAGACAATATAAATGGGAGTCTACCAACCTGGAAACTGTATGAACATAATCATAAATCAGTGATTCAACCAAAAAAGTATTTATTGCGCTTAGGGGGCAGCATGGTACAGTGGAAAAAACATTGATGCTGAAGTCAGAGGACCCAAGTTCAAATTCTGTCTCTGCTTTTACTTGGGTGATGTAAATTCCCTATTCCTCAGTTTCCTCATTTATAGGATATAGTTGGACCAGATGGCTTCTGAGATTCCTTTAAGTTCTAGAGCTATAATCCCACGATTTATTTTACTTATATTTATATTGTGTGTTTGGCTCTGTGGAGGATACAGAAAAAGGAAAAAAAAATCATACCCTTCAAAAGGTTAGCAACTGTTTGGGAGAAAAGATGTGCACACAAGAAAAAGCAACACTCAAAAAACATTGCTCTATTGTGGGGTAGAGACCAGAAGTGCTGGAGGAGTTCAGTGAAGGGAAGAAAAGAGTATAGATTAGAGAAGTCAGAGAAGGCTTCTTGGAGAAGCAAGCCCTGTTGGGCCTTGAAGGATAGATAAGACTTAAATAGGTGAATTTGAAGAACTTTACGTAGGAATATTTTCAACTGTGGGGTGGAGGAGGCTGGAAATGGTTGTACAGAGGAGCATTCAAAATAGGTATAGCAATACAAGACAGGGTCAGTCAAATCCTAAACTTTGGGGCAGTTGGGATGGCAGAAGGCAAACCTAGTAAGAAGGACACCACAGTAATGAGGTTGGGGTTGTCTAGGTCCTGGCTAAATCTTTCATCTTGGCCTCTGTGGAGAAGTCATTGCAGAGGGGAAGACTATCATTTGGGTCACCTTGCTGCAAAGCCCCATTTACCTCCTACTAGTTATTGCTCTGTTGATGGGAGAAAGGGGTGTTTCAGGTGTTTGCCAGGATAGGCAGAGATATATATAGAATTGAGCATGATTCAAAAATCATTAGAGTTGAAGTATTAGAGATCATGTAGTCTAACCTCTTTATTTTACATATTAAGAAACCTAGGTGCAGAGAAATAAAATTAAGCTGCCCTAGGTCACATAACTCTCTAGTGATGTTTTTGAATCATTTTTCAGTCATGTCTGACTCTTTGTGACCCCATTTGGGGTGTTTTTGGCAAAGATACTGGAGTGGTTTGTCATTTCCTTCTCCAGCTCATTTTACAAATGAGAAAACTCAGGCAAATAGAGCCTAGAGGCAGTGCTGAGAATTAAACTGTAGTTTTTAGACTCTTAGAATTTGATTTACTATGTTCATGGGACAATGAGGAATCAGCTTGATCAGATTAGAAGGAGAGTTCAGGGGTCATACAATTTTGAACACATTCAAACACATTCATTTAAAAGTTTTTAATGATAGTTTTTGCTTTTACATCATTGCCTTCATTTCCCAAAATATCATTTCCCCTCTCCCTTCCAGCTATTCTTAATAATGAAAAATGAAAAAGAAAGAGAAAAAAGAACAGTTCACCAAAATTAAGTAACAGAACAACTGAGTCTGACTGTATAAATAATGTTCCATGACCAGTTGCTCCACCTCGGCAAAGAGGTTCAGATCTCCTTTTCCAGTCTCAACCTCTCCCTGACCTTCAGTCTTGCATCTCCAACTGACTATTGGACATCTCAAAATGGATACCCTAATATGTCCAAAGTGGAGCCCATTATCTTCTCACATTCTTTTCCCATTTTTAATTTTCTTATTTCTGTTGAGTGATAGTCATCTTTTCAGTCACCCAAACTCCAAGCCTAGGTGACATTTTCCACTCTTCCCTCTCTCTCACTTTTCATCTTTGGTTCCAAGCCTTGTGGATTCTATATCTCTCTTATTTGACCCTTTGCCTCCCTCAACACTATCCCCATCACTTTGTGCCTGGACTATTGAAACGACCTTGTGGTTGATCTCTCTACCTGAATTTTCTCACCATTTCAATCTATTCTCCCCTCATCTATCAAACTGATCTTCTTAAATGACATATCACTTCCATATTCAGTCAACTCCAGCGACTCCCTATTGTCTCCAAGATCATTTGGCTTTTAAAGCTTTTCATGATCTGGCACTTCCTAACTTTCCAGTCTTCCTATACCTTACTCACCTTTCCTCTAACAATATGACAGTATACTATACCAGTGACCTTGGCTTCCTTTCTGTTCCTTTCACAAGATACTCTGGATTCCAGGCATTACCCAATCCTCTACCTCCGCCTCCTCATTTTCACATCTTGACTTCCTTCAAATCTCAGCTAAAATCCCGCCTTCTACAGTAAGTCATTCCTTTGGTGATTATCTCTAATTTATCTTGTCTATATTTTGTTCCTATATAGTTATTGCATGTTGTCTCTCACTCATTCTCACTCTCACTGAGCTTCTTAAAACCAGGGGCTGTATTTTGCTTTTTTTTTTTGGTATTTCCAGTACCAGGCACATAGAAAATGTTTAATAATTGCTTGTTGGTTTGTCTTTTCAACTTTACTCTGGGGACCAGCTCCATTATTCTAACTATACAGTGTTCAGTTTCATTCTTTTTTTTTGGTTCTTTTCCTTTACACTGTTATAGTCATTGCACTTAACTGCTTTCCTGCTTCACTTTGCTCCATTTTGTATTAGTTAGCATAAATATTGCTATCCTCCTCCATACTCTTTAAATGTATCTGTTCTTACAATACAATAATATTCTATCATATTCATGTATCACAATGCTTAAACATTCTTTAATTCATGAGCATCTACTTTGTTCTGAAGTCTTTGCTATTATGGAAAGTGATGCTATAAATATTTTGATGTACATGAAACCTTTCAGTTTTTATCCTCCTTGGGGTATATGCTTAGCAGTGAGTTCTCTGGGTCAAAGAAGATGAACATTTTATATCCATTTATATGTATATACACACATACACATACATGCTCAATTGCACATGTGGGTGTATCTTATATACTTCTAAATTGCTTTCCAAAGTCGTTGGACCAATTAACAGGAACACATTTAGAGTTAACAGCAATATTTACGTTCTCTTAATTTATTACATTATTTTTAAATTTGAGATTTTAGTTTGTTATAATATTTTTTCTAATTCAATTTCTAGCCTTCTAAGATATCTCTCTTGCCTCTCTTTTCACCTCCTTTCATCCTAGCTCCCTATTTCCTGCCCCTTCTCCTGGTCTAGGTTCTGGGAGCGAGCAATGAATTTGCCTTGTACAAATGAGTATCTTTCCTCTTTCCTTCCAGTTTGGTGTTTTCTTGTGGACTATAACTTGCATAGGATAGGGCACTATTCAAGACCAGTCTAGTTATCTGCACTCCTCTAACACTGGAATTGGAGAACACCATCATCTAGCTTCGGTAGCTAGCTTAGAACAGGAATCAACTTTGGAAGGGAAGAGCTTCAGGATTAGACCTCTTAGATACATTTATTCATTCATTTGTAGATTCTTAGCCATGCTACCCTGTGAGTAGGCTCTCAGTGGCAATACAGAAAACAGAGTAGGGAATAGGAATAGTCAAGGTAGGCAGCTGCCTGGGGTGAAATCAGAGGTGTATGAGGGGTATAAGAAGTGTTGCTTTTTAATACCAACTTTTATAAAGGCACACAATTTTATACATCAGAAAAGTCTACTCTTTGTGACATTGAATATTTATTTTATGATAATACAAGCTGCATTTATTAGAGCAAAAGTTGTCATTGTGCAATGGCTGAATAGCTAGCTAGTTACCTAACTAAAGCACTTACTATGGGGCAGGTACAGTGCTGAGCACTGGTCTCCTACTAGGAGCTCAGATTCTAATAGGAGAAGAAGGAGCTGTAAGGAGAGAAGGGCACTCAGATGAGGAGGGCCCAGCAGTCATTGTAGCGTTGGAACAAGTAGGGATAAGCCAGAAGTGGGAGTGAGCAATGTGGCTGGGTCTTCTTATGATAGAAAAGATGCTTTGAATTTCAAGCCAGAGGACCTTGATTTGAATCCAGGCTCCTCCACTTATAGGACCTTAGGCAAGTAAGTACATCACTTCAATTCCTGGACCTCAGTTTTGTCATCTTTCAAACTAGAGGATTGGATTAGATAAAATTTGATTCCTCTATCCTCTTACCCTAAGGCTCAAAACTTTCACTCAATAGTAACCTTCAAAAGGGATAAAAAAAACCCCACCTCCTTTAGGAGACACAAATGTCTTGTCCCACATTGACAAAAACCAAACTTTGTCCATTAGGTCAGTTTCTCAGAGAAGTTCAAATGCATGGTATTTGGGAATTGGTTTTTTCTTCATGGATGTCTGAAAGGAGGGGAAGAAATAGTGAAGGAAGAGGAGGGGCTGTTGCTGGAGGGAAATTGCTACTGAGAAGTTGTCCTCTTTTGTCTGAGGTTGTCTGCCAAAAATTTTAAGTTGCAACAAAAAAGAAAGAAAAACTGGAGCCCAAGTCTTAGAAACACGATTTATGATCAAGTTTCGTAATCAAGAACAGAAGCAACATTTCTTTCATTGCCCTGAATATTCAGAGTGATTTGGGGCCACTTAAAGCTAGTTCTCTTTCTGCACTAGTTTTATTCTTCAGTTCATTCAGCAAGTGATTACAGAGGGTCCACTGTGTGGACCTCCTGTGCTAGGAGAGATTTGGCTTCTGTTTGGGGTGAGCTTACAGTTGAATTAGAGAGACAAGACATACAAATATAATAATGGCCCATATTTCAATACCACTTTACACAGTAGAAAATATTTTCTTTACAACAGATTGAGATAGAGAGAACAAAGATTGCTCTTCAATCAATAGAATAGGAACTTCTTGAGGGCGAGGGGTTATTTTTTTCTTTTTATCTCCGTTGCCCAAGCCCAGTAACTGGCACAAAGAAGGAACTTATTAAAAACTTGCAGAATGAATGAATATTCCCATTTTACAGGTGATCAAAATTTGGAGAGATTCCCATGCTTACAACCTTTAATACATGGCAAGGACAGCTAGGTGGCACAATGGACAGATTCATCTTCCTGAATTCAGATCTGACCTCAGACACTTCCTAGCTGTGTGACCATGGACAAGTCACTTATCCCTGTTTGCCTCAGTTTCCTCATCTGTAAAATGAACTGGAGAAGAAAATGGCAAAGTGCTCCAGTATCTTTGCCAAGAAAACCCCAAATGGCATCACAAAGAGTCTAACCTGACTAAAATAACTGAACAATGAAAAGAGACACTAAATATTCAATTTCGGTCTTCTGATAACCCCAGTCCAAATTGTTATTCCATTTGTACCTGTTGCATCTCATCCAATAAAATGTAAGCTCCTGCAGGTCAAGAGCCTTTTCTTTCTCCTTTCCTTTGGTATCTCCAGCACCTATTACAAGTGTCATGTACATTGTAGGAAGCATCCATTAAATGTCTGTTACATTCAGTTGAATTTTTAACACATCATGCTGACTCTGTCACAAAGCAGTTAGAAGACAATCCTGAAATGCTACCACTAACTACTGATGTTTAAAACACAATGTGATGTGAAGAGGGCTGTTAGAGGGCCTGCTATCAAATCCTAATGTGCTGCTTACTATCCATGGGACCTTTCTCACAACACTTTGCCTCTATAGGTTTAAGTTTCCTCATTCGTAAAATGAGGAGGTTGGATTGGATGATCTCTGTCAGAGATCATTGCTATGACTAAAGGGGATTTGCAGAAGAAGTAGATAAGCTGATCATTGCTGAAAGGAGCAAACCTTTTATCTGGCATGTTTAAGGTATATCCCATAGACACAGATTGGGAGCTCACTTTCCCAACTCCAATTCCCACTGGCAGATCTTGGTCCACAGAGCAAGGCTGACTACCTCTCCTTCATACTGTTCTAGGGGTACCTCTGAGGAGGATGAGACTCTTTCAGTGCTACCACTGCGAAGAACCCACTATTAATTGTGTATTTTCCATCAGAAACCAGTTATTGATCTCTAAATATATGGACTAATAATTATTAGTCCAATTAGTATCTCCTTAGTGACATTTAACTCCTCAATATCACTTAATCAATGGATATCAATTAGCTTTTCCAGTGCAATATTTACAGAGAAAAATGAATAAGGACAGAAAGATAAATTCCCTTACCCCCAGTGAGTGGCACACTTTTCTCTACTACCTTAGTCCTGAGCAGAATGTGCTTAGACTTACAATGGGTGGTATGAAGCATCCTTCCCATTAAGTTCATTTCTAGACAAGACGTAGCAGATGGATTAGTGGCACAGTGTCTACTGCCATTGGATTCCCTGCAGAAATAGGAAAGTACACATTGCTTCTCAGATTTGGCTTCTCACTGGGCTTCTAGCCAATCAGCAAGGAAAACCGGAAGATTGTAGCTGTGCATATTTCAAGTAGAGAAGTTTTTGGATAATAAGGGGTTCCAGAGAAGGAGTATCTATTTAGTTTGTAGTTCTTTGCTATTAAATGGAGCTGCTACAAATATTTTCATATATATGGGGACTTTTGTTTTATCAATGACTTCTTTGGAGCATATGCTTCATAGTGGAATTTCTGAGTCAAAAGGTATGGGTATTTTCGTCATTATATTTACATAATTCCAAATTATTTTCCAAATGGTTATATTAATTCACAGCACATTAGTCTACCAGCAGTGTATTAATGTGCCTTTCTTTCCATAACTCCTCTAACATTGTTTTCATCTTTTGTCATTTTTGTGTGTTTCCTGTGGGTTACTTAAACCATCAAAGTTTAATTTGCATTTCTCTTGTTAGTGATTCGAAGCATTTTTTTTAATGTGGTCATTAATAGTTTTTAATCCTCTTTTGACAACTATTTATTCATATTCTTTGACAAATTATCTATTGGGGAATGGCTTTTGTTTTTATATATTTCTTTGAATTTCCTGTGTATTAGATACCAAATCCTCATCTGAAAAATCTGAAGCAAAAATTTTTTCCCATTGGATCTTCTTATCTTAGATGTATTAATTTGGTATTAATTTTGATTAATACATCTTAGATGTATTAATTTGGGTTAGTGGAAAGACTTTTTAATGTTATGTAATAAAATGGCCTGTTCTATCTTTTGAAATTGCCTCTCTCTTTTGTTTGGTTAAAAATTCATTTCCCACCCATAGCTATAGATGGTATATAGATATAGAAATGTTTTAAGGGCAAAGGTGTGCCAGTAAAGGTTTAACAACCAGCTCCCCTCGTCTCCTCTCCCCCCAATATATGGCATGACACATTTCAGTTTATTTTGGCTTATTAACATTTTTCCCCATCATTCTCTTAAGTAAAGAGAGTCAACATAACAATGAAGCAAGCACAGATTTGTTGAGTCTGCCAATTTCTGAGGTATAAATACTTACATTGAAAATTTAGCAACTAGCTCATGAGTTGGGTCAAGCTGGCTACAGCAAATGTATTTAACTACACATAGAGCTATAAATTGTTGTTTCTGGGGCTTAGCTATCAACAACCGTATGGGAAAAAAATGCCTCAAATCTCTAAAGTACATACTATGTGCCAGGTACTATGTTAAGCTACAAAAAGAACTGCTATGAATATTTTTGTATGTGTGAGTCCTTGTCCTCTTTCTTTGATCTCTTTGTGATGTAGACCTATTAGTGAGTCCACAGGAGCAAATGGTATATACAATTTAATGTCTTTTTGAGCATGGCTCTAAGTTGTTTTCCACATTGGCTGGACAGATTTATAGCTCCGTGAACAATGCATTAATGTGACTTTTCCTGTAGTCCTTCTAGTACTTGTAATTTTCTTTTTATGTCATCTTTGTCAATCTGAAGTATATGAGATAGAACCTCAGAGTTCCTTCAATTTGCATTTCCCTAATTATTAATGATCTGGAGCATTTTTTACTTGGCTATTGATAGCATGAGTGTGTCATTCTTCCTTGAAAACTACCTGTTCGTATCTTTTGACCATTTATCAGTTGGGGAATGACTCTTATTTTTACAAATTTGAATTATATTTTTGTTGGTGAACTTTAAAAAGACTGAATGATCACTTTTGGGCATTCTGTAGAGGACATTCTTTTTTGGTTCTGGGTTGGATTAGATGGCCCCTGAGGTCCCTTCCAACTCTGAAATTCTATGGCCCTGTGGCTATTTCTCTTCAGATCCAGATTTACTTTGTGATTGGAAATATTGAGAATATCATAACTTTGCCCAATTTTAGTGACTTCTTTTTGTCTTTTAGAATCTGGCTTTGGGTGTTGGTCTCTTGATATACTATTAAGGAGGTCACTGAATTAGTGTGGTCTCATTGTTCATGTGTAAAAAATATCCTTGGAAAGAACCCTAGATTTAAAGTCAAAGGATCTGAGTTCAAATTCCAACTTGGACACTTATTATGTGGCTTTGGACCACTCATTTCCCCTCTCTGGGACTTAGTTTCTTAAGATTAAAAATGAGAGGTTTGGATTATATGACCTCTTAGGTCTTTTCCATTTTTAAATGTATGATTATGGGATTAAAATTTTTTTTCTGAACTTTAACTGCCTTGGCACCAAATTTTGGACTCTTGCCAGTTACTGTGGCTGTTATGGTGCTTCTGAAAAGCATCTGGGAGTATGGTGGATGGAATGCTGGACAAGGAGTCAGTAAGACCAGAATTCAAATCCAACTTCAGATAATAATTCCTGAACTCTGGGCTGGTCATTTAGTTTCTCTGGATCTTAGTTTCTTCCTATGTAAAATATGGATAGATGGTAACAGCCCCTGCTTTACCGGGCTGTTGTGAGGATGAAATGAGAAACTTTATATAAAACCTTTTGCAAACCTTCAAGCAATGTAAATGCTACCTATTATTATTGTTTCTGTTTAAGGCAACAGGAAAACAAGAGTTAAGGATTGCATCCTTAAAAGCAAGTCCTTTCTTACTTGCCTTTTTTTTTGGTAACAGAATTGTTCTTTTGATTCCTTTAGAGGATCTGCATAGGGCTTTCTCTTGGCATTTGCTCTCTTTTTCCCTTGCTCTCTCCAATCTGGGGAATGTTCCATAAATCCATATCTGGCTTCTCATTGATCTTGACTCCAAAGACAACGTTGTTCAAAGCACGTCCTCACCTCAAGAGTCCATCGGTCTTGGAAAACTCTCAGGCTAAAAATAGTCCCCTTTGTGGTAGGGAGAGATTGGATACAGAGCTGGAAGAGAACTCAAATGCCTGATTCAGCAATACCTACTGTTCACAGAAAAAAAGAATCCCCAACATTATTTTACATCAATGTTAAAGGTAGGAACAATTGGCCCCTGTGTGGCTGGTCACACAGTTGCTGTAGGGGGACAATCCCTCTCTCCTGGAGCTCATGCAGGTCAGGATGGAAAGCTGGGCCTTAAAGTTGAGGAATGTGGTTTTAAAGCTTGACTTCCTTACAGGACATCTCTAGGGGGCCTAAGGTAACAGGACATGCCAAGTTCTTCCCTGAATCTGCTCCTTCTCCTGAAAAGGGAGGGAGATTAGGATACCAATTCCATGGAGGGCCCTGTTTTTCTTAGCCTTACAAAGACTGGTCTGGAGGAAAGGGCCCTCATCTAATTATCCTGAGTCAACACCATCATTTATTTAAACATGTGATGTTATGAAATGTTGAGATGTCAGCCTGTTTTTGTATGGCATAGCTAGTGCCTCCCTACCATGCCATTGGGTTGATACTGGGAGTGAGAGACTGCTGGGCTGAAGGAGGCTGGGGGAAAGTACCCAGGTGAACAAGGATTCCAGGTTGAGAAAGGAAAGCCTTGGATTTGTTTTGAGGAACACATTTTCTGGTTTACATAACAAGAAGAGGAACTTAGCAAATATTAACATGCTGGGCTTCTTTTCCTGATGGTGAGTTCAAATCAAAATAAGGAATTAGCTGTCCTTCAACTGTGAAAACCCAAACAGAAATCTTTTCACTAAGGCCCTGGAAATAGAGAGAACCAGTTCTTCAGTAGAGTTTTCTCTATTTCCAGGGTTAGCATTTACAAAGAGGCCAGCATCAAGATCTGTTTTTAATGGTGTTATTCAAATCAGGTCTTGACTTCTCCCCAGTAGGATGACTTCCCAGGTGCAACTAGACTTCTGATTTGTAAAAACAACTTTGAGATAAAAGGCAATTTAAGTCAATGGGAGGAAAAAAAGAGGATATGGCAGTGGGTGGCATTATCAGAATGACTTTTCCCCCAAATAAGAAAATGCCAATCGAAAGATCACATCTAGGTGCAAACCACAAGACAATTTGAGCATTCCTTGCTGAACGTTATCTTCCTTTTGCTAAGCAGAAAAACAGAGAATGGCAAATATAACACAGACTAGTGGCTGAGATTTGTCCAAGTGACCCCTACAGAGAAGGATATGGAAAAAAAAAAGTTTTCAAAATGTTTTTTCCTTCTAACATGCCCCCTTCAGGTTTCTTTGCCAGAATTTGACATATGTGTAATGCACTAAAGTTGATTCATACAATACACATGAATTGGGGAAACTGGAGAATTGGGTGAGATGGGAGACATTTCTAAATTTATTTTAAAAAAATAAATACCAATCACATGCCTAGAAGCTTAAAAGGGCAAGGTGTTTTTTTTTTCCCTGTAGAACTTTCAAACTTTTTGACCCCACACTTTCTGCTCTGGAGCTTATCAGTGAGACCAGGGGCTTAGAGTCTTGGAGCGACTAAAATTACTTGGACAAAGCCGGAACCAGGTCAGCTCTCCATAGGAGAGTCCCCTGGGATGAACATTGAATGTTGCCACCAAAGACTTCTAAGGAAAAGAAAGGGAAGACTCAGAATCAAACATCCCTGAAAACTCGAAAGCAAATGTGTTCTTCATCAAGGCAAATAAAAACAAAGTTTATTAAAATGCCTTCTAATAGGATGTTTCTAAACACCGTGGGGCCTTGGTGAGGTGACCATTCTCTTGCAGAACCTCACTTTGGTCTGACTTAGAGGTCTTCCAAACACAAGATCACAAATGTGTCCAGAAAGGAAAATAAACAGCAGGCCCGTTTGGGCAGCGGCACAGCACATTTCATGACTGATCTCACAATTTATGTTGACGTTTTTCTGACACTAGATCAATTGAAGGTCGATATGAACAGCCCCTAAGTCAGCAGAGATATAAACTGACTTCATGTGGCTTGACCAAAGAAATGATTTTAAAGTGGTGAGATAGATTATACCTGGCTGGTGTGAAGAGAGCTAAAATGGGAAGAAAGTATAGTGAAAGGGTGCTTTTAGAGGTTTTGTTTCAAATCTTAGCTCATGAGACCGTGGAGAACCTTCTCCATGTAAAAGGAGAATTCAGTCTCTCCATCAGTAAAATGAATGGATTGGAATAGGTAATATCTAACATTCCTTCCACTTTGATTCTAAATAACGTGATCAGCATGAACTAATTAACAGGGTTTTAAGTTATTATCCTACTTCAGGAAGATAAAATTATAGCCAACAGCACACAGAGGAAGATTAGGGAGGGTTCAGACCTTGTCAGTTTGTCCATTAGCCACAAGACCATATATTTAGAAGAGGAAGCAACCTCAGAGGTCATCTAGTCTGACCTCCTCATTTTATTATTGAGGGAATTGAACCCTACAGAGGTTAAGTGACTTGTATAAAGATCCCATAAATATTGAGTGGCAAGGTCAGGACTTGAACCCAGGTCTGACATTCTAATATCCAGGGCTCCACCATATTACATTGCCTCAGTTTCCCAAGAATACAAGAAAGGTAACTGTAAGTCAGTGTTTATTGCTTAAGGTTTGGGGGGAATTAAGAGAGAGGAAGGAGAAGATAGGGAGAGAGACATTGTCCCTTATCTCAAGGATTTGAAATGAAGAACAGTTAAGTGTTCAGTTGTGTGGTGAAAACTATCAGGCAGTTGTGGTAGAACAAAAAATGCCTGAGATCTGGAATCCGAAGACTTGGTTTTGAGCCCTGACTCTGTGTCAGTAAACACCCCAACATACGCAGGAGGGCCTGCTAGCACCGGTTCTTAGATCTGTATATATGAAAGGAAAGGCAAGTTTTGAGGTGTTAACAATCACTTTAATCAAGCATATATATCATTCCTTTAACCAAGCACATATATCATTTACCTAATTCAGGGGAGTCAACACCCTGAACTTCAAAGAAAATGCAGAGAAATCAAAGATCAACAGATATAGCTTCCTCTGCTTGATAATCAGCAGACAGGTCCAACTGTCTGACCGTAGTTAACAGGAAAGGAAGCACTGACATCTGGGTTTTCTATGCAGGGGAGTTTGGGGGGGCTTCTTAGCATCTTTTGTCTGCCTAAACAAACACTTCCAGTAAACCCCAAAGGGCAACCTCAATTTAGAATATTTATACCTTTTTTAGAGCAAGAGAGCATCCCAACCCTTAAGAACCTGTGCCTCATCAGCAGAAGGCTTGGACTTAATGGGCAAGCCCATTAATGGGTGAGAAAGATCTTTAATCACATTAAAATAATTAACAATACAAATACACATACTGTTTCTAGTTAAAGAAACTCTTTTTTCTGTACTTTACTCCTTGTAAAAACTCTTGATTGATAAAGGCAAGATTCAATCAGAGGTACTTGATTATACCAAAATAAAAACAGCCAAAGATTCTATTTTGCTTGCCATCACACTCTATCACTCATTAGCAATGCAATCTTAGGAAAGGCAACTTCTCTGAAGCTCAGTTTCCTTAATTGCAAAACAAGGATAATGATATTTGTACTACCTGCCCTGAAAGGGTTGTGAGAATCAAATAAAATAATGACCATGAGAACTTTGTAAACCATAAGGTATATATTATGGTTATTGTTACAAGGGAAGGAAGAGATAATTCTTTCACATCTCATATAGGCTTTGCTTCAAACCGTATCAATAACATTGGAGTCACAAGTCAGTAAAATTTAAAGTTGGGGACCACAAACTGTTAGCAATGAAAAAGACTTTAGAGATCAACTCTCCAATAATTTATTTCCCAATTACCTAATTTTTTCAGTGAGGAAATGGTGGCTCAGAGAGAAATAACTCGGTAAATGAGTGTAACAAAAATGAGTGTGTAACAAAAGCACACCTAGAATTCAGGACTCTTGGCTCCCAGGCTAGTGCTCTTTACAGTAAACAATCACCAAGGCAAAGAGGATGGGTAAAAGTGAAGGGGCAGAATAAGCCTTTATATAGTACCTACTAGCAAACAACACTTTTTTGCAAATATTATCTAATTGATTCTCTCAACAACCCTGTGAAGTAGGCACTATTACTATTTCACAATTGAAGAAATTGAGGCAGGCAGAGGCTAAGTGATTTGCCCAAGGTTTCATAGCTAATAAATGTTTGAGGCTAGATCGGAACTCAGGTCTTCTTGACTCCACAACCAACCCTCTATATATTGTGTCACCAGCTACCTCTGTGGAGGCCTCTAGAGTGGAATCAGACTGAATTTTTTTTTAAGAGGAAATATTTTGTGTATCTCTGTAAAATCACCTCTTCCGTCTTGGTTTTTTAACTTTTAAATCATATGAGGGGAGAGAGAAAGAGATATTGTCTAAACAGCCATTTTTTCTTTGTCAAGATTCAGTTCAAAGGGGGCTATTTGTTCAAAGTGACTTGCATTCCACAAGATTTGGGAACACAGAAATATATTTACAAAAACCCATGAACATGGTGTCTATTTTGATGGCACCTTATAAGATACGGTCATATAACAACACTTCTAGACAAATAATTCTATTTCTTCTGTTTCTCACTCTCTTCCCATTACATTTATCTAGGGGCTTTAAATATAAAATCAATAGAATGCTATTTAGGAATCACA
Source organism: Potorous gilbertii (assembly GCA_028658325.1). NCBI lineage: Eukaryota > Metazoa > Chordata > Mammalia > Diprotodontia > Potoroidae > Potorous > Potorous gilbertii. Next base: position 272,136,411 of record CM053771.1, on the reverse strand, counting down.
TAGCTAATAGAGAGATATGCTATTGGAACTGTGTCCAGTTTTCAGCTAAAATAAGGGTCCAAGTAACAGTTTTACCAGTTGCACTTGGGAGTGATTCTCTTGGCCAAGCTTGGACCCTGCTTCAAATGCAATTATTCCAGTCTCATTTCCTGGCCTGTCTAACGATGGGACAAATTGTCTAACAATGCAACATATTGCATTACAGCACAGAGACCATTGCAATGGCTCACACATTTCAAAGTCAAGTAAAGGTCAGAGAGTGAAGGTTTTGAATTCACCATATGGGCATGATCAGAATGTGCTCCCATAGTGCTCAAAAGGTACATTCCAGCCAAATGTTGTATAGGATCATGACAACCAATGAGGGTTGGTCATGGACTGATTCTTCTGAGGAACTCTGCCCTGGGATCTGGCTGTATAGTCTTTCTTTTAAGACTCTCCTTAAGAAACACCTTCTTCTCTGAGTATGTCCTTAAATTGATCCTATCCTCTGTGATTAAACTCTTTATATGGTCTTTAAAAAAATATTTATTTTTATGAGCATTTTTTTATCTCTCCCTTCTAGTCCCTCTCGCCCCCAATTGAACAACATAAAAATGAAAAATAAAACTCTCACAACAAATATATATTGTCCAGTAAAATAAATTCTCCCATTGACCATCTCCAAAAAATGTGTGTCTCAAAATGTAACTCTTATTTTAAGTGCATCCCTTCTCTGGGAGTCCTCTGGTTTCTTGGTTTATCACTGCATGGATTAGAGTTCTAAAACCTTCAAGAGTTATTTTTCTCCATGCTTCATTAATTGTTTCCTTAGTTCCATTCTTTTCACCCTACATCAGTTCATAGAGGTATTCCCAATTTCCTCTAAAATGCCTCTTTTATCAATTCCTATGGCAAAACAACATTCCATTATATTAATATACTATAATTTATTTAGCCATTCCCTAATTAATGAGTGCTTCCCTTCATTTCTAGTTTTGGATCACTACAAAAAAAGCTGCTATGACTTTTTTTTTGGTACATATCAATCTTTTTCCTCTTTATTTAATTTCTTTGGAGTGTTGGCCTAATAGTGACGTAGCTGGGTCATGGTGTACATGTAATTTAGTGACTTTTGGGACGTGTCCAAATTGCTTTCCAGAATAGCTGGGCAAAATCACAGCTCTCCCAACAATGAAACCCTTTATATTTTCTTTGAAAATTCTTTGATTTCATTTCTGCATGATTTTATACTTGTTTTGTTTTGGAGCTGTTTAATGTGTTAATTTTGCCTCATTTACCTTAGAGAGACTGAAAGTATTTAAAGACAGGAATTGAGACCCAGGGATGGATACACAGTGGCTACCACAGTAATTTCTTGCTGAATGGCTGCATAGTACAATTGCAGGCAAGGGGTTGATTAAATCAATAAGTATTTACTGAATCCCCCCAACACCCTATACAGTCCATTCTCCACGTAATTGCCCGAGTAGACTTCTCCCCTTCTCGCAAGCTTTCGGTATTCTTGACTTCCCATTGTTTTCCAAATAAAATACAAATCTCATACCTTCGCATTCAAGGCCTTCCACAATCTTCAACATGCTCCACCAATATTATCGTGTAATGATAGGTGACATTTACATAATGCTTCAGGATCCGAAAGAGACTTTGTTTACATACATCCTCTCATTTGACCCTGACAGCAAATATATAATGTAGGAGCTATTACTTTTTTCATCTTTTTACATTTATAGATGATGTAACTGAGGCACAGAGAGGTTAAATGATTTGACCAGCTAAAAAGTATCTGAGATAGCATTCAACTCCCAAGTCTTCCTAATTTTAAATGTAGCATACTATCTACTACTCCATGTAGCCTCTGTTTAATGTTTTTCTCCAAATAGTCTATCTTGCAGACAAACCGAATCACTTTCCATTCCCAGATATTGCCTCTTCCTACTTCTTGGCTTTTGAACATGGTACCCTATACCTGGAATTATGTCTTCCCACATCCCCATCTGCTGTCATCCTTTATGCCCATCAAGGGTCAGCTTTGGTGCTTTATGAAGTCTTTCTTGAGCCCATCAGCTAAAAATAATCTCTCATCAAATTTCTAAATATCACTCTATTTGGATCTATTCTATGCACTTATCAAAGTAAAACTTGTTTTTTTGCCTTTGATCTTTTCCATTCTTAAAGACTTTCCCCTCTTTCAGTTACTATGAAGATCATTCGTTTTGTACCCTTAAAAATTGTGTCACCCCCAAGCCCAGATTTATCCTGTGGAAACCTGTCAGGTCCGGCCACTCTTGTTAAGTGCCATTAACATTTCGTCAAATAACATGAGGGCATATTTATTTGTGTTCTTTTCTTATCCTTCTATTATAGCATCTTTCAAGAGGGTAGAGTATATCCTGCCTCATATAGTTTTTGAAGGTTTTCATACCTTGACTCCAGCCAAGCTTGCCAGTCAGATGACATGCTGTTTCCTATAATGCCCTCCATGCTCCAGTCAAACTGTCTTACTTGCTGTTCTTAATACAGAATACTCCCTCTCCTACTTTTGTTCCTTTGAACAGTCTGTCTCCCCTTCTCCCACTTGCTGCCCCCACTTAGAATGATCTCCTTTCTCATCTTTGCCTCTTGGAACCCCAGCTGTCTCCAAGGGTTAGCTCGGGTGCATTGCCATCAAGAAGTCTTTTTTGAATGCACAGATTGTCAGTATTCCCCTCCCCTCTCAATCACTGTTTATTGGTTTTATATCTATCTTGTAGTCTCTTATCTGTGAATTATTGAACCTCTCTCCTTTCTCCCCCATGTAACCTCTCTGAGGACAGGTCTTTTCTTGTTTTTGTATTTATAGCTCTAATTCCTTTTACATAGCAGGTCTGTCACATAGCAGATCTTAAAAATGCTTGTTGATTAATTGATCTTGGTAACCTCTGCATGTGTATTGCTGTACATAACACCCATTTGTTGAATTAAACTGACTTGAGTTGAATAAGAAAAGAGAGGATATAATATCTATTCTCAGCTGATCATTTTATGACTTCAGCAAGATTTTCTTGTTTGAGGGTTAGGACTGCTTTCATTATCCTTTTAATGAGAAATATTACACCAAATAAAGCTATTTGCTTCCTGAGGGGTCTCTTCTCCATGGTGCGGGTACACTTGTGAGAGACAGCACATTTTAAAATATGAACGTTAGTTCATAGATAGTATGCTTCAGTATCCCATAAAGAGAAATTCCCAGTAGGTGGTGAGGTCCTCCTGAGGCTCTTGTTTACAGATCATGTTGTGCTTCTTATATTGAGGTCTGGTACACTGAGGAGACTCCTCAAGGATATTCAATATCATTTAAAAGAGGGTGGCCTAACTATCCACACAGGAAAAACCAAGTGGATGAGGAATGTCTCTTTATTGTCTAAGATATATTCCGGATAATCTACAGAGTTGGTTTATTTTATCTGTACATACTAGAACAAACATTGTGGACAGACAATGAACTTGGTTCAGAAGAGAATAGGGGTGGTAGGCTGGATTTCTTTGGAAAATTGCTCAGTGTTTTTAATGATCACAAGCTTTCCCCTAAAACAGAGGCACATCTTTGAAAAGAAGTGTAATTAATGCCATTTGTTTTTATAAATTATGGTAATTTTGAAATATAGCTAGCTCTACCTCCTTGTCCTTCCCTCTTTTCCCCCAAAGCACTGAATCCAAAGGCATATCTTTTTTAGTGCCAATATTTTCTGTTTTCCTCTAGTAAATAAAGACATGTTGATGGATTTTTATGATTTGGAAACTACTTATCCTTTAGCTTAGTGTTTTCGCAGCATTTCTGTTGTGATCTGTACTTTGATCTGATTTTTCAAAAATGGAAAATGGACAGTTAAGGGCTTTAAATGTCAAACAGAGGAATTTGTATTTTGTCACAGAAGCAACAGGAGCTTTTTGAGCAAGAGAACAACATGGTGTTTTAGCAATATCACTTTGGCTGCTGTGTGAAGGATGGATCTGAGAGCGGGGAGACTGAAGACAGTTAGGAGATAATTGCAATAATGCAAGTGAGAGACAATAAGGATTTGAATTAGGTTGATGGGCATATGAGAAGAGAAAAAATATCAAGTACCACCAACAGAAATAGAGAATTTAGGCAGAGCAGAAATTTCTGGGGGAAGATTTCAATTTTCATTATGTTTTAGTTGAGGTGTCTATGGAATAGGAAGAGATGGGGGGGTAGACATAGGGATTTTTAAAAATGAAATTCTTTTTTTCAGTTAACAAGCATGTATTTTCTCTTCCTCTTATCTCCACTCCCTAAAAAAAGAAAAGAAAAACCAAATCCTTATATTTATACAGATTTGGGTATATTTAATTAAATAAATTTGGGTATATTTGATTAGATAGACTAAGAACAGAAATATTAACAGAACCACAGTCATCTGAAGATTTTAGTTATAATTCTTTGTATTTAGTTATATTTATATGTATAGTTTATATTTAGTTATAATCCTTATATCATTGAAATTAGTATTATGCTTTCAGCATTTTACCAATCAAATTGGGTTGATTGAAAGGCCCACATAATTCAAACTGAAGTTTGAAATAGTCACTTATTCATTTGTTCAGCTTCACAGAGACATGATCTGGGAGTGAAGGGGCCAAGTATATTAATTTCTATTTATTAGGCTGCCATCTTGTGGCAACTGCTCCGAGATTGGTTGTTGCTGGGTTACTACAAAGGATTTTCATGGGCTTGAGAAAACTCAAGAGCTCTTAACCGTAAATGATATACTATAGTAAGGATATTTATATTTACACTATAATTTAGATCTTAGTGTATATACATTTGCATGTTCAACTCAAGAGGTTCCAGCACTAATGATGGAAAATAAATGACTATAGCATTCAGGGATTGTATTAAAACATCCAGGCCCTGGCAAGTACATTGTAGTTTATTGAAGTTGTGTTCTACATTTTGGATGAGAAGAAAATGTTAATGGGCATATGAAGCCCTCCACAATTTGATTACAGTTCCCCATTACAATTCATCTCATCCTGCTCCCCTATGGGGGGAAGGTGTCCTCTGATCCTCTCTGACATCTCAGCCCATTGTTTCCCGAAAGATTTTATAATCATTTTAATTTCCATGCTTTGCTCGACTCCTCCACTGGCCTAGGATGTATCCTCATTCCCTTCCCACAACTTCTATTCACTTTCGTCCTACCCTCCCTTTAAGGGTTAAAGTTTAAATGTTATTTTCATCTTCTGGAGGAACCTTTCCCTCTTGTCTCCAGCCCTCTGACTTCTCACTTTTCTGAACTCCCAGTGGGCTTTTTGTCTAAATTGGTACACCACCCCACCCCCATGTTACCTTATATTTTTGATACTTTGATGTCTCCATGATTTTATCCATGTGGGTACTCCCTTCAAGTGATGTAGATTCCAGTTCAGTTCCATCTTTTCTTTGTATGTGGTTCTTGGCAATGGTTTTCCATAGAAGAGTCATCCAATGCCCTGGAGGCCTTAAATGGATTGTTTTCACATTTCAAGTGTCCCTCATGGTGTCTACAAAGATGTGCATGTGTAGTAGTATAAAGAACACTAGATAAGGCATTCTGAAATTGATTCCCATCTGCTCGATGACCAGCCCACCTCCTTTTTGGTCCTACATGTCCTCATGGACGTCTTTAACTTTGCTTCTTACGTATAATTTACATGTAGCAGCTTGTTTATGCCCACATGTCTTTCCATTACCCTTCAGGTTAGTTGTTTTGATTTTTCCAAGTTACAGTTGTCTGTAATTTACAGTTACTCAAGGACACCAAGAGATTTCTGTTGATATTGGTTTTAAAGCAAAATATTGATTTTTACATTTTGACTTTATTTAATATATTTTATTTTTAGCAGTAAGCAGTTCATTGAAAGCAAATATTTTCCCAATACAGCCCAATCATTTCCTTCTGATCAATGCTAGGCCTAGCTCTTTTGTCCATGGAAAGCAACTATTCGAGATGGACATATATGTGTACTTACAGGGGCTGACTTAGTGGACAGCTTGTCTGGTTTTGTGGCAGTGTGGGCAACATCCATTTTGTATTCACCAAGTCTTTCCAGTGGGATGGTGGCAACAGTCTCTCATGGGTCTGAGCCATTCTTTTAATGCATAAACTCTGTTTTCCTAAGTGCTTTGAAGGCAGAAACCTCTTTGCATCCTTTGTGCTTCACATAAAGACTTACCCATATTCATTGCTTGTAATGCTATTAATGGTAAAGGATGGTGGCGACTATGATGAGAGTGGTCACGATAATCTAGTGAGTAGGGGAGCCTTCAGGGAGGATCCCTTGGCCTGCCATACCTGAGTGGGGATGGGAAGGGCTTGTGTGGGAGTCTGTGATGTGATAATGAAAAGAACTTTTGGACCTGGATCCACAAGTCCTGAGCTTGAGTAACAACTGGACTGCCTACTAGCTATGTGATCCTGGTGAGCCACTGGACATATTTGAATATCATTTTCCTCACTCACAAAAAGTTTAACTGAAATTCAGAACCCTTGAGAAAGAATGCAGAAAATCTAATGGGCAGAAATACAAAATATTAAACATTAACATTTTGATGTAGCCAAGTCTGAGAGGAAAAAGAGAGCAGGTCTCATCGAGGGATATATATATCCATAACATACAAGTATAATACAGATACATACACATGTGTATGTATGTGTTTGTAACTGATTAACTCTTTGTCTAGATGATACCATATAGTTGGGGGGAAAATGAATGACAGCAGTTTCAGATATTTGTTCAGATGATGCTGAATAAACAGCTTCTCTGAATTATCTGGATAATGATAGGTTTTTTACTTTCCATCCTTGATGTCTGGGGTTGTATTGATGCATCTTGCATATATATGGCACATACCCAATACATATTTTTTGATCCAGTGACATTAGCCTCCTTGCTGTTCCACAAACAACACACTCTATCTCAGGGCTCTGGGCATTTTCTTTGTCTCCCATGCTTGCAATATTCTCCCTCCTCATCTCCACTTCCTAGTTTCCCTGGCTTTCTTCAGGTCCCAGCTAAAATCCCATCTTCTGTAGGAAATCTTTTCCAGTCCCTCTTCACTCTGTACTTCTTTCTCTATATCTATATATATGTGTGTATGTGTATGTGAGTATATGTATATGTATATATGTATGTGTATATGTATATATTGTACATTATATGTTATATGTGTATATGTATATATATGTGTGTATATATATATATGTATATATATACATATATATGTATATATATACATATATATATATATATATATATATATATATATATATATATAGAGAGAGAGAGAGAGAGAGAGAGAGAGAGAGAGAGAGAGAGAGGAGATCTCTATATCCTGGATACAGTTTGTTTGTACTTTTGCTTATAGTCTCTCCCATTATTAGATGGTGAGCTCCTGGAGGACAGGAATTATTCTTTGCTTCTTTTTGTATCCCCAGTGCTTAACACAGTGCCTGGCACATAGTAGGCATTTGATAAATATTTATTGGCTGATTGACATAAATATATATGTACACATATAGGTTACATATAATATATTGAATATGTGTATATATTATGCATAGGATAGTACATGTTATATAATAATATGTTGGACATGTATGTACATATATTATACATAGAATAATATATGCTAGATATATGCACATGCATTTGTACATTCATATATGTACATTCATATAAATACATGTATATATGCAAAGATATAGTGTGGATTTGCATGCATACTACATATATACATACATTTATACATATATAGCCAACTTTGGAAATCACTTTATAAACCTTAAAGTATTATATAGATGTGAGGAATTATTTTTGTGAGTTGGGGCCAGTTCCACTGAGTTGCATGTATTAGAAGACTAGAATATGCAACTAACCAGTCAACCACTATGATATCTTATCACTATGTTAACAACGTTTAAGTAAACTTCTTGAATTTCTCTTTCACATATTTTGAAGCACCATTTAAAATCAGAGTATCAGATTTAGGGGAAGACATTTCAAGATCCTTCAAGATTCTCTAGTGTAACCCCCTGATTTTGTGGTTGTTCAGTCATTTGTGACTCTTTTATTTGGGGTTTTCCTGACAAATGTACTGGAATAGTTTAACATTTCCTTCTCCAATTCATTTTACATATGAGAAAACAGAAGCAAAAAGGAGTGACTTGCCCAGAGTCACCCATTTAATAAACATCTGAGGCTGGATGTGAACTCATGAAGAAGCACTTTCCTGATTCACAGCTCAGCATTCCAGTTGCTCTACCATCTAGCTGATTTACCTAATGTGGCCCAGGGAGTAAGTGGCTCAGCTGGGATTCAGAACTTGTGGATCCTTTGACTTCAGATCTAGTGCTCTTTCCTGTGTCCTGAGTGGCTGCTCTCAGCATATTTCTTTGAGGTCAGCTAGATACTACTGGCCTAGGAGTCAGAAGACTTGAATTCTAACTCTGAACAAACTTGACCAACTGCTCTAAGTCTCAGTTTCCTCATCTCCAAAATGAAGGGGCTTAGAAAGAAGGGATCATGAGTTTGGAATGCTGCATGCCCTGTCAGATGCAATCAATCAGTGCCAGTTGGTTTTACTTAAGTGCTTTTCTCTGTTACAAGGGAGAGCTCAACGGGGAGGAGGGTATAGGTGGAAATGACTGATGTAAAAACAAAATATATCAACAAAACATTAAAAATATAAGTAGACATAAATAAAATAAAGTGAGAAGGTTGGAAATGATCATCTATTAGCTCCTTTCTGACTTTCAGGCTCTATTGTTCTAACGATATTAAGGGTCTTTTAAAACTATTTCTTCAAATCATTTCTTCCAAACTTCATACCTTAATTTCATCCCTTGAAAAGTAGGAATATCATTATGATAAAGTGGATAATATGGTCATCTTATACTCTGTGTATTATCCATGTAACTTTTAGTTCTCTCCCTGAGCTTCATCTTAGGCTGCTAAAAGGTAGGCTAAACAGGTAAAGAGTTAGGATAAGGCAGTGTGTTTGTGTGTGTGTGCATGTGTATGTGTGTGCATGTGTGTGTTTGTGTGTGTGTGTGTGTGCATGTGCGTGTGCAATTGATTCACTCTGTCTCTAGATGGTACCGTGTAGCTGGGACAAAAATGAGTGTCAATAATCCAGATAGTTGTCCAGATAATGCTAAATACACAACTTCTTGGAATTATCTGGTTAGCTGAATAGGTTTTCTACTTCCTGTCCTTGACATTTGGTCTTGTGTTGATGCATCTTGCATATGTCATAAAAACCAGGGATATGTCCACATGTTTCATGTGATTATCTGCCTATGAGTGTTATCATTCTTTCACTAAAGTTCTCCTCTAACGACTCCCCCATTCGTGACATGGAGGTGACTCTGCTACAATAGTGGTGTACAAACTCTGATGGCCAAGCTGGAAAGGCTTGTATGGGTGTACCAGCGGGCTGTGTGTTGGTCATCCTAGGACTAGTCTAAGTCCAAAGACGCTTGACGCTAAAAGGTTGACCACCATAGGGAGAGTTTTTTATCAGCCTCATAAAGACTACTTAGCAGGGTGAATAGAGGTTATGTTATATGAAAATCACTGTGGTAAAATGAGATATCTGTAAAGTGTTTGGCACAGTGCCTGGCACATAGTAGGTACCATATAAATGTTATTATTATGTTATTATTTCATAGCTTTTAAAGCATTAAAGTGAGAAATGATATTTTATTTGTCGATAATTGATTATAGATGGAAAAATGATCTGAAATCTAGACAAAGAAACTTCAAAATAAATCCAAGTTAATAGTACTGATTGGGGCAGCAAGGTGGTCACTGAATAGAGTGCTGACCCTGGAGTCACGGGGACTTGAATTCAAATTCAGGCTTAGGTTCTTTTTCCTGTTTGTTTTCCTAAACTCAAATCTGGCCTCAGATGCTTACTAGCTATGTGATCTCTGGGCAAGTCCCTTAACCTTGTTTACCTCACTTCTTCATCTGTAAAATTATCTGGAGAAGGAAATAGCAAATCTCTCCTGTGTTTTTGCCAACAAGACTCAAAATAGGTTTATGGAGATTCAGACATGATTGAAATGACTCAACAACAATGTCAGTAATATTGATAACTGGTCTCATTTTTTTAAGGATCTGTTCTCTTCTCTTCTTCTCTATGGCCAGCTGGAGTCATCAAGGACTGGATTTCTAAGAGCCGATTGTTAAATTTTAAGTGTGAGCATTTACATCTCAGAAATTGGCAAAAGGTATTAATGAGGGCTGCTTTCTTGTTTTATTATTGTCTAGACTTTAAGAAAGTGCTGAGACATGTTAATGGAAATTAAACTTAAAAGTATAACAGTGGTATATTCCCCTCCCCCCAAAGCTGATTATTAAACATTTAGTAGCACACCACTACACTAATGCATATTTTCCGCTATAGATCAAACCCTGTTACCACACATTCCACTAAAGTGACACCTAATTTTCCCTGTATTATTGAAAAAAAGAAATAATTATCATATATGAGTCAATTTTCCAGATTTTAGAATCATAGGATGTCACAGCTGGAAAGAGTCTTGGGGTTTCTCTGGTCTAGCCCCTTCACTTAACAGAAGACAAAACTGAGGTAAAAAAGATGAACTTGATCAAGTCCATTGTGTATGAAATAAGAGTTAATTAGGTTCTGAATGACGTTCCTGAGTGGCTCTCCTATAAGCCAAGTATATGATGACTCTATTTGGGTTGATCATTTTCCCTCTGTTTATCAGATTTCCAGAGCTGTTGCAAATTGTTGAGGTCATCTACTAAGTAACCTCAAAATAAATCTTACAGTAGAGCAAAAAAAATCCATTCTCTAGATCAGTGTTGTCAAACTCCAGTAGAACTGGGGGGCATGAATCTGTACAAAAGGAACCCTGTGGTAACACACTGATTTGGTTTTAAATTGTGATATTTTATATGTTTTGTTTATCCTACTTCTTTTGTTAACTAGTTACCTATTACATTTAAATTTGGTTCACCTGACCTCAGGAGTGTTGTGGGTCACATGTTTGATAACTCTGTTCTAGAAAACCAAAAGATTTTCAAGACTCAATTGATGACTGAGTTATTTAAGTTCAAATTTGATTTATTCATGGCTCAGTTATAATGGCTAGCGTGTGTCTATATGTGTATATATGCATATGCATATATACAAATAGGTATGTGTATATACATATACATATATGTATATATATGCATACACATGTATGTATTACTTTAAGGTTTGCAAAGCTCTAGAAATTTTCTCATTTGATCTTTTCAACAATCCTGGGAGGTAGATTCTATTGTTATCTTCATTTAACAAATGAAGTAACTGAGGGAGGGAGAAATGAAGTGACATTCCCAGGGTCACACAGCTTATTAATGTGTAAGGCTGGATTTGAGCTCAGGTCTGGAGTTCTATCCATTGTACCACTTGGAGGCTTAGGATGCCAATTAATCAAGAAAATGTGACTGGTCCTGTGGAGTTCTTGCAGTGAGATTTGAATATGCTTTGGTCTCTGTCAACTCATTCAGGCTCATACATTTTGAACTGAAATTCAGATAGCAAGGATCTGGAGGTGGAGAGCAAAAAGGGGGAAGGGTCAGCAATTCCCCTCCTCTGAAGGAGGATACAGGAAAACTGAGCTTTCTCCTACTCACCCATTTTCTCAAACTGCCTCTGACATGGTTCATCCATGAATGAAACAAAGAATTTCTTTTATCTTTAAATCACCAAGAATTGGATCCTTTATTTAGTCCTGAATTTAGGAATATAATCTTTTATTTATCTCCACTATAATCCTCTCTAAATCTGTATATGTAAGGCACCATTTTGGAACAAAGGTCTAGGATTTCAGAGAGATGCATAAGTTGGAAAATGGTACAAGTTTTGATAGGAAATAAAAGACGTGGTCAGGATGTTTTTGTTCTTTGTGAATAAGAGGAAGAGGGGAGACAATTTTGGCTCATGGGATTTGGAAATGAGAAACAACAGAGCTTCACAATCACAAAAATTACATTATCGAGAGGATAATATTGCCCCATGTGATTTCTGACTCCTGGTGTAGAAAGCTTGTTGAAACAATTTTCAGAGTTTCTTTTAACACAGGTTTAGCTATTTCATAACACTATTTTAAAGGGACTTAACTACAGTTGGGAGAATTCCATGCCATCCCCTGTAACATCCCTAATATGCCAGATTTTCCTTATCACTAAATGGGTCAATCTAATGCATTCTTTCTGTCTAAATCATTTAATAAACTGCTCCCAAGAGGGGCACTAATTACAGTTTGCTTTAACTCTCTAACCTTTCCTCAATTATTTTCTTTCTTTCTTTCCTTCCTTCCTTCCTTCCTCCCTTCCTTCCTTCCTTCCGTCCTTCCGTCCTCTGATGATTGCCAAGTCACTTGTAGTCTCTGAATCTCACTTTTCTATGTCACAAAATAAGGTGGTTGGCCTAGATGGCCTTTGATGTCCCTTTTGGGTCTAAATCTGTGATCCTGTGAATCCTGCTCTCTTTTCTTTTAATTAGACCCTGGAAATCTTTGGTTTGCCCATTCTTCTCCCTCCACCTGTATGATTTATTGGTGAACTGGCTTAAGAATCTGTTGTCCTGGCATCTACATCTTGGTCCTGGATGCTTCTAACTATTTCTCATGACCTTAAAAGGAGATAGTGTAGAGGGGAGAGGGGGTGACTTCTCCAGTGCCATTGGGGAATTGGGGTGGAATTTCCTTTAAGTTTGAATTACCTGGTTTGTCTTGTAAAAAAAAAATACTATTCTTATTCTTTCCTTAGGAAATTTTCTTCACTTTGACCTACATGACCATATTCTGAAGATGGGGTGGGTCTGTTCAGGATGCATCTTAGAAAAAGAATGGGTTCCTCTGAATTGCAGGGGCTGGTCCAGAGCTTACGGCTACTGGTTTGATCGGCAAACCATTTAACTCTACAACACAATTGATACTGCCTTCATAAAATGGCATTATGATTTCCTTTTATCCACGAGCCTGCCTTTGTCTTGAACCCCTGTGTTTGACTGGAGCTGGTGGCTGATGAGAGCTGAATTAGAGGGCCAAAGGTTAATAAGAAATAACTCGAAGGAGCCTTTGTTAATTTGACAGGAAAAGAAAGGAAATGTACAACAAAATCAAGGGTAGCCATGTGACTGAAAGGCCCCAATATAATTAAAGTAATTGGGATTATTTGCTCAGTAATTTTGGTTGGTCTGCTCTTTAGATTGGAATCTCGATCGTGATTCATGCATGTGTGGCCTGGGGCCACAGCGGCAGAGCCCAGTCTGAGTGCTAGTCCTTTCACTTACATAAGTAAAGGGCCAGTGCTCGGGGCAATGGCATTAATTGCAAGCCGTATTCCTAATGTCATTCATCCCAGACCTAGGAATCTCACCTAGAACAGATCTGAAAGGGAGGAGCAAGATGGATGAGGCAATGACTGCATAAAGGGCCACTGCCCCTATAGGAGGCTATTATGGGTGATAATCAGAATACTTTTCCATGTCCTGCCATCTTCTCATTCCATGATCCAGTTCCACTGGCCTACTTGTTCCTCTCTCATCATGCTCTGTCTTCCAGTTCCATTCCTGAAACTGCTCTGTCTCTAGTCTGCAATTTCCTTCTCTACTCCTCTGCCTCTTAGCCTTCTTGGTTTTCTCAAAGATTCAGCTCAAATCCTATTTTTAATTTTTTTTTTGAGGCAATCAAGATTAAGTGACTTGCCCAAGGTCACACAGCTAGTAAATGTCTGAGACTATATATGAACTCAGGTCTTCCTGACTTCAGGAATGGTACTCTGTTCACTGTGCTACCTAGCTGCACCTTCAAATCCTACTTTCTGCAGGAGGCTTTTACTGTTGCCAGAGATTACTATTCCTCCAGAGATTACTATTCTGCATTTTTTTCATATCCGTAGTTTATATATGTGTATGTGTGTATTTGTATATGTAAATATATACACACACATATATAAATATATACACGTACAGACACACATACACATATACATATTCATGTATACACACATATACTTATACATATACATATGCATGTACTTACACATACACTTACAAATATATACACATATACATATATTTATAATGCACTCACATACACATACACTCACAATACACTTACACATGCTCATAAAGATATACACATACTTACAATACACTTACATATACACACACATGCACATATACTTACACATACACTTACACATATACATACAATACACATACACTTGCATGCACTTACACATATACATACATGTACACACATACCTACACATATACTTACACATGCACATGTATATACACACAATGCACATATACTTACACATATACATACACATGCACACACATGTACACACCTACACATATACTTACACATACACTTACAGGTGTACATACATATACATACATACTTACACATATACTTGCACATACACATGCACATACACACCTACACATATATTTGCACATACACTTACACACATGCACATACACAAGCACATATACATGCAATACACACCTACACATATACTTACACATACACTTGCACATACACATGCACATACACATACACCTACACATATACTTACACATACACTTACACACATGCACATGCACATATACATGCAATACATACTTACACATATACTTGCACATACACATACACATACACACCTACACATATACTTACACATACACTTGCACATACACATGCACATACACATGCACATGCACATGCACATGCACATGCACATGCACACCTACACATACACTTGCACATACACATGCACATACACATGCACATACACATGCACATGCACACCTACACATACACTTACATATGCACATGCACATACATACACACACATATATAGTTTTCAGGCTGGCTGACAAAGGTCACTCAGGGAGGTACCGGAGGAGCAAGGACTAGAACTCAGGGGTTCTGGCTCCTAAGTTTTTCATATGAAACGACAACTAGACATCTCTCTCACTCTCCAGCTTCTGAACAATTTCACTTACAGGCCAGAGATCATCAAGGGACATCTGGGTATCCTCTCTCTGGGGTACCATCGTACTATGTCTTTCAAAACAGTCAAAAGGGGTCTGGAAGTAACCTACAGTGATGGGCCAAAACCCCGAAGGGACCCATGACATTGCATTCAAGGGAGTTGTGAGGTTAAAATGATGGAAAACTTGGAGAACCTTAAAGCGCTCTATAAGTAGCAATTTGTTATTACTTTTGTTGTTTGTTGTTACATAATCATCAGGCTTCCAATTGGTGATGACTTCATTCCCTGAGGCTTTTACTACAGTACTGCTGAGCTCCAGCAATGATTATAGCATAGGGGCATGATGGCAAATGGTTATCAAGGGGATGGGAGGGGTGTATGTATACACATACACTTTTAAATTGAATCTGCATTATTAACAATTTCTTCGGTTAAATTCAATAATCATTTCAAGTATCTACAATGTGCCAGGCACCATGCTAAGTACTGGGGATGCGAATAAGAAAGACTAAACCTGCCCTCAAAGAGATTACAATTTAATGGATGAAGAAAATACACAAAAGGAAGCTGGAAAAAGTGTGGAACACCAAGGGTTCTATGGAGTCTAAACCAAGCAGAGTGTTGCCGAAGAAGACCATGCTATCAGAGAAATGATGACATGACTTGCACTTGACTTTGTTTTGAGGAAGGGAGGGCTGTGAAAGTCACCAGCCTCACTTCTCCTCCAGAGCCATCTGAATCCAGTGCTAGATATTCATCAGGATGACTGGAGATGACCCAGGATGAGGCAGTTGGGGTTAAGTGACTTGCCCAGGGTCACACAGCTAGTGAGTGTCAAGTGTCAGAGGTGAGATTTGAACTCAGGTCATCCTGATTCCTGCACTGATGCTCTATCCACTGCACCGCCCTCCCTCCCCCCGCAAGCAGCATAACTGATAGAAAATAGAGAGCTATCTGGAAAGTTCTGATCTAAACCTTCTAAAGGAAAGCTCTATTATCCAGCCCTCCAGTCAGAAGGAACAGGAAACTGAGAGAATTGAAAAGGTGTTGAGGGTCAAAAACTGTCACTCAGCATGGTGATGAGTTCTCCTGGGAGATGTGTGATGTTCCAAGATGTCAAGTCAAGCAGATGCTTGGCTGTCAGTGAAAAATGGAGAGTTCTTCAGCCAAGATAATCAACAAAACAGTAAGTCAAGCCTTGATTTGTAGTAATTACCATATCTGAGGTATAAATGCTTCACAGAAAATTTAACAATGGACTCTCTCCAAGTCGGTTAAACCTGACTCTAGTAATCTGTCCCTGGTGATATCTCACCTTAGGCACAGCCAGCAGTGAAGATGATTAGAATGAGAGTAGGGAGAAGAGGGAGTAGGAGCTAGATCTGATAGAAACAAGTATAAATCAAAAGCTAGGCTGGGCTGGTATCAAAGTATCTTGAGGGAGAAATGATTGAAAGAGCAGAGGAAAACAGGGAAGCCAGATGAAGGAGAAGGCAGTGTGGTACAGTGGGAAATATTGGATTTGGATTCAGAGGACCTGAGTTACCTATGTAACCTTTGATAAATCACATAACATGGCTCTTTGACCATCAGTTGGGGAATACTATGGTGCTATAAGAAGCAATGAAGGTGATAATTTCAAAGAAACCTGAGAAGATACATTAAAAAGGTCTTGCAACTTCTATCTAGGTTCTCCCTCTGCCTCCACCATTCATTAATTTCTCTTCCTTTGAAGTTCATGCTATTCACATCTACCACCCAATCAAATTCTTGGTATCTGTTATCTACAGCCCTTCCTTCCTTCCTCCATGAGCTAGGTACATGGCCCACAAGTTTTCTCTCTTCCTTGACATTTATGCTTATACTAGGGAACTTCAACATACATATTAACTCATCCTCAAGAAAACCTAACCACTCAGCTCCTCAACCTCCTCATGACCTACTCCTCTACTCCTGCTCAATCACACAGGAAGATGGTCATACCCTCAATCTTGCCATTGCCCACAAATGTACCATCTCTATGTTCAAGAACTCTCAAATCCCCTTTATCTGACTATAATCTATTGGCTTTTTACCTCTCCCTCTAGTTTCCCTTAAAAAACTCTGTTCTCATCCATACAGAGACCTTCAATTCCTTGACACTCCCATCCCCCATTTCTTCTAGGCTATTTCCCCTGCATTAGCCACTTTCTCCTCTTTCCCTTATCTTGACCCCTTGGTTATCCAATTCAATTCAACACCATGTTCCTTTGTTAAATCTCTAGCTCCATTGTCATTTGCCAATCCTGTCCTGCCAAGACTTGTGTCTCTCCCATTATTCACCACCTTCACTCCTGCCCAAGTTCTGCTGAAAGAAAGCTGGAGAAAATCACACAACCATTCTGACTGGATCCAATACAAATTTATTCTATACAACTTCAACTGGGCTCTCACTGCTGCTAGGCAATTCTGTACCTGCCTTATCAACTCACTATTCCACTCTCCAAAGCATATCTTTCACATTTTTTTCATCCCTCCTCAAACCTCTCATGACTTCCCCTCCCAACACTCTCTCAGCTGAGAACCTTGCTTCACAGTTTACAGAAAAAAATTCAGGCCATTTGCTGTGACCTCCCTTGTCTACTCTTTTCCTCATTTCATATCACTCAGATGCCTTTTGCCACTATCTCCTCCTTCATCCTTGTCTCACATGATGATATAGCTTGATAACTTACCAAGGCCAACCTTCTCTACCTTCTCAAGTGATCTCATTCCTTCCTGTCTCTTCCAAAAAATTGTCCCATTTTTCACCCTCATTCTATAACCTATTTTTAATTTTTCCTTCTCTACTGTTTCCTTTCCTACTGGAAACCTGTCTATATCTCACCCATCCAGAAAAAACAAAAAACAAAAAATAACCCTCACTTGATCCTTCCATACATGTTATTTTCCTATATCTCTTCTTGCCCTGTGGCTAAACTTGCCCCTCAAAGGCTGTCTGCAATAGCTGGCCCCCACTTTCTCTCTTCTCACTCTCTTCTGAAACTTTTACAACTTGGTTTTTGATCTTATTCCACTGAAACTGTTCTTTCCTGTGTCCTCTTCTCTTCTTCCTTTATCCTACTTCATTTGGTAATCTCAGCACCGCCCAGGGACTTAATTACCATCTTTAAAATGATGATTTGAAAATCTACCTTTCCTGCCCGGAAGTCTCTGATGGCCTTTGATCTCACATCTCTATAACTGTTTATCAGAGATATCCAATAGATGTCTAAAACAGAACTCATGATTTCCCCTCCTAAACCTTCCCCATTTTAAAACTTTCCTGTTACCGTCAAGGGAACTGTTGTTCTCAGTTCCTCACTACCTCTTACAAATTATATCTAATTTGTTCCTATGGTCTGTTGATTTCACCTTTGCAACCTTTCACCAAAATGTCCTCTTCTCTCCTCTGACACTTCCACTATTCCAGCGCAGGTCTCATTATCTCACTCCTGGACTATTGAGAAGTCTGCTGATGGGTCTGCCTATCTCAAGTCATTCTCCATTGTAATCCATCTTCCATTCAGCCACCAAAATGATTTTTCTAAACTGCAGGTCCTGCCATGTCAACCCCATCCCCAGTGGCTCCCTATTACCTCCAGGATCAAATACAAAGTGCTATGTTTGGTGTTTAAAGCCCATAATAATCTAGCCTCATTTTACCTTTCCAGTCTTCTTACACTTCACTCCTCACCATGTATTTTTCCAACCAATTTTAAGTCTATGATCCTATAAAAAGCCAGGACGTGAGTGAAATGAAATGTAGGTTGTTCCAGGGAGCTGACCCTTGGTATGACTTAGCCCATTTCCCCAAGATTTCACATTTTAATGGTGACTACTTGCATTCTCCGATCTCACAATGTACATCTGCCTCAGAGTATATTCTATACAAACATTCAACCTATCCCATCACTTGACTCAATTTCACTCATCAAGCTGAGAGACTGATATGAATTCAAGTTAAAGATATTGAGAGCCTACTATGTGCTTATACCCTGCCTAGGTAATATGAACCAATCAGTCAACAAGCATTTATTAAATGTCAACTCTATGCCAGGTTAGATGCTAGGCATATAAATGCAGAAAATGAAACAATCCCTACTTACAAGAAATAATCCCTACTTATAAAGAGATTACAGTCTGATTGGGAGAAAAAGGCCATTGCTTATAGATTTTGATCCTTCAGTGACTCATTGATTCTCCCATTACCAATGTGAACCACAACCCACCCATAGTTTTTCATCCACTTCAATTCTTGTCATAAATATATCAGAGAAGACATGCCCAACATAGCAGGTGGCTTCCTATTTATGAAATTATTTGGCTAACACATGATAAACAATTAAAGCACAGCACAAGGCAATGTAGATCCAAGGTCTAGGAAGATCATATGGCTGATTATTTAAGTGAAGGGACTTACAGGATGGAATCCAGAATCCTCAGCCTAGCAGTCAAGGTCCCATCCTACTTTTCCAACTTTATCTTCCACTATTCCTTAATCTATAACTTCTGCTCCAAGAGTGAAGGGATCCTCACCTGCCACTGCCACTCAGTGCCCATTTTCTACTTCTATGTTTTCATTCATGCAATTCTTTCTGCTCCTAGCCTAAGATACCCTTCCTATTCCTTTCTACCTGTTAAAATCTTACTTACCTTTCAGGTCTCATCCCAGCCATGAAACTTTCCCTTACTACTCTGTCTCATGGTGACTGCTCTCAGCTCTGAGCTGATTCAGCACCTACAATACATATATATATATTTATATTTATATTTATATTTATATGTGTGTATGTGTGTGTGTGTGTGTATATGGCATGCCATTCATTTTGACCCTAATAATAACAACAGTTTAAATTTTGATATCACTTTAAGGTTTAATAATAAAAAGAAACATAAACAACTTGCAAGTGATTTGCTACTTTAGAAACCCATTGTTAACCCTAAATTGAGTTGTTCAGTGTCATCAAATGGATGGCAAAAGGGAAAGAAAATGACAATTTCCTTGAATTCTGATTTCTTCTTCACATGAAATCTTTTGAAAAAATTGTATTGCCCAGTTGATGTGAAATGTATGGTGGGAAGAATGAAACCTAATCCTTTCAAGTCCATCTCTAGCACTTTATGGCTTAAAAAGTACTTTCATCTACTGTCTTGCACTGTTGCTTCCTCCTTGGTTCATGAGTATTAGACCTATTTTCCCAATTTAACTCCTCAAGGACAGAAACTATATCTTATTTGTCTTTGTGTATTCTATAACACAGGTCTGGGCATGTAGTAGATGCTCAATAAATAGGTTCAACGAATTGAATGCAGGATTATAGATCTTAAACCTGAAAGGAACTTTAAAAATAACTTACCCTCCTGAAAGGCCCATTGACCAGATGATCTCTTAGTCTTATTTTGCAGATGAGAGAATGTAGATCCAGAGAGGTTAAGTTACTTGACGTAGCTATGAGCCAGTATGATGCCCCATACCAAAGGATATATTTTATATCTTGCTCTACCCACATTATTGGAAAGTGTTGTCAGATGACATGGGGTTCAAATCTCATCTCTGCCATTTGCTGTCTGTGTGACATTAGAAAGTCATTGACTTCTTTGGGCCTCTATTTCCTTATCTCCAAAATGAGAATATTGGAACCAGATGACCAATACATGACCTTTTCAGCTCTAAATCTATAATACTATGATCCTTCTGTATTCCCCATCCCAGGAAGAGCTCTAAAACACTCCAGGGAGGTCCCTAAGGATCCATTGGATACAGAAATAGATTCCAACCTTCACTTTCCAATATTCACTTTCTGTTCCAGGCAAGACAGTCTCCCTTCTTTCCCCTAAACACTTGAGGGAAAGTACCTCTGCTTATGGTGTGACTACTGCCTGACCAGCACATTGCTATATACCTAATGGATACTCAATAAATATTTTTTTAAAATCTAATTGTCCTCCTCATTCCTCTCTACCATTCCAAATTCTGGTCTTCTTTCAAGACCCAGCTCAAGTAACACCTTCTCTACAAATACAAAGCCTTCCCTAAGTGTCTTATTCCTATTTATCTCTCCTTTCTCTTAATTCTCGGAGCAGTTCCCATCTGTGCTATATAGTGTATGACATCAGTGTCACAAGGCTGATGACTTTGCACAGCTCTGCCTTATTTCAATCCAATTCACTTGCAAGTCAAGATATCACCTTCCTGATATCCTTGGTCCTCTTTGAGAACAAAGGACAAACAGCAATTTGTGATTAGTAGCAGCTCCCCTCCAGGACCCAACTGGCCAATTCCATTTGGGCAATGCTGCTATTTCTTCCCTCCCTCCCTCCATCCCTCCCTCCCTTCCTTCCTTCCTTTCTTCCTTCCTTCTCCTCCTTTTCTTATATCTTGGGGTTTGGGGAGCTAGGTTCTCCCCACCACGTATTTATTCTATTTTTTCCCCTGGAAAATTGGGACGATTACTTCTTTTGTCTCATGTAGTTTTCATTCATGATTTCTTGAAATATAGATCTGGTAAACCAGGCATTGATGAAACCTATTGGGATTAAAATGGACCTTTTTGCTGTGTCTTTAAAGCCAAATCACTTGGGCTCTCAGTGATTGGCTAGAAATAGATCCCAGCCCAAGCTCCACTTGCCTATTGTTTGGGTTTTGATGGCTCAGAGTAAATGTAAATAGCAATTGTTTCTATTTGCAATCCTGAGGGTCTTCCTCTCCCACATTGGTTCCTTTGGGAAGTCAAACCAGGCCATCTTTTGCCTCAGTCTAACCTGGCCTTTAATCACTGAATGGGTGTTGAAGAAGACAAATTGGGATCTGGGAAAGACTTTAGTTTAAGAAGGCCAAGGTCTCCTGCCCTATCCTGGGCCATAGCCAATGTCTTTGACCTATGTCTTGCCAATGACTTGCCAATGACTCCAATGACTCTAGAGGAGAGAGTTAGGCTGATGCCTTTGCATAGCCCTGCTTCACTAAAATGCAATTCACTTGTAACTCATGACATCATCCTCTTGATGTCATTGATCCTTTCTGAGTATGATGGACAAATAGCAATGGCGTGGGACACCTTATCTGATGTAGCTTTATTTTGTTCTCCAAGTACTTAGCCTACATTAGATCTTCTCAGATAGACTGTGACCAAGGGAAAGGACTGCTACAGTTCATCTACATACCTACCTACCTATCTATCTATCTATCTATCTATCTATCTATCTATCTAATCCTCCTTTCTTGCTATCATATATCTATTCATTTATCTATTTTTATTCAGAACCTCACAAGCACCAGCTTAAAAGACCATTTCCACATATATGGTGGAACAGCTGATTGTCCACAAAATGGCAAATTTCTATTATGTACAGTTTGTTTTTCTTTTAAAATATGTAATAAATGACTAATGTATTCTTCTATATTCCCTGCTGAGAGTAGGCATAGCATTGGGAAAACAGTAGATGCTTGGTAAATGCTTATTGAATTGAATAGAAATAATCTGAATGAAGAGAGAACATATGTTACAAAAGGAGTCAAGAAATGAGCTACCCAGTAAACAAAACCCTCTAAGTGCCAGGACTGAGGTTTTTTTCCAAGCCAGAAATACTGCTGAGAAAATATCTTCTTTGGATCCACGAGCTGCTTGTTGTGCCAGTGTTCAGCTCTCCTTGGCCTCTGCCAAACCTCCAAATATCCAGTGAAGGGCAAGCCAACTTCTTCCTGATCTAAGCACATTCCAGGAGATCCAGGTGTTTTCTCACTGAATTTCTGTGGACTTGGCAAGATCCAGCTGTTTTCTGAATGCAATGTGCCAGATGTTTTATCAGTGGATATTTGCAGACTTGTCAGGATCCAGGTGTTTCCTTGTTAACCATTCTTGGTGCTGAAGAATATATGCATCTCCTTCTCCCCCCTAACCTCAACTATGTCCCCTGTTCTATTTCACTTTTTTTGGATCTGACAAGATCAAACATTCACTCTGATCCTGCCTTTGGGATTAGGGATTTTTGATTCCTAATGTTAGCTTAAAATCATTAGATAAAATGGTGTCTACAAAGCTAAATCCCCTAGAGTGATGCCATTTATCATGGTGGAAATGGTAAAGATCAAAGTAGAAGCAACTGGAGTCTCAACCAGCTACTGCAAATTCTGAAACCCAAATCTAAGGTAGTGTTAGAGGTAATAACTACCCTGACAATTGGGATAGCATCATCTAGTTATCCTCATCATCCTTACCTTTCCCAGGGTAAAAGAACCAACCGAACTATTTGCCAAGAGAATGAAAGTTACTTGAACATATGTGTAGGTGGCATTGATGGCTGCCCGTGGGTTATTCTAGGGGTTCTGAGAAGGTATTCTTGTCCCCAAGTCTTTCCCTTGCTTGCTGTTATCTGAAATTTCCTTACCAGGCATCATTTTTGTTATTTGAGACGTAACTTGAAACATAAATGTCCTTGGGTGAGAGAATTTATTGAAAAAGTGATATATTCACACTAATGGAGGAGCAAGGCCCATAGGCAGGGATTTTGGATTAATGGGGCTTCAGAAACATCTATTTATCTACCTGTCTATCTATCTGTCTGTCTGTCTGTCTATCTATCTATCTACCTATCTACCTACCTATTTATCTATCTATCTAGATATATGGAGAAGAATATATCTTCTCTTTCCAGTTATTTCACTAGTTGGCTGAGCTATAAATCAACATTCAATTCAGCAAACATTTATAAAGTGCCTACTATGCTCAAGTTAAGAGGCAGAGCAGTGTGTCCTAAGAAGATCTGGGTTCAAATTCTAACTAGGACACATATTGGTAGCGTGACCCTGGGCCATGTGACCCTTGAGGTCCTTGGCCCTCTATTAGTGTGAATTTGTCTCGCAATGAATTCCCTCACCCAAGGTCATTTGTGTGTTAAGTTACATCTCAAATAATCAAAATAATGACTAATGAGGAAATTTCAGAAACTGAGGCAAACAAGGTTAAGTGACTTGCGCACAGTGAGTAAGTGTCTGAGGCCAGATTTGAACTCAGGAAGATGAGTCTTCTTATCCAGACCTGGGGCCTTATCCACTGCCTTCTCCCCTGAACTACCCCATTCAGGGCAATAATAGTGGAATATGTCAAAATGCCCCAGCATGACAAAAGCCTATGCCAATAAGTCAGTGATGAGTATCAGATTGCTTGGAGGGCACTAATCTCCTAATTCCATCAGGAAATTATATGCAGCCAGGATAGGGTTAATGTCAGGTGGGTGAGAATAACTAGTTACTAAAGGAGGAAGTGTGCTGTGCATCAAAAGCAGAAGAGCTGAGAATACTAGAGGTCAAATAAACAGCTGTAGTTAAAGTCAGAGAGCTAGAGGAAGAAAATCATCTTGCCCCAACGAAGGCGGAAGAGTCGGTAACACATAACTGCGTCAACAGCAGCAGCAGCTCGTTTCTATATATCTCTTCATGTAGGTCTTTTCTCAAAACAACTCTGTGGGGTCAGGTTATAGAAATTTTATGACTTTCTTCTTTATATGTGGCATATCCCACTCCCCATCTATAGACTGCTTACCCAGCTTCCACTAACTAACTCAGGTGGGCTGCTGGCCTGGTCTTTAGAAGACCATGACTCATTCTTCCTTTAGGTTCTAGGGGTAACCCTGAGTAGTTGTAATTTCTAACATGGTGGCTCATGTGTTCCCCCAGTATCAACCAGCTAGGTGACATCATTTAGTTTTTATAAGATGGTATTTACTGAGGAGAGGCAGCTAGGTGACACAGGGGATAGTGTGCCAGCTTAGAGTCAGGAAGACTCATTGTCCTGAGTTCAAATGCGGCCTCAGACACTTAGTAGCTGTGTCACCCTTAGCAAGTCACTTCACCCTGTTTGCCTCAGTTTCCTCATCTATAAAATGAGCTGGAGAAGGAAATGGCAAACCACTCCAGTATCTTTGCCAAGAAAATTCCAAATGGGGTCACGAATGGGGCCATGAAGTATCAGATATGACTGAATAACAACATTTACTGAGGAAGTTCAGCAAGGAAAGAAGTCACAAAAATATCTCCATTTGAGACAGTACACCCTCACTTCTGAATGTACTCTGTCTTTGGAGAGTGTGTTCCAAGTTAAAGCACCAAAGCAGTGAGAGGCATAAGGGAGGTGAGGCATACAAGCAGGAAACATGTGTACCTGAAGGGTATTTCATGACTCCCGGCCTTGGGAGTGCTTTTCTTTATTTTGAGACTCTGTACCAAGTTTTCTTCTAGACACTTTGTTAGGAAGGATGAGCGGCAGCTTCCTTTAGTTGTTCCACCTCTTCTTGGATGTGGTGAATCATGGCTGATGGCTCAACTCACTGCCAGTTCAAGCATGATGATCCACTACTGGGCGGGATTCTCACTGGACTCAGCTGCTGCAGCTACCATCTCTGATGATCCTGGATGATGATTTGTTGCTAGGGTGACCTTCTGACACTTCAAAGCTTGTAATCTGGACAGCTGCATCTCAGGCTACTAATTTACCAAAGAACAGGGGGAAAAAATGGTGTGAAAGAAACAGAGGTATCATGAGTTCATGAACACGTTGGCTGGGTGGGGGAATACAATTTGCCATTGCATCTCCCCCATCTAGCAGCTCCCAGGAGTGTTCCTTAATGGAAAGCCCCCAGTGAAGAAAGGGATCACTCAGTCCCAAATCTAGAACGTAGAAAGTCTGATTCTAAGCTCCAGAACCCAGAATGTCTCATTCTAAGTTCACTCTAACAACCTTGCTTCTCAGCAAGAGGACCATGGCATGAAGATTTAGGGAACCAGGTTTGGTGAATAAAATTGAGAAGCAAAATTATGTTCAAGTAACTCAAGACTCTCAGAAATGAAACTGCTGCATTCAGAGAACTGTGACTGTCAGTGTCAGGCTGACCTATGTTGCTCACCAGACCCTCCAGCCTCTTAAAAGGACAGACCTCTCAGAAATGGGGATCCACATATTGGAGAGGAGGCAGAGGAAGTCAGTGAGGTAAGAGGGGATGAAATTGATAAGGACAAAATCTGAGGCTCTCATGCCTATAATCAAAGTTTATACCACTTAACCGAAGATTAGGCATGGATTTAGGGACAGGGGTAAGGATAAACTGTGATTGCATTGTAAAGGGATCTGCTGGAGATGGAAACTCCCTCTTTCAGTGCAGTTTGGTCTTCTTCATAACTTATAGTACTTGAGAGTTGCCAGGAGCAATGACAGATTTAAGTGACTTGTCCCAGGTTCACGGTCCGTATGTGTCAGAGGCAGGATTTGAACTCAGATCTTTCTGGTTTTGATGCCAGCTCTACATTTATTTTAACATACTGTTACACCAGTCATATTAATACTGACTCAATTAAGAGTGAAGACTTATTGGAAAACTAATTGATTTATCCTCATTGATTCCATATAGCATTAATATTCGCTCAAGGAAAGTTCTCCTTCTGTGTTCTGATCTATCTGTTCCAGGTGGCAAATTTAGTAAAGCCCAACTGGGAAGATTTGACCCAAAGGCCAGCGGAGCTGGGAGTTGGCTTGCATCCTGTAGGGGTTACTCACTTAAACTCCTTGGGCAAATGCAGCCCTTAGTGACCTCTTTGGCCATCCGATATCTTAAAGCACCACTTAAGATTCTTTAGCTTCAATGGGTTAACCCTGAGTAGTCAATTTAAAGGTCCAGACTATGTCTAACAAAAGCTAAAACAACTGGTAGGAAACAGAGAAATGTAGTTGAACTAGTTATTTGAAATCAGAATAGACTTTACAAAAATGCAGGGCTTAAATGATTCTGAAGTGTTCCTATCTTTATTGTTTCCAAATGGAGTTTAGCAAAGTTGGTTGATATGAACAGATATAACCTTGGAGACTCATTTAGAGTAATGGAAGGTCAGATATGAAAGGGGTCTTAGAGATCCTCTAGCCCAGTTATTCTTAACATGGGGTCCCTGGACTTGCTTACATTTTTTTTTTGTTAGCCATACTTTGGTAAAAATCAATTTTGTAATTCTATGTGTTTTTGCTTCATTTACTTCAAACATTATCCTGAAAAGGCATCCGTGGACTTCACCAGACTGACCAAGGGGTCCATGACACACAAAAAAGGAACTCCTGATCAAGCTCCTACTTTTAAAGACGAAGAAACTGGGCCCAGTGACTTGTCTGAGATTGCACAATGAGTGGCAGAGTTGATAGAACCTCGTGTCTCCTGGCTAGTACTGTAGTTTTCTTTTGCATTATGGGAAAAAGGCTGCCTTTGGAGTCTGGAAGAACTGGGTTTAAATCTTGCTTCTGACACTTATGGATCTGTGACCATGGTCAAGTTACTTATCCTCTCTGAAACTCAATTTTCTCATCTATAAGATAAGGATAATGATATTTACAATAATAATATATAGCAATGATATATTATATAGCAATATAATAACATTATCTTTATATATTATGTATTTATTAATAAAATAAGGTATTATCTTTATTATATATTCATCAATAAAACAACAAAATAAACATTATATTTATTATATATTATTAATAAAATAATATAGTGATAATATTTATAATACCTACTCAAGTGAGATAATCATTTCCATAGTAAATATTATTTCCACAGGGGCAGCCGAGAGAAAGGTTCCTGCAGTCAAGAAGACCTGATTTCGAATATAGCCTCAGATATTTACTATCTGTGTTGCCCTGAGCAAGTCAATTGACCTCTGTTTGCCTCAGATTCCTCAACTATAAAATGGGAATAGCAACAGCAACTACCTCACAGGGTTGCTTTGAGGATCAAATGAGATATTTATAAACTGCTTAGCACAGTGCCTGGAACACAGTAGGTATTAAAATAAATGCGTATTCCCTTCCCCCTTCCCATGTGCTGCACCATGGGCTCATAAGATTTAGTGCAAGAGATGAACTTAGATTTACAGATGAGAAAATGGTGAGTTATAGAAATTAAGTGATTTATCTAAGATCTTCCAGGATATAGTAGATTTCATCTGCTGACAAATTTATTCTCTTAAAAAATTAAATTAAATTTTATTTTTAATTTTATTAAATTTTAGTCAATAAATTTCATTTTTAATGAATAAGATTAATTTTTACTCCTGTTCCTTGCTTATTGAAGAAAAAAAAAAACCCTGTGTAACAAATACCAACTAGTCAAGCCAAAAAGCTCCCTGCATTATCTGTATCCAAAAATGTGCACCTCTCTTTGCATCCTGAGTCTGTCACCTGTCAGGAGAGTAACATGCTTCATCATTAATCCTTGGGAATTATGATTGGCCATCACGTTGATCAGGGTTCTTAAGGTTTTCAAAGTTGTTTGTTTATACGATATTGTTACTCTATGCTGTGTTACTATTATACAGCATTATTCTGTAGATGTTGTTTTCCTTGTTCTACACAATTCACTGTGTAAGTTCATACAAGTCTTCCTGGGTTTCACTGAAATCATTCTTTTAATAATTTCTCATGGAACAATACTATTCCACTGCATTCATACACATTATTTAGCCCTCACTATTGATGAGCACCCCTTCATTTCCAGGTGCTTGAGACCATAGAAATATATGCTGTAAACATTCTGCCAAATGATTTTGGAGGTCAGGTTTGAAGGAAAAGAAGTTTCCATTTCTTGATCTAATCAAACCTGTCTGCTCCACCTCTCTCCTTATTAAGTTTTCATCTTCCCAAAGAGAAAGGTTATGGTCTTGTTTTAGGCTACACTAAACAACATAGCCCCCAGTTGCACCTATAAGGGGAAATTCATTTAAGTGCAATTTTCCTCGGCCATGCAGAGCTTACCCTTAGGCTTTAGCCTGAGATCTCCAACTCCCTAAGTGACCCCCAGTATTGCCATAGGCTGAGAATCTGACCCAGGAAATCAGCCCCAGCTCTTTGGGATCCCAGCAGATTTCCCAACCAGCCTAAAGATGAAAGCTCAATTGAAGAGTTCTGTCTTGGAACCTGAAACCCACAAGCCAAACACAAAATCCACTCAATCTGGCCTCAGTCCTTAACGAAGGTGAAATATAAACATGACACCCTAAACTTCCCAGCCTAGGGGCTTCAGAGAGCCCAAGGAACCCCACCCCCTTCTCAAATTCACTGAGGGTGATGAAAGATAAAGCAGAGCTGCTTGGAGAGGCCAAGCCCCAATCAAACTCCTCCCAAAAGTGAGGCTGGAAAGAAACTCAACAACTTTTTTTTTCAATGCTTTACACAAGAACCAAGGTAGAACAATGCATATCTAAGGAACAGAAACTTCAACCCCACAGTTTTCAATTCAATTCAATTAAAATACTTATTAGAATGTGCTAGGCCCTAGGGATCCAAACACAATATTAAAAAAAAAAAGTCCCTGCCTTCAAGGAGCTTACTTTCTTCTGGAGGAATATAACACAAAGACATGTAAGTACAAAGTTCTATGAAATAATTTCAAGAGGGAGCAGGGGGAGATGGGGATTGGGGATGATCAGAAAAGGTTTGCTGTACCAAGTTGTACCTGATGGAAATTGGAAATTCTGTAAGAGGAGGATGGTAACACATTCCAGACAGAGGGGACCATTTAAGCAAAGGAATGGAGTTGGGGATGAAAAGTGCTGGTTTATCTGGAAGGTTCCGAATAAATATCATTTGAGTTATATATACTTGAATGATGCCAGTACAAAATATGCATGGTCAAAACCCACCAATGGGCTTTTAAAATAGAACCATGTATTTAGTTGGATTTGATTTATCCAGTAAGTGTTGTGGAAAAGTATTGCATATGCAGTCCCATCTACATTCTGAGCTAGGTGCTCTCAGGGATCTAGAGGAAAGTCTTGTTGTCTTTCTTGTTTATAGACTAACTGAGAAAACAAGACTTAAAAATATGAAACAGTTTGAAAATAACACAGCAATAGTGATGAGGTAGGCAACTAGGTGCTGCAGTGGACAGAGTACTGGACCTGGAGTCAGGAAGACTCCTCTTTCTGAGTTCAAATCTAGCCTCAGACACTTACTAGCTGTATGACCCTGGGCAAGTCACTTAACCCTGTTTGTCTCAGTTTCCTTATCTATAAAATGAGCTAGAGAAGGAAATGACAAACCACTCCAATATCTATGTCAAGAAAATCCCAAATGAGGTCATGAAAAGTCAGATATGACTGAAATGATTGAACAACAAAAATTATGAGGTATTGAAGTGTGTGGAAACAGACAAGAAATAATAGATGTCAATGGAAAGAGCTCTGCTTGAACCCCAAAGACCTAGGTTTGAGTTCCGTCTTGAGGTCAGTCATTTCATTGTTCAGGTCTTCATTTTCTTCATTTATAAAATGAGGATAGTAGAACTTATACATTGGTAGCAAGGGAATAATGCATAGAGTG
This sequence comes from Potorous gilbertii, assembly GCA_028658325.1. Lineage (NCBI taxonomy): Eukaryota > Metazoa > Chordata > Mammalia > Diprotodontia > Potoroidae > Potorous > Potorous gilbertii. The sequence goes on along the minus strand of CM053771.1, from coordinate 272,105,953 downwards.
CTGGCCTCAAAATCATGTGAAACCCTGGAAAAATCACTTAATATTTAAGTGTCCTAGGTCATACTCAAGATCAAGTTGCAAAAGAAGGATCATTAAGAATTCACAGAGGGAATGTCCTCCCTAGGAGTTCTCAGTACCACTGAATCTCAGGTGTAGTCTATAAAAGTACTTGATCTACATTGCCTTAAGACTTGTAGCCCCCAATCTTGTGAGAGTTGTTGTGGGAGTAAAGTCCCATTATAGCTATAAATTGGCATACAAAATAAAAAAATTATTATTTTTCCTTTTGCTTTTATATAAAATACTTTCTTCAAGAAGTATTCTTTTTTAATCAATAAAAATCCATTTTCCCCCGTTCCCATCTCTCCTCATCTCTCCTCACCAATTGAAAGAGAAAGACAAAATTCTCATTATAAATATACATATATATATATATATATATTTAAGCAAAACAAATTCTTCATTGGCTATATCCAGAAAGATGTCTCAATATGCCATCTGATTCTATTAACTCTCTGTCAGAATCATAGATAGGACTGGAAGGAAGGTCATCTAAGTTAACCCCCTCATTTTACAAAAAAGGATACTAAAGATCACAGAGTTGTAATTTGTCTATGGTAACATAGAGTGTTAAATGGTGGTGATATAATTTGTAGCCTGTTCTCTTATAAATCCAATGCTTTTCCAATGTGCATATAAATTTTTATTTTTTACCATTATTGCTACTGTCAGAAATATTTCTGGGCCAGAGTCTAGGACTGGGCTCAGCAGGGAACATAGTAGGGGCTTGATAATGATTTAGTGACTGATTATTGACTTTAGGTGCTGAGGCAGGAGATTGGCTACAGTGACCCCTGCCTTGTTTGTTGTCATTTGAGTCTGATGCTTGATTCCAGGTTGATGGCACATTGTACCTTTTAGGACAACCACTCGTCTCAGGGTTAGGACAACCTGACCCTAAGGAAGTAGGTCTCCAGTTTGGCCTCATCCTTGGGCTAATCTCATCATCTCTGCTTCTCCATCTGTTCCAGGTCTCTAACTGGAGCTCCACCTCAAAGGAGCTGGCTTTGTTTGTTTTTGTGCGTTACCACTTCCTTTCCCAGGTTTCCTTTTAGCTGTTCAACATCCTGGCCCTGGTTGCCAAGTGCTCCCATGCTGTCATTCTTCCAATTGGCTTAGATCTAGACCATCTCTTCTCTCTTGTCCACCTGAAAATGTACTTGTATTGTTTCTCATCCCCTTAGGGTTTTCCTCTTCTTTTGGGCTAATCTGATAAAAAAGAGTTGATGTAAATGTGTCAGATGGGTTTAAGGAAAAGGTCTCCATTTAATTAATTGTCTGTATGTGTGTGTGACGGGGGAAAGAGAGAGACCTGGACAGTGTGAGTCCTGGAGGTCATGCATTAACCCAAATGAATCACTCAACAGTGGAATGTCAGGACCAGTGTGCCTGGTAGGGGTATATATTTGGGTAAAGGAACTGATTTATGTATTCTCCCATCATTCTATAGCTATAGCTTTAGCTCCCATATTCTATAGCTATTCTTCCTAGAATGCAGTGGAAGGAACCCTTGATTTGGAACCAGGACGCCTGGTTTTTAGTACAGGCTTTGCTGCCATCTCTGTGACCTTGGGCAAGCAACATAATCTCTCTGGGTCTCAGTTTTCGTATCTGTAAAATGTAAGGGTTAGACTAGACGATTTCATTTCCTTTATCTCCCTACGAGGCTAGATAAGAGTAGTGGACTTGGAAATAAGAGAGACCTGAGTTTGAAGTCTGTATTAGATACTTACTAGCTGGGTTGCTGTCCAAGCCACTTAATCTCTCTCAGCCTCAGTTTTCTTGTCTGTAAAATGTGGCTAGCAATAGCATAGACCTTAAAGGATTGTTGTGAAGGCCAAATTAAAAAAAACTATGAAAAGTATTTTGCAAACCTTAAAGTGCCACAAAAATATCAATTACCATCATCCTTGAGATCATCATGGTCATAAAAATAGCACCGTTAACTCATGATGAAGAATGCTATCCATCTCCAGAGAAAGAAGTGATGAAGTTTGAATGCATGTCGAAGCATATTATTTTCACATTTTCTCATTTTTGGTATGTGCCTTCTTTCACAATATGACTAATGTGGAAATATGTTTTGCATGATTTAGACATGTATAACCTATATCAAATTGCTTACAGTTTCAGGAAGAGGGGAGAGGAGGGAAGGGAGGAAGGGAATTTGGAACTCAAAATTTTAAAAATGAATGTTAAAATTGTCTTTGCTTATAATTGGGAAAAAGTAAAATAATATTAAAAATAAAAGAAAATAATATCCTTAAGTCCCATGAGAGAAGGGATGACTCTTTGAGATCCCTTCCAGCTCCCTTTTCTGTGATTGTGTTCTGCTCTGAACATTTGGTGGATGGCTCTTACTGTTCCCCTTTCCAGTTCTAAAACTGTGATTTCTAGGACTGAAAGAGATTATGTAGGAGAAAGCACTTTGTAGATTGTCAAATAGAATCAAATGTAATACATTACAGATTCTCTGCCCACTCATGCCCTTCAAAAATTATGTACATGACAATTTTTTCTCCTTTTTCTCATAGAAAAACAGAGACAAAGATGACCAATGAGATCTGTAAAGTCACAGAACAAGTGACTCTAAGAGGCTAACCGGTAGAAGACAACCAGTCTTCTGATTCTGAGTCTATTATATTTATACTTCTTTCAATTGTTTTTTCTTTATAAATAGACAGAAGGTCAGAGTGGTGTTTTCCAATCCATTGTAATGGACAGGAAACTTCTTACAAATCAGATGTATTTCAAGATTTAACTAATGAGAGACCACAGTTTCTTAGTTTCACAAATTATCTATTCATTAAGGCTTATTAATATTATGACCACTCATAAAATACGGCACAAATTTCATTTGAATGTCACAGTATTCTGGAGGGATAGGTAGTATAAATATGATTACCCCTGGGTTTTTTCCCTGAGATAATGGAACTAAGTCTCAGAGAGATAAAATGATTTATCCAAGGACCCACAGCAAGCAAGTAGCAAAGTTGCAATTTGAACCCAGGACTTGTAACTTTAAGTTGCATTTCCTTTGCTGCTCTACAATGTTGCCTGGGGTGAGAACACTTTCATGACTCCCATGTTTACATGCTCTGCTGCCTACCATCAGCTACCCCTAGAGTCTAGCTGCTTTGCACCATTTTCCTTTAACCTGTTTTCCAGCTGCAAACATCAGGCAGAATGGAAAACTAAGTAACTTGAAAAAAACCTTTTTAAAATTTCCATTTCCTATAAAGCATGCAATTACTATCAGAGTGAAAACTTCAGAATTTCCTGGAATATCTAGCAGCACTTGTTTCATTTTAATAAAATATAAAAGAGAATCCAGAGCTATTCAAGGCATAGATTGTAGAATACCAGTGAGCCAGGGGATGAATCTAGAAGGAAGCTAGTCTAAGAAAGTCAATCCTGAAGTATCAGATTTATATAATAAATCAGAACCCAGCAATTCAGAACTGAGCCTTCTCCTTGGACTATCATTTCAATCATTTAACAGAAATGCCCCTTGATATTAGCCCTTCTGTCACTCCAGCTACTGGAATTTAATAGAAAGAATGCTGTATTTAGACTCTGTGAATAAGTGTTCAGATCTCAGGACCTTGGGAAAGTCACTTAACCTCTGTGGGTCTCAGTTTCTTTATCTGAAAAATCAGAGGGCTGGACTAGAGAGTGTCTAAAACCTCTTCCACCTTTAAAAACTTTAAAGGTTTTCCACCTTTAAAACTATGAGGCTGCAATCCAAAACCCTGTTTCTGAGAGGGGAGTGCGGAACAATCATTTGGTTTCCCTCTTATCATCTTTAGATTTAAGGACATCTTTGAATGTTTTCAGTAATCCTGTAGGACTCCATTATCTAGCAATTTATACTAAGGTTTCTGGAGTCTATTTATAATTTTGTCTTGTTCAACCTCTCAAGGTAGTATTACACTCAATTTTAACTTGCTGCTGTTTGAGACAAGGTTTTCTTTTGTTTGTCTTAAATTTACCTTCCTTAAAATTCATCTGAATTTATATTTGCTAAACGTCTATGGCTGCTTAGTTTTATAATAGATGTGATTTGGAGAAGACACATCACTTGTCTTCAAGCCTATCTGAGGAGATAAAAGTATTCATACACACATGCATATATTCATAACATATATATGAATATATGTACATATAAGTATATGTATGTATGTGTATACACACATACAGGATAGCTAGGTGGCACAGTGGTTAGAATGCCAGGTCTGGAGTCAGGAATACTTGAGTTCAAATACAGCCTCACCCTAGCTGTGTGACCCTGAGCAACTCACTTAACCCTGTTTGCTTCAGTTTTAGCACCTACCTCCCAGGTTGAGGATCAAATTGTAAAGAGCCTAGCACAGTGCCTGCTGTGGAATAAGTGCTATATAAATGTTAGCGATCATATATAAACATGCACATATGTATATACATACACGTATATATGTATACGTGTGTATATGTATCTATTTCTGTATCCTTGAGGGTACAGATTGTTTAGTTTTAATTTTTGTACCTCTAGTGCCTTGCACAATGCTTTGAACATACTGGACACATAAAAAAAACTTTGTTAAATTGAATACACACTTACAAAATTGACTGGAGAATAATTCATGACGTTTAACAAAATATGATATAGACACGTACTATAGAAGACCTATTCGGTAGGACTCAGAATTGAAGGACAAGGTTGATCATTCTCATACTTTCTTTTTTACATCCCAATTCTGCCTTCCAGAAACTCTGCCCTTCTATTATGAAAGAAAAATTGAAAAAGAAAGAATGGCTCCTGTGAACCAAGTTTTTGGTGAGTTGGAGTCTTTTCTTTTCTAAAATGCCATCTTAGAATTAAGAGCATGGATACATTTCTTCCCCCCAGATCATCCTAGTATCTTGCATGTTCCACAGTGAACATTTCCTATTTACTTAGTATCAGTCTGTTAACTTCCCAATGTTTACTCATTCATCGGCTAATGTCTATTGGGTATTTAAGTCTGAGCTTGGCACTGTTTCGATCATTCATTCATTCAAAAAGTATCAAACTCTGTCATGAGCTCTGGATATCTAGACACAAAAATGAAACATTTACTTTGTAAATTAATGAATTAATGAAAAATATATTAAGAGCTTCCTACATGCCTTGTGTTATGCTCAGCACTGGGAATATAAATAGAAAAATTGAGATATCTCCCGTTCTCAGACAGTTCACACTCTACTTGAAAGAGACCACAAATGAAAGTTCATCAGAAGGGTGCAGCTGTGGGGTAGATGGTAAAGCCTTAAGTTGTGGGTGTGTTCGTCCTTCATTGGTGAAGAAGACCATGTCATCATTCTGATGACATGACTTGCACTTGACTTTGTTTTGAGCGAGGAAGGGCTGTGCAGGTCACCAGCTCCACTTCTCCTCCAGAGCTGTACAGTACACACACACACACACACACACACACACACACACACACACACACACGTGCACACATGTAAATATGAAATATATTCAAGGCAAATATGAAAAGATTTCGAGGTAGGGCAAGGGCATTAAGAACTCACAGGATTAGTAAGCAATACTTTAGCAGCTGTTTACAGGGAAGGAAGAGGAAGAGATTCAAAGAAGTAATGTGAGGGGGAAGCACATTTCAGCCATTGGGGAATACCTTGGGCATGGGAATGGAAGGTGGAATGTCATGTACAAGGGACATTAAGTGGATCAGTCTGACAGTAATGCAGTGAGAGGGCAGTAATGTGACATCAACATAGAAAGTTAGGTTGGAATCAGATTATAAATAGCTTTTGATGACAGAGAAGTTTGCATTTTTATCCTAGAGGTAACAGGGAAACACAAGCTTTGTGAGCAAGAGAAGGACATAGTCAGATCTGTCATTTAGGAATATAACTTGGCATTTATGTGAAGAATGGTTTGGAGACAAGATTAATTAGGAGGTTATTGAATAGTCTAGGTGAAAGGTGCTAAGGGAATGAATTAGGGAAATGGCCACACAGATGTAGAAAAAGGGAATGATTCAGGAGATGTAAAGGTAGAATCAATGGTGAATGATTAGATATGGTGGCTAGGAGAATGAAGAGTGAGGAGCCGAAGGTGAATCCCTGGCTTCTGGGGACAGTGTCCAGTGGAGAGCAGCGATAAGTAGTATCAAATTCTTCCCAATGCTTTCCCTTATAGAGGACAGAAACAGGGCTGTCAGATCACTCTTCTTTGCATCTGCTGCCCTGCCTGGTTGCAATTCCATGGAACAAGATGTCCCCATGCTGGGTATCCCCTGGTGTCCCACACTTCCTGAGCCCTCACCCTGCTTTCTTGACACCTTTTGTGTGCTGTCTTTTGTAGATTATTGAGGCAGGGACTGTCCTTTTTATTAATTATATCCCTAGCACTTAGAAAATACACACACTATTCCCCTCATTAAGTCTTTGTGAGAGTCAGAACAATGAAACAATGGATATAAAGTATGTTGTAAATGGTAGAATGCTAAATAAATCTAATAAATAAAGCTATTACCAGTTTTCTTCTCAAAGGTCCCTTCCAAATCTGACATTCTTTGAGAGAGGGCAGCTAGGTGGCACAATGTTTTTCAAAATCCTTTTTGAGCTCCTCCATGGCCTGAGCCCATGGGGTATCTCTTTCAGATATTTGGGATACAGAGGCTTCGACTCCCATGTCTTCTGATGGTAAGCAGACCTCCTCGTCGTCAAATGGAGGAATGATCTTCTCAAGGAAATA